>CM045557.1:15072481-16272481 GCA_024721245.1 Mitragyna speciosa | reverse complement strand
AGTGGCCAATCCGGGATATACTCTCCTATAATAAGGAGTGGTGAATCCTATATCGATTACTCACTATCCTTCCATGCTTCATACTATACCCAATCTCTACCGTATGGGCTACTCTTTTACGAGCACCGAGCAATAGAGTCAAAGCATAGCAATCCACACTCAAGATACTATGGTAATCTCAAATCTAAGGATCACTTACACCATTGCCATTAAGAGTATAATTCATTAGCACTATGAATAGTAACTCTTGGCAGATCAATCCAATGAACTTGTTCTCCAACAAGCATCCACATACCAGCTTAGGTGTCACACGCCATAATTGACGAGATCAACTACTACTTACCGTAAGTAGAGGTAAAGTATGTGCTAGTCTTCCCATATTAATGATGTCCAATCTCATTAATACTACGACTAGGGATATTTAAGAATATAACTTAATGTGTAATATGAGTCTCATCATTGTAACTCTTACAATCTCTTATACACAGTTAATATTCTATGGACTTTATCAAATAAACAAGTAATATTAATAACAAGTATAAAATGACAAAGAAAATGCCACATATATAAGTATAACACAAAATAAGCGTAATAAAAATCTCAAAAACCAACTTGGTTTTAGGGCATACACTAACACCAAGGACCTATAGCAACCTCAACTTGTAAAGAGTAAATGTAGAGGCCAAGAAAAACTAGCTTAGAGTGTTTTTGATCAAGAGAATAAATGTGACAGCCCCACCTTACCCAGAGGCGCACCAAAGGGCTTAGCGGACTGCCTGCCTAGCTCTCGCCAGGACTCAAACACGCACTCGCTTAAACATCCATCCGTACTTAACTTAAAATAAAATGGACTCATAAATAAATACATTCATAGTATTTACTTGAAAATATAAATATTACAAGAGTTTTACATCCCAAAATGTAAATAATATTTATAATAAAAGTCAACACATTTAAGCTATCAAAATACCGAAACAAAACATGTACAAGGTTCAAAATCAGCTC
This sequence comes from Mitragyna speciosa, assembly GCA_024721245.1. Classification (NCBI taxonomy): domain Eukaryota; kingdom Viridiplantae; phylum Streptophyta; class Magnoliopsida; order Gentianales; family Rubiaceae; genus Mitragyna; species Mitragyna speciosa. The sequence continues at coordinate 16,271,476 of CM045557.1, read as the reverse complement.
CTCCAGCTTTGATAGTTTTGGAAACCTGGTTAAACAAAACAAATACATGGGATGAGCTATAATAGCCCAGTGAGTGCTCAAGTCATGCAACCATACCAGTAATATGTGATTTTTGTTCGATAAAATATTTAACGAGTAAATAAACAATTTGTGAACAATTTAATTAACAAGTAGTCAATGGAGGATACAGGCTCACTAAGGGAAAATGCTCAACTGCAGGAGTATCAATCATGAACTCGATAACATGAGTATCGGGACCGAGGTAAAAGCTCAGGTCCGAGATACTTGTAAAAATTCAATCCCGAGTTACCCTCTTAGAGGAATGAAACTCATATAGGAAAGAATATCACACACCTATAACCCACAACACCTTATGTGACGCCCCGAAAATTCGCACTAAAAAGATTATTTGATTTATGTTATGTTTATTAGTAGAAAAAAAAATGAATGAGAAAAGAAAAGAAGAGGGAAATTAAAGTGCATTTAATAGGGCATTTCTTTTATTTAAGGTTTAGTGTTAATCTTTGGTTTAATAGTTGAAAAATGTCTTAAGTTAGTTAGGTTAACTAAATGAGATTTTTGTATGATTAAGTGGTACACCTAAGTACCAAACTTGGGTTAATTTTATTGGTCTATTAGTTTAGAATAGTGTGTAATTTTGACTAACCAACTCTACCATTATTAAGCCTTTTGACTAATTGAACTTTAGCACAAAAATTAACTTAAAATTTTCACTTAAACCCTTGTCTTTTCCCCACCATATGGCCGGCCCCTCTTTCTCATTTTTTTCTTCTCTTTTGTTTTAAAATTTTATGCTACAAAACTTGCCAAATGTTAAGTGTTAGATGATTAAAAATTTGTACCAATTATATTTAGCCAACTAGTACCTATTATGCCAAAATATCTAAACTCTAGCTTGACTCTTGTTTAGCTCTAATTGGTTGCACTTTCTTCCATTATTCTTCTACTTCTTTTATACTCTCTTGACTGAATTCTCACCCATTTTCTTTCTCCCTCTTGGACGAAATTAGCTTGCCCTCTCTCTACTCTCTCTTGTTCTTCATTTTCTTGGAGCTTTCTTTCCAATTTTTGGCAAATTCCACCATAGAAAGTGAGGTTTTCTTCTTCCTAAGCAAGGTTCTAAGCTTGTTTAAGGTATGTACCATGGACTTTTGCTATTAATTTCAAGTTTATTTAAGTTTTATTTAAGCTTTATTTAAGGTGTTGTTCAAGTTTTACTTTCACAGTCATACTGGACCAGTTTTAGTAAAACTTTCATAACTTGATGTAGATAACTTGGATTCGAGTGATTCTTGTTGTTTTAGAAACTATATTGATAGGGCTTTCCAACGGTATAAGGCTTGCACTGTGTTTCATTGTGTATTAATCGCAGAAAGTTTGCAAAGTTGGCTGAAAATTCGGTTCTGCGTGAAACAGTTTTGATGATGAGCCAACTTGAGGGATGATTTTGAACCTGTTCTAGTTGGAATTTGGATTGATGATCTTCACGAAAGTTGTAGTCCTATAAACGTAATTTAAAACCATGTAATCAGAATTCCTTAGTTCTTGATGGATTGACCCCAATAATGGTACGAAGTTGGCTGAAAACCAACCCTGTGCAAATTTGGGTAATGATTCTTGGAGTATAATTCTTGATATTTAGTGGAATTTTGATTGAATTTGAGCTTGGATTGAACTAAGAAGTTGTAGAACTTGTTGAATTATGGGTTTGATGATTGAAATCTTGATGGAAAACAAAGTTGGATGGCCAAAATTAAGGGGAAATAATGCCAAAATTTTGTTAGAAAACCCTAAACCCTAAATCCTAAACCCTAGAACTAAAACCCTAGAATTTAATGGGGTATTTCTTGAATTTTCTTTCTAAGTTGATTAGGGTTTAAATTGAGTTTCATTAGATTATTTCTTATAAATTCCAGGATCCAAAAGTGAGACGCAACCGTTTTACGAAATATTTTCTTAAGCGTTCCAGGTGAGTGTCCCTTTACTTGTGCATGTGAGTGTTCCTTTGCTTTTGTTTATGAGTGTTTCTTCACATATTCATAATGCATGTTCAAAATGTGATCTTATTTATACTTGATGCTCGTGACTTGTCACAACGTGCTATGTGTTCTTGATATTCATGAATTGTCACAATGTATTATATGAAGGGAAAGTGTGTACTTTATCGCACTTACCCCATGGTTTGTTACATGCACAATTTCTATCTGATGTGAATATAATTGTTTGTGAATTTTCGACTACATTAACTTGTTGCCTAGACTTCCGTGGTTATGCCGCGGTTAGTCAGGCAGGAGGGTACAAAGGAGGATATAAGGTGCTGGGTGTTTTAGGGCTTGTGGTTCTTTTCCTTGAGTTGTGAATCCTCAAAGAGGCCAACTCCGGACTGAACCTTCTTGCTTGTTGCCCTCCGAGGTTGAGATCTCACCCTGGATGGGTCGGACGGTACTCCAGGAGGATATAAGGTGAATGGCGGATAGGGCTTTTGCTTGAAAATGCAGGTTTAACCGGCAATCCACTCTCACTATCATGGTCACACGATCAGTACTTGCTCTCGTGATTGGAACGTATCCTCCCTTGTTTAAATAATTATTTATTTAATTATTTTCCTATGTGATTTTGTGACACATGTTATTTGCTTACTTATTCTCTCTTGGTTTGCCTCCGTATCTGCATGTGTGGGAACCTCACTGAGCTATTATAGCTCACTCTTTGTTATTTGTTTTCCTTAAACAGGCTCCTATCTCTAAAGCCGGTGGTGAGGAATCCAGGGTAGAACTGGGTAGGATTTTTGGGTAGAAGGACTGCTTGAGATATTATTGTAATAACAAATGTATGTAATGTAAATTGTTTAACTAGTACTTTTACTTTTAAGTTTGAATGTGATGTGACCCTGAGAACTGTCACAGTTGGTAGCTACGAGTTTTCTACCGAATTACATCTGCTTGTGAATTTTAGTGTGTGCTCGATTCGAGTCCTGGCGAGAGCCAGGCAGGCAGTCCGCTAAGCCCTTTGGTGCGCCTCTGGGTAAGGTGGGGCTGTCACACTTTATATCACTCCAAACGCTCCCGGTTGACCAACCGAGGAGTAACGGTGAAGTTAGCCCCGGAAGTCCAAGATCAATAATAAAATTCAATCATGAGTTAGCCTTTTTCAGGACTTTACTCAGATATAAAATTAACACGCACCAAATAACACCCAACACCTTATATCTCTCCCACACGCTCCCAATCTGATTAACCGTGGAAAAATAGTAAAATTAACCATGGAAGTCACAAGCACAAATAACACATTAGATAGTGAAAGCATGTAACACATTACGGAATAGATGCGATAAAGTACACATCTTTCCTCAAGAAACACATTTCATTAGTTAATCATGTCAAGTATAATCATACCATTTCATGCATGGAAATAATAATGTCTAGTATTACATGGCGTTTCATGCATCATGCACACAGAAAAACACTCACCTGATGTCTAAGAAAATATCTCGTAATACGGTCGGGTCTCACTTCCGGATCCTGAAATTCACGAGAAAATAATCGTATAAAAACCCTGACTAAAATCTAAGAAATTTCATAAGGAAATTCAAGAAATACCCCAAGTCTTTCTAGGGTTTAATTTCTAGGGTTTTGGAGCTTAGGGTTTTACCCTAGGGTTTAGGGTTTTCAAAATTAGGGTTTTCTAACTTTCTAGGGTTTTGCTCGGAAAAGTTTAATTCACTAATAGCCAATCTACAAAAATTTCTGCACGCTTAAATCACTAAATTACAGCTTATAAAGTCTTAAATCATAGCCTAATTACTTTTATTTCCTAGGTTTTACCGAAATTTCGGCAGCACCTCCCCTGTAATCGGACTAACCCAAAAATTTTAAACCTGCAAGAAAATATCCAACAACCCAATTTCAAGTAGTTCTACTAATCTCACATCAAACTCAATTCAATTCCATTCAAATTCATCACAAAAACACCTAAACTACTCCAAGATTCTTCAACCAAATCACACTCAAATCATGATATTTCAAGTTTAAATCACTATCTACAAGCATACAAGCCTATAAGCTACACATTCATGGAATAAAACTTCACTTTTCATGGCCAAAAATCAATCTTACTTAACCAAAAAAACATAACTTAAGAGCTAAAAACTATAATCTTACACTTGAAATTAAAAGAGAAATTCTTGGGAAACACCTCTAGGTAGACAAGATTGTTGCTTAGGAGGAAGTTCCACTCAATTTCTATGGTTGAAAAATGATTAAATGGAAGTAAAAGATCCAAGAAAATTGAAAGAAAATGGAGAGAAAAGAGGGAAGCAAGCAGCCGGCCAGCAAGAAGGAAAAAGAAGAGAAAAATTGGTTAAGTAGGAAGAAAAGAAATGGAAAAGAATTGGAAAAAAAATGGACCAATTAAAACAAGGCAAAGATAAAGAAGTCTTGACTTTTCTCTCCATGAAAGACCACACTTGGCATGAGCTAATTAGAAAGAAATTTTGTTATTTATCTTCACATAATTCTTGCAAGATTTCCTAGGTACAACTCTTAAAGAACTAAGTACAACATGCTCATTCTTTTTTTTTTTTTCCACAAATTCGGCCACCATTTTTTTTTCTAATGAATATAATACAAAATGAATGGTCTTGGCATGAATTTCTAGGGTGTTACAATAAATCAAAGAATGGATAAGAATCAAGAATTGACACAAAAATAGACACCCTATTGTGTGGTATAAATGTGTAAAAATTCTTGATTTTTAATGTTCTCTTGAAAAAAAATAATAATATTCTTGTGTAAAAAGTAAAACTCCAACTCTAATTTCACTTTCCAAAATGAATTCTTGAACAAATAGCAACACAACCGATTAGGAAACACCAAACCACAGTCAAACACTCCCCAAACAGCTGGAAAACACGAAAAAATAAAAAGGAAACAAGGTGTAACCGCCACTTGCCAAAAAGAAAAAGGAAACTACTTGTTTTGGAGAATGAGTTTCCAAATCCCCTTTGTAACTACTTTCCTTTTCCCAATGGGTTTCCCAAAGACAAATAACTTCAATATAAACCCAACTAACACCCTTTTAACCCTTTTAAACATCAGAATTTCTGCAAAAATCGCAACAGAAATTCGTCCAAAAATAGGTACGAATTTCAGCAACCCAACATGCAAGAAACCCTAACAAAACCCTATTTTATGATGAAAACCCTTTGACCAACACTTCAAGGCTTCAAGAACTTCAAGATTTGATCAAGAAAGTCCAAGAAATCAGCCAAGAACTTCAAGAAATCAGTCAAGAAATTTCCAGCAACACAAAGAATTCAAGAACTCAAGAACAAGTTGGTGCAACTTTAAGAAACTAGCAAAGTAAGTTCAAGAACTTCAAGAACTTGTATCTAAACACCAAGAAACTTCAAGAAATTGTTGAATAAAGATTTGTGCACGGTTTTTGTTTGTTGTGCACTCCTTTTTACTCTCTTTTTCCTTCTTTTTCTTTGTGCTTTTGGCTCTTTCTTTTTGCACACGAATTTTCTGCCTTCTTTTTTTTTTTTTCACAAACGATTTTTTTTTTCACAAACGAATTTTTTTTTCACACATAAACAACACCAAGGACACAATTAAATCTCCAAGAAATCTGGTTGTATGAATTTTTATGTTCAAGAAACCCTTTTTCTTGCATATTTTTTGACACAAGAAATTCAAGAAGACACCAAAAACAGTCAAGAATCACAAAATACCACACAAGACCTAGAATTCTTGATTGAGAAGCAACCAAGAACAACTCTAAACACCTAAAGCACGAATTTTTATTCAAAGAAAACAACGAAAAAAATAGCAGAATTTTTTTTTCAAGAAACGAAAGTAAAGACACAAGAAAACAACTTGTTGTCCAGGTTCGAATCTCTTTGACAACAACTCAAAGAAAGAAAAACAAATAAAACACAAGTTGCTTAACCAGGCTCGAAGCTCTTTGATAAACAACAAAAAAGAAAAAAAGGGATATATCCGAATTTTTCCAAAGGAAAAATTGGATTGGAAAAACCTGAAAAAATCCAAGAAGATGGCTCTGATACCACTTGATGTGCGCACGGTTGCGTAGCCAAGTAAGTCTTAAATTTCAGGAATGCAACTCGTTGAACTCAAGACCTCGTTTGATTCGTTAACCAAGGAACCCTTGACGTGGAGTTGTTTTGCCTTGAATCTTCCTTGAGAAGATGAAACACGCCTAAGAACAACTAGACTAGACCAAGTTGAGCGAGTTCAATCGTCTAACCTAATTAACCCTAAGACTTGATCAAAAACACAAGAAAAACTCTAAGCGAAGTTGGTGGTCGCCACAAGCAAGCTTGATAAGACCAAGAGTAGTTCTTAATCAATAAAGAACCAAGAAAATTCTCAAAGAGAACACACAATATTTCTGAAAATTCTGATTTTAAAATTCGTAACCAGAAAATAGGCTTATAAAGAACATTCTAGGGTTGTGAAAATAGACTTAACTTCTAAAACAAAACCTATACTAATAAAACTACCAAAACAAAGCATGAATTAACTAAAATAACTAAGTCTATTACAACTCTAAAAACTTTAAAAATTCGTAGCTAATAAACCCTAATGGGCTGGCGGTCCATTAAGCCCACAAAACCATCAATTGGACTTCAATTCTTCAAGCTCCCCACTCATGTGGTCCATGAAGCCCTCATGCAAAGTTTGTTCAGCCCAAATCACATTAATGAGTTGTTTAGATTGATCCTTTGAGCCCAATTGCAAAGCCTTTTCATACGAGTCCAATATGAGTCCATGCAATGCATCCTTCATTCTTCTAGTTCTTGCTCTAGTCATAGGACCATCCAAACCTTTAAGCACATCATTGAAGCTCCTCAAACTCGATCCATCATCCTTGGAATGTCCCCCTTGAAGGTCTCCAACTTGGGACTCATCACAACCCAACTTTGCATTCATCAACCTTGGCAGCCCAAGGTCATGCATCCGTCTAGTAGCCTGGTTGGCATCTGTCTGTTTATTTCTTCAAGTTTGGCAACCCAAACTTTGCATTCATCAACCTTGGCAGCCCAAGGTCATGCATCCATTTAGCAGCCTGAACGGCATATATCTATTTACATTTTCAAGTCTAGCAGCCCAGACATTGCATTTATCTTGTCGGTATTTGTTTTTTTTAGCAACCTGAACTCATTTTTTTGTTTGTTAGTTTAAGCACTTTGCTTTGTCTTGCAGTCTCGTACCAATCTATGTTATCTTTGCTTTCGAATGTTGCATTGCTTTCTTTTGATCACAAGTTTGAACTCTTGTTTTACCATTTGCAATTGTGTTTCACATCCACCATTCACCTACATCTGAACTACGTTTGACCTGATTCCCTTCACCGGGATACGTAGGCAGCTCTTTGAAAGCTCGGTCACATGTTTTTTATGATTCATCCGTTCATTGGTTTACGTCTCAGCATATTCTTATACTATGCATGTTTAGATATTTTTAGTTTACATTTTTATCGGTAGCTACATTTTAGGTGAGTCAAATTTTGGTGTTGTCTACGTCTTTGTCTGAAATCTCTACGAGATTCCCGACAAAGAGGGGCAAACTGTAGACACCAAATTTTGACACACCGTTTATTTTCAAACATTGGAGGGGCATGTTTGCACTTTTGTGCCAATTTTTAATTTTTCAATAATTTGGGGGGTAAAATAGTAATTTTGTCTGTAAATATTTTTCTATCAGCTTTTGGGGGTTTTAAATTCATATTTTTACTTTTATATGAATTTGATAATTTTTAATGATTTTTTTTATTCTTAATTTTTTGTTTTTTTATTCTAGTTTAGTGTTCATTTTAATGTATTTTATTTACCTCCTAAACTCTTTTATCTCCTTTGTTTTGCAATTAAGTCATTTAGAATAGTCCCCCTAAATTTTGAGTTCTATTTTATTTTATTTTATTCTATTTTATTTTATTAAGTCCTCCGTAATTACAAATTGACCCCTCATTGTTTAATTGCCTTCAATTAGGTCCACATTAATTTACGTCTGTGCCCCATAGTTGCTGAAATTCCATTTTTGCCCCTTTATTTAGCTTTAATTTATGATTGTGCCCCTACAACTGTTTGAATTTATGATTCGACCTCTATGTTGGTTTAAATGTCTATTAGTTTCCATAATTTGTTAGTATATACACTTTACTCTAAATTTATTAGTATTTTTTATTTTATTTTATTTATTTATTTTTCTATGCTTTACGTATCGGTATTTTGGTACTTTGACTTGTTTGTTCACTTTGATAGTATGTACCGGGTCTTCAAGAAGAGGTATTTTCATTATCTTTAATTGCTTCTTTATGTGCTCCAACGTGCTCTAATGTGATATTTTATGCAATTTTTATGCGTTTCTTATTTTATGCACTTTTTGCGTATTTATTTATTTTGTGTTATTTAATTTTAAATCTTATTATTTTGACGAAAAATGTAATATTTTGTATTTAGTTAGTCAATGTAATAGTTAGATTATTTTTCTCATATTTTAGTAAAATTTTGTATCTAGATAGAAAGTGTAATAGATAGGGCATTTTAATTTTCCCCCTTTAAATTGTAAATTAAGCCCCCGGTGTAATAGTTAGGGTTTATTTGCTTTTGCGTGCTTATGTGTTTATTTCTTTTACCGCTTTCCTTAGGATTTTTGCATCTAGAATATTATGCTTATGTGTTATGTGCTCATATGTGATCTTATATGCTTTTATATGTCTAATTTACTTTTAATTCATGCTTTAATATTTAATTCATGACTTATGATATTCCGTCACCACACTAGTCCAACGCTAGTTGTGGCTTCTTTCTTTTCCCGCTAGTCCAACGCTAGTGGGATTTTTGGAACAGGCTAGTCCAACGCTAGACCCTTAGGACATTTTAGTGATTAGGTGCATTCACGTGCATTTCTCATTTCACACACTTTTAGTTTTCTTTCCATTTGGCATGATTTTATTATTACTATTTATTACCATTATTTTTGACACGTTTTTAAAATGTGTGACATCTAGGTTGCATCTCACTTAGACATTAGGATATTTGTATGCTTCGGCTAGAAATAGTCGTCTACTCACGTGGGAAGCGGTGGCGTACATGCCGTTCCCCCCTCCGTGAGTAGAAACATTCAGTCACGAGTCATTAGTTCCCCGCACCCGTCATGTTGCATAGCCATCTTCTTTCTTCACTTACTATATATTATTATTTTCTCTTCTTTTTGCATGCATCACATTTTGCATAAAAACTCGTGACTCCCTCGAGGTCTCGACTCGGATTTCGCAATTAATGCGATAATTCCGACCAAGCTTTGACGGTACATTACGATCTTCCCGATATTCAAAAATTATTTGGCCAAACCTGTCGCACTTTTAGTCCCGGCCTTGTTTTCTTTTAAAATATCATTTTTCTTAAAATACACTTTTTTTTACTAAAACTTGATTTTTCTCACACACGCACGGTTTTTCTAAAAACCTTTATTTTCAATAGTGTCACCGAGACCGGACCGTCTTTTTAGGACGCGACAGTCGACGACCCCACGAGCACCCGTTTACTTTACGATTTTAGGGCGCAACACATAATCATGTAGAATTCTAGGATTTACCTCTGCCATGGTGTTTCTGGGTTATCTTACCTCTGAAGTATCTCCTGTTGCTTCCTCCACCCTTGCTTGATTTTGAGCTTGTCTCCTAGCCTTCCTTGCGGTTCTTTCGATCTCCGGATCAAATAGCACCAACACCCTCAAGGATTTATGCATGCACTACAAAAAATAAAAGACCGAAACAACTAATAGAATAAGGTAATCTTAGATTAATAAACTTGGTTTTTACTCCAATATTGTCGTGGTTCCCCGGCAACGACGCCAAATACTTGACGTGGTGCAGATTAGGTATAGAAAATCGAGTCAAGTATACACACAAAAGTCAAGTAATAAAACCTAATCTCCCAACTTTCACTGCAAGTATACAGGTTGTTGTAGTATAAGAAATTAGGGTCAAATCCCACAAGGAACCAGCAAAGTGCAACTACTAGAGTTTTTTCACTTTCTTTATTATCTAAGCAATAATTAATTTGAATGTGTTTGGTTTGTTAGAATCTAATTAACTAGGAAAAACTTGTAGGAATGCAAGAATTCTTGTAGAAAAATAATTATGAAGGAGTTCTAGGGTTATGAATCCACTAATGATCTAGATTAAGTTGTAGAGATTAACACTTGCCAAGTTGAACTTACCTTGTTTAGGAATCCAATTCCATTTGTATCAAAACTTGTTTTCACAATGAATTGATTCAAACTATCTACTACCATGATAGATTTGTTTTTGTATGCATGAATTGCTTCATTAAGTCCTTATAAGCATAACATTATTTCCATGTGTTAGTACTTAAGCTCAATCATTCGTTTTCTATTTTAAGTACAAACTTAATTAATTCCTAATAACTAAGATGCTTTGCATGTGATGTCCTTTCATATACAAAGGTTAAAACTTCAATAATTGAAGAAACAAGAGCAAGAAATGGCAAGGTTAATCAACTACAAGCCTTAATATTGATTCGTTAGTTTCATCAAAACCCTAGAATAGGAATTTAGCTCAACATAGTTATCTCCAAATCAATACACATGATTTGAAAACAACTAGCCATAGCAATCAAGATCAATGAATGATACAAAGTTAAAGAAAGCTTATTCAATATAGAAATGGCTTCAAGAACTTGTATTTCTTCCACAAGAGTTGCTACAAGGGTTTTTGAACAAGAAACTCTCTTAAACTCACAATATCTCTATTATGACTCAGGAGAATTCTAGCAATTCTCTACAAATTATTTATCCTAACATGCCCAAACTCTTTACAATGACTTCTATTTATAGACATGGATCCTACAAGTTACTTTCCAACTTGTAATTACATTCAATAATTGGACTGATGAAAACCCTAGTTGAAGGCCTTCTTGGGCATAAAAGTCTTCATTTGTACTCCCAACGCAATATTCAACTTGCAGAACCTGTATATAGTTCAAAAGTCTGCAAAAATAGCTGGAGGATGAAGCAAGTTGCAACAGCCAAAATTTGGAAGGTCAGTGACAATCCGCGGATGGTGATACGTGGATGGTCATCCGCAGATCGTGCTTCTTGGGCCCACTTGTGTAAATTTTTGCTGAGTTGTCACTCCAAGTGTCCGATCCTATTTCATGCATTTCTTCGAATCTTTGCTGATTTTTCTAATTTTCTACATTTTGCTCATTTAATCTTCTAATAATTCTTCACTTTGTTTGCTTTACTTCATCACCTTGATCTTGGCCTTACTTGACTTTCTTCTGAGATTAAGAGTGATTAATCTGCAAAACAAATACAAATTTGTGTATTAAATACTCAAAATAATAATTTTAGAGGCAAAACCCTAATTCTGGAAAATAATCCCTAATTAATGAAAACACTTTATTTAAAGTCAAAAAGTATAATAGTTTTGCTAAAAGTATACTAAAAATACCAACAAACATATATACTAATCTTGGCAAATTTTTAACTATTAGCAAGGTGATAAGTGACAATTTTACCTATTTTAGCATAGTATTACATATATATTTTTAGTGTGTTTTTAATACATTTTAATTATTTTAATATAAATATGGCTCAATTTCATAATTTTCTTCCATTTGAAGAATTTCTCAAAAATTAGGGTTTTTATCCGATTTTTGTGGTTTTGAAGCAAAGTCTATATTTTGAGCAAATTAATGCACAATCTTTGTACAATTTTTTAGGTTTTATACATTCAATCATAAATTGGATCACTTGGAGTAAAGGTCATGTGACAGCCCCACCTTACCCAGAGGCGCACCAAAGGGCTTAGCGGGCTGCCTGCCTGGCTCTCACCAAGGACTCGAGTCAAGCACGCATTAAAATTCGTAAGTGATGGTAACTCAGTAGAAAACTCGTAGATACCAACTGTGACAGTATCTCAGGGTCACATAAAATTCAAAACTTAAAAGTAAAAGTACTGTTTTAGCAGTTTACATCATATACGTTCATTAATACAATAATATCTCTAGCAGTTTTCTATCAAAATCCTACCAGAATCTACCCTTGAATCCTCACCACCGGCTTTAGGGATAGGAGCCTGTTTAAGGAAAACAAATAAAATAGGGTGAGCTATAATAGCCCAGTGAGGTTCTCACACATGCAGACACGGAGGCAACCAAGAGAGAATAAGTAAGCAAATAACACGTGTCACAAAATCACATAGGAAATAATTAAGTAAATAATTATTTAAACAAGGGAGGATACGTCACGACCACGGGAGCAAGTACTGATCATGTAACCATGATGTAGAACCGAGATAGTATTTTGAGTCTGGATCACAGGTTCTACCTGCATTATCGAGCAAGAGCCCTGACCACCATTCACCTTATATCCTCCGAAAACCGCCACATCCAGGGTGAGATCTCAACCCTAGAGGGAAAACAAGCAAGCAAGAAAGTTCAATCCAGAGTTGGCCTCTTTGAGGATTCCCAACTCAAGGAAAGAACGCCATGCCCTAAAACACCCAGCACCTTATATCCTCCTTTGTACAACCGGCTTGACTAACCGAGGTACAAACACGGAAGTCTAGCCAACAAGTTTAATTTATTTGAAAGTTCACAAACAATTATATTCACATTGGATAGAAATTATGCATGTAACAAATTACGGGATAAATGTGATAAAGTACACATTTTCCCTTCATATAGTACATTGTAACAATTCATGAATATCAAGTACACATAGAATTAACACATAGAATTAACACAGAGAATCATCATCTATCATGCATCAAGCGTACACGAGGAAACACTCACATACACAAGTAAAGGGACACTCACCTAGGATCGCTTAAGAAAATATTTCGTATAATGGTGGAGGTTCACTTTCGGATCCTGGAATTTACAAGAAATAATCTAGTGAAAACCCTAAGTAAATTAGCAAGAAAATTCAAGAAATAACCTAATTATTTCTAGGTTATAGATTTCATCCACCATCTTTCCTTCCTTATTTCTACTGAAATTTCGGCAGCATGACCCCTTAAAAATCGGACTAAACCAAAATTTTCCCTAGCAAGAAAAACAGCCATCCAACCCAATTCAACTAAGTTCTACAACTTCTATGTTCAATTCTAACTCAATTCCAATTTTCTTTGTTAACTCATGTTTTCAAGTTTACCAACTAAGGGATATTCAACAGTACATAACTTCCAATTGATATGTCGTATGAGAAAAGTGATTATATGGATAGAAACTATATTCTAAGGGCTAAAACTTTCATGAAGAGCATCACGTCAAATTCTAACAAAAATCATTCCAAAATCGGTCCACAACCTAGTGTTTCATCAACCCAAATCTGCACAGGGTTGGTTTTTGGCCAAGTTCATGCCATTGCTGGGATCAATCCATCAAGAGCCAGGGAATTGTGATTACATGGTTTGAAAGTACGTTTCTAGGACTACAATTTTCGTGAAGATCATCAATCCAAATTCTAACCAGAACAAGTTCAAAATCAGCCCCCAAGTTGGCTCATCATCAAAACTGTTTACGCAGAACCGAAATTTCAGCCCACTTTGCAGACTTTCTGCGATTAATACACAATGAAACACAGTGCAAGCTTTACACCGTTTGAAAGCCCTATGAATCTAGTTTCTAAAACAACAAGAATCATTCGAATCCAAGTTATCTACACCAAGTTATGAAAGTTTTACTAAAACTGGTCCAGCATGACTGTTCAAGTATTTTTCAATTCAAGCTTAAATCTTCAAGTACTACTATCAAATTCTTAGTATAAAACTTGAACAAAACTAAATAAAACTTGAAAGTAATAGCAAGAGTTCATAGTACATACCTTAAACAAGCTTAGAACTATGCTTAGGAAGAAGGAAAGCTCACTTTCTATGGTGGATTTGCCCAAAATTTGGAGAATAAGCTTCAAGAAGTTGAGAGCAAAATGAGAGGAAGAGAGGAAGAGAGGAAGAGAGATGGCCGGCCAAGGAGGAAGAAAGAAGAGAAGAAATAGGCTAGGAAAAATGGAAAAGAAATAAAGAAAAGGTGGGAAAATAATGACCAATCAAAACCCAACAAGAGTCAAGTTAGGTTTAGACTTTTAATAAAATAGTGACCAACTTGGTACATTTTGATTAGTGGAAATTTTGATCATTTATCTCTTAGAAATTTGCAAGACTTTATGGCACAAATTTTAAAAGCAAAAAGAGAGAAAAATAGGAGAGAGAGGGCCGGATTTTAGAGAGAGAAAAGGCAAGGGAAAATTAGTGAAATTTTTAGGTCAAAATAGTGAACTAAAACTCACTTAGTCAATAGTCTTGAAAATGATAAAGTTAGTTAGTCAAAATTAAACACTATTATAAACTAATGATCCAATGAAATTAATCCAAATATAGTACTTAGGTGTACCACATTAATAATGAAAGAATCTCATTTAGTTTAACTAATTAACTTAAGAAACCTTTCAACTAATAAATCAAAGATTATCACTAAACCCTAAATAAAAGAAATTCCTTTATAAAATGCATTTCAATTTTTGCCCTTTCTTTTCTCACTCTTCTTTTTTTTTTTCTACCAATAAGCATAATATGAATTATATGAATTTTCTGGGGCGTCACAGGTCATCCCATTCTTAGTGGATTGAAGGATGATTGGATTGGGAATTTCAATAGAACAACTTTTATATTCAAACTTGGGGGATTGTTTTGCTCACTTTTGGGAAATTCTCATCAACAAATTCACCATGAAATTAAAGGATCAACATCACAAAAAGATCTCAAGGGCATAAGAGGCATAACAAGCAAAAGAGAAGTGCAAAGAAGCAATGGAAGTGAAGAATTGGAGAAAAACTAGGCATCGGTAACAACGACACATTTCTGTATTTTGGCAATAACTTGAGCTACAAATGTTGGATTGAGATTCTTCTTATAGAATTTTAAAGCTAAGAGAATACTCTACAATTCTTATGTGGACATTGAAATCCAGTTCTTACATCTTCATAGCCAAAAATCCAAATTACTGAAGAACAAAGCTCTCTCAACCATGTCTCAGTATTTTGACCATATCTTTGCAACCAGAACTCCAAATGACCTGATTCTTGTGGTTTTCGAAATCTAATTCAAAGGGATATAACTTTCATGTTTTGAGAAAAAGCTAATTTTGCCTTTTTCTAGGAGAAATACGCGGATAACGATACGCAGACAACCAGATGCGTATCGCCATCCGCATATTATGCATGTCGGCCAGAAAATGACACTTTCAACTTGCAGCTTATCTTCCAGCCCCTTTTGATGACTTTTTGAAGATTCTTTGCACCTGAACCACCTAAGGAAACATTGCAAAATTCAAGGGAAATCTTTTTGTGATTTAAAGACAACTTGTCATGCAATTTGCCATGCAAGTTGGTGAGATGATTAGGGTGAATTTGTCTATAAATAGGGAGCTCTTGCAAGACATTTAGAAGATGTCTTGAAGGGAGGAGCACTCCCAAAGTAGTTAGTTTACTAGTTTTCTTTCTAGTTTTATAGGAAATTTCAATACTTGTAAGAAAACTTTGGAGAATTCACTTGTACTACATCATATTCAAGGAAGAAATGAAGGATTGGAGCCATTGAAATAAGAATTTCTATCTCTTTCTCTTTATTTCCTTGTTGTGAATTACTTTAATGAATTCTTATACTTTCAAGTTTTGAATTCCATGTTTAACTAAATACATGTCTTAGGGTCAGATGGAGCTAATTATATGATTTGAATGTTATTATACTTTTTTTTTTTTGGCAAAAAACCCCAATGGGGTGGGGTGCCATCCCACAATTTTATTAATAAAATAGCATTACAAAGCAAGAGGGGGGTCAAACCTGACCTCTTCAAATAAAACCAAGACTAAAGATAAATGAAAAAAGGGGTATTATTCCTTTACATTTACGTTTCTAAAATAAGGAAAATTAATACTATCGAGGCTAATAAGAGCTTTAGTCCTATTTGGTATATCACGTGCACAGTCGAAAAGAGCATCTTGTGAAAGTTGTAAACCGGCCAAGGAATCCACCACTGCATTAGCTTCTCTAAAAATGTGGTGAATAGAACCTGATAGTTTCAGCAGGAGATGGTGGATTTTTTGAAGAATCAGACATAAAAGCCATGTAGTGATGCTAGAGCTACTCAATAATGTATAAAGTAGCTGTGAATCCACTTCTACTTCAATGTGTTTAAAGCCCTTGTCCAGACAGAATTTAAGTCCATAGTATAATGCCTGAGCTTTAGCATCTAGTACCGAGGATCCTTCCAACACCTTATGAAAAGCGAAGATCGGCTTACCCCAATGATTCCTAAGCACACCTCCTCCACGAACCAAATCATCTCTAATTGACGCATCAGTATTAAGTTTGAAAGAATCAACTGAGGGCCCCCTCCACATTACTGCCAAAGGCTCACTCTTTTTCACCAAAGATGAAGAGAGATGCAAGTGAGTGAAAAGAACTTCATCACCGTTACAGTTGGCTAGAGATATCATGTTAGCCAAACCTAGCTTTTGGATCAAAGACCAAACTGAACAAATAATATGATCCGCCCTGGCTTCAATATCTTCAAACCATACTTTATTACACTCCAGCCAAATACACCATGCAATAATGATTGGAAAACCCCACCTGATATGATCTTTCACTCCACTTGGAGCTGAAAGAAACCAATGCATGATAAGGGCTCCAAAGTATGAATGCTCCAAATAGATAATACCAAAAGATGAGTGAAAATAAATCCAAACACGTCGGGATAATGGGCAAGATAAAATCAGATGTTGCAACGACTCCACAGCAGGACAAAAGGAGCATTTGGACGCAAGAGAAATACCCTTTTTTTTTTTATATTAACATCTATAGGCAGCAAGTTATTCAGAATACGCCATCCCAAGAAGGAAACTTTTCCCGGAAGAAACTTGCACCAAATAGCTTTACAACATAGGAATGAGGGTTGTTTATACTTGCCATAACTTGAATTTGCTTGTTCATCTATCAAGGTTTAACATTTGTAGTAGCTTGATCAACTATTGCAAATCATTTAGATGTTATTTGACAATAAGAAATGCTTATAACATTGGAAAATGGTAGATGAAACTTATGTTGTACACATGCAAATAGTTGTACAAGTAGGTGGATTGAGATTGTTTAATACAACAATTCATGCATTTCACAAGAGTTCATTTTGAAAATAATTGAACTCTATCAATTCATTGTGAAAACAAGTCTTGATTTCATATGGAATTGCAATCCTAAGCAAGACAAGATTAATATAGCAAAGTGTTTATTCATTCAATCGTATTAATGACAATTAGTGGATTCTAAACCCTATTACTTGTGTTTGTGAATTTCTTCCATTTGTTTTGCTTCAAGTAGTTGAATTTTCTTATTTTGCACACCACCTATTTGATGTATTGTCTAGATAATAGAGTAAGTTAGTAGCTTTGGTAGTTGCAAATTCTTGTTTTCTCGTGGGATCGACCCTAATACTTCCCCTACTACATTTGACCAATGCACTTGTGGAAGGGGGTATTACGTTATAAATTTTATTACTTGTTTGTGTGAATTTTGCCTAATTTTGATAGTACCTAAACCTCACAATCACAAGGCCAAGCAAGAGCAAGCCAAGCAGTCTAGAGCAGTCAAGGAAGGTGGGATATAGGTTGGCCAGTGAGATGATGGGGGATAAGCTTCTTCGTCGAGAGGGAAACAACCCAGATCACCAGCTAAGGCCCCTAAATGACCGCTTAGTGAGATCTTTCTTGATTCAAAAAAAGACTCAAACTTTCTTTCTGCTTTCTATAGTATGGGGTGTCAAAGGCTGTTCCCCCGTGGCCAATTTGAAGGGGCTGAAGTTCGACATAGAGCTTTTTGGTTGTTAAGTTATAGCAACACTACCATAAAGGAGTATATGAGATCCTAACAACGTCATGGTATGCTCAATTATCTCTTAACCTAGCCATGTTAGGCTCTTTAACCTCTGGATCCAACCCTTGCATTAAGAGGAATGCCTCTTCGCTCGCATCCTTCCATTACACACCTCCTTTAATTGCCGTTACCGGCCTTTCTACAAAGATCCCAATCTCTCCTTTTGGGAGATGGCTGTCTCCTGTCCTCTTGCCAGTGGGGAATCCCCTCCTGGGCTGTCACTTTGCTGTGTCTGGCTCGTCCTTAAGCACTTTGCGGGGTTGTCCTCTATAGTTAAGTACAGAAATAAGTTAGAATTAGCCAAATCATCTGAAGCATGAACAGAATCACCTTTCTTCTAAAGGCCTAGCGAATTTCAGGTTTGGGAGAACTCTTTCTTTCACCACGCACAAGGGCTTAACTGGCAATCAATATCCCGAGGTTGACTTTGCATAAAAAAAAATCTCTTTCATGCATTTGTCCAGCAAATTGGACGTTTCATGTTTACTTTTCCAAGTCTGGCAAACCAGACTTTGTATTGCATTCACCTCAGCAAACTAGGTGCATGTCCAGCAAATTAGACTTTTAGGTTTAATTTTCTTGCGTTTCACCCCAGCAAACTGGGTGCATGTCCAGCAAACTGGACCTTCCACATTTATTTTTCAAGTTTGGTAAACCAAACTTTGCATTGCATTTCACCCCAGCAAACTAGGTGCATGTCCAGCAAACTAGACCTTCATGTTTAATTTCCTTACATTTCACCCTAGCAAACTGAGCGCATATCCAGCAAACTGGACTTTTCACATTTATTTTTTAAGTTTAGCAAATCAAACTTTGCATTGCATTTCACCCCAACAAACTGGGTGCATGTCTAGCAAACTGGACCTTTCACGTTTACTTTTCCAAGTCTGGCAAACTAGACTTTGTATTGCATTCACCCCAACGAACTGGATGCATGTCTAGCGAATTGGACTTTCACGTTTAATTTCCTTGCACTTTTCCCAACAAACTGGGTGCATGTCTGGCAAACTGGACCCTCACGTTTAATTTTCTTGCACTCATCCCAACAAACTAGGGTTTGCAAGTCTAGCAAACAGGACGCTTCACATTTAATTTCTTTGCATTTCATCAATCCTGGCAAATTGGGATCATAAATTTGTCTAGCAAACTAGGCGTTTCATATTTTTATTATTGTTTTTCAAGTTGGATAGCCTAATTTTTTTCATTTTTATTATTTGAACTATGTTCGACCCGATTCCTTTACCTAGGATACGTAGGCAGCTCCTAGAGAGCCCGATCATTCTTTTCGCATTTCATACATTCATCTTTACAAGAGTCAATGTATTTGTGTTTAATGTGTACGTGAGCCAAAATTTGGTTTCGTCTACATCTTTGTCTGGAACCTCTACGAGCTTCCAACAAAGAAGGACAAGCTGCAGACACAAAAGTTTGACACACCCTTTATAAAAAAAAGATATTTTACTTCATTTGGGGATACTTTTAATTTTCTAGGGCTAATTGCAATTTTTGCATAAATTATGCCTAATTAGTCATATCAGGGACAAAATGATAATTTCACCATGTAAATATTATTTTATTTTATTTTATTTTTTAAATACATAATTTTTCTATTTTTATCATTATTTCTAATTTTAATGATTTTTCAAAGTCATTTAGTATTTATTTAAAATTTTATTATATTTTGACTTAATGACACATTTTCCAATGCACTCTTTTTATGAGAATTTTTCAGTGAAAAATTTTATATGTGTATTTTGTGTATTCATAAATTTTTTGTAAAAATTTCATGATTTTTAGAGGACGTGTGGTATTTATTTCATTTTTTCTTCTTTTGCCTAGTAAGGGCACATTTCCCAAGAATGCACTACTGTTAAAATTTTTGAGTGAAAATTTTAGTATATGTGTTTTGTGTAATGATTGCTTTTCTGTTAAATTTTTATGTTTTTTTTAAAGGCCATTTAGTATTTTTGTATTGTTTCATAATTTTTGTAATGTATAGCGCATATACCAATGCTTTTTTTATTATTAGAATTTTTATGTAAAAAATTTATATGTGTATTTTATATACTTATATATTTTCTATAACAATTTTGTGATTTTTAAGGTTTTTTGTTCTTTATTTGTATTTTTGCCCTTTTGGCTATTAGAGGCACGTTTTCCAATGTTGCCCTGACATTAACTTTTCTCAGCAAATTTTTTTGGTTTTCTATAAATGTTATAATTCTTGTATTTTTTAAGGCTATTTACTATTATTGTATTTTTCGTAATTATTGTAACATATTAGAAATCTTTAAATGTGTCTTTTATTATTAGAGTTTTCGTGTAAAAATTTTTATATATGCATCTTTCATATTTAAAGGTTTTCTATAAAGATTTTGATATTTTTTGAAACTTTCTGATATTTATTTGAATTTCCCTCTTCCACCACCAAAAAAAAAACTGAGCTGCGTTTCAGATTGCTAATGCATGCAACAGCCCTTATGGCTGCAAAGCTATGCATTTTAGCCACCCTAACCCCATCAATCACACTCACCACTTGCCCTCCCTTTTACCAAATTTTAGGGGATTAGTTGGGTTTTTCCTTCCCCATCATCATCACAAAAACTCTCTCATCTCTTCTATCTTCTCCACTCAACACACACACACACACGACTTGGGCACACAAAAAAAACACTCACCCTCACAGTACTCTTTCATTCTCTCACGACACAGCACAACAAGACACACAAACACTTCCATTTTTTCTTCTTCCCCTCCCTCTCGGCACTCTCAAATACTCCATGCACCGACACACTCACATATATTCACACAAAACTAGAATTAACACACCCACTTTCACACCATTAAAACACACGCAGCACACACACAAGAAACTAGGGAAGCTCGGAGACCAAAGCCAAGTTGTTTGGTTTAAAAGAATACCATCACCACCATTACCTCTCATCTTGAAGCTTGGGTAAGTTTTCTTTCTTTTATTTTCTATGTTTATTATGTATTTTTACTGCTACAATGTATATTGTTGTTGTGATTATGTTTGGTTGAAATTTGGGTTTGAAATACAATCAAATCACATATATATAAGCTACTTGTGCATATGATCGCTAGGTGTTTGATAAAATGTCCAAGAGGATAAAGAAATGCGTCTCCAAATAAGCCATGATTTTTACGATTATATGCAGTTTTTCCAGTCATATTCATGCTCTAGAGGTTTTTATAGGTAAAATTTATGGTATTTTGTGCTTGTTTTGGGGTGGTGGTGAAAGAGATATACCTGGCTGTCTTTTGGTCGTTTCACCTACTTCCGGTCATTTTCTAACAAAAACAAGGCGGAAAATGGATTCTACGTGAAAAACAGAGTGGGGGTGTAAATTTGGGTCTAATTGGACCACTAGAAAATTTTCCGGCGGTTGCCGGCCATGGAAGGCATGGCCGGCCTGCAGGTTGAAAAAAAACAAAAAAGGAAAAGGGAGTTCAAGTGAAAGTACGTCGTTTTGACGTAGTTTCACTCAAAACTACGTTGTTTTGGTGCTTTGTTTTTCTAATTCATTTTAATTGATAATATGTATTTATTTTGGTAGTCCTTGGACTTTTATTAATATTATTGTGGCCCTAAGCATTTGTGATTTTTCCATTTAAGTTTCTGTCTTTTGTAGATTGACCCTCATAATTTTATTTTCTTTTCAATTAGGTCCTAATTAATTGCATTTTGGTCCCTCGACCTTTACATAATTACATTTTGACCCCTATATTTTTTTGAAATTACATTTTGACCCTCTATTTTTCTAAAATTACATTTTGACCCCTATATTTTTTGAAATTGTAGTTTAGCCCCCCCTTTTTTTTTAATACTTGCACTTTTACCCCAAAAACTTTCCTTTTTTTTAAATAAGTTCTTAATACTTTCAATTGTGCCTTTTTGGTTTTTTCTAAATTTTTAATCAATGCCCAAAGTAAGTTTTCTTGTTTAATTAAGGCTCAAAAATTAGTTTTCTTTGTTTCCTCTTGTGATTATATTAGTATTTTTTATTGTGTGTTAGAAGTTTAATATATATTATTGTGTTTTCTTTATTTTTAATATTTTTCCCTTAAATGTTTAGTTTGCGCTTTTAATTTTAATTTTAACTTTTGTTTATTATTATTATTATAATTGTCTTGTAATATATTGCATGATTATAGTAGTTAGTGTTATATTATTTACTTTATGATTTGTTTATCCAAAATAGTGGTGCCTTTGATGTGTTTATCTATTTTGTTAGTACTTATACCAGTTCTTCACACTGAAGGTATTCCTCATTACTTTTTAATTCTTTTATGTGCTCTTATGTGATGTTTTTTATGTGTTTTTATGTGTTGTTTTAATTCTCTTTTATTTTTGAGTATCTATCAATTTTGTATTTATTTATTTATTCAAGTTTAAGTTTGAGTGTTCGAAGAAATGTAATAGATAGGTGATATTTTATTTATCAAATTTTGTATTTAGATAGATAATTTAATAGATAGGGTATATTTTCATTTATTTCGTATTTTAGATAGAAAATGTAATAAATAGGTTAGATAAGTTATTTTTCTTATCTCTACCCCTTCTAAATTGTAGTTAGGCACCTCCAGTGTAATAGTTAGGGCTTTTGTCTGCTATGTGCTTATGTACTTATGTGCTTTTATTCGCTTTCCTTAGGGTTTTGCATCTAGAATATTATGCTTATGTGTTATGTACTCCTATATGTTATTATCTGCTTCTATGTTATTATTGCTTTAATTCTTGTATTTATTTATTTATTTATTTACTTACTTGCTTAATTATGATGTATGTGTATCGTCGCCACACTAGTCTAATGCTAGTTGTGGTTAATTTTGGTTTCTTCGCTAGTCTAACACTAGTAGGGAATTTCTAAAAAATGGGCTAGTCCAACGCTAGACCTTTAGGTCATTTTAGTGTTAGATCACTCCTTGTGTGCATTTCATATCATTTCACACACTTTTTTTTTTCTCTTTTTAAGGTCTTTTCCATTCTTTCATGGTTTTTATGTACTATTATTCTTATTATCTATTTTGTACATATATTTAGTAATGACATTTAGGTTACATTTCACATAGAATCTTAGGTCATTTGTGTGATCTGACTAGAAATAGCCATCTATTTATGTTGGAGTGGTGGATCAACAGGCCGTTTCCCCCTCCATAAGTAGGAACAGTTAGTCACGAGTTTATTAGTTCCCCGTACCCGTTATGTTGCATTCCCTTTCCTTGGTCACTTTTTTTTTTTTTTTGGCAAACCCCATACACGGGGGTGGGATTTCAGCCCAAAGTTTATTTATAAATAAAGGAAAGAAATACAATAAAAGGAGGGAGACATAAAACCTTACCTCCAAATAAACTAAACGCAATAAAATGGCAACTACGTTAACTTATTCCTTAACGATGGCATAGCTATTCTATCCATTCTAGCCTCACCAATAGCTAAACTAGGTAGCTCCTTTAAACTAGAAAAAACATGATTTTCTTGTGAATTACATCCAATATTAGCAAGCACATCAGTTGCTCTGTTTGCCTTTCTATAACAATGAGATATGGAAGCAAACTTATGCCTCCTCAGTTCCTCAATCTCATGAAAGGTCAGCCATGGATACTGAGTCTTGGAGTTCAGTATATCAACCAACAACTTAGAGTCCATTTGGATATGAAAATTAGAATACCCTTGAGACTCACAAAACCGCACCCCATATAACGCGGACTTAGCTTCAGCTTGCACACTAGTTAAAGAGCCCAGATAGCATGAATAAGCTAAAAGAACATTACCCTGACAATCCCTTAGTATACCTTCCCCTCCACTCTGGCCTGGGTTCCCCTTTGAAGCACCATCAGTGTTTAAAATCAACTCCCCTTGCTTGGGCTTGATGCAACGAATCCACCTCTCAACCTTCCTATTCTTTTGTTTAGAGATGATAGACATGAAGGTCGTCCATTGTAAGCAAGCAATTGGCAAAAGAGGAAATTTAATAGCAAAAGTAGCTTTAATATCTCTTAGAATCAACATGATAATCCTCCTCCAATGTAAAAGCTTCCCTTAAAAAACAACAACATTACGAAATTTCCAAATATGCCAACAGATAAATAATGGTATAATATGCAACAAAAAATCCAAATATTTGGAAGAGGCTTTTTTCAGCCACCAAGACGCTAAGCAAGCTCTAAGAGAAACTTGTGAACATGGAACACTAAATTCCTTCCCAAACCAGTCCCATAGTCTCCTAGCCAAATCACTTGAAACAAATACATATTGAGTTGTCTCTGTAGAAGAATTAAGACAACATACACACTTTGACGAACCATAAAATCCCCATTTCCACATCACCTCCTACATTGGTAGTCTGTGTAATAACAACCTCAACATAAAGAAAGAAATTTTCTAAGGCATATGAGACATCTATAAACTCCCAAATAACCATGACTTATGTGATATTTTTCACACCAAGTTAAATGCAGTTACAACAAAAAAATTACCATTTGGTAATAGAGCCCACACACAAGAGTCAGCCGAGGAAGAAGCAGGAATATCAAATTTCAAAATTTCACCAATCACCTCTTGAGGCACCCATCTTTGTAACATAGCCATATTCCACTTTCCGTTATCCACAAAATCAGACACCCTGTGAGTCTGATAAGTGCTAAAATATACTAGTTTTTAGTAGGCTTTTAGGTTAGGTTTGTAGGGTTTTCCATGAGTTTTCCTCTATTTACTCGCTATTTCTTCTTATTTTTGAGTTTAATAGCTAAATCGTGTGTTAAAGATAATTATTTGCATTATTCTTGTGTTTTCATAGGGTTTTCACATTGCGTCACCAAGTTGGATGATATTTTAAGATGATTTAAAGTTGGAGATGAGTTGAAGTCAAGAAACCCTCAAATTGGTGCAAAGAATCAATGGTAGAACAAGAATTGGAAAGAATTGGGTTTGCAACCAGGACATGTTTCAGTGTTTTGGCAATAAATCCAGATAGAGATATTGGATTGAGATGCTTCTCGAGCCATTTTAAAGCTAAGACGATGGTCTACAATTCATATGAAGACACCCAAGTCCAGTTCTCACGTTTTGATGGTCCAATTTCCAAATTACTGAAGCACATCTATCCTGTGAGGCAGTTCCGACCAGTTCCCATTATTTCGACTATATCTCGAGCTACAGAGCTTCAAATGACTTTATTTTTACTGTTTTGGAAAGCTATCGCAAGGGGCTACAACTTTCGTGTTTTGAGGAAAAGCTAATTCCACCGTCTTTCAGGTCAAATCTGATGTAGAAGTGAAAATTGAGGTTCTGTCCGCATCCGCGACGTCACCCGCGGCGCGGATGATGCCACGGATGGGACCAGAAAGTCACGTATTTCATCCGCGGACGCGGCCGTGCCGCGGATGGAGCCACGGCTCAGTCACGAAAACCTGCGATTTTCTTTGTTTTAGGTGGAATCTTTTAAATAGAGAACCCTACCTCTTGGGGGAAATTACACACGCACCAAAGACATCAAAAACTCACTTTTGCACACATCTAGAGAGAGGTAGAGAGGAAAAAGCAAGAGTAGAGGGACAACTCAAGGGCTTCAATGATGAAAACAAGAAGGTTTTATCAAGATGCAAGGGAGAATTCAAGAGGGCTGCATGAGAATGAGCTTTCTCTTTCTTTCTTGTCTTTTGTTAATTGTATTCTTGTACTTATGAATTGGGTTGTTTATGATTTAGATGGGATGAACCCTAAATTCTTATGTCTATGATTTTATTCTTGTTTAATAAAAGACCCACTTTGTTTTAGATTTATTCTTGAGTTTATTTGCTATTGAATTGGGATTCGCATGCATCCTTAGATTCAATATTGATTTCATATAGTTGGATTGAGAAATCACCTATTTGATTAGATCATCTCTTGAATAAAGAGGCTTTCATGGGTTGCTAGAGATAGAATCACATAAGCCTCCTCGGTTAGATTCAAACCTAACCAAAACCATAGAATCCATAGAAACTTAATGCTTCTCTTTGGGGTTTTGATTGAGAAGAGATTCCAATCAATCAACCAAGGGGATAGGGGGTTAATACTTGAGAAAGATTGAACCTAATTAAGGGATTCTAGGGTCTAAGTGATTGGGTTATTCATTAATCAAGGTATAATCTTAGCATGCTTGATTTAGGGTATTCTTCATCTTGATTCGCCTCTACTTTTGTCCATTTCTCTCTACTGACTTCTAGATTGTGGTTTGATTAGGTAATTCGTTTAGTTAATTTGTATTTTCAATTAATTTGCCATTCACTTTGTGAGGTTAGATAATACAAAGAAGGTTAGTACTAGTACTCACATAGTCCCCTGTGGGATCGACACTCGGTACTCTTGTACACTGTACTATTAGGAACGATAGGTGCACTTGCCTAAAGTATCCATAGTATAGCGAATGGATTACCAAGTTTTTGGCGCCGTTGCCGGGGACTTAAGATATTAGGAACGCCGTATTTTTATTACTCTAACCATTTTGTGTCTTTTTATGTTTATTCTTGTTATTTTGTTTAATTTTTGTTTCTTAGCTTTTCTTTGATTTTTGGTGTAGAAGTTGGTGTTTTTGAGGATCTCAACTCTGCAACTTTCACTTAAGAATGGCAGAGTACTTCTACGATTGGCCTAATGAACAAGGTAACAACGCCGAGCTTACAGGTACGAATGAATTTAGTACTCTTGAAAGGCTACTTGAGAATATTGTTAATAAAAATAATGAGCAGATTGAGTGTATTCCCTCTTATTCCCAAGGTAATGCTATTGTTTGTACTTGTTGTGGTGGAAGTCACGAGTCGTTTGAGTGTCTCCATTCTAGACAAGTACTTTTTAATGATATTTATGCCTGCCCCCTTCTTTATGACCCCTATTTAAATACATACAACTTGGGGTGGTGGGATCATTCATCTTTTGAATGGAAGGAACAAGGGATTCCACAAAATCATGCTTGGGAGTTAGCCAATGATAGGGTAGATGATCTTGGAATTGAATCGTATTCTCCCCTTGTGGAGTCTAATCCCGAGTTAGAATTGGTCATGGTGAATTTTATGAAAGCATCGAATGATAGGATGGACAAATTAGAAGTTGAAATTGAGAAATCGGAGGAACAACTTGTTGCTATCACCAAAGCTATTGAGAATCTCATAGGACAAATCACTAAAGCTATGAACACTAGGAACCAATATGACTTGATGAGTGACACGGAGGTAAACCCTAGTGAACTAGTGGAAGTGATTGATTTGTCTAATGGTGATCAATTGAGTGACCCTCCAATGGCGAGTAAAGAGGAAGAACATGAGTGGATTAAAGAAAAACAAGAGAATGAATTAGAAGCTGTAGGTGAGGAAGAGTTACCAATTGAACAAAAAGAATTAGAAGAATCCTCACTTCCAATCACTATTTCTATTCCACAGGAGGCACCTCATATTTATATTTTTAAGCCTTTATACATAAATCTTCTTTGTGGTACTAACATTTTGCAGGTTCCTTCTTACCATGAAGTTCATGATAATTACATTGCATGTAAGAGGAGACTAGAGGAATTTGAGGGCAAGGCCATAATGAAAGAATGCCATCCTATCATGGTGGTGCCACCGTCAAAGCTAGAAAGTGATGAGTTGCAGAGGGCTAAATATGATAGACATCCGATGATTGAGATCCAACGGCCCAAAAGGAAGAAGGAATGGGCCGAAGAGGTTTTTCATCAAGGGGTTACGTGATAACACTTGATGGCGTCGAGCTACCGACGTTAAACAAGCGCTTGTTGGGAGGCAACCCAACTTTTACTTTAGTATTTTAGTGTTTCTAGTTATTTTTAAGTTTAATAGGATTATTTTAATTAGGTTTTTATTTTTGTTTTGCAGACCTCAAGGAAGAAGTTGAAACTCAAAACGATTGCATGGAATTCGAAGAAAAGGGTACAATGGCAAAAGTATGAAGTAAATCATCCAACGGTGCTACGACAGGAGTGGAGACGATGCATAGGCACCGATGGTTTTTAAATGCTTTATGTCATTCTCCTTTCTTTTTCTTTATTTAGTTCTTTCTGAGTCTGTGGGTATTATTTTTATTTTCAGGATTTTTATTACATTTTGGCATGCATCTAATGAGCTAAATAGTGTAGTTATCTTTCTTTTGATGAGCTACAGTGATTTCTACATTTTGGATCTCTTTCTTGTAGTTAAATCGTAATTAGAGTGGCCACTACTACCATGAGGGGAGTATTTGTTCTAACTGTTCTTTTCCTTCTTTTCCTTGTTTTTTCACACATTGGGGACAATGTGTGATTTAAGTGTGGGGGAGGAGTTTAATTTTGTCGTGGTGTGTGTGCTACTTATTGGTCAATTTGCTGGAAATTGATTGTTTGATGTGGTTGTTGATTTTCTATCAAATTTTTTTTTTCTTCCAGAAATTTTCCAACTTAGATGCTTTAATGTTTTTATTTTGAGTTCTATGAAAGTAATTATCTATTTAACTCGTTAGTTGTCAATTTTCCCTTCCTAAGTAGAGTAATTATGTGCATTTTTTTTGAGAAGCTTCTTCTTAATTGACTAGGGAGATGTGATTGTGTGATTTGAAGTTTATTTTGAAGAAAGTATATTATGTAAAGTAGATTGGATTATGCTTAAATTTTTTTGTGAGTTTAGTGAAGTTTTTCTGCTTTATTTGTTTTTCTTCATGAGTTAAGTAGTGAATGTAGTTTATAAGTATGACTTATGCCTATGATTGATAATGTGTTAGAAAAAAGGGACTAAATGAGCTTATCAGAAAGAATATTTGAAAAAAAAAAGAAAGAGAATAATTAAGCTTAGGTTCTACTCCGCTAGTTTTAGTACTGAGTAACCGGGGGTCTTCATCTAGTTAATGTCGACTTTCGCGTCAAAAGGTGCTAAAATTATGAGTATGCATAGCAGCTTGGATGGATGAAGTGTTGAGTAACCGGGGATCTTCATCTGACCAATGTCGATCTTCGCGTAAAAAGGCAACTTCATGTTCTAAGTAAAGGCTAAGCTTAAGAAGAAAAAGTCCCTAGTTGTGGAAAATGAATGGATCATGGTCATATAGTTGTACTTGTTTGCTATAGGATCTACTTCCTTATGAATTTCGAATAAAGTAGAGAAATGGAACTAAACTTGTTTAATTGGCGTATAATACTATCTCCTTTGCTTAATATTATGAGTATTTGAAATGAGATGGATGATTACATAATTGTGTTCCATAGTTGTTGAGAAGTTATTCTTGGAGGTGTATGTTTTGCTTTTACTTTGGTTAAGCCAATGTTTGAATTTTGTATGGTTCATTGCTTGAGGACAAGCAATGGCTTAAGTGTGGGGGAGTTGATAAGTGCTAAAATATACTAGTTTTTAGTAGGCTTTTAGGTTAGGTTTGTAGGGTTTTCCATGAGTTTTCCTCTATTTACTCGCTATTTCTTCTTATTTTTGAGTTTAATAGCTAAATCGTGTGTTAAAGATAATTATTTGCATTATTCTTGTGTTTTCATAGGGTTTTCACATTGCGTCACCAAGTTGGATGATATTTTAAGATGATTTAAAGTTGGAGATGAGTTGAAGTCAAGAAACCCTCAAATTGGTGCAAAGAATCAATGGTAGAACAAGAATTGGAAAGAATTGGGTTTGCAACCAGGACATGTTTCAGTGTTTTGGCAATAAATCCAGATAGAGATATTGGATTGAGATGCTTCTCAAGCCATTTTAAAGCTAAGACGATGGTCTACAATTCATATGAAGACACCCAAGTCCAGTTCTCACGTTTTGATGGTCCAATTTCCAAATTACTGAAGCACATCTATCCTGTGAGGCAGTTCCGACCAGTTCCCATTATTTCGACTATATCTCGAGCTACAGAGCTTCAAATGACTTTATTTTTACTATTTTGGAAAGCTATCGCAAGGGGCTACAACTTTCGTGTTTTGAGGAAAAGCTAATTCCACCGTCTTTCAGGTCAAATCTGATGTAGAAGTAAAAATTGAGGTTCTGTCCGCATCCGCGACGTCACCCGCGGCGCGGATGATGCCACGGATGGGACCAGAAAGTCACGTATTTCATCCGCGGACGCGGCCGTGCCGCGGATGGAGCCGCGGCTCAGTCACGAAAACCTGCGATTTTCTTTGTTTTAGGTGGAATCTTTTAAATAGAGAACCCTACCTCTTGGGGGAAAATTACACACGCACCAAAGACATCAAAAACACACTTTTGCACACATCTAGAGAGGAAAAAGCAAGAGTAAAGGGACAACTCAAAGGCTTCAATGATGAAAACAAGAAGGTTTTATCAAGATGCAAGGGAGAATTCAAGAGGGCTGCATGAGAATGAGCTTTCTCTTTCTTTCTTGTCTTTTGTTAATTGTATTCTTGTACTTATGAATTGGGTTGTTTATGATTTAGATGGGATGAACCCTAAATTCTTATGTCTATGATTTTATTCTTGTTTAATAAAAGACCCACTTTGTTTTAGATTTATTCTTGAGTTTATTTGCTATTGAATTGGGATTCGCATGCATCCTTAGATTCAATATTGATTTCATATAGTTGGATTGAGAAATCACCTATTTGATTAGATCATCTCTTGAATAAAGAGGCTTTCATGGGTTGCTAGAGATAGAATCACATAAGTCTCCCCGGTTAGATTCAAACCTAACCAAAACCATAGAATCCATAGAAACTTAATGCTTCTCTTTGGGGTTTTGATTGAGAAGAGATTCCAATCAATCAACCAAGGGGATAGGGGGTTAATACTTGAGAAAGATTGAACCTAATTAAGGGATTCTAGGGTCTAAGTGATTGGGTTATTCATTAATCAAGGTATAATCTTAACATGCTTGATTTAGGGTATTCTTCATCTTGATTCGCCTCTACTTTTGTCCATTTTCTCTACTGACTTCTAGATTGTGGTTTGATTAGGTAATTCATTTAGTTAATTTGTATTTTCAATTAATTTGCCATTCACTTTGTGAGGTTAGATAATACAAAGAAGGTTAGTACTAGTACTCACATAGTCCTTGTGGGATTGACATTCGGTACTCTTGTACACTGTACTATTAGGAACGATAGGTGCACTTGCCTAAAGTATCCATAGTATAGCGAATGGATTACCAGAGTCATATGCACACAAAGCCTCCAACATAAAGGACCTGAGCCAAGACAATTATCACACCAAAAGTCACAATCACCGGTTCTTATAAGCCAATATATATTCCTCTCTGCCACATTTCTAACCTTAAGCATTCACTTCCATGTTAGAGATGAAAAAATAGAAATCCTCACAAGGTTTGGATGATTATCTCCGAAATATTTGGCTTTCATAAATGTGGCCCACAAAGACTGTTGAGTACGAAATAGCCACCATAGTTTGATAGAAAAAGAAGCATATGCCTCTGATAAATCCCAAAAACCAACTCCACCTTCATCAGTGGGCGTGCACAAGTCTCTCCATTTAATCCAGTGGTGGCTACCAAAGCTGGAATTATCTGACCAAAGGAATCTAGCAAACACCTGTTCAATCACCTTCAAAACACCCTGAGTAGGGTTTGCAGCAGCTAAAAGATGTATTGGAATAGATGATAAAACATGCTTAATTAAAACCATTTTACCTCCCTTTGATAACAACTGATTCTTCCATGATGCAACTCGTTTCACAATAGACTGAGTTGTTTTAGCAAAATGTTCTGATTTTCTTTGGCCAATATAAAGAGGGGATCCCAAGTATTTAACAGGAAATCTTCTATGCTTAAACCCCGTAATTTGTGCAATACTTTGTCTTTTCGCCAAAGCCATCTTCTGATCAACCAAAAAATAACTTTTATTCCTATTAATTAGCTGGCCAGATGCCTTTTCATAACTCTCCAGGCAATGCATAATCATCTTCAAAGATTTATTTGATGCATCTGAAAAGACCAGAACGTCATCAACATAGGCTAGGTAAGACACTTGTGAACATCTCCTCTCCTTGGAACTTTAAAACCCACAAACCTCTTATCCTCCAATAGCCTATTCAAAGATCGAGAAAGTACCTCTGCTGCAATTATAAAAAGAGTTGGAGAAAGAGGGTCATCTTTGCGCAGCCCACATGAGGATTTAAACAAACCTACTATCGCCCCATTTATAATGATTGAAAACCAAACATTAGAAATGAGCCACCAAACCATATCTATCCATCTTTTCCCAAAACCAAATGCCCATAGCACTCTAATCAAAAAAACCCATGAAACCCTATCATCTGCCTTCGCCATATCCAGCTTTATAGCCACATTTCCCCCAAAATTTTTCTTCCCAATGCCTTACAAAATTTCCTAGGCCAACAAAAAATTATCAAAAATTAATCTTCCTTTAACAAAGCTACTCTGTTGAGGTGAAATAATCTTCGAAAGCAAACTAGACAGATGATTCACCAACAATCTAGATAACACCTTGTTGATGAAATTGCATAAACTAATTGACTGGAAATCAAAAAATTGTTGAGACGACTGTACCTTTGGCAATAAAACCAATGCTATAGAAGAAAAACTCTTTGGAAGCTCAGCCCCAGCAAAGAAGCTTAAAATTGCCTTATACACATCGCCACCAATCATCTCCCATGCAGAGACAAAGAATTCTCCAGTAAATCCATCAGGTCCAGCAGTGCTTTCTACATCCATCTTCCTACTAGTTTGATACACCTCCTCCATAGTAGGCACAGCTTCTAAAGAGACATTGTCCTCTTCAGAAACCAAAGCTGGGATCACCTTCAAAAATTCATAATCGTAATCTTGAGCTTCAGCTGAAAACAACTCTTTAAAAAAATTCATAGCCTCATTCGCAATTGCATCATCTATAGACATCCATTGCCCAGCTGAGTCTTTGATTTGATGGATCAAAGCATGAAACCTCCTCTATTTGATAGTAGAATGAAAGAAACGTGTGTTCTTATCACCCGAGTCAAGCCATTTGACGTGAGCTTTTTGCTTCCAAAATCGTTCCTCAATAGCCAATTGCCTCTATAAATCATCCTTAGCTTGGAGAAGTATCGACATAGTAGCCTCAGAATCATCATTTTCTAGCCCTTTTTTAGCTTCAACTAGACTTTGCTCTGCCACACGAACTCTGTTGGACACATTGGCAAAGCACTCCTTATTCCACTTAGCTAAAACCTTTTTTGTTCGTTTTAGCTTTGTGCAAAGAACAAACATAGGAGACCCTACAACGTCATCCTCCCAAGCTTCTTTTATCACCTGAAGAAAACTAGAATGAGATGTCCAAATATTTAAAAATCTAAAAGGACGAGGCTTGTTGTCAACCCTAGTAGAAAGAGACATTAACAAAGCGGCATGATCAGACGGATGCCTGGCTGAATGAGAGACAGAAAAAACCATTCCTTGCTCCAACTAGTCATCACTAATTAATAACCAATCCAACCTTTTCCAAATTCTAGCTCACCCATCTCTATTATTACAACATGTAAAAGATGAACCCTTAAACCCAGCATCCAGTAAGTTAGCTAAAGACATAAATTTAATAAACTCCAACGCCTTTGAAATATGAAAAGGACAGCCTCCACACTTCTCCTTTGCATTCAAGATCATGTTAAAATCACCCACCACCAACCAAGGCAAATTATGGGTATTCTTATCCACCAATAAACCATTCCACAAATCAACTCTGTCCAGATGAATAGATTTAGCATGCACAAATGAAGCCAAGAAAGAAGAAGCAAATTGGCCATGTTTAACTAATAAAGAAATATGTTGTGAACTCTCCCCACTACTGAGCATGAAAAAGGATCATTAAAAAACACCCACACCCACTCTGATGAATTACATAAGCCATGCTAAAACCCTAATTGGATCCTAAAATTATCCAAATGCAAACCAGAAATTTTTGTTTCACAAAGTACCAACACCTGTATCTTATGCAAACAAATAAGTTTTTTGATTCTCTTGAAATGTGAAGGCTTGGCAAGCCCTCTAATATTCCAAAAAAGCATATTAATCATTGGATAATATCTGAAAAGAATTGTGGGAGGATTTGACCATCGAACGAAGTTCCCTGTCAGAATGAAATTTTGCCCTAATAGCCTTTGTACCTTTTTGTGGCTCTTGCAAATTATGGAACGCTAACACTAAAATCCCAACAGCTAAATCATCATGCAAGCCCTCCAAGATTGCAGGTGCAGTCGCTATTGCAGCCACCAAATCATCACTCACCCTCGCATCACTCAATACAACTTCATTCCCCGCTGAATTGCACACCCTTTCATTCACAGCAACTGCCTTCTTTGCAGGTATGACAACAAAGCTAGGCTGCTCCAAATTAGAACACTGTTGAGGAGTGTTTGAAACACCCCCATCGACGTCTACATTACATGGTTCAAGCCTTGCTTCAACCATGCAAGTTTCAACCATCATGTCCGCACAATCATCTTCTGTTTTCTTCTGCTGCTACACAGCCATCACATTAAGGAATGCATCCTCGTTACCTATTGTAGGAACTTCCATCCCCAAATGATTCACCTGCCCAGCATTCTCACCAACCTCAGATGCAATTATTGCAGCAACATGTGCATTCAGAGTTGTAGTAGGTGCAGCCAGTGCCAACGGTGCAACATCAGCAGCTAGAATATTCACAATAATGTGATCCTAGGAGTGCTTACAATTTTGATGCTTGGATATTCTCATGGAGCAACTCATTTGGACCAAGATGAGATCAAATCATGGCTGATCATGAGAGGAACATTCAAGCTTTGTGACTACCATGGTGTAATTCGTGACTTTGGGCATCTCAATGGACTTGGTGAATCAAGCTATTCAAGTGTGTTCATTGGGCCAAGAGTATATGCATTGGATATGGATTAATACACATTCAAAGAAGGTCCAATTAAAGCTTCTAAGATGGTCCATAACATGTTTCTAAGGTGCTAGGTTTGGTTGGACTTGTTGGAAGGCCTTTTAAAGATGCAAGATGGAGGCCCAATGGTGCTTAAAGGAGGCAGTCCAGCCCATGAACAATTTTTGGACGAATTTTTAAGTTTAATTCTTTTATGTTAAGTTTTCTATTTTGTTTACAAGTTGTAACCTCTTAGAAAGTTACCATATTGTGTTAGGTTACAACTAGTGCTCTTTGTTAAGTTTCTAGAACTTTCTACAAGTTGTTATGCAAGCCTATTTATAGGCCAAAATACTGTTACGAATTTTATAAGTTTGATGATTAATAAATTTGTGAGTTCTCAAATTGAGTGCTTTCTTTTCGTTCTTTGCTGATTAAGAACAACCCCCGAACTTGTAGAGTGATTCCAAGTTCAAAACCCTAGCTTAGAGTTACCTTATTGGTTTGATCAAGCATTCTAGGTGCTGATTCTTGAGTTCTTGTTCGTTCCATAAGGAGGTTCAAAGCTTCCTTGAATTTTTGAGTTGTTCATCTTGCGTGTTCAAGACTTTGGTGCTGATTCTAGAGTCTAGTTCATCCAAGGGGAAAGGTTCGAAATTCATACTTAGTCTTTCAAGCAATTCCACGTTCATCCGCGCGTATCAATTGGTATCAGAGCTAGTCTTGAAATTCCAGGTTTTTCTAATCCAATTTTTCCTTTGGAGAAATTTGGATATATCCCTTTTTATTTTTCTTTAATTCGTTCTTGAGTTGTTTTTCAAAGTGCTTCGTGCCTAGCTAAACAACTTGTGTCTTTCCTTGTGTTTCTTCTTTGTGTCACGTTTGTTTAAAAAAAAATTCGTTCCTTATAATTTTTGTTCTTGTGCTTTCTTGAATTTCTTTAGGGTCTTAGTGTCATTCTTGATTGTCTTCAATCTAAGAATTCTAGGTTTTGTGTGGTTTCTTGATAATCTTGACTGTTTTTATTGTTTTCTTGAATTTCTTGTGTTAAAAAAAAACTTTTCAAGAAAATTAATTCTTGGACAAACAAGCCTTGAATTGAAGTTTCTTGGGGTTTGAAGGTGTTTATGGTGTGTTTTGTGATTTGCGTGTGAAAAAAAAATTCCAGAAAGAGGTGTGCAAAAAGGGGTAAAAGAAAAAGCCAAAGCACCAGAAAAATTAAAAAAAAAGGGAATAAAAGAGGCTGCACAAGCGAAAGAGCCGTGCAATTAATTTTATTCAACTATTTTTGGATTGTTTCTTGGTGTTACAAGGGGTTTTCTTGAACAATTTTGGACTTACTTGGTGTTAACTTGCAATCTTGAAAGCTGTCCAGATTTGTTTGTGACTTTCTTGAAGTTCTTGAATAAATTCTTGGACTTTCTTGAGGGTCTTTGCACATTTCTTGAAGGTCTTGGTTGCATTCTTGAAGTTCTTGAGTCAAAAATTGAAGTTCTTGACCCAAATAGCTGCTGGAATTTTGTTTCTTGAACTTCTTGATTGTGTAGTCCATTTTCTTGAAAAAGTTTGGGACGTCTGCTGGTTTTTGACTTGGGAACAAAAATATTGCACTATTTCTGGTTGTTTTTGGGTTGTTTTGGTGAGTTTTTGCATCAAGATTCATAGACAAAGTGGTAGGAACAAGTTCTTTAACTTGATTCATGAATCTTGGTTGAAATTGTGGTGCTGAAATTTTAGTTGATTGTAGTTACGAATTTTCTATAAATTTCCAGCTTGATTTGATCTTAAAAGGGGACAATAAGGAGCTGTTTTGGTGTTAAAAAGAAAAGGAATCCTAGTCCAAAGGGAATAGGAAAACCGTTGTAGAAAAAAGAAAAAAGAGGAAGCAGTCCTGTTTCCTTTTGAGAAAAAGTAGGAAGTTGACGCATTCCTTGTGAGAAAAAAAATAGGAGTGGTCCGTGTATTGTTGGAGGTAAGGATAGGAGGCAGCGTGCTTTTTATAAAAATAAAAAAAAGGAGGCGTTAAGGAGAGAAAAAAAAAAGGGTAAGGCTGTGTGTTTTAAGAGAAAAAATAGGAGGATCCTAAATAGTAGGGGATTGGGAGTGTGCAAGAGAAAAAAGGGAAAGTGTAGTAATTTTTGGTAAAAGGAAAGTGTTTTCTTGTGTGTGCTTGTTATTATTGGAAAGTAGTTTTTATTTTTACACAAGAATATTATTTTCTTTCAAGAGTACATTAAAAATCAAGATTTTTCACACAAGAATACCACACATTAGGGTTTCTAATTTGTGTTCTTCTTGAGTCAAGTCTTGTTTATTCCATCTTTTCTTGAATTCTCTTGATCAAACAATTACTCTAAGCTTATTTATCTTTGACCTCTACACTTACTCTTGTGGTTTTTGACTTCTTGGAGCTTTACAAGGAAGGTTGAGCTAGTTCTTTTCATCAAAGGACATACAAAGGAGCTATTCAAGAGTGGTAAAAGGCTTAGGGGTGAGCACATTTGAGAGAAAAAGCCATAAATACTTGGAGTGACACACGAGGGTTGAGTGTATACACTAAGGGAGTGGTAAGGCTATTTTTCTTCTATTATTATTTTGTGCTACTAACTTTATTTTGTAGGTTTATTCATCATGTCTTACAGAAAGTGTGGAACAAAACTTTGATATGAAGTCCATGTGGCAAGCCATGCAAGGGCAATTGGCTCAAATAAATGCTAGAGTAGAAGGCATGGAGTCTACCTTTAAAGGCCAAACTAGGGTTTCCAAGAAACCTACTTATGAAGAGGATGTTCGTGAGCATGAAGAGTATGATTCTGACTTATGAGGAAATAATCTCACTGCAAAGAAGGAGGGTGAGAAACCAACCTATCCTCATGATGGCAATTTAGGGAGCATAAAGATGAAGATTCCATCTTTCCAAGGGAGACTAGATCCTGATGCTTACTTGGAATGGGAAAGAAAGGTGGAGCATATTTTTGCATGCCATAGCTACACTGAGGAGAAAAATGTACGTCTTGCTGTTGTTGAGTTTACTGATTATGCAAGCATTTGGTGGGATCAACTCAACAAAAATCGCATCAAATATGGAGAGGAACCCGTGGCTACTTGGTCCGAGATGAAGAAGATTATGAGGAAGAGGTATGTGCCAAGTTACTACACTGGTGATCTCCATTGGAAGTTGCAAACATTGAGGCAAGGTACCATGTTAGTGTTTGAGTATCATAAAGAATTGGAAAAATTGATGATTCAAGCCAACATGGATGAAGAGGGAGAAGCTTTGATGGCTAGGTTTATGGGAGGTCTAAACCCAGAAATTAGATCTCGTGTGTAGCTGTATCACTATGTGGAGATGAATGACTTGGTGGACATGGCCATCAAGATTGAAAGGCAACTTAAAGCCATGAAGCCATACAACTTTGGCTCATCATCATCACGACCTCAATGGGAGAATCGTTCCTTTGACAAGAGAGAAAACTGTGGACCTTCTTAACAAGCTATTCAATCCTGTGAGCGTCAAGCAAGAACCATCTTCCACAAAGCCTCAAGCAAAGAGTAATAATGAGCCTAACTTAAAGCTTAGTGAGGTACGTTGTTTTAGATGCCAAGGTTATGGACACTATACTGCAAATTGTCCAAACAAAAGGGCTATGATGATCTTAGATAATGGGGATGTCAAGAGTGTTACTTCTAGTGATGGTGAAAAGGAGATGCCACCTCTTGAAGGAGGTTCTGATACTGAAGAAGCAAACTTCTTTGGTGGTGACTGTGGTGAACTCTTGGTTACTAGAAGAGCTTTAAATGTGCAACATATGAAAATGAGGAGACACTACAAAGAGAGAACATCTTTCATACGCGTTGTATTGTGCTCAATAAGGTATGTAGCATGATCATTGATAGTGGTTCTTGTACAGACGTTGCTAGTACCTTATTTGTAGATGTTAGTGTATGCCCTAAAACCAAGTTGGTTTTTGGGATTTTTATTACGCTTATTTCGTGTCATACTTATATATGTGGCATTTTCTTTTTCATTTAATACTTGTTATTAATATTACTTGTTTATTTGATAAAGTCCATGGAATATTAACTGTGTATAAGAGATTGTAAGAGTTATAATGATGAGACTCTTATTACACATAAAGTTATATTCTTAAATATCCCTAGTCATAGTATTAATGAGATTGGACATCATTAATACGGGAAGACTAGCACATATTTTGCCCCTACTTATGGTAAGTAGTAGTTGATCTCGTCAACTATGGTGTGTGACACCTAAGCTAGTATGTAGATGCTTGTTAGAGAACAAGTTCATTGGATTGATCCGCCAAGAGTTACTATTCATAGTGCTAATAAATTATACTCTTAATGGCAATGGTGTAAGTGATCCTTAGACTTGATATTACAATGGTATCTTGAGTGTGGATTACTATGCTTTGACTCTATTGCTCGGTGCTCCTAAAAAAGTAGCCCATACGATAGAGATTGGGTATAGTATGAAGCATGGAAGGATAGTGAGTAATCGATATAGGATTCACCACTCCTTATTATAGGAGAGTATATCCCGGATTGGCCACTTGTTGAAATATGACTTAAAGAATCTTTTGCGCAAAAGTGAAAGTATGACTTGAAAGAGTTCAAGGTTATACTTTTATAAAAGTTATATTTCGGGAACAAGAAATCGTTAATTAGTCATTTAAAGAATGCGCACTTCACTCTTAGACTAATTGGGATATAGTGTGGTGAAAGGATATTAATTATACGGTAACATTGTCATTGATAGGTGTAATCTACCATATGACTTTCCTATTCACTTGGGTGGTCATAATGCATTGCTAGACGCCACTCATGATCTATAAGTGCAAATTAATTAATTAGTGAATTAATGATAAATTAAAGTGTTAATTTATCTAGCTGTTAATTAATTAATTAATGAGTTATAATTTGTACTTATTGCCAACGTGAATGGAACCTAATGGGTCACACAAAATAAGAACATGGTCTTTAGGTTAAATTGTTATTAAGATAAGTATATGATACTTATGGGGTTAATTTATGTGATAAATTAACTTAAAGGACTTATTTATAAATATTCTAAGCCTTGATGGAAATTAGTTTCCTAAAAGGAATTAAGAAGCTATTTGGTTTCCTTTTGGAATAGGTTTCCTAAAAGAATAGGATTAGCTTAAGGCAAGCTTCCTAAACCTTCTTGGTTTCCAATTGCTCTTATTTCCTTAAAGAATAGGATACTACATCTATAAATAAGTCCATGCCTTGACTCTTGAAAGATGGATGAAACACAAAATAAAATTTAGAGAGGGAAAAATTGAGAGAGGCGTGTTTTCTCCCAAGAAAAACGCCACACCCTCTTCTCCCTAAGGGTTAGGGTTTTGTCTTCTTCCTCTTCTTGTTCTTGTGTTCTTCATAATATTCAAGGGAGCTAGCACTCAAAAGGCAAGGCAAGGCAAGCCCAAAGGTTCCTAAAGATTTGTCTATAAATAGAAGTCATTTGTAGAGCATAAGTGGGGAGGAAAAAAGAAGTTTCAATAGTAGATAGTAGTTATAATCTTCAATTTTATACTCAGCTTGGTAGAGAATTAGTAGAATTCTCTCAATCCTTCAATAGAGTGGTGAGGAACATTGTAAGAGACTTTTGTAGTGCAATCTTTTGAAGGTTAATAAAGAAGAGGACTAATTCTCATATTGGTGGAGCAATTTCCAAACTCTATCTCTTTTACTTTCAATAGTTGCCATGAATTCTATCTTTGAAGTTGAACTTTTAGTTGTTTCATTAACCATGTTGAACTAAAGACTTCATCTAGATCATGGATGAAGCTAATGAATCAACAAAAATGATTTAACTTATTGTACTTACTTAGCTTGCATTTGTTTATTTGCTTGTTCAAGTTTTAACACTTCTTTTTGCATGGCCAACTTAGACAAGTCATCTAGCTGCTACTTGACATTAAGAAATGCATGTAACAATGAAAAATGAACGAGTAATGCTTAAGACTTTCATATGAGAATGATGGAGGCTTAAGTGAATCACTACAATTCATAATTTCATAAGGTTTCATCGTGAGAATAGTTGAAATCTTGTCATTTCATAGAGAAATCTAGTTATGACACATATGGAATTGGATTCTAAACAAAGCAAGATAACACTTAGTAGGTCATTCATGCTTGGTTCATTAGTGGAATCTATGTTCTAGACTTCTTAGCTTGAATTCTACAAAAATTTTCAATCATATACCTACTCTATTGAAGGGATCCCATATAAATGTTATTTTCAATTGTGTTTAGATAATAAAAGTTAGTGACAAAGCTCTAGTAATTGCACATATTTGATTCCTCGAGGGATTCGACACCTAATACTTCAAATACTACAACCGACCCGTGCACTTGCAGAATAAGTTGAGAGATTAGGTTTTTATTACTTGATTTGTGTGTTTTTGTTCATAATTGTTATACCTAATCTACACCACGTCAACATGAACAACAAGTTGGAGCTAGGATGACTTAAAAAAAACACAAGATCTGCAAATACGAGCTTGTAATATTGTAAATCTACACAATAATACAAGATGAGATGAATAACAAGAACAATAACACTAGAAATAATATATCACAAATAACAAATCTTAACCTAGTTTACCTCAACCTTTCGCTCTGATACCAAATGATGCAAACCCAAGATCAAGGTTGAGACTAGCATAAGATTCAAGGGATGGAAGAGTCTTGAACCCTCTAACCCTCACAAACTTGAACAATCTTGATACTATCTCAACCTAAGTTTGCACCAATTAGCAAACCAAAACTATCGATAGAAGACACCACAATCAAGTGCGGTTCTTGATTGATAAACTTTGAAATCCCTAGGTTAAACCCTTAGAATTTCAAGTGAGAAGGCTTGAAAGCCAAAAGAGAGAAACTCTCAACTTTTGATGAAAATTCTTCTAAAAATTTTGTGAATAGTAACTATAAGTTAGGTATTGATTGACAGGCTCTGAATTAGGTCAATAAAAGAATAGCCTAAAGGGCCTCTACCTATCAAATTCAATCACCTAATTCCCTGTATCTGCAAGAATACAGATCACATAGTAGTGCAGGGAATAGGATCGATCCCATAGGGAACAATTGAGAAATACTAGATTTCTCTGAACTCTTCTATTATCTAGGCAACACACTAGAGTGAATTTAGCTAAAGAAGGAAAACTAATTAAAGATTACCTAAAACGAGATAGCAATATCTAAGAAGAATATGGGAAATGAATGCCTAGGGTCTAGAATCGATTTATGACCTAAGTTGCTACCAATCAACCTTCTTTATTCCCTCTCAATCACCTTGTTTAGAGTCCAATCCCAATTTATATAATTTTCACTCTCATGAAAAACTAGTAATTACCAACTTATTAACCCTTTTCCTACTCTCGTGGTAAAGTGATTAATATTGGTTCATTCACTCTATGGATTGCCCGTGACTCATCTAGGAATACCACTACTCTCGTGTGAAATATTTCCTAAACTTTGCTTGCCCTCTTTCCACTACTACTATCAACTCTTGTTGAATAGGAGTAATTTAGACAATTATAATTGTTGGCCATCCAATTACAACCACATTAATGCAAGACAATGAATAAACAAGGTAACATAGGCATCAATTTTAGTCAATTAAACAAGCATTAATCATAAACATTATTTAAACCCTAGACAAGAATAATTTAAGTACTCATAATTATGGCAGCAAAGATGAAATCTTTCAATTCAAATGACATAATTAATTAACAAGAACACGAGAAATGGAGAGAAAAACTTATTGATTAGTGAAAATCATCAAGTATTTGCACAATTCCCTTGCTTGTTCATCCACAATCCTCTCTTGCTTGTTACTCTAAACTAGGGCAAGAAAAAGATAGAAAGAAAAAATAGTTCTAGAGAGTAAAAACTAAAAACTACGTTGTGTGTGTTACAGAATTTCGTTTTGCCCTAGACTACTCTTCAGAAGGGAAATAGTTAGGCTGCAGTAGGGGTCTTCAAAATTAGAAAGTCCCCCCTTTTTCTCGCTCCCGTCTACAACAAAACAAAAACTACGTCATATCCGTGACAAGTATCCACGACTGGATACTATCGCAGATACCCCTTCCCGCCACAACCAACCTTCGTGGCCGAGAAAATACTCATGACATGTATCCGCGACTAGATAGCGTCACAGGTAGTGCTTTTCTTCTACCTTCACGAATTTCTGCACAACTCCATCTTTCCTTCTTCATTCATCCTTCACCAACATCCATATTCTTGGCAATTAGGCCCCTTTGATGCTCCAGAGCTAGTCAAACCTACAATTTATAACAATAAAGAAAAGCTATAAATATCAATTCAAACTAAAATAAAGGAAAAATCAATCAAACTTTAATGTAATCTACTCTAAAAAACTACTCCTAATAACCTAAACAAATACCTAAACAATGCTCCAATTTTGTACTTATCATTTATACATGGCCATTAATCTGAACCCTAATACATGGAATTGACTAGAAAGGACTACATTACACATCAAAAAATGTGGTCAAAATTCATAACCGCTTTTGACCAAGGGTGATTCACAAGTAGGTGATCTGTGGATGGTTGATAAATAGTGACTCGCAAATCGCTGTATTCGCAGATTGCTCAATGTCCCCAGAATTTGATCGCGGATGAATCCACGGCTAAAGGTCTGTCATTCTCTGTGCGTGCGGATCTCACAAAGCTCCCAGAATCTGATCTGTGGGTGGATTCGCAGATGGAGGTGAATGCTGACCCGCGGATCTACACCTGCAGTTCACTGAAAATTTCTGTTTTCTAGCAACTTCAAGAACTTTAGCTGGTTCATTTCCTTCCACTTGAATCAGGCAATATCCATCTGATCTACCAAGCTTCAGTTCTTCAAATGGCATGGAGTTTTCCACTTGTGATTGGACATTTTGAATGAATAGCTGAAGTTGATCTTTGAAGCGCTTAGCCCTTGCTCTAGTAATTGGTCCCTTTGGCATGGTCACTTGGTCATCTTCTTGAATATCATCATCCATAGATGCTCCCACATCACATCCTTTATTAATCATGTTTAATAAAATTAATTAATTCTTACCTTTTTATCTTGGCATCCAAATTCATTAAGTTAAAGAAATCTTGGATTTACTTTTTCCATAATCTCTCCTACTAAGATTAGTTCTTTTATTTGAATTGATTAATTATTCTTTTTTTTTTGGGCAAAAACCCCGTACACGGGGAGGGACGCCACCCCTAAATTTTATTAATAATATTAATTAAAACATGAGGGGGACACAAACCTTCCCTCAATAAGTACAAGAATCATGCAAACAATAACCAAGGAAATGTAAAAATAAACAAGGAATACTATTCCCTTTAAAATTATTCTGAGCTTATTTTACGCAATGAAGGAAATTTTAATGTGTCTAATCTAACAGGACCTATTGCTTGCTTTGGAAAATCTATAACTATTGTGTCCGAAATCGATAAGGTACTAGTGGGGTCGTTGACTGTCGCGCCCCAAAAAGCGGTCTAGTCTGGTGACCCTTTTCAAAAAGATAGGTTTTTGAAAAAACTGTGCGTGTGTTAAAAAATGTTATTTTAGAAAAATGGTATTTTAAAAGAAAATAAGGTCGGAACTAAAAGTGAGACAGTTTTGGCCAACTAATTTTGAAAAAAGGGTTTTATTTTGAAAATGAAGTCGCCACTTGGTATCAAGTTAGGGTGTACCAAGTCACCCGAAAAATAATTTATCAAAAGAAAATTTTTAGAGAAAACATATTTAAAACTCTTTTTCGACTCCGGTCTACAAAAAAATAAGAGAAAAAGGTCCGGGAGTCACATTTGAAGAAAGGGAAGGCAAAGGCTCGTGCCTAAGGCACTCTTTCCACCTAGCCGAGGCTAGTTGAGAGGTTTAATCAAGTTTTCCTAAGCTAACCCCTAAATTCTATCGCGTTTTGGATGTGTCTAAATAAATGCAAATTCTAAAATCTAAATGTGGGT
The DNA here is from genome assembly GCA_024721245.1 of Mitragyna speciosa. NCBI lineage: Eukaryota > Viridiplantae > Streptophyta > Magnoliopsida > Gentianales > Rubiaceae > Mitragyna > Mitragyna speciosa. Next base: position 16,226,606 of record CM045557.1, on the reverse strand, counting down.
ATCGAAAGGGTCGAAATGTCCCGTCGAGGCTTGGTCAAGATTATCGCATTAATTGCGAAACCCCAGTCGAGACCTCAAGGAAGTCACGAGTGTAGATGCAAAATGCAATGTAAAAAGAAAAAAAAATAGTAATATAGATAATAAGTAACCGAAAAAAGTGGAGATGCAACATAACGGGTACGGGGGACTAATAACTCGTGACTGAATGTGTCTAGTTACAGAGGGGGGAACGGCATGTACGCCACTGCTTCCCACTTAAGTAGGTGACTGTTTCTAGTCGGATTACACAAAAATGGCCTAACTTCTAAGTGAAATGCAACCTAGATGTCATGCACTCGTAAATGCTAAAATAGATAGTAATAATAATAAAATATATACCAAAAAGTCGTGTTAAATATGAAAATTTCTAAAAAAGGAAAATGTGTTGTGAAGTGAAATGAAATGCATGCAAGTGAAACTATCACTAAAATGACCTAAGGGTGTAGTGTTGGACTAGCCCTTTCTAGGAATTCCCTACTACCATTAGACTAGCAGGGACACGAGGAGACCACAACTAGCATTGGACTAGTATAATGACGAAATAGCATAAAACTGTTAGTGTATGCCCTAAAACCAAGTTGGTTTTTGGGATTTTTATTACGCTTATTTCGTGTTATACTTATATATGTGGCATTTTCTTTGTCATTTAATACTTGTTATTAATATTACTTGTTTATTTGATAAAGTCCATAGAATATAAACTGTGTATAAGAGATTGTAAGAGTTACAATGATGAGACTTTTATTACACACTAAGTTATATTCTTAAATATCCCTAGTCATAGTTTTAATGAGATTGGACATCATTAACATGGGAAGACTAGCACATACTTTGCCTCAACTTATAGTAAGTAGTAGTTGATCTCGTTAACTATGGCGTGTGACACCTAAGCTGGTATGTGGATGCTTGTTAGAGAACAAGTTCATTGGATTGATCCGCCAAGAGTTACTATTCATAGTGCTAATGAATTATACTATTGATGGCAATGGTGTAAGTGATCCTTAGACTTGAGATTACCATGGTATCTTGAGTGTGGATTACTATGCTTTGACTCTATTGCTCGGTGCTCGTAAAAGAGTAGCCCATACGATAGAGATTGGGTATAGTATGAAGCATGGAAGGATAGTGAGTAATCGATATAGGATTCACCACTCCTTATTATAGGAGAGTATATCCCGGATTGGCCACTTGTTGAAATATGACTTAAAGAATCTTTTGCACAAAAGTGAAAGTATGACTTAAAAGAGTTTCAAGGTTATACTTTTATGGGAAGTTATATTTCGGGAACAAGAAATCATTAATTAGTCATTTAAAGAGTGCGCACTTCACTCTTAGACTAATTGGGATATAGTGTGTTGAAAGGATATTAATTACACGGTAACATTGTCATTGATAGGTGTAGTCTACCATATGACTTTCCTATTCACTTGGGTGGTCATGATGCATTGCTAGACGCCACTCATGATCTATAAGTGCAAATTAATTAATTAGTGAATTAATGATAAATTAAAGTGTTAATTTATCTAGCTCTTAATTAATTAATTAATGAGTTATAATTTGTACTTATTGCCAACGTGAATGGAACCTAATGGGTCACACACAATAAGAACATGGTCTTTGGGTTAAATTGTTATTAAGATAAGTATAAGATACTTATGGGGTTAATTTATGTGATAAATTAACTTAAAGGACTTAATTATAAATATTCTAAGTCTTCATGGAAATTAGTTTCCTTAAAGGAATTAAGAAGCTATTTGATTTCCTTTTGGAATAGGTTTCCTAAAGGAATAGGATTAGCTTAAGGTAAGGTTCCTAAACCTTCTTGGTTTCCAATTGCTCTTGTTTCCTTAAAGACTAGGATACTACATCTATAAATAAGTCCATGCCTTGACTCTTGAAAGATGGATGAAACACAAGATAAAATCTAGACAGAGAAAAAATTGAGAGAGGCGTGTTTTTCTCCGAAGAAAAACGCCACACCCTCTTCTCCCTAAGGGTTAGGGTTTTGTCTTCTTCCTCTTCTTGTTCTTGTGTTCTTCATAATATTCAAGGGAGCTAGCACTCAAAAGGCAAGGCAAGCAAGCCCAAAGGTTCCTAAAGATCATGTTCATGTGGATACTGTTGGAGGCTCTACACTTGGAGGGCTTTTCATGGTAGATCAACACCTTCATCGAATAGGATCTTGCCCTTTGAAGCATAGAAACCTTCCATGCTTGAGGTATTTGTGCTAAACACCCTTTAATCGTATAAATTACATCAAAGAAATCCATGGCTAAGGTAATAAATTTTTAAATTTTCCGCCACGTTACTCGCCTTATTACCTTACAAAAACATGATTTAAAATAGTAAAAAATAAATCAAAAGCAAATAAGCATATAAAGACATGTAAGAGCATGTAGGAGCACATAACACTTAAACATGATATTCTAGATGCAAAAATCCTAATGAAAGCGGTAAAACATATAAACACACAAGCACACAAAAGCACGTAAGCCCTAACTATTACATTGGGGAATTTAGCTACAACTTTAGGGGAAAATCAAAATGACCTATCTATTACACTTGCTATCTAAATACAAGAATATGTGTAAATATACGAAATATAACCTAACTATTACATTGACTAGCTAAATACAAAAACATTACATTTGCTACCAAATAATAAAATTTGAAATTAAATAACTTAAATACGTAAATGCGTGAAAAGCTTGCAAAATAAGAAACACATAATAATAATAAAAATCACGCATCAAAAATCACATTGGAGTACATTGGAGCACATAAAGAAGAATTAACTAGTAATAGGAATACCTCTTTGAAGACCCGGTAACAACACTAATCAAAATGAACAAACAAGTCAAGATAGCTCGATATAAATAAATAAAGCCTAAAAATATGTAAATATTGACAAACTGGGGTAAAAATGTAAAGTCTGACAATTAAGGGGACTTAAAATAAATTTCTACAAAGCTTAAGCAAATTAAAAAAACCAAATAAATCTAAGAAGTGGTAATGCAAATTAGAACGAATTAGGAGGACAAAACAATAATTTCAACAAGAGTGGAGCAAATTGCAAATACAGGACTTAATTGAAAGAATGTAAAAATCTGAGGGTCAATGTGTAAAATTAAAGACCTAAATGTATAAGACTGGGAAGTCTTTGAGGGCATACCAATATTATTCAAGACCTAGGGACTCACATGTAAATATTTACTATAAATAGAATAACCAAAAACAAAAAATCCTAAACTAAAATAAAACTACATTAATTAGCTAAACTAACTTAATAGATTATTTTAATTACTCAATTCAACTAAACTAAGCAAAAATAGAAATCAATTAACACCAAAAAATTAAATAACGAAAGAAAGAAAAATAAAAATAGCACTAAATTAAGAACTAAAACCAATTCCCAAATCCTTCTTCTCTCTTTTTTATGTGGAAAAAATAAATTCACAAAGTAAATGCAGAAAGCGGTGCCCAAGCTGCTACTGGACAAAATAAATTCATAAAATAAATGCAAAAAGTAGTGCCCAAGCTACTGGACAAAATAAATTCATAAAGTAAATGTAGAAAACGATGCCTAGGCTGTTGGATGGAGACACCAAATTTTGACACACCTTTTGTTAAAATATATGTGCCATTTTTATTTTAGGGGCTATTTTCTTATTTTTGGAGGTCGAAGTACAATTTTCGCATATTATGTCTAATTCGTCATAACAGGGGCAAAATGGTAATTTCACCATGTAAATATTAGTTTATTTTATTTTATTTCCTAAATACGTGATTTTACTATTTTTATCATTTTAATGATTTTTAGGAGTCATTCATTATTTATTTAAAATTTTAGAATTTTTTTTTTAATTTTAATTCAACGGCACATTTTCCAATGCGCTATTTTTATGAGAATTTTCAAGTGAAAAAATTTTATATATGCATTTCGAATACTCATAAATTTTCTGTAAAAATCTCATAATTTTTAGAGGTCGTTTATTATTTATTTAATTTTTATCTTTTGTTTATTAATAGCACGTTTCCCAATGCATTCTTTTTATGAGAATTTTTCAATTAAATTTTTTTTTATGCATATCTCATATATTCATGAATTTTCTAGAAATTTTTAATATTTATTTTAGTACTTTATTATTATTATTTATTATTATTATTATTATTTTTATTATTAATCGCACATTTTTTAATGTTATGCTAACTTTTGAATTTTTACGATAAATTTTATTTATTCTTTTTTATAACTATAAATTTCAGTATTTTTCTTAGTAATTTTAGAGATCCCAATATTTTTATTTTTATTCTATTTCATTTTTGTTTTCCTTTATTTTCCTTCCACAAAAAAAAAAAAAAAAAAAGTAGCAGGCTGCATTCTGCAGCCGGCTACTGTAACAATATGGCTGCCATCAGCCTCATGACCAGATTTCAGCAGATTTGCAGGGATTTTGGGTGGATTTTCTTTCTTCTCCACCCACTCACCATCATCACAAAATCTCTCTTTTATTTTTGTTTTCAATCCCTGCATTTTTTTTCTTCCCTCTCCCTGCAATCACACACAGACGCACAACACTCAAACACCAGACCCTTCCCCTGCATTTTTTTTTTCACTCACGCCTGCACTCTCCCTCTCCTTCACTCTCTTCTCTCTCGGCCAAACTCACTGGGCACACACCTCTCACTCTCTCGGCTCACCTCTCACACAAAAACACACAGACTTCACCCTCTCTACCTTCACCTCATATCCCTCACCAAACACACACAACCAGACACGCACAAGAACACCTTCACCTCATCTCCCTGCCTCTCCCTCACAGCACACACCACACTCACTTCTCGTCCCCCTTCCCCAGCACACAAACTCACAGACTGCACACACAGATCACTAAAGCTCACAAACCTGCATACACATTCAATTCACACACACACACTAGCAGTCACTCTCTCTCGGTACTCACATTGCCTCCCCTTCCCTCACCATTTTTCCTTCACAGAACACACACTAACCTGCATAAACATACACACACCTGCGACCATCACAAAAACACAAAAAGCTCACTACACTTCCTTCCACTCTCACGCCTCACACACTCATTTTGCACACACATTGACACTAAAAACTCACCTCTCCACACAAACACAGCTCACACACGCACATTGCATTCACAGTTTCACCTGCAGTCACACACCCATTTTTCACTCATCAGAAACACATACCCTTCCCCCTCACTTCTCAGGCACACCCAGAAACACACAATTCACACCTGCACCTCACAATTCCCTCTCCCTTCTTCCCTCTCTCGACCCCTCCCCCTGCACAAAGCTCACAAACGCACTTGCACACACACAACACCCCTGCACTTGCACACAACACCCCTGCAAGAAAACACACACAAACCACCCACCAGACACATTCACATTCAAACGCAATGCACACACATTAGGCCACATACACATCAGACACATTCACATACTCACACACAAAATCAGAGAAACACAATCACAAAACACACTCAGTTCACACACAACACACATTCATGGCCACACAATAAACCCACGCACACACAACCGTCCACACACCATACCACCAATTGCAACCCGAAATTACAGCCCAAATCCACCTCTCACCGAGACCACTTCCTCCACCAGCAGTGACCAATCGCTTCCAATCTCCGCCCACAGAACCGCCATCGACCCGACGGTCTCCACAACCATCACCCTCACCTCTTCTGCTCAGGCCCAAGTAAGATTCATGGTCCCGTTTCAATTCCTTGTGTGTATATTATATTATATATATATATATTTTACTGGTTTTGGGTAGAGAAAATAATTTAGGGAGGGGACGATTGATTCGGGTAAGTAGATAGAGAGAGAGAGAGAGAGAGAGAGAGAGAGAGAGAGAAAGAGAACGGGTGAGACAGAGAGAACTGGACGGAGAAGAGAGAGGGAGAATCGGGGGAAAGAACAGAACCAGGGGAGGCAGAAGAGAGAAAAAGAAAAGAGGGAAAAAGGAAGAAAAGGAAAGAAGAAAAGAAGAAAGAAAGAAAGAAAAAGAAAAAAAATCTGGAAAAGTATAAAAAAAAAAAAAGAGAAAAGAAAACCGGTAAAAAAAAAAAAAAAGGGTTTTAGTGAAACTACGTCGTTTTGACGTAGTTTCACTCAAAACTACGTCGTTTTGGTTAGTTAGTTTTTCTAGTTTATTTTTAATTAATAATAGATATTTATTTTATAATCCTTATACTTTCATTAATGCTGCTGTGGCCCCGGACATTTCTGATTTATGCATTTAAGTTTCTGTTTATTATAGATTGACCCCCATAATTTAATTTTCTTTGCAATTAGGTCCCAATTAATTGCATTTAGGTCCCTCAGCTTTTAGATAATTATAATTTTGGCCCCTTTATTTTTCAATTTCCATTTTGACCCCTATATTTCTCGGTAATTACATTTTGACCCCTAGATTTTGCTGGAATTGCATTTTTACCCTCTGATATTTATGGAAATTGTAATTTTACCTCCCAAGCTTGCTGTTATTGTGCTTTAGGTTTTAAATGTTGCTGAAAATTGCATTTTGGCCCTTAGACATTGCTGGAAATTCTATTTTTGCCTTAGAATGCTTGCTGGAATTTCATTTTTATCCCTCCCAACCTTGCTGGAATTTTATTTGAGTTATTACACTTGCTGGAATTTTATTTTTGGCCCCCTATTGTTGCTGAAATTTATATTTTTGTCCTTTATGTTGCTGGAATTTGTTTTAAGACCTCCATTAATTGTTAGAATTACATTTTAGCCTTTTATTTGCTGCTGGAATTTGTATTTTAATACTTGTAGTTGCTGGAATTTTTATTTTTTGGCCCTTTTATATAGCTGAAAATTATAATTTGACCCTAGACATTGCTGTAAATTAGGTATTATTTAATGACTTTGCTGAAATTATATTCTTGGACTTATTTATTGCTGGAATTTTTGTTTTTGGGCATTATAGTTGCTGAAAATTATGTTTTAGCCTTTAAATTCGTTATAAACTATGTCATTACCGTAAGTAGGGTTTAAAAATTATAATTTTACCTTTTTACTTGTTGCAAATTACATTTTTCACTTTAGAATATTGCTTAAATTTTCACTTTTAATCCAAATCTTATAATATTTTATTTTTGCCAAAAAGGTATTAATTAAAATTAGTTAAGTCCTCAAAGCTTTAAATTATTTCTTTTCACATTTTCTTTATTTATTTTTATCAAACTTATAATTAATGTTCTAAAATTGGGTCTTGTTAGTCTAATTAATGTTCAAATTAGTTTCTCTATTTTCCTTTTAGTTATTTTAATAATTTTATTTGAGGTGTTAAAATTTCAACGTATGTATTATTGTATTTTATCTTCTATTATTATTATTTCTTTATTTTTGTTGTTTTGCTTTATTTATTTATTTACTTATTTATTTTTATTTAAACAATTTTCATTTTTTTTTCTCTTTTCTAAATTATTAATTATTATTATCATTATTTTCTTTCTCTTATTTTGCTTATTATTGCCACGATTGTTTGAATTATCGTAGTAAGTTCATAGTGATCGGTAGAAAATTATTCAATTAGTAGTTTATTTATTTAAATAGTGGTATTTTTGACAAGTTTGTTCATTTAGTAGCAATTTATACCGGGTCTTCGAATAGGAGGTATCTCTATTACCTTTTTATTATTCTTTATGTGCTTTTACTTGCTCCTATGTGTTTTTCTATGTGTTTTTATGTATCTTTGTGCTTATAATTTTATCAATGTGCGAGTGTTTATTTATTTATGTGAATTTAATTTTTGATTATTCAAAGAAATGTAATAGATAGGTAATATTCTATTTAGCAAAAATTTTGTATTTAGATAGAAAATGTAATAGATAGGCTAGATAGGTTACCTTTTTATTTTTAGATTGCAATTAGGCTTCTTCGGTGTAATAGTTAGGGCTTTATGTGTGCTATGTGCTTATGTGTTTTAATTGCTTTCTTTAGGACTTTGCATCTAGAATATCATGATTATGTGCTATGTGCTCCTACTTGCTATTATTTGCTTTTATGTGATTTATTGCTTTAATACATGCTTTATTTATTTACTTGCTTTAATTATATATGTGTATCGTCGCCACACTAGTCCAAAGCTAGTTGTGGTTAATTTCGTTTTCTTCGCTAGTCCAACGCTAGCGGAGAATTTTTAGAAAATAGACTAGTCCAAATTGTTAAGCCTTTAGGTCATTTTAGCATTAGGATCATTTTTCGTATGCATTTCATGACATTTCACACACATTTTACCTTTTTAGGCTTTTCCCATTTTCTATGAGTTTTTTTTATATACTTTATAATTTATTATTTATTTTAACATCCAATTAGTGCATAGCATTCAGATTCCACTACACATAGAATTTTAGGTCATTTGCATGATTTTGACTAAGAAATAGTCATCTACTCACGTGGGAAGCGATGGCGTACATGTCGTTCCCCCCTCCGTGAGTAGGAACAGTTAGTCACGAGTCCGTTAGTCCCCCGTACCCGTTATGTTGCATTCCTACTCTCTTTGATTCATTTACTACCTATATTACTATTTTCCTTTTCTTTTGCATTTCATTTTCGCATCTATACTCGTGACTCCATCGAGGTCTAGACTCGAGTTTCGCAATCAATGCGATAACTCCGACCAAACCTCAGTGGAACATTTCGTCCCTTATCGACATCATTTTTAGGATTAGATTTGCATTCATATAGTTGCATCCAAATGTGATAAAACTTTAGGGTTACATTAGAAAAATTTTAGACTAAACCTCGCAACTAGTTTCGGCTAGGTTGAAAGGGTGCCTTAGGCACGAGCCTTTGCCTTCCCTTTCTTCAACTGTGACTCCCGAACCTTTTTCTCTTGTTTTCAAAGACCTGGAGTCGTCTAAAAGGGTTTTTCTTGTTTTTCCTATATTTTTGCCAAAATCATTTCTTTAAATGAATCATTCTTAATTTTCTTACCTTTTATAAAATATTTTCGGGTGACTTGGTACACCAAAACTCAATACCAAGTGGCGACTCCTTTTTCACTAAAAAAACCCTTTTTAGACTCTATTTTCGGGCCCAAAAATCGTCGCATTCCAAAAGTCCCATTTTAGGCCCTTTTCATTTGCTTTCAAAAATAAAGTATTTCATGTCTTTTGTACAATATTTTCTAAAAATCATTTTACAAATACCTATCCTCTTTTCCCAACAAATTAACACAACAACGCATTTTAATTTTTCTTTTTCCAACTAACACATCCACCACACTTATTATCATTTTATTATCATTTTTCCTTTTTTTCGAAAAATGGGGCGCGACATTGGACAAAGTAAATTCCTAAATTAAATGCAGAAAGTGGTGCCTAGGCTGTTGGACAAAATAAATTTATAAACTAAAATGCAACAAGCGGTGCCTAGGCTACTGGACAAAATAAATTTATAAACTAAAATGCAGAAAGCAGTGCCCAGGTTGCTGGACAAAATAAATTCATAAAGTAAATGCAGAAAGCGGTGCCCAGACTATTGGACAAAATAAATTCACAAAGTAAATGCAGTGATGCATTCAACGGAAGAGTAGACGGTTCAAGACTCTTGAAACACCAAGTATGCAACCCAATCTTCTTGACCCTTCGTAACTTGTCAAAGACCCCAAGAACAACTTGGATTGTTTTGCTTCAAATTCAACAAGATTCGTTGAACTCCCCCTTTAAGAAAATGATCCTAGACCTCTAACCAACAACATGGTGCAGACACCTAGTCGACAATCTTATTGGACAGATTCAAACCCTCAAAGATGAACCCTAAGCGAGATTCTTGAATACTTAACAAGATCTTTGCCAAGCAATCAAGAGTAGCTCTTTAGCCAAAAAACTAAGAAAGCTCAATTTGTACTCACGCACAATTGAAGAGAAAACTCAATATTATTGCTCAAAATTGTAAAAAATTAGGATGAACAGTAACATCCTTTTATAAAGAGGCGCATAACACCAAGATATAAAACTAAATATGGAAACTGACTTAACCCTAGTTGTACCATAACACAAGCTAATAACTTAGAGGGTAAAACTTAAAAATAATAAAGCTAATAATACTCAAAACTAATAAACATAATTATTAGCCATAATTAAAGCACTTGTAAGGTGGGCCACTGGACGACTCCAAGAACCTAATGAAGGCATGTGAATGTGACTTGGGCTGGATGACTACATGGTGATCTCTAAGGTTTTACTGTTCATTGTCACTGTCATGTACTGTAGCCTCACTGTTCATGCCGAACTACTGTTCACGCGACGTCATTGTTCATGCCTAGGGTTTACTGTTCATGGCAAACATTGTTCATTCTAAATTTTTCAAAAAATTTTCAGTTTTGTTTTGTTTGTTTTTTGGAGTTGAGTTTTGTGTTTTGTGAGTTGTTTGTGTTGTTCGAAAAAAAAAAGAAAAGAGGGTTTCTAATGGATAAAATTTCTTGAGTGGAAAAAGGCAAATTTGTGAAATTTTATAAGAAAAGCCAAAAGTTGGGTGAAAAAAAAAAGATTCTTGTTGTTCTTATAAATTTTGCAAATTTGAGCTTTGAGTTGTGCCCCATTCTTTACAAACCATGAGTGACGATTCAAGGACAAATCGTTTCAAATAGGGGGAGTTTGATACGTGCATGGTTGCCCCACCTGCATCATTCAAGCCTCAACGAGATTAATCGTTCGTTTATGATATTTTGAGGAGTTCAAGGGCACAAGGCATGGAAATGGAGCATGGAAGATGACGTATCTAATATCCACTCAAATGGGAAGACACAAAGGAAGGATCATAGTTTCTGGTCCTATCCATGTTGGCTTACTGCTCGCGGATAGGGACAGAAACTCTGGCGAGCTGGGGTTTTCAGATTTTATTCAATATTTTATTTATTTTTGCAAGTTGTAATCTTTATGGTAGTTATCTAATTGTGATAGGTTACAACTAGTGATAGGTTTTTAGTAAGTTTTCTAGAATACTCTTTATGAGCCCATAAAAGGGCATTCCTTGTATTATTTTAATGATGATATGATGAATCAATAAAATTGTGAGTTTTCTCTCTACGAGAGTTTTCTTTAGTTCTTGGATTAGAACTAAATCTTGGTCTTATTGGAGTGATTCCATGGCGACCAAAATTTCCTCTTTGAATTTCTTCCATGTGATTTGATTCATTCTTTTAGGTCTGTCAATTAGGAGTCTATTCCACGAGTTGGGTAGGAGTCTATTCCACAGGTTGGATAGGAGCCTATTCAACAGGTTGGTTAGGAGTTTAACTTGCAACGTAGAAAGGGAAATTCAACAATCTTGGTTGGATCTTCAAGCACCACAACTCAACTTGTTCTTTGAGTATTTGGACATGTGACAAAGGAGTCAAGAAGATTGGGTTGTTTTTGTAGATTTCTTTTCAAGACGGTCTTTGGGGATGATATTCCTGTGATAGATGAGAGGGCAACCACAGATCGTATCAAATGGAGAAAACTCAATATTACTGTTCAAAATTGTAAAAAATTCGAATGAACAGTAACGCCCTTTTATAAAGAGGCGCATAACACCAAGTTATAAAACTAAATCTGGAAACTAACTTAACCCTAGTTGTACCATAACACAAGCAATAACTTAGAGGGTACAACTTGAAAATAATAAAGCTAATAATACTCAAAACTAATAAACACAATTATTAGCCATAATTAAAGCCCTTGTAAGGTGGGCTACTGGACGACTCCAAGAACACAATGAAGGCGTGTGAATGTGACTTGGGCTGACGACTACATGGTGATCTCCAAGGGCAGCTTTCATAGACCTCTTTGAATGTAAATTTGATCCACAAATGATAGAGTAACCAGCTAAGTTGAAGCTCCTCGAGTCCTTTGAACCTTTTGGACTTTAGGTCTTCTTTGAATATATGCTTAATCCACAACCAATGCATCAACCTATAGCCCAAATACATAGCATCATTAACATGAGTTCCAAGCCCACTTAGCATCAAAAACTCACATAGACAATCTGGCCAACTTTCTCTGGCCCGTTCACCAAGTTCATGAGCAATCAATGCCTCTTTAAGCTTCACACAAGCTACTTTATCACCAACTCCATAATCAACATGCATCTCTTGTGTAGATATCCAAGAGATCCTATCATGCAGAAAGTGATGCCCATGCAGCTGGACAAAATAAATTCATAAAGTAAATGCAAAAAGTGATGCCTAGACTGCTGGAGAAAATAAATTCATAAAGTAAACGCAAAAGGCGGTGCCCAAGCTGCTGAACAAAATAAATTCATAAAGTAAATACAAAAGGCGGTGCCCAGGCTGCTGAACAAAATAAATTCATAAAGTAAATACAAAAGGCGGTGCCCAGGCTGCTAGACAAAATAAATTCATAAAGTAAATACAGAAAATGGTGCCTGGGCTGCTGGACAAAATAAATTCATAAAGTAAATGCAGAAAGTGGTGCCCAGCCCGTTGGACAAAATAAATTCATTAATTAAAATGCAGAAAGCAGTGCCCAAGCTACTGGACAAAATAAATTCATTAATTAAAATGTAGAAAGCGATGCCTAGGCTGTTGGACAAAATGAATTCATAAACAAAAATGCAGAAAGCGGTGCCCAAACTACTAGACAAAATAAATTCATAAATTAAAATGCAAAAAGCGGTGCCCAGGATGCTGGACAAAATAAATTCATAAAGTAAAATGCAAAAAACGGCGCCCAAGCTGCTGGACAAAATAAATTCATAAACAAAATGCATAAAGCCATACCCAGGCTGCTGGACAAAATAAATTCATAAAGTAAATAAAGAAGGCGATGCTTAGGCAGCTGGACAAAATAAATTCATAAAGTAAATGCAGAAAGCGACACCCAGGCTACTGGACAAAATAAATTCATAAAGTAAATGCAGAAAGTAGTGCCCAAGCCGGTAGACAAAATAAATTCACAAAGTAAGTGTAGAAAGTAGTGCCCGGACTGCTGCACAAAATAAATTTATAAACTAAAATGTAGAAAGCGGTGCCCAAACTGTTGGACAAAATAAATTCATAAAGTAAAATGCAGAAAACGGTGCCCAAACTGCTGGATAAAATAAATTTATAAACTAAAATGCAGAAAGCAGTACCCAGGTTGCTAAACAAAATAAATTCATAAACTAAAATGCAAAAAGTGGTGCCCACGCTACTGGGCAAAATAAATTCAAAAATTAAAATGCAAAAAGTGGTGCCTAGGCTGCTGGACAAAATAAATTCATAAAGTAAAATGCAGAAAGTGGTGCCCAAGCTGTTGGACAAAATAAATTCATTAATTAAAATGCAGAAAGCGGTGCCTAGGCTGTTGGACAAAATAAATTCATTAATTAAAATATAGAATGCAATGCCCAGGCTGCTGGACAAAATAAATTCATAAACTAAAATACAGAAAGCGACGCCCAGGTAGCTGGAGAAAAGAAATTCATAAATTAAAATGCAAAAAGCGACGCCTAGGTTGCTGGATAAAATAAATTTATAAAGTAAAATGCAGAATGCGATGCTCAGGCTGCTGGACAAAATAAATTCATTAAATTAAAATGCAAAAAGTGGTGCCCAAGATGCTGGACAAAATAAATTCGTAAAGTAAATGCAGAAAGTGATGCCCAGGCTTCTGGACAAAATAAATTCATAAAGTAAATGCGGAAACGGTGCCCACGCTGCTGGACAAAATAAATTCATAAAGTAAATGCAGAAAGAGGTGCCCACGCTACTAGACAAAATAAATTCATGAAGTAAATACAGAAAGCGATGCGCAGGCTGCTGGACAAAATAAATTTATAAAGTAAATGCAGAAAGCAGTGCCCAAGTTGCTGGACAAAATAAATTCATAAACTAAAATGCAGCTATCAAACATTGCATTCAAATCTTTTTAAAAAGAAAATCAAATGCTTTGTTTTTTTGGTTGCAGTGTATAGATCAAATTAATTTAAAATCATATTTTTCAAAGTTGGAATCTGGATAAAACATGAGAATCCATTTGAAATCAATCTTTCTAAAAGAGAAATTTTGCCCCATTATAAATCAAATGAAATCAATTTGGAATCCACTTTTCAAATTTGCCCCAATATAAATCAGTATTTCACAACATTTTGCCCTAAACCCAAAGCATAAAATTAATCTCCAACAAATCAAATTTTTCCTCAAAAAATTTGCCCCAATGTAAATCAGTCTTTCAAAATTCTACCTAAGACATCAAGCATAAAATTAATCTCAAAAAGAATCAAATTTTTCCTCAAAAAATTTGTCCCAGTGTCGATTTAAATGCCATCTTTAAATTTAATTGTGCCATTGACCAAACCATCAATAACCTAAAATTATCTCAGTTTTCATCCTTGATGAAGGCCTCAAGCGATAGCAGCGTGCTCCTACCTGCAAAAGAAAACAAACGGCTATATTGCGATATGATGCCACCACATGGCGGTCCTTTACTCCATTAGCACGTATAAACATGAGAATTGCCATCTCTAAAAGCTGATGCTGTCTCGTGCTTCACTTTCCACAAATTTTCGATTTCAACAAATTCTGGTTCATGGTTTAAATCAGATATCCATATTGTCTTTCATCCATGTGTACTTCTGACTTCCAATAAATTTAGGATTGCTGTTGCTTTTTTTCCAAGTTCAAACCAATCAAGCATCAAATTTCCAATCATGAATTAGTGAGAAAATACTTCACATGCATTAGAGTAAAAAAAAATTCTACACAGTAAATATTATTGCAAATGAAATGCGTGAAATTTTAGATTTTAAAACAAAACAAACAATAAATTGTTACGCATGGTTGAAAAATGAATTTTCAAGCGACAGATCTGAAATATTTGCTATTTTGATCCTTTGGATGTCCTTCCACTCAAACTTCCATGATTGCTACAAGATAATCAATATAGAAGAAAAATCTCAAGTAACCATGGTCACCAACTTCCATGAAGAACTCCATATTCCATGCACAGATATCTTACTTCCTCACTTGTGAGCCTTCATCCGTAGTTACCCGACTTCAGCGCCCTTTCAGGTTTTCACTGAGATTTCCCCTACCCATTTTATTTCTTTTCTTTTTCTTCTTCTTTTTTTTTCTTTTTCTTTTTTTTAATTTTTATTTTTTCTTTTTTTGTTTTTTTTTGTTTTTTTGAGGTGTGCCCTTTCGGATTTTCACCTTTGTAGAGGAAAAAGAAAGCAAGCAACATTTCAATCCTGATCAATCGTTTCCCTTTTTTATGAGACTGGCATTAAAATATTTGGCACCGGTAAGACAATCCCCCCTCGATTGACTAGGGATGGATACATTAACATTGTAAGGTAATAAGGGGAGTAACGCAGTGAAAAATTTAAAAATTTATTACCTTAGCCATGGATCTCTTTGATGTAATCTATACAATTAAAGGGTGTTTAGCACAAATACCTCAAGCATAGAAGGTTTCTTTGCTTCAAAGCAAAATATCCTATTCGATGAAGGTGTTGATCTACCATGAAAAGCCCTCCAAGTATCGAGCCTCCAACGGTATCCACACGAACATGATCTTTAGGAACCTTTGGGCTTGCTTGCCTTGCCTTTTGAGTGCTAGCTCCCTTGAATGATTCATGAAGAACACAAAAAGAAGAAAGAAGTTGAAACCCTAACAATTAAGGAAGGAGGTGTGGCGTTTTTCTTGGAGAGAAAAACCGCCCACCTAGCTCTCAATTTTTCTCTCTCTAAATTTTGTGTTATGTTTCATCAATCTATCAAGAGTCAAGGCATGGACTTATTTATAGATGTAGTATCCTAGTCTTTAAGGAAACAAGAGCAATTGGAAACCAAGAAGGTTTAGGAAGCTTACCTTAAGCTAATCCTATTCTTTTAGGAAAGCTATTCCAAAAGGAAACCAAATAGCTTCTTAATTCCTTTTAGGAAACTAATTTCCATCAAGACTTAGAATATTTATAAATAAGTCCTTTAAGTTAATTTATCACATAAATTAACCCCATAAGTATCTTATACTTATCATAATAACAATTTAACCCAAAGACCATGTTCTTATTGTGTGTGACCCATTATGTGACAGCCCCACCTTACCCAGAGGCGCACCAAAGGGCTTAGCGGACTGCCTGCCTAGCTCTCGCCAGGTCTCGATTCACACACTCACGCAAACGTCCGAGCGTACTTAACTTAAAATAAAATAAACTAAAATAAAATGGAATAAATAAAATACACTCATTTTATTCATCATAAAGATACAATTCACATCAAAAGTTTACGTGTCATAATATACATGATTTTTCACAAAGATAGCCTAATACAGTTCGGCTATTACAATAACTAAAGACATCTAGCATACTCAAAATCAGTCGTTCCAGCTTTAATTTTTTTCAGGAAACCTGAGTAAGGAAAACAAATAAAACGGAATGAGCTATAATAGCCCAGTGAATGTCCAAGTCATGCAATCAAATCAAGAACTCATTATTTTAGTAAATAAAATAATCGAGCAATTAATTAATAAATCAAGATATGAACAATTTAATTTAACATGTAGTCAAAGGAGGATACAGGGCTCAACTACGGAAGCAAGCTTAACCGCAGAAAGAGCAAGTACTGATCATAGTAGTCACGATATTTGGACCGAGATAATAGCTCAGGTCTTTATCAAAGAACATATCAGTTTTATCAAGCACAAACCCTAACCGCCAATCACCTTATAACCTCCGTACAAGCTACCACATCCAGGGAGATATTCTCAACCCTGGAGGGCCAACAAGCAAACAGGTTCAATCCGGAGTTGGCCTCTTTGAGGATTCACAACTCGAAAGGGAAAGAACATCAAGCCCTAAAACACCCAACACCTTATGTCCTCCCACGTGCAGCCGGGTTGACCATCCGTGAAATAACGGTGAAGTTAGTCACGGTAGTCTCACGCACACACAAATAACACATTGGTCAATGAAAACAAGTAACACATTGCGGAATAGATGTGATAAAGTACACATCTTTCCTCAAGTAGCACAGGTATTCACATAGTAATTGCAAATTTTCGCATAATATTTATCAAATAAAATATCACATTTCATGCATCATGCACACATAAAGACACTCACCTTGAAAGCCTAAGAAAATATCTCGTGAAATGGTCGTGATGTGTTTTCGGACCCTGAAATTTAAAAGAAATAATAACATAAAACTCAATTAAAATCCTAGTAAATTTAGTAAGAAAAATCAAGAAAAATACCCCACTTATTTCTAGGGTTTAGAGCTTACTTATTCTAAGAAAGTCTAATCTATCACTAGATCATTTCTAAAAATTCCTACACTTAAATTTCCCTCAATTGAACACATTCTAAGCTTAAAATTTCACTTATCCATTTTTCTTCTTTTAATTCTACCGAAATTTCGGCAGCATTTCCCCTTAAATCGGACTAACCCAAAATATTTTACCTGCAAGAAAACTCAACAATCCAACCCAATTCAACAATTTCTACAACTTCTATGTTCAATTTAAACTCAAATTCAATCAAGATTCCACTCAAATTCAAAATCCTTACTCCAAGAATCATCACCCAAATCTGCACAGGGTTGGTTTTCAGCCAACTTCGTGCCATTTCTGGGGTCAATCCATTAAGAACTAAGGAATTCTGATTACATGGTTTGAAAGTAAGTTTATAGGGCTACAACTTTCGTGAAGATCATCAATCCAAATTCCAACTAGAACCGGTTCAAAATCAGCCCTCAATTTGGCTCATCATCAAAACTGTTTCACGCAGAATCGAAGTTTTCAGCCAACTTTGCAAGCTTTCTGCGATTAATACACAATGAACCACCAGTACAAGCTTTACACCGATTGAAAGCCCTATGAATCTAGTTTCTAAAACAACAAGAATCATTCGAATCCAAGCTATCTACACCAAGTTATGAAAGTTTTACTAAAACTGGTCCAGCATGACTGTTTTAAGTGTTCTTGAGTTCCAACTTAAATCTTCAACTAAACCACATATAAAACCTAAATTCTCCAGGTTTAAAGGCCATATACTAGTCTATCTAACCACAAGAACACTTTATATAGCAAGTAATTCTCAAGTTCTAACTAATTTCTCTAAGTAGTATTAACAAGAAACTTAGTCTTAAACTTGCATAAAAACTAATTAAAACATGAAATTAATAAGATAAGTTCATGGTAAATACCTTAGATATGCTTAGAACTTTGCTTAGAAAAGGTAGAAGCCCACTTCCTATGGTGGATTTCTTCCAACTTGAGAGATGAAAGTTCAAGGAGTTGAGAGCAAAAATGAGAGGAAAAATGAGAGAAGAAGAGAGACCAAGAGGGCCGGCCAAGAGCAAGGAAAAAGAGAGAGGAATAGGCTAGAAAAATAGAAAAGAAATGAAGGAAAAGGTAGGTAAAAGAATAACCAATAAAATAGTAACAAGAGTAAAGTTGGAGTTTAGTCTTTTAATGCATTAATGGTATACTTGGATTAATTTAATTGGTGAAACAAAAATATCTCTTTTCACCTAGTTTTTTTTTTTTTGTAATATTATGACATAAATATTAAAGCAAAAAGGGAGAAAAAATAGGAGAGAGAGTGGCCGGATTTATGGAGAGAGAAAGCAAGGGAGATTAGTGAAATTTTAGGTCAAAATTTGGAACTAAGACTCACTTAGTCAAAAGCCTTGAAAATGATAAAGTTAGTTAGTCAAAATTAAACACTATTATAAACTAATGGTCCAATAAAATTAACCCAAGTTTGGTACTTAAGTGTACCACTTAATCATGAAAGAATCTCATTTACTTAACCTAATTAACTTGAGGAAAACTTCCAACTAATAAATCAAAGATTAACACTAACCCTAACTAAAGAAATTCTCTTATTGAAGGCATTTGATCTTGACCTTTCTTTTTCCTTTTCTCACCATTTTATATATATCTTTCTACTAATAAATATAACATGAATTATATAATTTTTATACGAATTTCTGGGGCGTCACACATTAGGTTCCATTCACGTTGGCAATAAGTACAAATTATAACTCATTAATTAATTAATTAAGAGCTAGATAAATTAAATACTTTAATTTATCATTAATTCACTAATTAATTAATTTGCACTTATAGATCATGAGTGGCATCTAGCAATGCATCATGACCACCCAAGTGAATATGAAAGTCATACGGTAGACTACACCTATCAATGACAATGTTACCGTGTAATTAATATCCTTTCACCACACTATGTCCCAATTAGTCCTTGAGTGTACTGCGCACTCTTTAAATGACTAATTAATAATTTCTTGTTCCCGAAATATAACTTTCCATAAAAGTATAACCTGGAAACTCTTTCAAGTCATACTTTCACTTTTGCGCAAAAGATTCTTTAAGTCATATTTCATCAAGTGGCCAATCCAGGATCTACTCTCCTATAATAAGGAGTAGTGAATCCTATATCGATTACTCACTATCCTTCCATGCTTCATACGATACCTAATCTCTACCGTATGGGCTACTCTTTTACGAGCACCGAGCAATAAAGTCAAAGCATAGTAATCCATACTCAAGATACTATGGTAATCTCAAGTCTAAGGATCACTTACACCATTGCCATTAAGAGTATAATTCATTAGCACTATGAATAGTAACTCTTGGGGGATCAATCCAATGAACTTGTTCTTTAACAAGCATCCACATACCAGCTTAGGCATCACACACTATAGTTGATGAGATCAACTACTACTTACCCTAAGTAGAGGCAAAGTATGTGCTAGTCTTCCCATATTAATGATGTCCAATCTCATTAATACTACGACTAGGGATATTTAAGAATATAACTTAATGTGTAATAAGAGTCTCATCATCATAACTCTTACAATCTCTTACACACAGTTAATATTTTATGGATTTTATCAAATAAACAAGTAATATTAATAACAAGTATTAAATAAGAGACCGCCAAGGAAAGGTGCCCTCTTTCCTCGGTTTTCTCCTAACTTCATGACTTTTTGAATTTTAATTTTTTCCGTCTCCTCCTCCGGCCTTCTGCCGGTGGATTATGTCCATTTTCTGATCGGTGACCTAGTTCTAGGGTCCCATGGCTTCCATCCAGAAAGGAGATATTCCATCTCCTTCGAAGAGATCTTTTGCTGACATAGTTTCTGCGAACATATCAACTCAACCAAGTGATAAAACTTCCAGAAAACTTTAGAGGACATCCTGCAATTTCTTTTACAGATGAGGAAATTTCTCAAATGGCAGCTCCTTTCAAATTTGCACTCGTGGGCAAATTCTCAAAGGGGTGGCCAGCAATGGAATCGTTACGCAAGGAGTTCCATGCAGTTGGTTTTAAGGGCACATTTACAGTTGGATTATTGGATCCTCGACATGTTTTGATCAGATTTGATCTAGAAGAGGACTATCTTCCCTGCTGGCTACAAGGATTATGGTCTTTTCAGGGTTTCATTATGCGTATTTTGAAGTGGTCTCCAGCCTTTTCAGTGGACATGGAGTCTTCAGTTGTCCCTGTGTGGATCCGTGTCCCACATCTTCCTGTCCATCTCTTCAATAAAGGTCCATTGTTCTCTATTGCCAGATTAATTGGTAACCCATTGAAGAAGGATGCTTCGACGGCTTCTCTTTCACGTCCAAGTCTGGCACGGATCTGTGTCGAACTAGATCTTCTTCAACCCAGGCCTGAGAAAATGTGGATCAACAATGGATCCATAGGTTTTTGGCAAAAAGTTGAGTACAAGAATGTCCCACACTACTGTATGCATTGTTCTAAGTTGGGGCATGCATCGGATAGTTGCAGAATTCTGAGGGAGTTGGATCCACCCATGAAGGATAAAGCTATTCCTCAATGGATTCCAAAAGAAAAGAACTCGAACGATGCTTCAAAATAGGGAACGGTGCAACAAGCAGACAAGCAATAGCCTCCAATACAAGTTGATGCCCCAAATGTCAGTGTATGCCCTAAAACCAAGTTGGTTTTTGAGATTTTTATTACGCTTATTTCGTGTTATACTTATATATGTGGCATTTTCTTTGTCATTTAATACTTGTTATCAATATTACTTGTTTATTTGATAAAGTCCATAGAATATTAACTGTGTATAAGAGATTGTAAGAGTTACAATGATGAGACTCTTATTACACATAAAGTTAACTCTTCTCCATCGGGAGTTGGGGAAGTTTTGGTAGAAGAGGTACATGTGGACGTCGAAAAATAGTCCTGAAGGAACCCTAGAAGTTCTACGAATAGATGGGACCACAAGAGGTGATCCAGGTTGCTGATGATAATAACGAAACAACCTTGATCCAGTTAGCAGGAAATCTGTCTCCTAGGGCCTCAAACTTTCAAACGGATCCCGTAGAATGTATTGATCATTGCTTAACGGCGGGCAATCTAGATTCTATGATCAATGTCCCAAAGAATCAGTCTCAGAAGGTTAAGTTAAACAAGGGTATTCGGGCTCAATTCCCTTCGAACCGTGAATTACGTTCGTCGGTAAAACATACACAAACTCTTCATCCTTCACATTTAAATGATTAACTCACTATTCTGGAATATACAGGAGGATTGCTAAACCCCCAAATTTCAAAAGATTAAGGAAACTCATCCAGATTCATCAACTTCAATTAGTTTGCATTTGTGAACCGAAACAACAGGCGCACAAGTTGGATTATTTCAGACTTAAACTAAAATTTGATGCAGCTATAGCAAATAACAGTGGGTCCATTTGGATTTTCTATAATTTTTCCTTTTCTTGTTTGACCGTAAATGAAAGTGAGCAACACTTATCTATCAAGATTATACATGCATTGTTACCTTCAGACTGTATTGTTTCCTTTGTTCATGCGAGCTGCTCAGCTTCGGAGAGGAGGACTCTTTGGGAAAATCTATTAACAAATAAGCCATCTTCTATCCCATGGCTTGTTTGTGGAGATTTCAACTGCGTGCTGGAGACCTCAGAAAAGCAAGGAAGGGAGGCCTTTCCATCCAAGGGAAGCTGTAGACATGCTGTCGTTTATGTCATCTGCTGAGCTTTGTGATGGTGGTTATGTAGGATCCAGATTTACATGGTGTAACAACTGGAGTGGCAACTTGCGTATCTGGAAAAGATTGGACAGACTTCTCTTAGATGGTAGATGTATGGACGTTCTGAATATATCTGTGACCCACTTAGCCCGTGCGCCTTCAGATCACTCTCCTCTCCTCTTATCGGCTTCAACTAAACTGGATAACAAACCGAAACCTTTTCGGTTTTTGAATTTTTGGATTCAACACCGAAACTTTTTAGATGTGGTTAAGCAGTCATGGCATACAGAGCAAGAGGGGAGTCCTCTATTTCAATTAGGGGCTAAACTTCGAAGATTGAAAAGTGTATTGAGAAGTTGGAGCAAACAATCTTTTGGAGACATTTTCCAAAATATCAGGAAAGCTGAAGCTTGCTTGGCTGTAGCTGAACAAAGAGTGGAATCTGATTATTCAGAAAAGGCACTAGAGGAGGTAGGAGAGGCGAGATCTGCTTTGCAACGTCAGCTGACAATCGAAGAGAATTTCTGGAAACAGAAATCCAAGGTAAAATGGCTTAAAGACGGTGACCGTAACACGAGCTTCTTTCATAATATTGTGAAACAGAGAAGGCATAAAGCTTTGATTCATCAGATTAGGAATGAGCAGGGAGAATGGTTACACTCAGAGATGGATATTGGTATGCAAGCTGTGCAATATTTTCAGGCTCTTTTTACTGCAGAAGAGTCCCCGCCAGATTATGACATGTTGAGGGCTATACCCAACATGGTGTCTCAAGAGGATAACCAAGCTCTAGATGTCATTCCAACTGTTGAGGAAGTGAAGCAGGCTGTTTTTAAAATGGATGGAGATAGCTCAGCAGGTCCAGATGGATTCTCTGGAAGATTCTTCACTTCAACGTGGGACATTGTAGGGGAGGATGTGCATCGTGCAATGGTCAGCTTTTTCTGTGGGGAAACTTTACCCAGGTGCTTGACTGCAACAGCAATAGTGTTGATTCCAAAGATCCAGCAACCGCAGGACTTTTCCCAATACCGCCCAATAAGTCTTTGTAATTTTGCTAATAAGATCATTTCAAAAATTCTCTCGGAGAGATTGGCCTTGATTCTTCCTCATATTGTGTCACCAAATCAGTCAGGCTTTGTTCGAGGGAGGATGATTTCAGAGAATTTTTTATTGGCACAGGAAATGATGGTGAACATTGGGAAAAAGATAAGGGGTGGCAATGTGGCTCTTAAACTGGATATGGCTAAAGCATACGACCGGGTTTCTTGGCCTTTCTTAATGATGGTTCTGAGGGCCTTTGGATTTAGTGAACGTTTCATTGACATGGCTTGGAGACTTATATCTAACACATGGTTTTCGGTAATCATCAATGGTTCTTCTTATGGGTTCTTCAAAGCTTCACGTGGGCTTAGGCAAGGTGATCCTATATCACCATCACTTTTTGTAATTGGTGCTGAAGGTTTTATCTAGGAGTCTCAATGCTCTAGGTTTCAAGCGACAGCTCTTTGGGTTTTTCTGTTCCCCGTGGCTGCCCTATGGTCACTCATTTGGCATATGCAGATGACGTCCTTATTTTTGGCAATGCAGCTCGACGTTCGTTGAAAAAGCTCATGAAAGTTCTGGAGGATTATCAAAAGGTCTTTGGCCAGTTTATCAACACCAGCAAGAGTGGTTATTTGGTGCACCCGAACATGTCATCAGAAAGGAAGGCTTTAATTGGTAGAGTCACTGGATTTACTAACAGAAGCTTTCCCACACGATATTTGGGTTGCCCTTTATATGTAGGCAAAAGGAAGGCTTCTTACTTTTCTCAACTAAGTCATTCGGTGGAGACTAAGATTTTATCTTGGCATAACAAGCTCTTATCCAGCGGAGGTAAATTAATTCTTATCAAACACGTTCTCTCTTCTATTCCCATACATCTATTGGCAGCTACGAGCCCTCCAAAGATTACTTTTACGAGAATAGAACAAACTATGGGAGAATTCTTTTGGGGTGTTAGTGAGGGGCAGTCATAAGTTTCACTGGATTAGGTGGAAGGAGTTATGCTTACCTACAGCTGAAGGAGGACTTGGAATTCGCTCTTTAAGTGACATTCATGAGGCATTTTCTTTAAAATTGTGGTGGAACTTGAGGACAAGAGATAGCCTTTGGTCTCAATTCATGCGAATGAAATATTGTTATCGTAAGCATCCTTGTCAATCTATGGCTTATTCTAATTCTTCCTTAGTATGGAAAAGAATGATAAAGGTTAGAGAAAAAGCAGAAGAATTCTTGCTGTGGCAGCTGGAAAATGGAGAGGCTAGTTTTTTCTTTGATAACTGGACGGGGAAAGGTGCCTTGGCTAGGAGGGTTTTGAATACAAATGACAACAAAGTAAGGGACTTTGTAAATAATGGGGAGTGGAATACCAATGCTTTGCAGCACTTTCCATCCCAGGTAATCCAGGAAGTACGTTTATGCAGGCCTCCTATCAAAGATATTCCAGATAAACATATCTGGAGTCTCTCATCTTCGGGTCTCTTTACCACTGCTTCAGCCTTCCAGTTATGCCGTCAAACCAGGGCCACATCCTTCATGATGCAAAAGGTGTGGGATTCTTATATTCCAAGTAAAGTCTCCATATTTATGGTCCGGCTGTTGAGAAGGAAACTACCTTTGGATTGCTCACTTTACCAGTTTGGTATTGCTGGTCCTTCAAAATGTCATTGCTGTCACCTTCTAGACATGGAGTCGCTGGAACATGTTTTTTGCTATGGAGATGTTGCAAAGAAGATCTGGAACTTTTTCTCTCCAGAATGCGGTGTGTCAAATGACCAGGCTTCAATTCGCATTATCCTTGCTGATTGGTGGTTCGGAGGTTCAAGAAATTCAAAGGTTGCATTCGTGCAACAAATAACTCCGATACTGATTTGTTGGCACATTTGGAAATGGAGGAACCTGGTGCGTTTCCAAAATAAAACATTGCCAGTCCAGAGACTTATTCAGGAGATTCTTGAGGAAATCCAACGTTGCTGGGCGTTGAAATACAAATGCATCAGGAATCCTTACCAAACATGGTCTTCATTCATTTCCTCAATATCTCGGCACCAAAAAAGATTCTCTTGGAAGATGGTTAAATGGCATCCTCCTCCTCTTAGGTCATGCAAGCTAAATTCAGACGGATGTTCAAAAGGTAATCCGAGTAATAGTGCTGGTGGTGGTGTCCTTAGAGACTCTTCAGGTAACTTCATATGTGCTTATTCGAATTTCTTTGGGGTTGGCACAAGTATACAAGCAGAGGCTAAGGCTTTGTTAGCTGGGATTCGGCTATGGAAAGAATGTTATGCAAATATTTTTCCACTACTTTACATAGAATGTGATTCAATAATTTTGGTTAGCATTCTTAAAGGTAAAACTTCATGTCCATGGTCAATCTCATATGAGATTGCTGAAATAATGTCATTTTCCCAACTTTTTGTCTCTATTGATCACTGCTTTCGGGAAGCAAACAGGGTTGCAGATGTATTGGCCAATCACGGGTTTCAAGATTTAGCTAATAGAACTTATTCTTCACAAGACAACTTGCCTCGACGTGTTAGAGGCGAATTGAGGACAGATAAATTAGGCCTTCCTTCATTTCGTAAATGTCTTGTAAAGGAGTAGCTTCTATAATTCTCCACTTTGATTAGGTTACTCAATTGCATGTACTTCTAGAGGTCAGGCTCGACCCCCCTCTAGCTTTGTACTCTTTTTATTAATAATAAAATTATAACATTTTAAAAAAAAAGTATTAAATGACAAAGAAAATGCCACATATATAAGTATAACATGAAATAAGCGAAATAAAAATCCCAAAAACCAACTTGGTTTTAGGGCATACACTAACAAACATCATGTGCCCTATTGATTTGCAAATTTTCATTTCAAAATTATCACAAAATAAAGACAGAGGTTGGTAACATTCTCGGCTTTTGAACTGGGTCAGGTAAGATGCTCGAAGGGTTAAGGCTGGAAAGCAGGATTTGTGAAAGGGTTGATTATCTTAAGGTCGCATTTTCAGAATGACTTATCCCAACTTTATTCCTTATTGTTTTGGGATTCTCTTTCTTCTTTCTTCTTTCTTTCTTCTTCTCTCTTTTTTCTTTATTTTAAAATTTGCCCCAGTTTATCACTTTCTCGCGAAGTTTTCTTTTTGTATCATTTTTACTTTTTTTTAAAACAACAGTCAACAAAATAAATTTTGCCCCAGTATGGGGTGTGACCATCAAGTGGGTTATGAAACGAAACTTATAGATTCTGAAGGTTCAAAAGGGGAAAACTAAGGGAAGAAAATATTTAAGGGAAAAGAAAGAATGCCCGCTTTTGACTTGTCCTCTTTTGCAATAATTTTTGAAAAAAAACTTACTAATCAAATGTAAAACTTTTTCACCATGTCCAAATTGATGATTTGGTGAAAGTCTTGACCATCCATTTCTACCAGAACAAGACCTCCACTTGATAATACCTTTTTGACAATGAATGGACCCTGCCAATTAGGAGCGAATTTCCCTTTTGCCTCCTCCTGAATTGGAAGAATTCACTTTAAAACTTTGTCTCCGACTTTGAATTGGCAAGGTTTAACCTTCTTTTGATAAGTACATGCCATTCGTTTCTGGTAGCACTGCCCATGGCAAATAGCATTCATACGTTTTTCATCAATCAATGACAACTGCTAATGGCACTCCCTAACGCATTCAGCTTCGTCCAACTGGGTTTCCATCAATATACGCAGGGAATGAATCTCTATTTCTACCGATAAAACTACTTCCATTCTGTACATAAGAGCATAAGGAGTTACTCCAATACAAGTCCTAATAGCAGTCCTATATGCCAAGAGTGCATAAGGCAATTTTTCATGCCAATCCCGATATGTTTCAGTCATTGTGCAAATAATTATCTTCAAATTCTTATTAGCAACTTTCATAGCTTCATTCATCTAAGGTCTGTATGTGGCTGAATTCTGATGTTTGATTTTAAACTACTCACATAATCCATTAACCATGTCATTATTGAGATTCTTTGCATTGTCCGTAATCAACGTCTCCGGCACCCCAAAACGGCAGATGATGTGACTCTTCAAAAAATCAGTCACAACTTTCTTAGTTACATGTTTATAAGATTCAGTTTCAACCCATTTAGTGAAATACTCTATTGCCACCAAGATAAATCGGTGCCCATTCGAAACTGGAGGATCGATGGCTCCAATCACATCCATTCTCCACATTGAGGACGGTTTAGGAACAGTCATACTATGAAGTTCCGAATGAGAGGGCATGTATTACATCACCATGCATTTGAAATTTAACATACTTTCTGACAAACACAACACAGTCATGCTCCATGGTGAGCTAAAAATATCCTGTTTTCATGATCTTCTTGGCCAGCAAGTGTCCATTCATTTGCAGTCCGCAAACACCACTATGTATTTCCTTCATCAAATACTCGACTTCTTTCTCATCGACGCATCTCAAGAGGCCCAAATCACTTGACCTCTTGTATAAAACTTCTCCATTCAGAAAAACCTTGTAGATATTTTTCAAAAAAAATTCTTAGATATTGTACTGGCACCTGGGGGATAAAACCTATTTCTTAGATATTCCTCCAAATCATGAAACTAGGGAAACTGTCAGATCCGATTTGATGTGCAAATAGTGGGCCAGCTCCTCTTGAAAATGAATTTGGATAGGCTCAATCATCAATTCATTGGGGTGTTTAATCATGGAAGATACCATGGCTAGAGCGTCTGGAAAGACATTACGAGTTAGCAGAATATGTCGAAATTTCAGACTCTTGAATTTAGAAGCTAAATTGAATAGACTGCAATGATACAAAATGATTTTGGAATTCTGAGTCACCCAAAGCTTAAGCGTCTGATGCACCAACAAGTCTGAATCACTTAACACTATCAAATCTTAATCTTCATCTCCAAAGCCATCTTCAACCCTAGGATATAAGCTTCATACTCAGCCATGTTGTTGGTACAGGGAAAATATAACTTGGCAATTGCAGGATAATGCTTCCCTTCTGGTGATACCAAAACGGCCCCAATCTCGGTCCTGAATTCGAAGCGCCATCAAAGAATAATCTCCACTTTGTGTACTGTTCATTCATGTCTTCAACTGGCACAATGAACAAAATTTCTTCATCCAGAAAGTAAGTATTGAATGGCTGATAATCATTGTCTATTAGATTTTCTGCTAAGTGATCTGCTATGGCCTATCCTTTTACTACTTTTTGTGTGGTGAAGACAATATCGAACTCTGAAAGGATCATTTGCCATTTGGCCATGTGTCCGATGGACATCAATTTTTCCAACAAATATCTTGAAAGATCAGAATGGGAAATGAAGTAAGTGATTTGATCAAGAAGATAGTGCCTGAGCTTTTGAGTAGCCCAAGCTAGTGCACAGCACAATCTTTCCAAGAATGAATAATTCATCTCATAAGCCATGAACTTTTTGCTCAAATAATAGATTGCCTGCTTCTTTTTTCCTGAATCATCATGCTGGCCCAAAACACAACCCATTGCTCTGTCTATAATTGAGAGATATATGATAAGTGGTCGACCTAGCTTTGGTGACACTAAAATAGGAGGATTCAATAGATAATCCTTAATATTATCAAAAGCTCATTAACAATCTACATTCCAATTCATTGGGGCATTTTTTCTTAATAACTTAAACAGTGGCTCACAAGTGATGGTTAGCTGAATAATGAATCTGCCGATGAAATTAATCTTTCCCAATAAACTCTTCACATCTTTTTGCGTCTTTGGAATTGGTATTTCCCGTATGGCTTTTATCTTCGTAGGATCTATCTCAATACCTTTCTTGCTAATAATGAAACCCAACAACTACCGGCAGGAGACTCAAAAGCACATTTTGCAGGATTCAACCTCAGGTTATACTTCCTTAATCTCTCAAAGAATTTCCTCAAATCCACCAAATAATCCCTGGACCTCTTAGACTTGACTATGATGTCATCCACATAAACTTCTATTTCCTTGTGAATCATGTCATGGAACAACGTAATCATAGTTCTTTGATAAGTGGCTCTAGCATTTTTTAACCCGAAAGGCATGACTCTGTAACAAAATATGCCCCATAGGGTGATGAATGTTGTCTTCTCCCTATCCTCTTCTGCTATCAAGGAGCTGATGATATCCAGCAAAACAATCAATGAACGAGTCCATTTCATGTCCTGCTGTGTTATCCAATAGAATGTGAATATTGGGCAAAGAAAAATCATCTTTTAGACTGATTTGCTTAAATCCTGATAATCCACGTAAACTCACACCTCTCCTAACTTTTTAGAAATCAGGATCATGTTTGATAGCCAAATGGGGTAGTGAGACACAATAATGATTTTGGCATTGAACTGCTTTGACTATTTGCTCTTTAATCTTAAGGCTCATTTCAAGTTTAAATTTACGAAATTTTTGTTTTACTGGAGGGAAGTTTGGATCAGTGGGTAATCTGTGAACTACTATGTATGTGGATACCCCAGGACATATCATCATAAGGACCATGCGAACATATCTTGAAATAACGTGAGGAAATTCAATCATCTCTGTGCTTTGCTTCTTGTTTAAGTGCACACTGATTTTAACTTCTTTCACTTCTGTCTTAGTATCAATATTAATGGTTTTTGTTTCTTCCAAGTTTGGCTTGGATTTTTCTTCGTATTGTTCAAAATTCTTAAATACGAAATCATAATCTTCTTCGATATCACTCTCACTCTTATCAGCGGTTTGCATTATTTTAGAATTCAGAGAGATATCGAAATTACATTCATCGGTTTCAAGCAAAGTGACATCCAAAGGATCATAAGCAGTTATTTTTTCAGCCATTTGAAAATGAAAGTAAAGGCAACATAAATGGATAGACAAAAGGCACAATATTTATTTCATTAAACTCAGAATGCATTTATTTAAAAAGTGAAATATATACAATCACATGAGTGTAGTATTATCCTTCTGAGAAAAACGTAAAGATGCAGTTCAAACCTAAAAACTAGAAAAGTTCAAAACCATTTTCATTGAAAAGTAGATACAAGACATGATATGAGCCTGACTTTAAGCAATATAATATATAAAGAAAGATTCATTCTAGGACTCTGTCTAGAAATGAACACTAAACAAAAACAATCCCAAATTTACCGAAACTACCTTTCGCACAGGGAGGTAATCGGCAGTCCAGTTGTTCAATGCTCCTTTCTTCAATTTTGTTCAAAACCAACAGTATTAATATGCTTCCTCTACACTAGTCATTCTAATAAAAAGGCGGCTCATTCCCTTCCTCAACATCATCTTCTTCATAGCAATTTTCAGAAATTGACAAACACCAGATGATTTTGAGAAACTATGATACAGTGGAGGGATATAAAGCGAGAACTTGTCTTCCTTCCTTTTCAGCCGTCTTCTTCTCTTCATCTCCTTTACATCTTTACCTATTAGGTGAAAACTAAGTCCCAAAGGTATCTTTCTGCTCAATCAACTAAATAGGTTCCACGACTTCCTTGTAGCAGCTTTTCAATACCCCTTCCGAGCTGAATAATCTGCCCTGAATCAATTCTTTAGCAATCATAATACTGGCATTTGGCAGCAATGGCTCAAAGGCGACTTTCCTTTAGGAATCCAATTAACAGACATAATATCAGAAGTGCAAAATCCTTAATCAAGTGGTGACTTATCTTTTGCTTTCTCAGAAGATTCGCGATTTATCATCATAGTGCAATCATCTTCAGTAAACACGGTAATCTGTTTGTCATCCATAATGAATTTTATCATCTGATGCAGGGATGATGGTATTGATCTCAAAGAGTGAATCTATGGTCGCCCCAACAACACATTATAAATTCTTGAAAAATTCATGACCTGGCAAATAACTTAATACTGGGCGGGACCCATTTCGAACACTAGATCAATCTCACCAATGGTCTCCTTATTTGAGCCATCAAACCCTCTTACAATGGTTGGAGATTGGTGAACCTGTGATAGCAGATACCTGAACTTTTGTAAAGTACTCCACGGGTAGATGTTCAAAACAAATTTATTGTCGATCAGAACCCTAGGCAAGTGCTTCCCATTACACCTTACCGATATATACAAAGCCTTATTATGTCCCTTTCCTTCAGGTTTCAACTCATCTTCAGAAAAACTGATATGATTGGATGCAAAGACATTTCCCACTATTCCAACTAATTTTTCAGTAGGAATGTTCTTGGGTACATGAGATTCATTAAGAACTTTTAAAAGCATATCCCGGTGCATTTCAAATGTCAACAAACGGTTAAGAATTGAAATTTGTGCCGGCGTACAGTTCAACTGTTCTACCACCTTATAGTCACTTCTTTTCAAGACTCTCAAAAAATTTTCGGCTTCTCTTTCGCTAACTTGCGGTTTGGGGGGCAACATGCTCTCTTTTCCTTTAGATGGGACAATAATTTTCGGTTCAACAATGACTCTTCCAGACTTCATTACTGCAAAAATGTCATCATTAAATTCACAGTCTTTATAATTCCATGACACTTGCTGAAAATCCTTAATTGGCAATTGATCCGGCAGATCGATGATTTCGGGTTCTAGAATTTCCAATTCGAACGATTGAAAATCCAACACAAATGGTTGATTCAAAGAACTGGGGGTTGACAGCACTTTGTCCAAAACAACCGGCTCATTTGGTTGGATTATCGGTGATCCTACTTTCCCTACAAAAATATCTCCCATATACTGGTTCATGAATTCTTTGTCAGACAATACCATTCTAACTCACCTATAATCAGCTTGAGTAACTCCCACCAATTCTTCAATTGAGACTATCAACTCCGTAAGATCAGTGAAATCTTCATCCAACATTATCATTCTAATAGTTGGCCCGTGCTGTGGCAAAGGATTATTGTCAACATTTGGAACTTGTCCTCTTCCTCTCCTTAATACAATCTCCCCATCATCATTCATGTCTTGAATTTTATGCTGTAAGACCCAACAATCAGCTATAGGGTGTCATCGACTCCCTGAATGATAAGCACAGATGGCTTGATGATCATAGTCACGAAACAACTCGTTGGGAAAGGTTTTCTGAGGAATCATGCCAATTTTACCTACTGCTCTTAATTGCTCATACAGTTGATCCAGGGGGCGACCAAGGGGAGTGAAAGCCCTAAGCCATTTTTGTGGTGGGTTTGCTAGGTTTGCAATGTTTTGAGGTTGATTGGGTGGAGTGTAATTGTTAGGGTAAGTAGGTCTTGGCTGAATTTGCATTGGTGGTCGAGGGTTATTTTGAGGTACTGGCCGAGGATTTTGAAACATAGGTTGGATATTTGGATAAACGGGTTAAGGATAAAGAGGTTGAGTGTTGGTGTGATAAACTGGTTCGGGATCGGGATGTTATGGGTAAGGGGTCGTGTATGAAGGATAATTCTGGGCTCTAGGTCTAAAAGCTGGGCCTTGATCCTATACGAAAGCAGCTTCTCTTTCTTTTTTCTTGAATTGGGGCTTCTTCCCGTTGTTGTTTTGAATCTGATTTTACAGAGCCTCCAACTGCAAATTCAAAGCTGTTACATTAACTATTTTTCCTACCTTGATGAACTCGTCGTACTCTTCTAATTTGTGAATGATAGCAGAAAATGAGCTCCCAGTCATGCAGAAGATTTCTTCAAAGTACGACAGATCATGTGCCTTAATAAAGGTACGAACAATCTCCTTTTCATTCATGGGAGGTTCCACCTCTTCATTCATGGGAGGTTCCACCTTAGCAGCCAACTTCTCCAACGTTTAGCATAAGTCTTGTGATCTTTTGAAAGTTTCCTCTTAGTACTCTCTAGGGTAGTTCGCGTTAGTGCCAATTCGCAGTTAAATTCATATTGCTTCACAAAAGCTGTTGACAAGTCCAGCAAAGTTCTTATTTCTTGAGGTTTCAGATTAGAATACCAGTCCAACGCATCTTCTTCAAAACTCTTAGGAAATAGGCACATAGGAAAGCTTTCATCATCAATTGGTTTGCCAAGTTGTTAACGAACATCTTGAGATGAGTTTTGGGATTGCTAGTTCCATCGTACTTAGTGAACTTTGAAGCCTTGAAACCCAATGGTAATTGAACATCTGGAAAGAGACAGAGATCATCATAACTCAATTTGCCATACTTGTTTAGCCCTTGACTTTTCTTCATGAACTTCTTCAAACTGATCCAACCTCTTAAGCAAGTCCTTTGTCCATAGGTGTGACAATTTCATCCATAGCCGGCCTTCCCTGAAGAGGCAACATCCCATACAAAAGGTTCTAGCTGCATGATAGTGAGGTGCCTAAGATTGGGTGGGATATTTGGGTTGATTTGTGGATGAGATTGAGGAAGTGGATAGTTGGGTAGGTTCATTTGAACAAAGTTTGGGTGCATAGGCAGCAAGGTCAGGATTGACTGTGAGCAGAGGGTCCTTTCAATCGGATTAGCAAAAGGTGGGAGGGAAGCGGTTTGCATATTGGACGTAAAAAGGCAATTGGTTAACCTGCTCAGGAGGAATGGTCAACTACCGGCACTGGATTGTTTCGGGGCACCACCACTGCTGTTTGCAACAAGTTGGTCAATGACACAGCCTCTGTGATGCCATTTCTACACTCAAGTCCTTAAACTTGCCCAATACTTTCGCTCAGCTGAAGCCCCCAATGTAGAGAAATTCCACCGACATTGCTTGAGTCGTTCTTTCTGAAACATCCAAATTGGAACTCATGCTTATACGACTTTTTAATTAGCAGGTATGGGACCACATCTGAATGTGGCTTCTATGAAAAGAAGTTATGATTTAAAGTACTTGAAATACATATTAGAGAGCAAAATGATTCAACCTTCCTTTCGTTATTGATACTGCCAAAATTCATTATTCAAAAAGAAAATGACTAAAGTTAGCAGATATACGGATCGTTCGGATGCATGTCTTAGGGGGGAGCCCTTATTATGGCAAGGGTAGGCCTAATATGATGCAACACCCTCGAAGTATGGCCTGTTTACCAAACCTGTGTTTTGAAACATAATGCATTGTAACAATCACTTTTGTTGATAAAGTCAAAGTTTAAAATACACTGTCTACATCAACTCTCAAAGACGACTTTGTACAACATCATTAAACTCTTCAACCTATCTATTATAGTGTAAAGTAATAGCATAGGTAACGCAGCGAAAAAATAAAAATTTATTACCTTAACCATGGATCTCTTTGACATATTTATATGATTAACAAGGGGGTTTGCATGAAGATTACCTTAAGCACAGAAGATTTCTATGCTACTAGGCAAAGATCCTTCGAAGAAGATGTTTGATCTACCACGAAAAGCCCTCCAAGCGTAGAGCCTCTAATGATATCCACACGAACAACTTCTTTGGGAACCTTGTAGGCTTGCTTGCTTTGACTTTTGAGTGCTAGCTCCCTTGAATTATTTAGAACACAATAAGAAGAAAAACCTAACCCTTAGGAGAGAGAGAGAGAGACGCCTAGAGAGAGAGAAAGAGGCGTGCCTTTTCTTTCTTCTATTTTCTCTCACTAGTTTTCTTTTTGTGTTGCAATAATAATTCAAGAGTCAAAGCATGAACCTATTTATAGAGGAAGTATTCTAGTCTTTTAGGAAATAAAGCTAATTGGAAACCAAGAAGGTTTAGGTAACTTACTTTAAGCTAATTCTTCTCCTTTAGGAAATCTATTCCATAAGGAAACCAATTAGTTACTTTATTTCTTTTAGGAAACTAATTTCCTGCAAGACTTAGAATATTTATAAACAAGTCCTTTAAGTTAATTTATCTCATAAATTAACCCCATAAGTATCTCATACTTATCTTAATTACATTTTAACCCAAAGATTTTGTTCTTTATGTGTGTGACCCATTAGGTTCCATTCACGTTGGCAATAAGTGTAAATTATAACTCATTAATTGAGCTAGATAAATTAAACACTTTTAATTTATCATTAATTCACTAATTAATCAATTTATACTTATAGATCATGAGTGGCGTCTAGCAATGCATCATGACCACCCAAGTGAATAGGAAAGTCATATGGTAGACCATACCCTTCAATGACAATGTTACCGTGTAATTAATATCCTTTCACCACACTATATCCTAATTGGTCTAAAAGTATAGTGCATACTTTTAAAAGACTAATTTATATTTTCTTGTTCTAGAAATATAACTCTCCATGATGTATAACCTTGAAACTACTTCCAAGTTATACTATCACTTCTGCAGAAGATTTTTGAGTTAATATTTCCAACAAGTAGCCATAAAGGGATATACTCTCCTATTAAGGAGTGGTGAATCCTATATTGATTACTCACTAGCTTTCCATGCTTCAAACTATACCCAATCTCTAACCTATGGGCTACCCTTTTACGGGCACCGAGGAATAGAGTCAAAGTATAGCAATCCACACTCAAGATACTGTGGTAATCTCAAGTCAAAGGATCACTTACACCATAGCCATTAAGAGTTCAACCATTGGCACTATAGTTGAAAACTCTTGGCGGATCAATCCAATGAACTTGTTCTCAAACAAGCATACACATACCAGCTTAAGCGTCACGCACACCATAGTCAATGAGATCAACTACTACTTCCCATAAGTAGAGGCAAAGTATGTGCTAGTCTATCCGTATTAATGATGTCCAATCTCATTAATATTATGACTAGAGATATTTAAGAATATGACTTTATGTATTAGAGTCTCATAATTGTAACCCTTACAATCTCTAATACGCAGTCAATATTCTAAGGACTTTATCAATCAAACAAGTAACATGGAAATACAAGTATAGATGATAAAGAAAAATACCACATGGATAAATATAACATAAATAAGTGTAACACAAAACACCATAAACCATCTTGGTTTTAGGGCATACACAAACATATAGCATCTTTTGATTCTCTAAAGTAAGGATTTTTCATGCGTTCTGCTTGATCGTACAATTCACTTCATTTTCTCTTTAGCTCCTGATTCTTCTCTCTAGCATCTTCATACGACTCTTTGTTCTATTCTGCCATTTCCTTGCTCCGTTCCACTGATTGCCTCAATTGCAAGTTTTCTTTATCCTTTGCCTCAATGATAGCCATTAACTTCCTTACCTCCTCAGATTGTGCTACTTGCGGTCTATTCTTTTTCAGACTCCAAAACCAATTTTCGTACTAAGAGGTCACCAAACCATTTTGCTTAGACTGTGGGTCATAGATAATGTTGTCATCATTGGACAGTGTGCCCCAAGCATGAGTGATTTGGGTCTTCATTTGAATAGGGTCCGAGCAAACCCCTTTATCGAAGCTAATGGTAAAACTGGCTAGATCTGGCGTGGGTGGCAGACATTGAATACGTCCAAACTGTCTGAGAAACCTTTTCGTTGTGTAAACACTAATGCCTTGAGTCCCTAAAAAAGGTATGAAGTCTGATGACTTTGTACGTAGAGCTAGCTTTAAGTAGTCGGTCCAATCTAATACCCATCTAACTTTCTAGCCGAGCAATGTCTCTAAGAAACCCAAATAATCAGACGAGTTCATCGGCCTGTCGTTCTTATCAACCCTCTTGTGATAAATGACTATCCAATTATATCTGACCAATAGCAAACTATTAGGAGTGTGTGAGCGCCTCTTGAAGTGTTTCATAGCCCATATGTATAAAATCCGATTTGATCCATCAAAGAAATTTTTCCTCTTTGACAATTTGTACACGAGACAAATATGTCTGCCAATACAGTTCGGTACTATAGATGCTTTTCGACCTCCAATCCCGAAAAATAAGTCAATCATAAGCTTAGTGGTTTTAACCCGACTTTTTTGTACCTCCTAGGAAAAAGATAAATGCCGGCCATCACGAACCCATATACCAACGGCCTCGTATGCTCCTATATCGTCTTGGATGAAAATGTGAAATCCTCCATGTGTTGGTCGAATCCATCTTTTGCTTACGAATCGATCAAATAAGGAACTTCACATCTACGCTCTAATCTGACCCTTGCATCACAGATTCTCTTAACTCGGCGAAATGACTAGTATTCTATTTTTCCTAAAACAGTTGGAAATACTAGCACTATATGTTCTGTTATCAAGTTTAACAACCCAGCCACCTCCTCAATAGTAATAGTCATCTGTCGATCTCCAATCCTAAATGTTGAAGCAACTAGAATCCTATAAGTGAACCAAAACTTCTACCAATTGTCCATCTACCTCTATGTCTTTAAAGTTGCCAATTGGTCCTAGAAAAGCTGCCACTTGATTGATTTCACTGAAGGAGAGAAGTGTTGGCCATTTCTTGACTTCTGGTAGGACTGCTAACATCTGGTAGTTGTGTCGTGGACCGCCCATCTGATGCACATCACCATGTCAGATACCTTACCTTCAGGCCCTACTTCTCGAGTTTTTTACAAAAAAATTAAACGTGCAATTTCCATAAAAGGGTTATATACCCACGGGAAGCAAGGCTAGTTTATTTCTATAATGGGGTTCCCTAAATGGCATCCCCTTATAGGGATAATGCATGATGACAGTTTATTAAAGTAGGATAAAATATGCAAAAATGTAAAATTTGAAAAATGATGCAGAATTTCTTCAAGAAAGATGAACCATGCATTGTACAAAAGAAATTATTTGATTTGAAAAATCGAGCCTCCATGAGGTTACAAGACACAAAATAAAGAATCATGACTTTATGTATGAACCTACAAGTCAAAAATGTCAGTTTATTAAAGCATAATGAAATATGTTTTAAAATCACTTTTTGTGTAACGTGGGATAGGAGGGTGGGAGATACGGCAAAAATGACACATTAATTTCTTTGAAAAAGATGTGCATGATTTGTACAAAAATTTGCCCTCTTTGATACATTTATCGACTTTGAGAAAAATTAATTCGGACGAAACTGACAGGTACAACAAGGACGGATTGAACTTCAAAAAAGGTTTAGAGAATTTCCTTTGAGAAGATACACGTTAAAAAATCAAATTTTTAGAATTTTACAAAATTTACAATGAGTGGACCCTCAAGGTGCTTTGTTTACAACCAAATACAATTTGCAAAAGCTTATGAAAATCATCTTTCCATCTTTCTCGAAGAAATCAGTTGTGAGATAAAAATTTAAATATGCTGACAGAGGGTTGGCTTCTATGAGAGCACCATGCCAGGGCTCTTTATTTTACGGTTGTGAATGCAATCAAAAATGAAAGAGAGTGCATTAGTTTATTCAACAAATAACACATAACACGTTGTCAAAAATAGATAATACACATAGATAACAATAAATGGTATAACAAGGAAAATAAAGGAGGTGGGTTTCCTCCTCTCGTGCTTGGTGTGCCTGATAGGGTAAGGCTGACTCTATCCTAGGCTCTTTCGATATGGATGCATGAGGTTGGGTTCACTAATGCATCTAGACTTGATTAGGTTGTCAGTTCCCAAGCCTTCAAACTGAAGGGTAAGGGTCATCAATCCCAAAGCCCTTGGTCGGTGGCTCGAGTGATCCCCCAGACACTGCTACATGCACATCGTGCCCCGGCCACATGTCCAAGTGGATCTTAAAGTCTCCGAATCTCTAGATTTATGAACTTAAGCCAAGAGTTTGGGTGATCTCCTAAACATGATTACATGCACATTGTGCCACGCTCACATGCCTAAGTAGATCAATCCTATTCCTTACCGGGATGGGTGGGTAATAACCACCAAAAATTAAAAAAAGGGTAAAATATATCAGATGCACATATGGAGTGCTCCTTATGAGAGGAGGGAATGATAAAGCGTGGGCTCGAAAGGGTTAACTGACCCCCTCCCAAATGCCAAATGCGGATCAATAACAAAGATAATTAAACCATAGTAATCACATAGACGAGAGACGAAGGTGTGTGAAATGCAAAAACAACTCCTAAATACCTAAAAAACAAAATGCAATCCTAACATCCAAACGCAATGGAAATCGAAGGGTTAAATAAGGAAAAGGTGATTAAGCCTAATTCTCCAAACTCACTAGTGATCCCCAAATGGAGGGTGCCAATTTGTCACGTCCAAGAATCCCATGGTACTAGTGGGGTCGTTGACTGTAACACCCTAAAAGGCAGTCTAGTCCGGTGACCCCTTTCGAAAAGTATAGGTTTTTAGAAAAACTGTGCGTGGTGTGAAAAAATCAGTTTTTAGTAAAAAAAGTGTTATTTTAAAAAAATAATATTTTAAAAGAAAATAAGGCCAGGACTAAAAGTGCACAGTTTTCGTCAACTAATTTTGAAAAAATGTTTTATTTTAAAGAATGGAGTCGCCACTTGCTATTGAGTTAGGGTGTACCAAGTCACCCAAAAATTTTTTAACAAAACAAAATAAAATATTTGGAAAAAAAACATTTAAAAAATCTTTTTTTGACTCCGATCTGTGAAAAAACGAGAGAAAAGGGTTCGAGAGTCACATTTGAAGAAAGGGAAGGTAAAGACTCGCGCCTAAGGCACCCTTTCTACCTAGCCGAGGCTAGTTGCGAGATTTAATCAAAATTTTTTAAATTAACCCTAGATTCTATTGTGTTTGGATGTATTTATATCAATGCAAATCCTAAGTCTAATTGTGGGTATCAAGAGGGTCAAAATGTCCCGTCGAGACTTGGTCGGGATTGCCACTTTAATTGCGAAACTCGAGTCGAGACCTCGAGGGAGTTACGAGTGTCTATGCAAAAATGAAATGCAAAAACAAAAGAAAAAATAGTAATATAGATAATAAGTGGTCAAAGAAAGTGGGGATGCAGCATAACAGGTACGGGGAGCTAATAACTCGTGACTAAATGTTCCTACTCATAGAGGGGGAAATAGCATGTATGCCACCGCTTCCCACGTAAGTAGGTGACTGTTTCTGTCAGATCACACAAAAATGGCCTAACTTCTAAGTGAAATGCAACCTAGATGTCATGCACTCTTAAATGCTAAAATAGATAGTAATAATAATAAAATATATACCAAAAAGTCGTGTTAAATATGAAAATTTCTAAAAAAGGAAAATGTATTGTGAAGTGAAATGAAATGCATACGAGTGAAATTATCACTAAAATGACCTAAGGGTGTAGTGTTGGACTAGCCCTTTCTAGGAATTCTCTACTAGCATTAGACTAGCAGGGACATGAGGAGACCACAACTAGCGTTGGACTAGTATAATGACAAAATGGTATAAAACATGATTTAAAATAGTAAAACATAAATCAAAAGCAAATAAGCATATAAAGACATTTAAGAGTACATAGAAGCACATAACATGTAAACATGGTATTCTAGATGCAAAAATACTAATGAAAGCGGTAAAACATATAAACACACAAGCACACAAAAGCACGTAAGCCCTAACTATTACATCGAGGGATTTAGCTACAACTTTAGGGGAAAATCAAAATAGCCTATCTATTACACTTACTATCTAAATACACCAATATGTGTAAATATACGAAATGTAACCTAACTATTACATTGACTAGCTAAATACAAAAATATTACATTTGCTGCCAAATAATAAAATTCAAAATTAAATAACTTAAATATGTAAATGCGTGAAAAGCTTGCAAAATAAGAAACACATAATAATAAAAAAATCATGCATCAAAAATCACATTGGAGCACATAAAGAAGAATTAACAAGTAATAGGAATACCTCTTTGAAGATCCGGTAGCAATACTAATCAAAATGAACAAACAAGTCAAGATAGCTCGATATAAATAAATAAAGCCTAAAAATATGTAAATATTGACAAACTGGGGGTAAAAATGTAAAGTTTGACAATTAAGGGGACTTAAAATAAATTTCTATAAAGCTTAAGGGGTCAAATTAAAAACACCAAATAAATCTAAGAAGTAATAATGCAAATTAGAATGAATTAGGAGGACAAAACAATAAATTTTAACAAGAGTGGAGCAAATTGCAAATAGGGGACTTAATTAAAAGAATGTAAAAATCTGAGGGTCAATGTGTAAATTTAAGGACCTAATTGTATAAGACTGGGAAGTCTTTGAGGGCATACCAATATTATTCACGACCTAGGGACTGACATGTAAGTATTTACTATAAATAGAATAACCAAAAACAAAAAATGCTAAACTAAAATAAAACTACATTAATTAGCTAAACTAACTTAATGGATTATTTTAATTACTCAATTCAACTAAACTAAGCTAAAATAGAAATCAATTAACACCAAAAAATTAAATAACGAAAGAAAGAAAAATAAAAATAGCACTAAATTAAGAACTGGATTTGCTAAATAAGAACTAGATTTGTTTTCAAAGACTTGGAGTTGTCTTAAAAAGGGGTTTTCTTGTTTTTCTTACATTTTTCTCAAAATCATTTTCTAAATAAATCATTCTTGATTTTCTTACCTTTTATAAAATATTTTCTGGTGACTTGGTACATCAAAATTCAATACCAAGTGGTGACTCCTTTTTTACTAAAAACCCTTCTAAGATTCTATTTTCGGGGCCAAAATTGTCGCATTTTTAAAGTCCCATTTTAGGCCCTTTTCTTTTTGTTTTCAAAATAAAGCATTTTCTAAGAAAATCATTTTTACAAAAACCTACACTTTTTTCCACACTAATAAATAATATCTTTGTCCGTCTTTCGAAAAATGGGGCGCGACACTCTATTCCCTCTATTTCAGGCCCTCTTTTTCCCCAGCTTCTCTATTCTCTTCCTCTCCAATTTCTCTCTTCTCTGATTCTATTTCCCCCCTTTTCTCTTGTTTTCTTTCTCTGATTCTTTTCCTTTGTTTTTCTTTCCGTCTCCTTCTCCTCTTCTTATCTTTCTTTCTTTTCTCTCTTGTTGTTCTCTTTTCTCTAATTCTCTTCTCTGGCTCTCTCTCGTATCTTTTCTCTAGTTTCTCACCCTCGAGCACCTCTAGTGTAACACCCTAGAAATTGCACTTACAAGAGACATTCTTTTATTTACGGTTAAGTGTTAATCCTTGATTTATTAGTTGGAAGATTTCTTGAGTTAATTAGGTTAATTAACTAAGATTTTCATTATTAAGTAAGGACACCTAAGTACTAAAGTTAGAATAATTTTATTTGACCATTTAATTTATATTAGTGTTTAAATTTTGATTAGCTTATTCTACTATTTTCTAGTCTTTTGACTACTTGAATTTTAGCTCAATTTTACTCAAAAATTTCACTTATTTTCTTGCTTTATTTTCTTTTCCTTGGCTGAAATTTCTTCTCTCTTTTTCTTTTTCTCTTGGCCGAAAATTCTTCTTTCTTTTCTTTTCTTTTTGGCCGAATTCTTTCTTGTTTTTTCTCTCCTTATGGCCGGATCTTTCTCTCTCTATTTTCCTCTCTTTTTGCTTTAATAATTTGTGCCATAATATTGCTAGTATTAGGTGATAAGAGATTAAAGAGTTCTACCAATCAAATTGATCCAAGTTAACCACTATTGCATTAAAAGACTACATCTTAACTTTATTCTTGTTATGTTTTTATTGGTTAATCTTTTTCCCACCTTTTCTTTATTTCTTTTCCATTTTTCCTAGCCTATTTCTTTCTCTTTTCTTTCTTCTTGGCCGGCCATCTCTCTTTCTCTTTTCCTCTCATTTTGCTCTCAACTTCTTGAAGCTTTCTCTCTAAATTTTGGGCAAATACACCATAGAAAGTGAGCTTCTTTCCTTCCTAAGCAAAGTTCTAAGCTTATCTAAGGTATTTACTATGAACTTTTCCTACTAATTTCAAGTTTTAATTAGTCTTTTATGCAAGCTTAACCTAGATTCTTGTTGCTACTACTTGGAGAACTTAGTTTGAATTGGAGATTTACTTGCTAGATAAAGTGTTCTTGTGGTTAGATAGACTAGTAAATAGCATTTAAACCTTGAAATTTCATGTGTTATATGTTGTTTGGTTGAAGATTCTTGGAGTAGAATTCTTGAAATTTAGTGGAATCTTGATTGAATTTGAGCTTGAATTGAACATAAAAGTTGTAGAACTTGTTGAAATTGGGTTGGATGGCTGATTTTCTTGCAGGAAAAAAATTTGGGTTAGTCCTAATTTTAAGGGGAAATGCTGCCGAAATTTTGGTAGAATTAAAAGAAGAAAAATTGACAAGTGAGATTTTAAACCTAGAATATGCTCAATTGAAGGAAATTGAAGTGTAGGAATTTTTAGAAAATGATCTAGTGATAGATTAAATTTTCTTAGAATGAGTAAACCCTAAACCCTAGAAACCCTAAAACCAAAACCCTAGAAATAAGTGGGGTATTTTCTTGAATTTTCTTACTAAATTAACTAGGGTTTTAATTGGGTTTTCATTATATTATTTCTTTTAAATTTCAGGGTCTGAAAACGCATCACGACCATTTTACGAGATATTTTCTTAGGCATTCCAGGTGAGTGTCTCTATGTGTGCATGATGCATGAAATGTTATGTTTCACTTGTAAATATTATGTTACACTTGCAAATATTATGTGATAAAATGTGCTACTTGAGGAAAGATGTGTACTTTATCGCATCTATTCCGTAATGTGTTATATGCTTTCACTATTCAACGTGTTACTTGTGCGTGAGACTTCCGTGACTAACTTTACCGTTACTTCACGGATAGTCAACCCGGACAGGCTTGGGAGGTTATAAGGTGCTGGGTGTTTTAGGGCGTGACGTTCTTTCCCTTTTGAGTTGTGAATCCTCAAAGAGGCCAACTCCGGATTGAACTTTCTTGCGTGTTGGCCCTCCAAGGTTGAGATTACTCCCTGGATGTGGTAGCTTGTACGGAGGTTATAAGGTGAATGGTGGTTAGGGCTTGCGTGATAAAACTGGCATGTCCTTTGATAAAGACCTGAGCTATTATCTCGGTCCTAACTGTCATGGTTACATGATCAGTACTTGCTTCTCCTGCGGTTGAGCTTGCTCCTCGTA
Source organism: Mitragyna speciosa (assembly GCA_024721245.1). Taxonomy (NCBI): domain Eukaryota; kingdom Viridiplantae; phylum Streptophyta; class Magnoliopsida; order Gentianales; family Rubiaceae; genus Mitragyna; species Mitragyna speciosa. Next base: position 16,182,624 of record CM045557.1, on the reverse strand, counting down.
GTTGAGCCTTGTATCCGCCCTTGACTACTTGATAATTAAATTGTTCATATCTTGTTTATTTAATTTATCGATTATTTTATTTACTAAAATAATGAGATTCTTGATATGGTTGCATGACTTGGGCATTCACTGGGCTATTATAGCTCATTCCTTTTATTTGTTTTCCTTTACCTCAGGTTTCCTGAAAAATTAAAGCTGGATCGACTGGATTTTGATTATACTAGATGTCTTAGTTATTGTAATAGCCAAACTGTTTTAGGCTATCCTTGTGAAAATCATGTATATTATGACATGTAAACTTTTGATGTTACTTGTACCTTTAAGTTAAATAATATGAGTGTATTTTATTTTATTCCATTTTATTTTATTTTATTTTGAGTTAAGTACGCTTGGATGGTTGCGTGAGTGAGTGATTCGAGTCCTGGCGAGAGCTAGGCAGGCAGTCCGCTAAGCCTTTTGGTGCGCCTCTGGGTAAGGTGGGGCTGTCATATCTGGCTACCCCTGTCTCTCCCTCTCTCTGTTTCTATGGTGTTCAGGGGTGAGTTTGGAGGTGGACTTGGTGAAATTGGGTTATTGAGTTTGATTGGGGCTGTCTGTGAATGGTGGTGGCATAAGGTGGTTATGGGCAGCGTTGTGACGCCCCGAAAATTCGCACTAAAAAGATTATTTGATTTATGTTATGTTTATTAGTAGAAAAAAAAATAAATGAGAAAAGAAAAGAAGAGGGAAATTAAAGTGCATTTAATAGGGCATTTCTTTTATTTAAGGTTTAGTGTTAATCTTTGGTTTAATAGTTGAAAAATGTCTTAAGTTAGTTAGGTTAACTAAATGAGATTTTTGTATGATTAAGTGGTACACCTAAGTACCAAACTTGGGTTAATTTTATTGGTCTATTAGTTTAGAATAGTGTGTAATTTTGACTAACCAACTCTACCATTATTAAGCCTTTTGACTAATTGAACTTTAGCACAAAAATTAACTTAAAATTTTCACTTAAACCCTTGTCTTTTCCCCACCATATGGCCGGCCCCTCTTTCTCATTTTTTCCTCTCTTTTGTTTTAAAATTTTATGCTACAAAACTTGCCAAATGTTAAGTGTTAGATGATTAAAAATTTGTACCAATTATATTTAGCCAACTAGTACCTATTATGCCAAAATATCTAAACTCTAGCTTGACTCTTGTTTAGCTCTAATTGGTTGCACTTTCTTCCATTATTCTTCTACTTCTTTTATACTCTCTTGACTGAATTCTCTCCCATTTTCTTTCTCCCTCTTGGACGAAATTAGCTTGCCCTCTCTCTACTCTCTCTTGTTCTTCATTTTCTTGGAGCTTTCTTTCCAATTTTTAGGACAAATTCCACCATAGAAAGTGAGGTTTTCTTCTTCCTAAGCAAGGTTCTAAGCTTGTTTAAGGTATGTACCATGAACTTTTGCTATTAATTTCAAGTTTATTTAAGTTTTATTTAAGCTTTATTTAGGTGTTTGTTCAAGTTTTACTTTCACAGTCATACTGGACCAGTTTTAGTAAAACTTTCATAACTTGATGTAGATAACTTGGATTCGAGTGATTCTTGTTGTTTTAGAAACTAGATTGATAGGGCTTTCCAACGGTATAAGGCTTGCACTGTGTTTCATTGTGTATTAATCGCAGAAAGTTTGCAAAGTTGGCTGAAAATTCGGTTCTGCGTGAAACAGTTTTGATGATGAGCCAACTTGAGGGATGATTTTGAACCTGTTCTAGTTGGAATTTGGATTGATGATCTTCACGAAAGTTGTAGCCCTATAAACGTACTTTAAAACCATGTAATCAGAATTCCTTAGTTCTTGATGGATTGACCCCAATAATGGTACGAAGTTGGCTGAAAACCAACCCTGTGCAAATTTGGGTAATGATTCTTGGAGTATAATTCTTGATATTTAGTGGAATTTTGATTGAATTTGAGCTTGGATTGAACTAAGAAGTTGTAGAACTTGTTGAATTATGGGTTTGATGATTGAAATCTTGATGGAAAACAAAGTTGGATGGCCGAAAATTAAGGGGAAATAATGCCAAAATTTTGTTAGAAAACCCTAAACCCTAAATCCTAAACCCTAGAACTAAAACCCTAGAATTTAATGGGGTATTTCTTGAATTTTCTTTCTAAGTTGATTAGGGTTTAAATTGAGTTTCATTAGATTATTTCTTATAAATTCCAGGATCCAAAAGTGAGACGCAACCGTTTTACGAAATATTTTCTTAAGCGTTCCAGGTGAGTGTCCCTTTACTTGTGCATGTGAGTGTTCCTTTGCTTTTGTTTATGAGTGTTTCTTCACATATTCATAATGCATGTTCAAAATGTGATCTTATTTATACTTGATGCTCGTGACTTGTCACAACTGTGCTATGTGTTCTTGATATTCATGAATTGTCTACAATGTATTATATGAAGGGAAAGTGTGTACTTTATCGCACTTACCCCATGGTTTGTTACATGCACAATTTCTATCTGATGTGAATATAATTGTTTGTGAATTTTCGACTACATTAACTTGTTGCCTAGACTTCCGTGGTTATGCCGCGGTTAGTCAGGCAGGAGGGTACAAAGGAGGATATAAGGTGCTGGGTGTTTTAGGGCTTGTGGTTCTTTTCCTTGAGTTGTGAATCCTCAAAGAGGCCAACTCCGGACTGAACCTTCTTGCTTGTTGCCCTCCGGGGTTGAGATCTCACCCTGGATGGGTCGGACGGTACTCCAGGAGGATATAAGGTGAATGGCGGATAGGGCTTTTGCTTGAAAATGCAGGTTTAACCGGCAATCCACTCTCACTATCATGGTCACACGATCAGTACTTGCTCTCGTGATTGGAACGTATCCTCCCTTGTTTAAATAATTATTTATTTAATTATTTTCCTATGTGATTTTGTGACACATGTTATTTGCTTACTTATTCTCTCTTGGTTTGCCTCCGTATCTGCATGTGTGGGAACCTCACTGAGCTATTATAGCTCACTCTTTGTTATTTGTTTTCCTTAAACAGGCTCCTATCTCTAAAGCCGGTGGTGAGGAATCCAGGGTAGAACTGGGTAGGATTTTTGGGTAGAAGGACTGCTTGAGATATTATTGTAATAACAAATGTATGTAATGTAAATTGTTTAACTAGTACTTTTACTTTTAAGTTTGAATGTGATGTGACCCTGAGAACTGTCACAGTTGGTAGCTACGAGTTTTCTACCGAATTACATCTGCTTGTGAATTTTAGTGTGTGCTCGATTCGAGTCCTGGCGAGAGCCAGGCAGGCAGTCCGCTAAGCCCTTTGGTGCGCCTCTGGGTAAGGTGAGGCTGTCACAAGCGTTGGTGGAGGTCGTTGGTGGGTCAGTTTGTTGCTCTGTGTTGATGTTGATGGGCAATTGGCTGTGCAATTTATGTGATTGTGTTTCGGTGGTATGGGGCTATTGACTTCGATTGATAGTTGACTGTGGACTGAGCTATGGGGGAATGGAAGAAACTGGTGGAGTTGTTTCTGTTTCAGTGGGTTTCCAGTGGGTTGTTGGAGGTGGGCGGAGCTAGTGCGTAGTTCTTGGTTTGCTGTTGTTGTTGTTGTTGTTTTATTTTTTTATTTTTTATTTTTGCAGGTACTTGAGGAGCTCATCGGTGGCAAGGGCTGATTGAGAAGGTGTGGAGGGGGTGGTGATTCAATTGGCGAGGGAGGTGAGCGGTGAGGCTTTGATGGTTGGCCGTGGGTTGCTTGGCTAGGGGCTATGGGTGGTCAGGTTGCAAGTGGAGGTGGAGATGCTTGATTGTTTACTGGTGGGTTTGGGTTTTTTCTAGTTTTGTTTGTTTGAATTGTTTTGTAGGTCTGATGTTATTGCTAGTAATGGGTGACTTTGATTGTTTGCTAAGGAATTGTATGTTGGTTTTGTTCTTTTTGTAGGTAATTTCAGTGGTGGCTTTGGCTTGACAAAGTGGTGGTTTGAGAGGTGGAGGAGATGGAGATTGTTGGTTAGATGAGGGAGGCTACAGAGGCTTGAGGAGATAGGATTGAAGCTATTCTAGGGGTTGGTTGTGGTGATAGTTAGGTAGCTATGGTGACTATCTGGTGAAATTGGTGGTTTGTTTGCTGTTTGGGTAGTATGTGGAAGGCAAATTGGATGGTTGTTTGTGAATTGATTTTGCAGGTTTTGGCAAGGGGTTGGGAACCGAAATTGGGCAGTGGTTGTGGGTCTTCGGTGATGGGAGTGGCTTGGTTTGTGTTGTGGTTCTTGCTACTGCTGATGATTGAGCTTGGTGGTGGGGTGGTGGTTGTGGTCTAACCAGAGGATGAGATGGAGAAATTGGTGGAGCTAAGTTTCACGATGGTGGAGAAGGGAGAGAGAGAGAGAGAGAGAGAAGATGATGGAGAAGAAAAGAAAAAACCCAAAACAAAAATCCCCCCCCCCCCAAAAAAAAAAAAGAAAGCAAAGAAAAAACAAGTAAAAATATAAAAAACCCTAAAATTTTCAGCAACAAAAGGAGAGAGAAACCCTAAAAAAAATTCAATAACAACAACAAATAAATTTGCAAATGGATTGTTAGAGTTTAAGATGATACCTTTGTAAAGCCTTGAGTGAGTTGAGTGGTTAAACCCTCTCTCTTTCTTGTTGAACCTTCTTGAGGTGTTCTTTGTGTTCTTGATTTTTTTTTTTTTTTGTCTTCGATCTTACTAGGTGTAAAAGTAGTGTGTTAATGTGTGTATTTGATTTTAGTAGGTGGAAAAAGTGTGTGTTAGTGTGTGAAAAAGTGTGTGTTAGTGTGTGTGTAGCATTTTACTGTGTGAAAAAGTGTGAAAATGTGTGTAAGAGTGGAAGAGTGTATCTAGTATTTTTCTAGTTAAGTGTCCCTTTTTATTTTTTAATGGGAGTATTTATAGAGCCAAGTAGTCTTGGCCTCCAAGAATACCCCAAAATTACCAAAATGTCACTAGAAATAAAAATTATAATTTTATTCTACAAAAATATCTTTGACACACAAAAAATCAAAATTAATACAAAAAATGACGATGAACTTCAAAATTTTTCAAAAATTCAAAAATAAATTTTCAAAATTTAAAATATAAAGATTAGAGTTTAAAACTGGTCAAAAATGCGTTCGAGGTGTGAAAAGACGATTTTGCCCCTATAATGACAAATGCACAGAAAGATGGCTATTAGCCAAGAAAAATTGTCAAAAATTAAAAATAAGTTTAAAACCCTAAGAAACGCATTTATGACTCAATAATTGGTGAAAATGGGTTTAAAATGAGAAATGACGATTTTGCCCCTGAACAACGAAAATACACAGAAAAATAGCTATTGGCCTCGAAAGATCACCGAAAATTAAAAATAAACTTAATACCCTAGAAAATGAATTTATGACTCAAAAATCGGTGAAAATTGCATTCGAGGTGCAAAATGATTATTTTGCCCTGAACACGATATTTATAGAAAAAATAGTGATCGTTCCCAAAAAATTAAAAAAATTTAGAAAAATGTTTAAAAAACTGAAAAAAAATTTTGGGACTAAAAAAAGGGTGAAAATGGTATTCGCGAGGTGAAATGACTATTTTACCCTTACACTGACGAAATATACAGAAAAAAATACCAGTCAACTCGAAAAATCGCAAAATTTCATAAATATGTATAAAAATACAAAAATGTACATTTAAAACTCTAAAACTAATGAAAACATATTTACGTGCTGAAAATTACTATTTTGACCCCCGAAATTATTGATTTTGTCTCCCTTTTATTGAAAAATTATAATTTGACTCCAAAATAAGAAAAATACCCCCAATGTTAGAAAAAATAAACGGTGTGTCAAAATTTGGTATCTACAATAAGGTTAATGAAAACTTGGTGTCGCGCCCTAAAAATTTGTGAAAGTAAAGGTAAAAGGGTGCTAGTGGGGTCGTTGACTGTCGCGTCCCGAAAAGGAGGTCCGGTCCAATACCCTTTCTGAAAAGCAAGTTTTTTGAGAAAAATTGTGCGCGTGTGTGAAAAATCAGATTTTTATTGAAAAAGGGTATTTTAAGAAAAAATGGTATTTTAAAAGAAAACAAAGCCAGGACTAAAAGTACAACAGGTTTGGCCAAATAATTTTTTGAAAAAGGGTTTTATTTTTGAAATGGAGTCGCCACTTGGTACTGAGTTAGGGTGTACCAAGTCACCCGAAAAAAAATTTTTAAACAAAACAAAAAGTAAAATTTTTAGAAAAATAATTTAAAACCCTTTTTTGACTCCGGCCTACGAAAAACGAGAGAAAAAGGTTCGGGCACATTTGAAGAAAGGAAAGGCAAAGGCTCGCGCCTAAGGCACCCTTTCAACGTAGCCGAGGCTAGTTGTGAGGTTTAATCAAATTTTTCTAAATTAACCTTAAATTCTATCGCATTCAGATGTATCTATATGAATGCAAATCCTAAGTCTAAATGTGAATATCGAGAGGGTCAAAATATTCCGTCGAGGCTTGGTTGGAATTATCGCATTAATTGCGAAATCCGAGTCGAGACCTCGAGGGAGTCACGAGTTTTATGTAAAATGTGATGCAAAAAGAAAAGAGAATAATAATGTATAGTAAGTGAAGAAAGAAGGTGGGTATGCAACATGACAGGTACGGGGGACTAATAACTCGTGACTGAATGTTTCTACTCACGGAGGGGGGAACGGCCTGTACGCCACCGCTTCCCACGTGAGTAGACGACTATTTCTAGTCGAATCACACAAATGTCCTAATTTCTAAGTGAGATGCAACCTAAATGTCATGTATTTAAAAATGTGTCAAAATAATAATAATAATAATAATAATAATAATAATAATAATAATAATAGTAATAATAAAATCATGTCAAATGGAAAGAAAACTAAAAGTGTGAAGGTGGGATGTAAAATGCATACGAATGCACCTAATACTAAAATGCTCCTAAGGGTCCTAGCGTTGGACTAGCCCGTTCTAAAAAATCCCACTAGCGTTGGACTAGCGGGAAAGAAAGAAGCCACAACTAGCGTTGGACTAGTGTGGTGACGGAATATCATAAATCATGAAATTAAACATTAAAGCATGAATTAAAAGCAAATTAAACATATAAAAACATATAAGATCACATAGGAGCACATAACACATAAGCATAATATTCTAGATGCAAAAATTCCTAAGGAAAGCGGTAAAAGAAATAAACACATAAGCACGCAAAAGCAAATAAATCCTAACTATTACACCGGGGGGCTTGATTTACAATTTAAGGAGGAAATTAAAAATGCCCTATCTATTACACTTTCTATCTAATTACAAATTTTTGCTAAAATATGAGAAAAATAATCTAACTATTACATTGACTAACTAAATACAAGAATATTACATTTTTCGTCAAAATAATAAAATTTAAAATTAAATAACAAAATACAGTAAATACGCAAAAAAGTGCATAAAATAAGAAACGCATGAAAAAATTGCATAAAATATCACATTAGAGCACGTTGGAGCACATAAAGAGAAAATAACAAGAAATCGGAATACCTCTCTGGAGACCCGGTACTAAAGCTTAAAAACGAACACACGAGTTAATGTATCTCGATATAAACAAATGAATGTTAAAACATGTACATATTAAAAAAATGGGGAAACATGTAAAGCCTAACAACTAAAATGGACTAAAATAAAATTCTATAAAACTTAGGGTAGAAATTGGAAATTCACATAAGTCAAAGGGGGTAGGAATGCCAAAATTAAGTGAATTGGGGAGCAAAATAATAAATTTTAACAAGTGTGACACAAAACTATAACTTCTAGCAACTAATGGAGACTTAAAACAAATTACAGCAACATATAAAAGACAAAAAATACAATTTCCAGCAAGTGTTAAGGACTAATATTGAAAATTCCAGTAGGGTATTGGGGTTAATTGACAATTTCAGCAGCATTCTAAGGACCAATAGGAAATTCCAGCAAGTATAAAACATAATTGCATTCAATCAGGACTTGATTAAGGGAAACTAAAATGGGGGGTCAATTTGCAAACACAAAGGACCTAAATGCAGAAATTAAAAAGAGCTTAGGGATGCATATTAAAACTAATCATATTCCAAAAACTAAAATACAGATTTTACTTTATTTTACTTTTAACCAGAAAACAATTATAATGCCCAACTAAATTAACGATGTGTCAAACTTATTTTACTTAATTAATTAGTGTAATCAACTAAATTAACTGACTAAGTAGCTAAAGCAAAATGACTCAAAACCTAAGACATAATTGATTAAACTAAAATTAAGATGATAAAAAAAATAGCAAAACAAGAAAGCGGATAAATGAAGCAGATCTTCTCCTTCCCCAAATTCGGTTTTTTTTTTTATATTTTAACCCAATTTCTTTCCTTCTATATTCTTCTTCTCCCCTGCTCTCTCACCTCCTCTGTCTTTGTTCTCTTCATTCACACTCTGTCCTTTTCTTCTTGAACTCACCGATTCTCTCTTCTCTCTTGCTTTCTCTTTTCTCTTTCTTTTTTCTTTGATTTCCCGATTCTTCCCCTTTTGTATTTCTTTTCCAACTCTCCCCTTCTCTTTCTGTTTTCCCTGTTCTCCAATTCTCTCTTTCTTTTTTCTTTTCCTCTATCTCACTCTCTCTCTCTCTCTCTCTCTCTCTCTCTCTCTCTCTCTCTCTCTCTCTCGATTTCACCCTCACTGGTCTCTACTCATTATTCTCGTCCCCTCTCTATCGCACTCTCGCCCTTTGGCTCTCTCCAATTTCTTTCTTTCGATTCCAAGAGGAGAAGATATAGAGGTGGTTCAATGGTGATTGGGGATTTGTCGTTGCAGGGGATGAAATGGGACTTGGGGCTGTTTGATTTTTTTTATTTTTTTTTAAATTTTTGCAAGCTGGTGGCTTTGTGACAAACCAATTGAAGATCAAGGGGAATGATGATTCTGGGTTTGTTTTCAGTGGTTTGGGTGGGGAATTGGAAGACTGTAATTCGGTGAGGATGATTTAATGGTGGCTGGTGGTGGTCCGAAATTGGGTTTTGTTTGGATTATTTGCTTTGTTTGTGCAGGTTGGTGGCAATAGGGTTGTGGGTGTGAGTGAATTGCTGATTGTATGTGCGTGATTGTCTAGTCTGCAGGTTGTAGGCGAAGAAATTTGAACTGATTTTTTAGTAACTGTAGTCCTGTTTTGCATTGTTTTTAGGCTGTAATTGGAACTGATTTTGGTTAATGTTGGGCATGCAAACGGTGGGAATGGATAGTGATGAGATGGAGGTTAGTTTGGGGCTTGGAATTGATGGAATTTGGGTTGTAAACTGGTGTCGGAAGATGATGAAAGGGAGGGGAAACGAGGCTGCATGGTTGACTGGTTATGGGTTTTGCTGCAGGTTTGAAGGTGGCGGTGGTGGTTCAGGTGGTGGATAAGGGTGGAGAGGAGATGGTCGGTTTTGATATTGGAGGAAGAAATTGGGATGAAGGGAAGCAACAGATGGAAGGGGGTTGAAGAACAATAGAACAAAAGGAAAAGGAAAGAAAAAAAAATTCTGGGAAACCAAAACCTTTTAATGACAGATGAAGAAAAACTCTGAAAATCATGAACCCAGAACACAACAATAGAAAAAAAATTTAGAACTTAGCTAAGACTTCACACAAATAAGCATAACTAATCACAACTGATCAGATTTGTCCAGGAAAAATGGATGAACAAAATAATAAACAATAACAAAAATGTAAAATATTACCTTTAAATGGCAGATGAAAGAGCAGTTGAGAACCTGGTGATGAATAGTGTAGGAGATTAAGTTCCGTTGATGATGAATAGTAGCAGAAGCTACAGTTAATAATGAACAGTACCAGAAAATGCAAACGATGGGTTGTGTGTGTGTTTTTTTTGGTTGAGATGTGTGTGTTTTAATCTAAAAAATCATAAAAGCAAAAGTGTTTTAGGGTTTTCTTTTTTTGCTTCCTTTTCTTCTGCTGATTACAAGGGTATTTATAGGCCCCTTGTCTTCTTGTCCAAGAATGGTATAAAATGACGAAAACGCCCCTGGTATTAAAAATGCTAATTTCATTTAAAAAAATATTTTTTAACCCTAAAATTAAAAACTAATACAAGGAATATGACAGCGATCTTTAAATCTTCAAAATAAGAATTTACAGTAGATTTCAAAAATAAAAACTAGAGGTCAAAACTGATAAAACGCGCTCGGGGTGTAAAATGATGATTTCGCCCCAGGGCAACGAAAATACACAAAAATAGATATTAGTCTCAAAAAATTATAAAAAAATTACAAATAAGCTTAGAACACTAGAAAAGGCATTTACGACTCAAAATTTGACAAAAAATGAACTTAGACTGTAAAATGACGATTTTGTCCTTGAAAATGAAAATTCACAGAAAAATAGTTGTCATCCTCAAAAAATTATCGAAAATTATAAATAAGTTTAAAACACTAGAAAATGCATTTTTGACTCAAAATCGGGAAAAATAAATTTAATTTGTAAAATGACGATTTTGCCCTTGGGCAATGAAAATTCACAGAAAAATAGTTATTGTCCTCAAAAAATTATCAAAAATTACAAATAAGCTTAAAACACTAGAAAATGCATTTTTGACTCAAAATTGGTGAAAAATAAATTTAATTTGTAAAATAACGATTTTGCCCTTAGGCAATGAAGATTCATAGAAAAAATAGTAATCATCTCTGAAAAATCAAGAAAATTAAAAAACATGCTTAAAGAATTAGAAAATTGAATTTGGAACTAAAAATGAGCTAAAATGGTATTCACAGGGCAAAATTACCATTTTGCCCTCGTGATGATAAAAATATAAAGAATACTAATTAAATCCAAAAAAATTATATAAAAAATTAACAAATTCACATAAAAGTAAAAATATGAATTTAAAACCCCCAAAAGCTTATAGAAAAATATTTACAGATAAAATTACTATTTTACCCCTCCCCCCCCCCCCCCCAAATTATTGAAACATTAAAATTTGGCACAAAAGTGCAAACCTGCCCTTCCAATGTTTGAAAATAAACAGTGTGTCAAAATTTGGTATCTACAGTTGGTTGCCAGAATGAGTGATACCCATATTTGCCAACGCATCTGCTACTTGATTTGCCTCATGAAGGCAATGTTGCACTTGCAAAAAATGATCCTTGAAGTGAATAATCTGCTGAACTTCATGATAAATGCTCCATGGACAATGATTATTTCCCCTGAGAACTTGGATCAATACTTGCGAATCACTTTCAACAATAAACGGTGAGTATCCATAAACACTGAATACCAAACAGCAATGTTCTTGCCTTAGCTTGAATACTGCTGGCCTCCCCAAAATTAATTGTAAAAGGTAACTTCCATTCACCATTGCTGCCCCTAAGTACCCCTTCTCCTCCTGCACAACCCAGATTACCTTTTGAACATCCATCTATATTGAGCTTTAATTCCCCTCCAATCGGCTTGACCCATTTGACAATCTTATATCTACTAACTTTTTTATACCCCAACTAATGCATTATAAAAAACATTCCAGCCATTTCTAGAAAAACTATTACCTGGAAATTGAACACCAAACATCTCCTTGAATTCCCGAAAAATAACATCACACGTCACCTTTTTTTGCACCTCAACTCCTTCAAACACAGCCTTATTCCGAGACTTTCATATATTCCAACAAATTAATAAGGGCATTATTTGGTGAGCAAACTCTAAATATCTATTCAACCTTGTATGAAACCACCATTTAGCAATATACCCCCTAACTCAGGAGCCCTTATATCTTACACCCACCACATTCCTAAAAAATTTCCACATCCATTGTACAATCTCTCCTTCACAAAAAAACATGATCTAATGTCTCCACTCTAGGATTGTCATAGCAAAAGCATTTAGATGTAATTTTAAACCCAAGCTAACATAAAGAAAAATCCAAAGGAAGGCGATCCCTTAACAAACGTAAAGCGAAAAAGGAGATTTTTAAAGGAATGCCAGGGTGCCAAATTTTAGCAAACATAACCAACCAACTAGAGGATCCATGGTGATGCGCGCGGGGTTGTGAACGGCCAAGATCGCTTGAAGATTCCAAGTGGTTAGGTTTCGAATATTCTTCAATGAAAAACAAAGAACCTAGGGTTCTAATTTAGACCAACTTGAGCGGGTTCAATTCACCTAAATTATTGCACTAAGAACTTGATCAAACATGAAAGAATTACTCTAAGCAGGTAATTGGGTCGCCACAAGCGAAGGCTTGATAAGACTAAGATGGTTCCAATCCAAGAACCAAGAAAGCACTTGTAAAGAGCTCTCAAATACACACAATTTCAATGAAGAATGATCTAAAACTTGTTATTATTCAATGTGTTTCACCTTTATGTAAGCGTACGACATGTACTACCAATAATGAAATAACACTATAATAGATAAAACCCTAAAACTAACGCGACATTGCACATTTTGGGGAAGGCTGTGGGGAAGGCCGCGGGGTGACCTTAGGCGCGGACTCGATCAGAACCTTTGGCTGCTCTGTCTCAACTATTCTGATAAAGGCCGTTCAGAAGTTTGCGGTGTGGCCTAGAGCACGGCCTCGGTCAGAATGCTCACTAGCCTCGCCTCCTCACTCTGATGGAGGCCGTGGGCAAGGCCGCGGTGCGGCCTGGTGCGCGGCCTTGGTCAGAAACTCCGTTCCTTCACCTTTTGGCCCTAATTGCACACTTTGCCCATTTCCTTGTCTTGGCATTGCTTCTCCACTTGATCCCTCTTCAAGCGAAGCACCATCTCTAACCCACATTAGCGTAACAAGCCTTGACAATGACGAATTGCCCTTGGAAGCTTCTTTCTCTAACACTTCCATAATCAGCACATGCATGGCTTCCTTCATTCTCCTTGTCCTCGCGCGCGTCATTGGACCACCTATTCCTTGCAAAGGATCTGGGGAGCTTGAATCATGCTTAGACATGCCTTGATCCCTATCACATGGACTACCTGAAATGCTGATTTAAGAGAGAACTCACCTAAATGAGATGGCTTCCAAATCAATTTATCTGGTGTCTACCTTGCATGAGGATGAATTTCTTCAATCATCTTGATCACACTCCTTGGAACCCATTGCACTAACTTATCCAAGTCCCATTTCCCATTTTTACAAAAATCACTAAGTTTATTATTATACACATTAAGCAATGTAGAAGACAAAGACCCCCTACCAATTCAATTATCAAACCAAAAATTCACCTCCCCAGACTGAACAATCCAACCCAAATAATTTTCTACCAGGTCTCTAACCTTCAAAATCTTCCTCCAAGTAAGCGATGCACTTTGGGGAATCTCCACCATGCATGGGGTGAGCCCTTTGACAATATTTCCCATACATGAAATGAGCCCATAATGAGATGTTTTGTCGAAAGCTCCACCATAGCTTGATAGAGAAAGCTGCATAGACTTCTTTCAACGATCTAATTCCCACTCCACCTCCCTCCTTTGAAGCACATAAATCACTCCACTTAATCCAGTGATGCTTGGGATGACCATCGGCCTCTCCCTATAAAAAATTTGCAAATATTCCCTCTAAAGCATTGAAGATTGAAGATGGAGGGGAGGCAGTTGTGAGCAAGTATACAGGCATAGATGACAATACATGTTTAATCAACACCAATTTACCTCCCATAGACAAGAACTTATTCTTCCAAGAATGCACAGTACTCAGCACCGAATTGCATATCTCCTCATAAAAATGTTTTTTCCTTTTTCCAATAAAAAAGAGGATACCCTAGATATTTTACTGGAAACTCACGCAAAGAAAACCCAATTATTTGCTTAATAACCTACTTCCTTGCTCAAGGTAACCTAGGGTGAGCCATGAAACAACTCTTCTCCACATTCACTTGTTGACCAGAGATGCTTTGATACTTATTAATCACCACCATAACCATATTCAACGAAGTCGTCGAGCCACTAGAAAAAATAATGATATCATTCACATATGACAAATGATTCACCCTTGGAGAACCTCTAAAAGTCTTCAATCCTTGAAAACCATTCTGATCAAACAACTGATTAAAAAGTCATGACAACACTTTAGCCCCAATAACGAACAAAACAGGAGAGAGAGGGTCACCTTGCCGAATTCCCCTTGACCACTTAAAAAAACCACATGGAGAGCCATTGATAAGTGTTGAAAACCATGAGTTTGATATCAGCCTCCAAGTCATGTCCAACCATCGTTCTGCAAATCCAAACGCTTACATCACTCTAATAAGAAAAAACTAGTCCACCCTATCATAAGCCTTTGCCATGTCAAGTTTAATTGCAACATTTCCTGCCCTATTAGACTTTTCCATCCCCAATAGAATCTTTTGTGCTAACAAGTAATTATTTGAAATTAACCGTCATCTAACAAACCCACTCTGGTTCTGGGAAATAATATTAGGTAAAATTGAATCCAATCTTTCCGCCAAAAGCCTAGAAAAAAATTTTATTAAAAAATTGCATAGGCTAATTGGCTTGAATTTTGAAAAATTCCTTGGGCTTTTAACCTTTGGAATTAACACAAGTGAGGTTGAGGTGACAAATCTAGGGAGTTCCTCTCCACAAAAAAAAAACTCACCACAGCTTGATGAATATCCTCACCCACAATCTCCCATGCTAACGTGAAAAACTTCCCCGTGAAACCATTTGGTCCAGCTGCACTATCACCATTCATCGAGAATACAATCCTCTTCACCTCTTCCAATCTTGGATATTCCTCTAACATCTTATTCTCTTGGATAGACACCATGTTTGGAATAATTACCAGCCTAAATCATCCACCAAAACCCCAACTCCTTGACTGAAAAGAGGATAAAAGAACCTTTCTGCCTCAGCTACAATATCCGTCTCCGCTAAAAGCCAAGATCCCTACTCATTCTGGACTCGGTGGATTATTGAGGAAGTTCTATGTTGTTTCACCATAGAAAGAAAAAATTTAGTATTTTTTTCTCCCTCCTTTAACCATTTAACCCTAGCTTTATGTTTCTAGAAAGCTTCTTCTATAGCTAAAGCTCTCCTCAATCTGGCATTAGCAGCGTTCAACCCTTTATAATTCTCATATATTACATGCTATTGAAGATTGGACCTTGCCTGAACTAAATTCTCTTTAGCCAGCCTGATCTCTGAATGAATGTTACCAAAACAAGACTTGTTCCATTCCTATATCTTCTGTTTTAACCTTTTCAGTTTTAAGCACACCCGTCTAATTGGAGAGGCCAAACATTCTTGTTGCCAAGACTCTTGAACCATGCCAAGGAAACTAGGAGCTGACACCCATGCATTAATAAACCGAAAAGGCCGTGGTTTATTATCTAACCTAGTCCTAGCTGCCAGAAGCAATGGGGAGTGGTCTGAGGGATCTCTAAGCAAATGAACAATCGAAATATCCAGTCCAGCATCCGAACATTCATTATTAATCAACATACGGTCCAACCTTTTCTAGATCCTAGCTCTTTCATGATGATTGTTACACCATGTGAAAGATGATCCAGAGAAACTAGCATAAAAAACCCTAGCAGAACACATGAAATTATTAAAATCAACAGCTTTTGAAAAATGAAAAGGCCTTCCACCTCTCTTCTCAGGTGAATCCAAAGCCACATTGAAATCCCCACATATTATCCAGGGGCCACAACTTGGTTTATCAAGTAACAAAGCCTACCAAAGATCCTTCCTTTCCTCATTATTGCATGCAGCATGAACAAATGAAAAAACTACAGGAACCATGAATCAATTATGGTGAATATGAAGTGAAGAATGCTGCCTGTCCTTTCCCACAACAGAGCAAGTGAACGAATTAGTGCGAAAGATCCAAATAGAAGCATCATTATTGCAATAAATATGATCAAAATGAAGCAACAATCGAAACCAATTTGCTTGTGTTGCATCAATCCTTACTTCACAAAGACAAAGAAAGTTGAATATTATGTTTTTAACAATTCTTTTCAATCTCCTAAAATATGAGGGCTTAGCCAACCCTAAGATATTCCAACAAAGAGAATTAATCATTAGATAAACTTTGGAAAATATTACTTGAATTTCTAGTTGTAAACCGAAGTTGTCCATCCCAAACATTGACAAATCGTGCTCCTTTCTTTCTCCCTCGGACTTCCTCAAACAGATCATCAATTGTTTGAATAGCACTCCTTTCCAAAGCTTCCAAGGCAGCTGGCCCTCTCGGAGATAAATTCCCAACCGAGATAGGCAGCTGTTCCACCATTTCTCCAGCCCAAATGCCATCTTCTATCTCCATAATCCATTGATCATCATCAGCCAAATCTACCTGAGTAAATTCTGGTTGGATTGCCAAACACAAATCAGCATGGCTTCATCTTGCAGACCAGAGGTTTGTTCTCCTTCTTGCTTGTCATTATTCTCTATCTCAGTCACCTCTTTACACAACCTAGATTCATTTTCTCTAGTTGCAACAGGGTCGGCAGTAATCTATTCCACTGGTCCAACAAGCTGTTTAACTGGTTCATCAAAGATATCCTAGCCTAGACATGCTGTGCATTTTTCTCCATCTATTCTTGCCCCACCACAGAGTGCTGACTTTGATCATTAACGTGCTCTGAATCCCCACAGGCTCAACTGGTTTACCAGTTTCTTTATTCACCACTACCCACTGCTGTTCTTTCCGTAGGTTATGTCCACTAGAGATCTTCTCCTTCCTAGCATTTTGAACATCACTCACACTAGGCACTTCTATTGCTTTACTCACCTCCTTTTTAGGGTTTCTATGACATACTTCCTCATCATGTCCCAGATGCCAGCAAAGGGAGCAATATTTGGGGAGATTTTTAGGCTCAACAAGCTGGCAAAAGCCTTTAGTCAAGTCTTCCATTCCAAGCCAAATTCTCGTGGGCAGCTCCTGCATCAGATCAACTTCCACACAAATGCGTGCAACACTCAAATGGGTTAAGTTTAAAGTTGGTGCATCAATAAAAAGTGGCTTACCGAATGAGTTAACTATCGAAAATAATGAGAGTTTATCAAAGAAATGCAATGGAAGACCAGGGAGTGAAAACCAAACTGAAACCAAAGATGATTCTCGGTTCACATGGAATGTAGGTGTCCACTTGAAGATTCTTATCGGAAACTTCCCAACAAACCAAGAACCTCTTGCCCATAACCTATGGAAATCAGTCTCGGACGAGCAACGAAACAAAACGTGCTCGGCATCAACATGCACAACATGACATGTGTCTTTCAAGTCCAATAGCGAGATGAACTTTCGTATTTCCTCCAGTTTGGGGCGACCATGAGAGAATTTATCAATCAAAGCAAGCTTCAATGGTGAGGAGAGTTTTTGGATATCATCTGAAGAAAAGAAAATCGCAGGCGCACCTTTGTGAGAGGAGGGTTTCTTTAATTGGATAGAGGGTTCTGCTTGGGTCTTGAACAATTAAGCAACCGATTTCTGCTCCATTGTGACCTTTTGATGCTCCATCTCTCCAGGCAGTGTAGACACCAAATTTTGACACACCATCTACTTGTCAAACGTTGGGGAGGTATTTATATTTTTTGGGGACAAATTTTAAATTTTTCAATAATCCTGGGGGTAAAATAGTAATTTTTATTTGTAAATACTTTTTCATTAGTTTTGGGAGGGTTTAAATTCACATTTTTACTTTCATACATATTTTTTATTTTTTATGATTTTTCTAGATTTAATTGGCATTTTTTATATATTTTACCAGCACAGGGGCAAAATGGTAATTTCGTCACGCGAACACCATTTTAGTTAATTTTTAGTTCCAAATTCATTTTTATAATTCTTTAAGCATGTTTCTAAATTTTATTTTTTCAGAAACATTAGCTATTTTCTATAAATTTTCATTGTCCAAGGGTAAAATCGTCATTTTACAAATTAAATTAATTTTTCGTCAATTTTTTGGGTTATAAATACATTTTCTAGTGTTTTAAGCTTATGTTTAATTTTTTGTAATTTTTTGAGGTCAATAGCTATTTTTTTGTAAATTTTTATTGTCCAAGGGCAAAATTGTCATTTTACAAATTAAATTTATTTTTCATCAATTTTTGAGTCATAAATGCATTTTCCAATGTTTTAAGCTTATTTTTAATTTTTGATAATTTTTTAGGTAAATAGCTATTTTTCTGCAAATTTCATTGACCAAGGGCAAAATCGTCATTTTACAGTTTAAATTCATTTTTTGTCAAATGTTGTGTCAAAAAGGCATTTTCTAATCTTTTAAGCTTATTTTTAATTTTTGATCATTTTTTTGAGGCTAATATCCATTTTTTGTGTATTTTCGTTTTTCAAGGGCAAAATCGTCATTTCACACCCCGAATGCATTTTTATCAGCTTTAGGCTCTAGTTTTTATTTTTGAAATCTACTGAAAATTCTTTTTGAAAAATTAGAGATTTCTGTCAGATTCTTTGTATTAATTCTTAATTTTGGGGTTTAAAAATATTTTCTTTAATAAAATTAGCATTTTTAATACCGGTGGCGTTTTCGTTATTTTATAGCATTCTTGGCCAACAAGGCAAGTGGCCTATAAATACCCCTTTTAATCAGCAAAACAAAAGAGAAAAAAATATAGAAAACCCTACAAACACTTTGGTTTTTTGTGCTTTAAGAATCAAACATACACACTTGACACCTAAAAACACACACTCCATTTTCTTTTGATTTCTGGTTACTATTCATCAAATCTGGTATTGTTCATCATCATCTTCTTCAAAGTCTTTACTGTTAATCACTAGATTCTTGCCACACGTAAAAGGTAAGTTCTTTATCTTGTATCATTTACTTTTCTTTCATTTTTATTGCGCAAATCTGATTAATTGAGATTATAGGTGAGTTTTCTTTTAGATTTTGTTCATATTTTTGATGATTTTGAGCTTATCACTGTTTTGTGTTATGATTTTTCGTTCTCCATTTATGGGTTTTGTTCTTGTTGTGGTTTTTTTACTCTTGGGATTTTATCTTCACCGCCTCTCTCTCTCTTTCATTTCCACCGCCTCACCACCATCCCTCCTCCATCTTCCACCGCCTTACCACCACCTCTTCTCCCCTCCCCAACAACCTGAACATTAAAAACGCCAATACAAGTCCTTGCAACCAATGCCAGTCCTCCCTTTTCCTTTGCCAGAACCAATTGCCCAAAGCAAGAGCCACCACCTTCAACCCACATCAGGCCACCATCTTACCACCGAGTTCCTACCACCAGCATCACAAAATTCACCATTAATTCCATATCACCAATTCCCTCCACTGCCTGCACAATCATCCGAATCAGCTCCAACACCATAAGCTCATAGCTGAATAAACTTGCAAAACAAAAATAGACACCACAAATACCTAACACAAACCATCAGTTTTGCCAAATCAGTCCACACAATCGCAAAGCCATTACAATCAAACACCCACCAGTCTCATAGACCCAATCACATCCCCTGTCACCATAAACAACCACACACATCATACACACAAAGAAATCATCGTCTCAGCCCCCTCCATTCCCACAACCCCTGCTTCCTCCATCTTATCATTCCCACACTCTATCACTGTGACACCCTAGAATTTCATATGAAACTATTTTATTCATGTATGTTTATAAGTAGCTCAAAATAATAATGATAATGGTAGAAAAAAAAACCCTAAAACGTACTTAAAAGAAAATTCTTTCATTTGAAATCTAGCATTAACTCTTGATTTATTAGTTGGAGGATTTCTTAAGTTAATTAGGTTAATTAACTAAGTTTCTTTCCTCATTGAGTAGAAAACCTAAGAATTAAACTTGGATTAAATTCATTAGATCATTAGTTTCTCATAGTGTTTCATTTTAACTAGCTTATATTACTATTTTCTAGTTTTTTTTTTACTACTTAAACTTTAGCTCATTTTTCTCAAAAATTTCACTTATTCACTTGCTTTATTTTCTCTTCTTGGCAGAATTTTTCTTTCTCTCTTTTCTTCTTCCTTGGCCGAAAATTCTTCTTTCTTTTCTTTTTTTCCCTTGGCCGAATTTCTCTCTTCTTTTCTCTCCCTCATGGCCGGATTTCCCTTCTCTTTAGTTCTTCTCTTTTTGCTTTAATATTTATGTCATACTATTATTAATTACTAGGTGGAAGAGATCTTTTTTGTGTCACCAATTAAATTAAAACAAGTTTACAACTAATGCCTAAAAAGCCTAAATCCTAACTTGCTTCTTGTAATATTTTTATTGGTTATTCTTTTTCCCATCTTTTTCATTATTTCTTCTCTACTTTCCTAGACTACTTTCATCTTCTTTTCATTTTCTCTTGGTCGGCCTTGCTCTCTCTCTTTTCCTCTCATATTTCTCTCAACTTCTTGGAGCTTTTTCTTCCAACTTTGGGCAAATTTCACCATAGAAAGTGAGCTTACCTTCCTTCTAAGCAAAGTTCTAGGCTTGTTGTAGGTATGTACTACAAGCTTTAACCATTAATTTCAAGTTTAATTGGTTTTTGTACTAGTTTAATCTTGACTTCTTATGATTTTAACTTGAAGATTTATGCTTGAATTGAAGTCTTACTTGTTAGAGATAGTTTTTTCTTGGTTAGATTGAGTAGTAATTGGTATTTAAACCTTGAAAATTTCATGGGGTATATGGTTTGGTTGAAGATTCTTGGAATTGAATTCTTGAATTTTAGTGGGACTTTGATGGAATTTGAACTTGGATTGAACTTGGAAGTTGTAGAACTTGTGGAATTATGGATTTGATGGTTGAAATCTTGATGGAAAACCAAGATTGGAAGGGCCGAATTTAAGGGGAAATAATGCCAAAATTTTGTTAGAAAACCCTAAAATAAAAACCCTAAAATGAAAACCCTAGAATGTAAACCCTAAACCCTAAACCCTAAACCCTAAACCCTAAAACAAAAACCTTAGAAAAAGGGGATATTTCTTGAATTTTCTTACTAAGTTAATTAGGGTTTAAATCTAGTTTTCATTAGATTATTTTTTTTATTTCAGGACCCGAAAGTGAGACCCGACCTTTTTACGAAATATTCTCGTAGGCATTTCAGGTGAGTGTCTTTATGTGTGCATGATGCATGTAACGTGATATTTCATTTGTAAATATTATGCTATGATTGCAAATATTATGCGATAAAATGTGCTACTTGAGGAAAGATGTGTACTTTATCACATCTATTCCACAATGTGCTACTTGTTTTCATGATTAAATGTGTTACTTGTGTTTGAGACTTCCGTGACTAACTTCACCGTTACTTCACGGATAGTCAACTTGAACGAGCGTGGGAGGATAAAAGGTGCTGGGTGTTTTGGGGCGTGATGTTCATTCCCTCGTGAGTTGTTAATCCTCTAAGAGGCCAACTCCGAGTTGAACTTTCTTGCGTGTTGGCCCTCCAAGGTCGAGGTTACTCCCTGGATGTGGTAGCATGTTAGGAGGTTATAAGGTGTGTGGTGGTTAGGGTCTTGCTTGATATTACCGGTATGACCTTGGCACGGACCGGAGCTATTATCTCGATCCCAATGCCTTGTTTATATAATCGGTACTTGTTTCTCCTGCGGTCGAGCTTGCTCCCGTGGTTGAACCCTATATCCGCCATTGACTAATTGTTTAATTATTTGTTCATGTGCTGATTAAATATCTTGTTAAATTATTTTATTTTCCTGAAATAATAGATTTTTGGCCTGCCTACATGACTTGGGCACTCACTGGGCTATTATAGCTCATTCCTTCATTTGTTTTTCTTTACTCAGGTATTTCTCACTCTTAAAGCTGGGCATGGCGAATTTAATTATAGTAGACTTTTGTTTTGTATTTTGGTCAACCGAGCTGTTTGGTTACCATTGTAAATAATATGTATATTTTGGACATGTAAACTTGTAGTACATGGCCTGTACATTTTTAGTGACTTTTGTATCTTAAGTTGAACTATGTGAATGTATTCTATTTTGGGTTAACTGTACATGAATGTGCTGAGTGCGTGCTTGAGTGAGTCCTGACGAGAGCTAGGCAGGCAATCCGCTAAGCCCTTTGGTGCGCCTCTGAGTAAGGTGGGGCTGTCACAATCACACACACATATTCACACATAGAACAGACAGGGATACATGCAGCAAAGAAACCACAAGCAATCACATACACAATCAGCACACAATTCGCACACAATTGCACAGTAAACACACATAACACACGCTGAACACACACAATTAGCTAAGCCATCACCCAGCCACGGATTATCAGCTACGACCATTGCCCAATCTCACTATCTCCACAATCACCATTCAGAAATCATCACCCAATTTCCAATCAAAACAGCCCCAATCACACCTCCAAACCTACAAAAAAAAATCACCAAACCCCCATAACCAAACACAACCCTGAACCACTCAATCCTCCCTCATAATTGTCACTAAGAGTAGTTTCCAAGCCACCCTCACACCGCCGCCGACCGAGAGGAGAAGAAAAGTGAGTGTAGAGAGAGAGAGAGAGAGGGAAGAAGAGAAACCAGAGAAGTAAGACAACAGAAAAATTGGAAATTTTCAGTGTTTGGGGATTTTGTTTTTTTTTTTTTCTCTTTGGTTTAATTATTTTTCTCTGTTTATTAATTCGTTAGATTTAGTTAAGGGTTTTTGTTAATTAAGTTTACCTGTTATTTTTCTCTGTTATTATTTTTCTCTGTTAATTAATTTAGTTCCATTCAAGTACTTGTTTTATGTCTCTAATTTTGTTTAGTTATGTCAGTTAATTAGGTTAGGCAACTAAGCTAATACAGTTGATTAGTGTCATGTTTTGTTCTTTTTTTAGGGTTATTTTATGATGATGTAAATATTTATGGTTTAGTCCTAACTTTCTTGAGTAATGTGAATTGACCTTAGAACCATTTTTATGTCATGCAATTCAGTCCCCATTAATTATAGATTGCCCTTTTTAGGTTTAATTTCCTTCAATCAAGTTCCTAGTAATTGCAAATGGACCCCTTAGATTTTACTCTCTTTAAATTAGATCCTACAATTTATGTTTTTACCCCACTTTTGCTAAAGTTTATTGTTTGTTCCTCAAATATACTTAATTTTGCATCTCTACCCCAATTAGATTTATTTGTTTTTATTTTACCCCTCAAGTCCTATGGAATTTTATTCTTAGTCTCCTTAGTTGTTAGAATTTACTATTTGCCCCCAATTTGCGTTAATTTATATTTTTGCCCCTAGACTTGTGTAGATTTTCAATTTTGTCCCAATTAGTTTAAATTTATTATTTGGCCCCAATTTACTCTACTTTTTATTTTCCCGCTCTAACTTGCTATAATTTACATTCTTCTAATGTGTTAGTATTGTCGCGCCCTAAAACAATCGTGGGTAAAAGGGTGCTAGTGGGATCGTTGACTGTCGCGTCTCGAAAAAACAGTCCGGTCTCAATGACCCTTTCGAAAATAAAAGTTTTTGGAAAAATCGTACGTGTGTGAGAAAAATCAAATTTTAGTAGAAAAAATGTATTTTAAGAAAAATGATATTTTAAAAGAAAATAAGGTATGGACTAAAAAGTACGACAGGTTTGGCCAAATAATTTTTGAAAAAGGGTTTATTTTAGAAAATAGAGTCGCCACTTAGTACTGAGTTAGGGTGTACCAAGTCACCCAAAAATCGTTTTAGCAAAACAAAACAAAAAATAAAAAAAATTTAAAAAATCATTTAAAACCCTTTTTCGACTCCGGTCTACGAAAAAACGAGAGAAAAAGGTCCAGGAGTCACATTTGAAGAAAGGGAAGGCAAAGGCTAGCGCCTAAGGCACCCTTTCAACCTAGCCGAGGCTAGTTGCGAGATTTAATCAAATTTTCCTGAATTAACCCTAAATTCTATCGCGTTCGGATGTATCTAAATGAATGCAAATCCTAAGTCTAAATGTGGGTATCGGGAGGGTCCGAATATTCCGTCGAGACTTGATCGAGATTGTCGCATTAATTACGAAACCTGAGTCGAGGTCTCGAGGGAGTCACGAGTGTCTATGCAAAATGAAATGCAAAAAGAAAAGAAAATAATAATATATAGTAAGTGAAGAAAGAAAGGGGGTATGCAACATGACAGGTACGGGGGACTAATAACTCGTGACTAAATGTCCCTACTTACGGAGGGGGGAATGGCATGTACGCCACCGCTTCCCACGTGAATAGGCGACTATTTCTAGTCGAATCACACAAATGTCATAAAGTCTAAGTGAAATGCAACCTAGATGTCATGCATTTTAACAAATGTGTCAAAATAATAATAATAATAATAATAATAATGGTAATAAATAGTAATAATAAAATCATGCCAAGTGAGAAGAAAAACTAAAAGTGTGTGAAATGAGAAATGCACATGAATGAACCTAATCATTAAAATGTCCTAAGGGTCTAGCGTTGGACTAGCCCGTTCTAAAAAGTCCCACTAGCATTGGACTAGCGGGAAAGAAAGAAGCCACAACTAGCGTTGGACTAGTGTGGTGACGGAATACTATAAATCATGAATTTAAAGCATGAATTAAAAGCAAATTAAACATATAAAGACATATAAGGTCACATAAAAGCACACGGCACATAAACATAATATTCTAGATGCAAAAATCCTTAGGAAAGCAGTAAAAGAAATAAACACATAAGCATGCAAAAACAAATAAACCCTAACTATTACACCGGGGGCTTAATTTACAATTTTAAAGGGGAAATTAAAAATGCCCTATCTATTACACTTGCTATCTAAATACAAGATTTTACTAAAATATGAGAAAAATAATCTAACTATTGCATTGACTAACTAAATACAAGAATATCACATTTTTTGTAAAAATAATAAAATTTAAAATTAAAAAATACAAAATAAATAAATACGCAAAAAAAATGCATAAAATAAGAAATGCATAAAATATCACATTAGATCACGTTGGAGCACATAAAAGAGAAATTAATAAGAAATAGTGATACATCTCGAAGACCCAGTACAAATGCTAATCAAAATGAACACACACGTCAATGTATCACGATTTAAATAAGTAAAAACCTAAAAATATGTGAACACTAACAAAATTAGGATAAGGACGTAGATTCTATGACACTAAAAGCTTAAAAACAAATTCACACAAATTTAGGGGTAATAAATTCAAGTAAGCATGGGGCACAATTGTAAATTAACACTAAATGGAAGGGGAAAAAAATAAAATAAAATAAAAATTAAATTAAATTTTAGCAAATATGGAGACTAAAACAGACCAATTCTAGTAGCTTCAAAGGTTTAAAGAAAGATAAATGCCTCCTATTAAAATAGGTAAAATCTAAAAGATAATGCCTAAAAGTTAAAATTACACAAGACCCAATAATTAAGTCGAAACCAAACAGAGCCGAAATAATACTAAGATCATTCGGCAAATTAAGAAAACTAATTAAGCACATAAAGTAAACCAATAAAGAATGATCAATTAAACTAAAAACTAATGGAACGGATGGAATCAGTACAAAAAGATGCTATAACTAAATTAATGACTAAATAGAATACATGACGTCGCCCAAAAGAAAAAAATACCCCAAGTCATTCGGTTCTCAATTTAAATAACTAAACAAAGATTCCAAGATTCTGCAGTCAATTCGATTTCTTCTTCAATTGGAATTTTCCAGAAACCCAAGGACAAAATATAATTTCCAGTATAGGGTCAAATTGCAATTTTCAGCTATATAAAAGTGCTAAAATAAAAAATTCCAGCAGCTATGAGTATTAGAATACAAATTCCAGCAACAAATAAAAGACTAAAATACAATTTCCAACAGTTAATGGAGGTTTTAAAATAAATTCCAACAACATAAATGACTAAAATATAATTTCCAGCAATTAATGGGAGTTTAAAGATCAAAGTTCCTGCAAGTCAAGAAGACTTAGAATAAAGAATTCCAGCAGTATAGGGAATTAGAACCAAAATTCCAGCAAGTCTACAGGCTTAGAGTAAAAATTCCAGCAACTACAAGGGTTAAAATAAATGCCTATATTAAAATCAATAAAAATCCCAAAGATAATATCCAAAAGGCTAAAACTACACAAAACCCATTAATTAAATAAAACAGCCAAGTATACGAAATAGTATAAAAAATCATTTAACAAACTAAAAACTAATTGAACCTAAAAGTAGAGCCAACTAATGAACGACCAGCTAAAGCAAAACTAATGGAATGAATGGCGCAATATAAAAAAACACAATAGCCAAATTAAGGACACATGACATCACCCAAAGAAAGCCTCCAAAGTTGCCTTCGGTTTTTAGCAGAAATGGTTAAATCTAAAGCCTTTAAAAATTCCTCAAATTTCTCAATCTCTTTTTTGGCTTCTTCAACCTTCCTGCACACCCGAATTTCATACTCCCCTCCAGATTACCATTCTCAAATCATAGCAGTTCAAACTCCTAGATCTGTAAATCCAAAGTGCCAAAACCAAATGATCAACGGCCAATTCTTTGATCTATACACAAATCTTTCTTTCATCTCAAAATTTCCCAATCCCATTTTTTCTCTTTTGTTCTTTCCCTCTCCAGATTTTTTTTTTACCAAAACACATTCTTATACCCAAGTCTTCTTCTTCTCTTCCCCTTTCTCTCTCTTTTCTTCCTCACCGAATCTGTTTTCTGTTTTTCTATAATCTCTCTCTCTCTAACCGAATGTCCTCTGAAGTCAGAGATAGAAAGGAGGTTGGAGAAGACGGATGACTGTTACTTGATATATTTATGGGTTGTAATTAGGTTGCTGTTTTAACAATTTTTACCTTTTATTGCTAGTTGTTTTGTGGCTATTCATTTGCAGATTTGTGGGCTTTGTTTGTGACGATTTTCTAATGGCCGAAAAATCTTTGTTTCAGGCTATTTGTGCTTTGGCTGTGGAATCTGAGTGGTTAGTGGGCTGTTAAATTTATGGCTGTGCACGAGGTGGTTTGCAAGCAACCGATGGTAGAATTGGTGATTGTTTGTGAAACCGAATGCTGAGTGAATGATTTCTGAATGAATTATGGTAGTTGTGTGCTGTGATGGTTGAGATTAAGGGGTTATTTGACTGGAATTGGGTCTGTTTGGTGGTGAATGGTAGAGAATTAGGAGCCGTGTGATGGTATTTTAGGCTCCAATGGTGGGCACTGGTGGTTGTGGCAAGCTTCTGGTGGCTTCTGGGGGTCTCAGTTGTGAACAGGAGTGGGAATTGGGTTTATTTTCTAGTGGAAGAAGGCTGAGAATGTCCCTGATGGTTGGGCAGTGATTAATGACCTTGGTTTTTATGGCTATCTTTGGTGATCATTGGTGAGGAATTGGTGGTTAAGGGGGAGTTTACGGTGGTCATGCGGAGGTTAGAAGTGGTGGAGGGCTGGCTTAATAGCATATTTGGGTGGTGGTATTGGGGAAATCGCTTGATGATTCTTCAGGCTGTTTGGGGATGCTTGTGGTGTTGTGTTTGGTGTGGTTGGACTTGGAGCAGGAAGTTACTATCTGGTAAAGCAGGGGAGCTTAGGAAGTCGTTGAGGAGGAGAAGAAATATAAATCCCAGAATGAAAACAAAACCAGAAAGATAAAACAAAAATAATGACCCCAAATAGACACATAAATCATATTCACATAAGGGGATAGAAGAAAATGAATCAAAAAAGAAAAAAGAACTCACCTTTTTGAGCTTGAAGGTGGGTTGGTGATGAACAGTAACGACCTTCTTGAACGATGAACAGTATATTTGAAGGATGAACAGTGAATAGCAAGACAATTGCCAATGACGGCTATAGTGTGTTTTTTTGAATGTAGAGTGTGTGTGTGGGATCTCTTTGCACAAAAATCAAAGTTGTTTTAGGGTTTATCTAATTTTTTCTCTCCTTTTTAAAATTCGTGTAGAGTGTGTGTGTGGGATCTCTTTGCACAAAAATCAAAGTTGTTTTAGGGTTTATCTAATTTTTTCTCTCCTTTTTAAAATTCCTAAGTGAGCTATTTATACTGCACAAGTCTTAACTTCTAAGAAATGATTAAAAGACCAAAATATCCTTGACTACAAAAATTACAACTTTATCCTATGAAAATTTATTCTTTCACAATAATAATAAAAAAAATCAAGAAAAATGTAAATAATAAATTCATTAACACTAATTCACTCTGAAAAAAAATTCAAAACTTAGAAATATGTTTAAAATCTAAAAAAGAATTTGGGACCAAAAAACTGGTGAAAAATGAGTTTGGAATGTGAAATGACAATTTTGCCCTTGGATGACAAAAATTCACAAAAAATAGTTATTGTCCTCAGAAAATTATCAAAAATTACAAATAAGCTTAAAACACTAAAAAATGCATTTTTGACTCAAAATTGATGAAAAATGAATTTAATTTGTAAAATGACGATTTTGCCCTTGGGCAATGAAAATTCACAGAAAAATAATTATTGGCTTCAAAAAATTACCAAAAACTAAAAATAAGCTTAAAACACTGGAAAATACATTTTTGACTCAAAATTGGTGAAAAATGAATTTAATTTGTAAAATGAAGATTTTGCCCTTGGGCAATGAAAATTCACAGAAAAATAGTTATTGTCCTCAGAAAATTAAGAAAATTCAGAAACATGCCTCAAGAATTTGAAAAATGAATTTGGAGCTTAAAATGAGCTAAAAATGGCATTCGCGAGACGAAATTACCATTTTGCCCTTATGCTGGTAAAAATATAAAAAATACTAATTAAATATGGAAAAATCATAAGAAATTAATAAATTCATATAAAAGTAAAAATATGAATTTAAAGCCCCCAAAAATTGTTAGAAAAATATTTACAGATAAAATTACTATTTTGCCTCCTGAGATTATTAAAAATTTAAAATTTGTCCTAAAAAATGCAAACATGCCTCCCGTGTTTGAAAATAAATGGTGTGTCAAAATTTGGTGTCTACAGTTTGCCCCTCTTTGTCGAGAATCTCGTAGAGATTTCAGACAAAGGCGTAGACAACACCGAATTTTGACTTACCTAAATATGAAAACAGACATTGCTATAAACAAAACACTTAATCATGCATAGTACAAAAATGTGATGAGATGTAACTAATGATCAGAGAACAAATATATAAACATGTGACCGAGCTCTCTAGGAGCTGCCTACATATCCCAGTAAAGGGAATCAGGTCAAACGTAGTTCAGATGCAGGTAGACGGTGGATGCGAAACACAATTACAAATGGTAACACAAGAGTTCAGATTTGTGATCAAAAGAAAGAAATGCAACATTCTAATTGCTAAGCAAAGATAACATAGATTGGTACGAGACTGCAAGACAAAGCAAAGTGCTTAAACTAAAAGACAAAAAAATGAGTTCAGGTTGCTAAACAAAACAAATACCGACAAGACAAATGCAATGTCTGGGCTGCCAGACTTGAAAATGTAAATAAACATATACCGTTCAGGCTGCTAAACGGATGCATGACCTTGGGCTGCCAAGGTTGATGAATGCAAAATTTGGGCTACCAAACTTAAAAAGTAAATAAACAGATGCCGACAAGGCTGCTGGTCGGATGCATGACCTTGGGCTGCCAAGGTTGATGAATGCAAAGTTGGGCTGCCAACTTGAAAAAGTAAATAAATGATCCTGGGCTGCCAGGCATCATAAAATTCAATGCACAATCTGAGCTGCCAGACTTGGAAACGTAAATAAACAGATGTCGACCAGGCTGCTGGACAGATGCATGACCTTAGGCTGCCAAGGTGGATGAATGCAAAGTTAGGCTGCCAACTTGAAAAAGTAAATAAATGATCCTGGGCTACCAGGAATCATAAAATGCAATGCACAGTCTGGGCTGCCAGACTTGGAAACGTAAATAAACAAATGCCGACCAAGCTGTTAGACGGATGCATGACCTTGGGCTGCCAAGGCTGATGAATGCAAAGTTGGGCTGCCAACTTGAAAAAGTAAATAAATGATCCTGGACTACCAGGAATCATAAAATGCAATGCACAGTCTGGGCTACCAGACTTGGAAATGTAAATAAACAGATGCCAACCAGGCTACTGGACGGATGCATGACATTGGGCTGCCAAGGTTGATGAATGCAAAGTTGGGCTGCCAACTTGAAAAAGTAAATAAATGATCCTGAGCTGCCAGGAATCATAAAATGCAATGCACAGTCTGGGTTGCCAGATTTGGAAACGTAAATAAACAGATGCCGATCAGGCTGCTGGACGGATGCATGACCTTGGGCTGCCAAGGTTAATGAATACAAAGTTGGGCTGCCAACTTGAAAAAGTAAATAAATGATCTTGGGCTACCAGGAATCATAAAATGCAATGCACAGTCTGGGCTGCCAGACTTGGAAACGTAAATAAACAAATACCGATCAGGCTGCTGGACGGATGCATGACCTTAGGCTACCAAGGTTAATGAATGCAAAGTTGGGCTGCCAACTTGAAAAAGTAAAATAAATGATCCTGAGCTGCTAGGAATCATAAAATTCAATGCAAAGTTTGGACTGCCAGACTTGGAAACATAAATAAAAGATTCCGACTAGGCTGCTGGACGGATGCATGACCTTGGGCTGCCAAGATTGATGAATGCAAAGTTGGGCTACCAACTTAGAAAAGTAAATAAATGATCCTGGGCTGCGAGGAATCATAAAATGCAATGCAAAGTCTAGGCTGTCAGACTTGAAGACGTAAATAAACAAATGCCGACTAGACTGCTGGACGGATGCATGACCTTGGGCTGCCAATGTAACACCCTAGAAATGCACTTACAAGAGACATTTTTCTTATTTAGGGTTAAGTGTTAATCCTTGATTTATTAGTTGGAAGATTTCTTGAGTTAATTAGGTTAATTAGCTAAGATTTTCATTATTAAACAAGAACACTTAAGTACTAAAGTTAGAATAATTTTACTTGACCATTTAATTTATATTAGTGTTTAAATTTTGATTAGCTTATTTTACTATTTTCTAGTCTTTTGACTACTTGAATTTTAGCTCAATTTTACTCAAAAATTTCACTTATTTTCTTGCTTTATTTTCTTTTCCCTTGGCTTGAAATTTTTCTCTTTCTTTTCTTTTCTCTTGGCCGAAAATTCTTCTCTCTTCTCTTTTCTTTTCTTGGCCGAAATTCTTTTTCTTTTTCTTTCTTCTTATGGCCGGATTCTCTCTCCCTATTTTACTCTCTTTTTGCTTTAATAATTTGTGTCTTATTATTGCTAGTAGTTAAGTGATAAGAGGTGAATGAGCTCCACCAATCAAATTAATCTAAGTTAGCTACTCTTGCATTAAAACACTACCTTTTTACTTTATTCTTGTAAGGTTTTAATTGGTTAATCTTTTTCCCACCTTTTCTTTATTTCTTTTCATTTTTCCTAGCCTATTTCTTTCTCTTTCTTCTCCCTCTTGGCCGGCCATCTTCCTTTCTCTTCTTCTCTCATTTTGCTCTCAACTTCTTGAAGTTTTCTCTCTAAAGTTTGGACAAATCCACCATAGGAAGTGAGCTTCTTTCCTTTCTAAGCAAAGTTCTAAGCATATCTAAGGTATTTACTATAAACTTTTCCTATTAATTTCATGTTTTAATTAGTTTTTATGCAAGCTTAAACCAAGATTCTTGTTGGTACTAGTTGGAGAAATTAGTTAGAATTTGAGATTTACTTGCTAGATAAAGTGTTCTTGTGGTTAGACTAGACTAGTATATGGCCTTTGAAACCTTGAAATTTCATGTGTTATATGTTGTTTGGTTGAAGATTCTTGGAGTAGAATTCTTGAGATTTAGTGGAATTTTGATTGAATTTGAACTTGAGTTGAACATAAAAGTTGTAGAACTTGTTGAATTGGGTTGGATTGTCAATTTTTCTTGCAGGAAAAAAATTTGGGTTAGTCCAATTTTAAGGGGAAATGCTGCCGAAATTTTTGTAGAATTAAAAGAAGAAAAATTGATAAGTGAGATTTTAAGCCTAGAATATGTTCGATTGAAGGAAATTGAAGTGTAGGAAATTTTAGAAATGATCTAGTGACTAGATTAAATTTTCTTAGAATAAGTAAACCCTAAACCCTAGAAACCCTAAAACCAAAACCCTAGAAATAAGTGGGGTATTTTCTTGAATTTTTCTTACTAAATTTACTAGGGTTTTACTTGAGTTTTCATTATATTATTTCTTTTAAATTTCAGGGTCCGAAAATGCATCACGACCATTTTACGAGATATTTTCTTAGGCATTCCAGGTGAGTGTCTTTATGTGTGCATGATGCATGAAATGTTATGTTTTACTTGTAAATATTATGTTACACTTGCAAATATTATGTGATAAAATGTGCTACTTGAGGAAAGATGTGTACTTTATCGCATCTATTCCGTAATGTGTTATATGCTTTCACTATTCAACGTGTTACTTGTGCGTGAGACTTCCGTGACTAACTTTATCGTTACTTCACGGATAGTCAACTCGGACAGGCTTGGGAGGTTATAAGGTGCTGGGTGTTTTAGGGCGTGACGTTCCTTCCCTTTTGAGTTGTGAATCCTCAAAGAGGCCAACTCCGGATTGAACTTTCTTGCGTGTTGGCCCTCCCAGGTTGAGAGTACTCCCTGGATGTGGTAGCTTGTACGGAGGTTATAAGGTGGATGGTGGTTAGGGCTTGCGTGATAAAAACTGGCATGTTCTTTGATAAAAGACCTGAGCTATTATCTCGATCTAAATGTCATGGTTACATGATCAGTACTTGCTTTTCCTGCGGTTGAGCTTGCTCCCGCAGTTGAGCCTTGTATCCGCCTTTGACTACTTGATAATTAAATTGTTCATATCTTGTTTATTTAACTTAGCGATTATTTTATTTACTAAAATAATAAGTTCTTGATATGATTGCATGACTTGGACATTCACTGGGCTATTATAGCTCATTCCTTTTATTTGTTTTCCTTTACTCAGGTTTCCTAAAAAATTAAAGATGGAACAACTGGTTTTGATTATTATAGAGGTTTAGTTATTGTAATAGCCAAACTGTGTTAGATTATCTTTGTGAAAATTATGTATATTATGACATGTAAACTTTTGATGTGACTTATACCCTTTAAGTAAATAATATGAGTGTATTTTATGTTATTTTATTTTAGTTTATTTATTTTGAGTTAATTATGCTCGAAGGTTTGCGTGAGTGCGTGATTCGAGTCCTGGCGAGAGCTAGGCAGGCAGTCCGCTAAGCCCTTTGGTGCGCCTCTGGGTAAGGTGGGGCTGTCATAGCCAAGGTTGATGAATGCAAAGTTGGGCTGCCAACTTGAAAAAGTAAATAAATGATCCTGGGCTGCCAGGAATCATAAAATGCAATGCACAGTTTGGGCTACCAGACTTGGAAACGTAAATAAACAGATGCTGACCAAGCTGCTGAACGGATGCATGACCTTGGGCTGCCAGGGTTGATGAATGCAAAGTTGGGTTGCCAACTTGAAAAAGTAAATAAATGATCCTGGGTTGCCAGGAATCATAAAATACAATGCAAAGTCTGGGCTGCCAAACTTGGAAACATAAATAAAAGATGCCGACCAGGCTGCTGGACAGATGCATGACCTTGGGCTGCCAAGGTTGATGAATGCAAAGTTAGGCTGCCAACTTGAAAAAGTAAATAACTAATCCTAGGCTGCTAGGAATCATAAAATGCAATGCAAAGTTTGGGTTGCCAGACTTATAAACGTAAATAAAATATGCCGACCAGGCTGCTGGACGGATGCATGACCTTGGGTTGCCAAGGTTGATGAATGCAAAATTTGGGCTGCCAAACTTAGAAAAATAAATAAATGATCCTGGGCTGCCAGGAATCATAAAATGCAATGCAAGGTCTGGGCTGCCAGACTTGTAAACGTAAATAAAATATGCCGACCAGGCTGCTGGACGGATGCATGACCTTGGGTTGCCAAGGTTGATGAATGCAAAGTTTGGTCTACCAAACTTGGAAAAATAAATAAATGTTCCTGGGCTGCCAAGAATCATAAAATACAATGCAAGGTCTGGGATGCCAGACTTGTAAACGTAAATAAACAGATGCCGACCAGGCTACTGGACGGATTAAGACATCGAAAAACTTAAAAGTCATCATCAAATGTTGCATCCAAATCAACACAACTGGTCAAAATTTTTTCAAAAAATTTTGCCCCAGTATAGGGCGTCAAAATCCTTTGAAATCACTCTTTTCAACGTTTAGATACCAAATGAAAACATTAAAATCTTATTTGATTTAAACCTTCCGACTACTCACCTCAATATAGAATATTCTTTTCAAAATTTGCTGCAAACATGAATTATCATGCCTAACCCATAAATTTTCAATTTTTTTTGTGCCCTTGATCAAACTGTCATTGACTTAGCAAAATTGCCTCAGTTGTTATTCTTGTCAAAGATCTCAATTGAAGATGGTGTGATCATATCTGCAAAAGAGAAAAAGATAACGATAATTGCAAAAGTTATGCCACCACTTGACAGTTCCCCGATCCACTATTGCATATAAACATGAGTATCACAATCCAGGATCCTGAATTAGTCTCCGGCCCTTGCTTCATAACATTTTCTGATTCCTAAATTCTCTGATCCATGATTTGCGATAAATGCCCTGTGTGTTCTCCCATATGCCTCTCAGGATCTCGATAAATTTAGGATCACTTTTGCTTATATTGTAACACCCTAGAAATGCATTTACAAGAGACATTTTTCTTATTTAGGGTTAAGTGTTAATCCTTGATTTATTAGTTGGAAGATTTCTTGAGTTAATTAGGTTAATTAGCTAAGATTTTCATTATTAAGCAAGAACACTTAAGTACTAAAGTTAGAATAATTTTACTTGACCATTTAATTTATATTAGTGTTTAAATTTTGATTAGCTTATTTTACTATTTTCTAGTCTTTTGACTACTTGAATTTTAGCTCAATTTTACTCAAAAATTTCACTTATTTTCTTCCTTTATTTTCTTTTCCCTTGGTTGAAATTTTTCTTTTTCTTTTCTTTTTCTCTTGGCCGAAAATTCTTCTCTCTTCTCTTTTCTTTTTTGGCCGAAGTTCTTTTCTTTTTTTTTCTTCTTTATGGCCGGATTTTCTCTTCCAATTTTACTCTATTTTTGCTTTAATAATTTGTGTTTTATTATTGCTAGTATTAAGTGATAAGAGGGTATTGAGCTCCACCAATCAAATTAATCCAAGTTAGCTACTCTTGCATTAAAAGACCACCTTTTACTTTACTCTTGTGAGGTTTTAATTGGTTAATCTTTTTCCCACCTTTTCTTTATTTCTTTTCCATTTTTCCTAGACTTTTTCTTTCTCTTTCTTCTCCCTCTTGGCCGGCCATCTTCTTTTCTCTTCTTCTCTCATTTTACTCTCAACTTCTTGAAGTTTTCTCTCTTGAGTTTGGGCAAATCCACCATAGGAAGTGAGCTTCTTTCCTTTCTAAGCAAAATTCTAAGCATATCTAAAGTATTTACTATGAACTTTTCCTATTAATTTCATGTTTTAATTAGTTTTTATGCAAGTTTAAACTAAGATTCTTGTTGGTACTACTTGGAGAAATTAGTTAGAATTTGAGATTTACTTGCTAGATAAAGTGTTCGTGTGGTTAGATAAACTAGTATATGGCCTTTAAACCTTGAAATTTCATGTGTTATATGTTGTTTGGTTGAAGATTCTTGGAGTAGAATTCTTGGGATATAATGGAATTTTGATTGAATTTGAACTTGAGTTGAACATAAAAGTTGTAGAACTTGTTGAATTGGGATGGATTGTTGATTTTTCTTGCAAGAAAAAAATTTGGGTTAGTCCGATTTTAAGGGGAAATGCTGCCGAAATTTTTGTAGAATTAAAAGAAGAAAAATTGATAAGTGAGATTTTAAGCCTAGAATATGTTCGATTGAAGGAAATTGAAGTGTAGGAATTTTTAGAAATGATCTAATGCTAGATTAAATTTTCTTAGAATAAGTAAACCCTAAACCCTAGAAACCCTAAAACCAAAACCCTAGAAATAAGTGGGGTATTTTCTTGAATTTTTCTTACTAAATTTACTAGGGTTTTACTTGAGTTTTCATTATATTATTTCTTTTAAATTTCAGGGTCCGAAAATGCATCACGACCATTTTACGAGATATTTTCTTAGGCATTCCAGGTGAGTGTCTTTATGTGTGCATGATGCATGAAATGTTATGTTTTACTTGTAAATATTATGTTACACTTGCAAATATTATGTGATAAAATGTGTTACTTGAGGAAAGATGTGTACTTTATCGCATCTATTCCGTAATGTGTTATATGCTTTCACTATTCAACGTGTTACTTGTGCGTGAGACTTCCGTGACTAACTTTATCGTTACTTCACGGATAGTCAACTCGGACAGGCTTGGGAGGTTATAAGGTGCTGGGTGTTTTAGGGCGTGACGTTCCTTCCCTTTTGAGTTGTGAATCCTCAAAGAGGCCAACTCCGGATTGAACTTTCTTGCGTGTTGGCCCTCCCAGGTTGAGAGTACTCCCTGGATGTGGTAGCTTGTACGGAGGTTATAAGGTGAATGGTGGTTAGGGCTTGCGTGATTAAAACTAGCATGTTCCTTGATTAAAGACCTGAGCTATTATCTCGGTCTAAATGTCATGGTTACATGATCAGTACTTGCTTTTCCTGCAGTTGAGCTTGCTCCTGCAGTTGGGCCTTGTATCCGCCCTTAACTACTTGATAATTAAATTGTTCATATCTTGTTTATTTAACTTATTGATTATTTTATTTACTAAAATAATGAGTTTTGATATGATTGCATGACTTGGACATTCACTGGGCTATTATAGCTCATTCCTTTTATTTGTTTTCCTTTACTCAGGTTTCCTGAAAAATTAAAGTTGGAACGACTGGTTTTTTATTATTATAGATGTTTAGTTATTGTAATAGCCAAACTGTGTTAGGCTATCTTTGTGAAAATCATGTATATTATGACATGTAAACTTTTGATGTGACTTGTACCCTTTAAGTAAATAATATGAGTGTATTTTATGTTATTTTATTTTAGTTTATTTATTTTGAGTTAATTACGCTCGGAGGTTTGCGTGAGTGCGTGATTCGAGTCCTGGCGAGAGCTAGGCAGGCAGTCTGCTAAGCCCTTTAGTGCGCCTCTGGGTAAGGTGGGGCTGTCACATATATTGCACACTAAGCCACAAAAAAAATGTCATGTTTTCGAAAAAGATGAAAAATGAATATATTACAAAAAAATTTGACAGATGCAACGACAAAAGAAATTATGTATACTAAACGTTTTTTTATATGTATATACAAACTTTTAATAACAAACTAATTCTGTTTGAATGAAAAATTAGTTTCCAGCAACGGCTCCGACGAAATCTGCCATTTTGATCCTCTGGATGTCATTCCACTTGAATTCCGAGATTGCTCCAAGATGATCAATACAGAAGAAAATTCTCAAGTAACCAAGGTCACCAGCTTTTGCAAAGAACCCCACATCTGCCATAGGTGTATTCTATTTCCTCACTTGTGAGCCTTCGACTTGTAATTTCCCGACCTCAACGCCTTTTCAGGTTTTCACCGAGGTTTCCCCCTTCCCCTTTTTTCTTTTTTTTCTTCTTTTCTTTATCTTTTTTTTTTCTTTTTTTCTTCTTCTTATTTTTTTTTTTTTGTGAAGCGCCCTTTTGGGTTTTCGCTTTTGTAGAGAGAAAAGAGAACAATCAACATTCAAGTCCTGGCCGATCATTTTCCATTTCATAAAATCAGACTGGTATAAAAATATTTGACATCAGTAAGACAATCTTCCCTTGATGGATTAGGGATAGATATATTAACATCATATGCCTTATTGATTTGCAAATTTTCATTTCAAAATTATTACAAAATAAAGACAGAGGTCGGTAACATTCTCAGTTTTTGTAACGAGGTCAGGTAAGGTGCTTGAAAGGTTAAGGTCGGAAAGCAGAATTCATGAAAAGGTTGATTATCTTGAGGTTGTGTTTTCAGAAATACTTATCCTAATTTTATTCTTTGCCCTTTTGGGTTTTACCTTTTTTTTTTTTCTTCTTGCCCCAGTTTGTCACTTTCCATAGGGTTTCCTTTTGTATCATTTTTCATTTTCATTCATTTTTCATTTCATTTTTATCATTTTTTTTACGCAACAGCAAATAGATAAAAATTGCCCCAGTATGGGGTGCGACCATCAAGTGGGTTATGAAACGAAATTCATAGATTTTGAAGGCTCAAATGGGAAAAACTAAGGAAAAATGTTTAAGGGAAAAGAAGTAAGGCACACCTTTGATCCGTCCTCTTTTGCGATAATTTTAAAAGAAAACTTACCAATCAAATGTAAAACCCTTTTACCATGTCTGAATTGATGATTTGGGGAAACACTTGACCATTCATTTCTGTCAGAATAAGGCCTCCTCCTGATAGTACCCTTTTCACGATGAATAGACCTTGCTAATTTGGAGCAAATTTGCCTTTAGCTTCTTCTTGATTTGGAAGGATTTGCTTCAAGACTTTATCTCCTACCTCAAACAGACGCGATCTGACTTTCTTAGTGTAAGCTCGAGCCATTCGTCGTTGGTAACATTGTCCATGACAAATAGCATTCAACCTCTTCTCATCAATGAGTGCCAACTGTTCATGGCGTTCCCTTAACCATTCGGCCTCTTCCAATTGGGCTTCCATTAGAATGCGTAAAGAAGAAATTTCTACCTCTGCAAGTAAAACTGCCTCCATTCCATACATAAGAGAATAAGGAATTGCCCTAGTTGAAGTTCTAGTTGCTGTCCTATAGGCCAAAAGTACAAAGGGTAACTTCTCGTGCCAATCTCGATAAGTATCAATCATTTTTCGAATGATTTTCTTCAAATTCTTATTAGCAGCTTCAACGGCACCATTGGCCTTAGGTCTGTAGATAGTAGAGTTTCTGTGCTTGATCTTGAATAGACCACACAATCCATCTACCATGTCATTATTGAGATTCCTTGCATTGTCGGTGATCAAAGTTTCTGGTACACCAAAACAACAAATGATATGGTTCTTGAGAAAATCTGCTACCACTTTCTTGGTCACTTGCTTGTAAGATTCTGCTTCTACCCATTTGGTGAAATACTCAATTGCCACAAGGATGAATTTGTGCCCATTTGAAGCAGGAGGATCAATTACCCCAATGACATCCATTCCCCACATTGAGCATGGCCAAGGAGCAGTCATACTGTGGAGTTCCGAAGGAGGAGCATGTATCACATCACCATGCATTTGACACTTAACGCACTTTTTGACGAACTCAACACAGTCATGCTCCATGGTGATCCAAAAATATCTGGTTCTCATTATCTTTTTGGCCAGCAAGTGTCCATTCATATGTGGCCCACACACGCCGCTGTGTACTTCCCTCATCAAATATTCAGCTTCCTTTTCATCTACACATCTCAAAAGACCCAGATCGCTTGACTTTTTATACAATATTTCTCCGTTCAAGAAAAATCTCGTAGACATCCTTCGAAGAAAATTCTTATCCTTTGTACTGATGTCTGAGGGATAGAATCCATTCTTTAAATACTCTTTCAAATCATGAAACCATGGAAGGCCATCAGACTCCCGCTCAATGCGTAGACAGTGAGCTGGTTCTTCTTGAATCTTGATGGAGATGGGTTCGATCACCACTTCATCAGGGTGACTGATCATGGCAGACAAAGTTGCTAAAGCATCTGCGAATATATTTCGAGTACGCGTAATGTGAGTGAATTCCAAAGTTTTGAATTGCCTGGCAAGAGTGAATAAGCAACAATAATACGGAATGATCTTAGAATCCCGAGTTATCCATTTTCCCAATGTTTGATGAATCAACAAGTCAGAATCACTGAACATTGCTAACTCTCTAATATCCATATCCAATGCCATTTTCAAACCCAAAATGCAAGCTTCATATTCAGCCATGTTATTAGTGCAATCAAACTTCAACTTAGTTGTAGCAGGATAATGTTTTTCATAAGGTGATATCAAAACTGCACCTATTCCTGCTCCGCACGAATTTGAGGCACCGTCAAAAAATAGCCTCCATCTTGAAGATTCCTCATTTGCATGATCTACTGCTCCCACAAACAATATCTCTTCATCTGGAAAATAAGTGTGTAAGGGTGTATAATCATCTTCCAGGGGATTCCCTGTCAGATGATCTGCAATAGCTTGACCCTTGACTGCCTTCTGAGTTGTGAACACAATGTCAAACTGACTGAGAATCATTTGCCATTTAGCCATGCGTCCAGTGGGCATCAGTTTCTCAAGTAAGTACCTCAAAGAATCTGATCGAGATATAAGGTAGGTGGTGTGATCAAGAAGATAATGTCTGAGTTTCTGATCAGCCCAAACTAATGCACAACACAATCTTTCCAGGAATGAATAGTTTGCCTTATAAGCCGCGAACTTCTTACTCAAGTAATAGATTGGCTGCTCTTTCTTTCCTGAATCATCATGCTGACCCAAGATACAACCCATTGTTCCGTCCAGAATTGAGATATACATGATGAGTGGTCGGTCTGGATTTGGTGGCACTAAGACAGGGGGATTCAACAGATAATTTTTAATTTTATCGAAAGCCTGTTGACAATGCTCATTCCAATCCATTGGGGCATTCTTCCTTAACAACTTAAACAGTGGCTCACAAGTGAGGGTTAACTGAGCAATAAATCTGCCGATGAAATTTATCTTTTCCAGAAAACTTTTGACGTCCTTCTGTGTCTTCGGAATTGGCATTTCTCGTATAGCTTTTATCTTTGTGGGATCTATCTTGATACCTTTCTTGCTTACAATAAATCCCAATAACTTTCCAGCAGGAGATCCGAAAGCACATTTTGCAGGGTTCAATCTCAGACTATATTTCCTCAACCTTTCAAACAATTTTCTCAAATTTACCAAGTGGTCTTCGGACCTCTTAAACTTGACTATGATGTCATCCACATAAACTTCTATCTCCTTGTGGATCATGTCGTGAAACAGCGTAGTCATAGTCCTTTGATAAGTGGCCCCAACATTCTTTAGTCCAAAATGCATGACTCTACAACAAAATGTACCCTATGGAGTGATGAATGATGTTTTCTCCCTATCTTCTTCTGCTACCAAGAGCTGATGATACCCAGTGAAACAATCAATGAACGAATCCATTTCATGTCCTGTTGTGTTGTCCAACAAAATGTGAATATTGGGTAAAGGAAAATCATCCTTTGGACTGGCTTTGTCTAAATCCCGATAATCCACACAAACTCACATTTCTCCCGACTTTTTGAGAATCGGAACCATATTCGATAGCCAAACAGGATAGTGGAACACAACAATGATATTGGCATTGAATTGCTTGACTATCTGCTCTTTAATCTTAAGGCTCATTTCAGGTTTGAATTTACGAGATTTTTGTTTTACTGAAAGAAAATTTGGGTCAGTGGGTAATCGGTGAACCACTATATCAGTAGAAACCCCAGGCATATCGTCACGTGACCATGCGAACACATCCTGAAATTGCGTGAGGAATTCAATCATTTCATTTCTCTGCTTCTTGTTTAAATGCACACTAATTTTAACTTCTTTCACCTCTGTCTCAGTGCCAATATTAATAGTTTTTGTTTCTTCCAGGTTCAGCTTGAGTTTTTCTTCGTATTGTTCAAGATTTTTAAGTACGAAATCATAATCTTCTTCGATATCACTCTCATTCTCATCAGCGGCTTGCACTATTTCAAAGTTCAGAGAGATATCGAAATTGCAATCATTGGTTTCAAGTAAAGTGACATCCAAAGGATTATAAGCAGTTATTTTCGGCCATCTGAAAAATGAAAGTAAAGAATACATAAATAAATAGACAAAAACATAATCTTCCTCTCATTAAAACTCAGAATGCATTAATTTAAAAAGTGGAATATGTACAACCACAGAAGTGTGGCACTATCCTTCAAGAAAAACATAAAGATGCAATTCAACTTTAAAGAAAGGTTTAGAAAACCATTTTCATTGAAAAGTAAAATGCAAAACATGATATGAGCCTGACTCTATTAACATAAAAGAAAAAGTCCACTCTAGGGATCTGTCTAGATATGGACATTGAGCAGAAGTGATCCCAAATTTACCGAAACTCCCTTTGCATAGGGAGATAATCGGCAATCCAGTTGTCTAATGCCCCTTCTTCAATTTCATCGAAACTGACAGTGTCAAATGCTTCCTTAACGTCAGTCATTCCGATGAACAGGCGACTTATTCTTTCTTTGACATTATCATCCTCCTTGCAGATTTTAGAGATAGTAACACCCAATGACCGCAGAAAGCTATGATAAAGTGGGGGGATATAGAGTGGGATGTGCCATCCTTCCTTCTTAGATCTCTTCTTCTCTTTCATCTCTTTCACATCCTTACCAGTTGGGTAAAAACTAAGCCCAAAGGTATCCTTCCGCTCTGTCACTTGAATTGATTCTACCACTCCTTGTAGCATCCTTCCAATGCCCTTACCTAGTTGGTAATCAGCCCTGATTAGTTCTTTGGCAATCATTATACTGGCATCAGATAACATCGGTTCCACAGGTGGCTTTCTTTCAGGGATCCAATTAATCGATACAATGTCGCAAGTGCGAAAACTTTGATCCAATGGCAACTTGTCTTTTGCTTTTCCTGAAGATCCGCAGTTTATTATCATGGTGCAATCGTCCTTAGCAAAGGCAGTGATCTGTTTATCATCCATAATGAATTTTACTAACTGGTGCAAAGATGACGGTATCAAACCTGAAGAGTGAATCCATGGTCGCCCCAATAGCACATTGTAGATTCCCGAAAAATTCATGACTTGACAGGTAACCTGATATTGGGCTGGACCCATTTCAAGCACTAAATCGATCTCTCCCATAGTTTCTTTCCTTGATCCATCGAATCCTCTGACTATAGTTGGCGATTGACGGACTTGTGATTTCAAGTATCCCAATTTTTACAGAGTGCCCCAGGGACAGATATTCATAGCAGACCCATTATCAATCAAAACCTTAGGCAGATGTTTCCAATTGCATCGCACGGATATGTACAGAGTTTTGTTGTGCCCCTTCCCTTCGGGCGTCAACTCATCCTCAGAAAAGGTGATATGGTTAGATGCCAAAATATTTCCTACTATTCCAGCCAATTTTTCAGTGGGAATATCCTTAGGAACATGAAACTCATTGAGAATCTTTAAGAGGGCATCTCGATGCAACTCAGATGTTAATAGGAGGTTGAGAATCGAAATCTGCGCC
The DNA here is from genome assembly GCA_024721245.1 of Mitragyna speciosa. Taxonomy (NCBI): domain Eukaryota; kingdom Viridiplantae; phylum Streptophyta; class Magnoliopsida; order Gentianales; family Rubiaceae; genus Mitragyna; species Mitragyna speciosa. Next base: position 16,139,460 of record CM045557.1, on the reverse strand, counting down.
GGCATTCGGCTCAACTGTTCCACTACCTTGTATTTACTTCTCTTTAAGATCCTTAAAAAATCTTCAGCGTCCTTCTCACTAACGGGTGGTTTGGGTGGCAGAGTGCTCTCCTTCCCCTTAGCTGGAACCATAATCTCTGGTTCAACCATCACTCTTCCAAACCTCAAAACTATTGTAACATCACCATCATATTCAGAGCCTTCATAATTCCAAGGCACTTGTTGTAAGTCCTCGATTGGCAACTGTTCTGGCAAATCAATGATCTCGGGTTCAAAGACTTCCAACTCAAAAGGTGAAACATCTAGGACAAATGGCTGGCTTGATGGATTGACGGCTGATAGTATTTCTTCTGACATAAATGGTTCTTTTGGTTGGGTTATAGGTGATGCCAATTTTCCAGTAAAAATATCATCCATATATTGACTCATGAATTCCTTTCCCAATAACATTGTTCTAGCTCGCCTGTCATCCCTATCAATAACGCCCACTATCTCTTCAATCGCAACTATCATCTCAGAAGAATCAGCAAACTCTTCATCCAAGGTAATAATCCCAACTGTAAATCCATGCTGAGGCAAAGGGTTATTGTCTATATTGGGTGCCTGTCCTCTCCCTCTTCTCAATACTATTTTTTCATCATCAATCATGTCCTAAATCTTGTGTTTCAAAGCCCAACAGTTAGCTGTGGGGTGTCCCCAACCTCCAGAAAGGTAAGCACAAATGGCTTGATGATCATAGTCATGGGGTAACCTATTAAGAAAAGTTTTCTGTGGTATTGTGCCAATCTTGCCCGCTGCTCTCAATTGGTCATATATTTGATCCAAAGATCAACCAAGAGGAGTGAAAGCCCTAGGCCGCCTCTGCGGAGGGTTAGCTGAACCTGTTGTATTATGAGGCTGATTGGGTGGAGCATAATTGTTAGGTGTAGACACCAAATTTTGACACACCATTTATTTTCAAACACTGGGGGGCATGTTTGCACTTTTTAGGACAAATTTTAAATTTTTAATAATCTCATGGGGGCAAAATAGTAATTTTATCTGTAAATATTTTTCTAACAATTTTTGGGGGTTTTAAATTTATATTTTTACTTTTATATGAATTTATTAATTTCTTATGATTTTTTCAGATTTAATTAGTATTTTTGATATTTTTACCAGCATAAGGGCAAAATGGAAATTTCATCTCGCGAATACAATTTTAGCTCATTTTAAGTTCCAAATTCATTTTTCAAATTCTTGAGGGATTTTTCTGAATTTTCTTAATTTTTTGAGGTCAATAGCTATTTTTCTGCAAATTTTCATTGCCCAAGGGTAAAATCGTTATTTTACAAATTAAATTCATTTTTCATCAATTTTGAGTCAAAAATGCATTTTCAAGTATTTTAAGCTTATTTTTAATTTTTGGTCATTTTTTTGAGATCAATAGCTATTTTTCTGTAAATTTTCACTGCCCAAGGGCAAAATCGGTATTTTACAAATTAAATTCATTTTTTATCAATTTTGAGTCAAAAATGTATTTTCTTTTTAGCTTATTTTTAATTTTTGGTAATTTTTTGAGGTCAATAGCTATTTTTCTGTAAATTTTTATTGCCCAAGGGCAAACTCGTCATTTTACAAATTAAATTTATTTTTCATCAATTTTGAGTCAAAAATGCATTTTCTAGTGTTTTAAGCTTATTTATAATTTTTTATAATTGTCTGAGTACAATAACTATTTTTTTCTGTGAATTTTTGTCATCCAAGGGCAAAATTGTCATTTCACATCCCAAACTCATTTTTCACTAATTTTTGAGTCCCAAACTCGTTTTTAGATTTTAAGCATGTTTCTAAGTTTCTAATTTTTGCAAAGTGAATTAGTGTTAATGAATTTATTATTTACATTTTTCTTGATTTTTTTCATTATTGTGAAAAAATAAATTTTTAAAGGATAAAGTTGTAATTATTGTAGTCAAGGGTATTTTGGTCTTTTAATCATTTCTTGGAGGTTAAGACTTGTGCAATATAAATACCCACTTAGGAATTAAAAAAAAAAAGAAAAAAGAAACCCTAAAACCACTTTAATTTTTTGTGCAAAAAGATCAAACACACACATTTTCACACTCAAAAACACGCACAACTACCGCCTTTTATTCATCTTCCGGCTACTGTTCATCAACCTTAATTTTACTGTTCATCATTTTCTCAAGAGGCCAGGCACTGTTCATCGTCAATCGAATTTCTATCGTCAGATTCACTGTTCATCCTTCTTCAAGTTAAAAGGTAAGTTCTTACTTTCTATTTTTGATCCACCAGTTTCATTTATTTATCTGATTGTTTATGTTCATTTATGTGAGATTTTCCTTGAATTGGTTTCGTTCTTGGATTTCTTATTTTCTGGATTTGTGTTTCTGGTTTCTGTTTTTGCTTCCTTGGTTCATCTCTCCCCCGTTCTTTCTGGGTTCTTCTCTCCATTTCCCTCTTCCATTCCACCGTCTCCTCCTCCCCCTCTACCAGAAACCACCAGAGCCACCACCACCACCACCCTCAACCTTTCTTCAACCACCACCGGACAACCTGCAGCAAACAACCAATACACAATCGCAATTCGCAACCCAATCACAAGCTGCATCTGCCCACCCACAAATCTAACAGCCCCTTGCATCACCATAGCTCCTCTCTCTGCCAAACTGACAATCATCAGAAAGCCAAAACCACGTTTTCATCAGTCTCACAAACATCAGCCATCAAAACCTCAACAATTGTAGCCAAAAATCCTGCAATTCCAAGCCCCTTCACCACCCAAACATCATCAATTGCAATCCAAAATCCCCACCGTAGCCCCTCAAATCTGTCCTCCAATCACCACCCTATCCCTGATCCACCAGACTCACTAGTTACAGCCACCAGTGAAACCACTAGCAGCCATCGATCCATCGCCACTGGCCTCACTACCATCGACCAAATTTGCTTCATAACAGCCTCCCAAAGCCACCATCAGGCACCAAATAATCCGCAACATAGCCCTAAAAAGCCATGATAATCAGCCCCAACTGCAGCAAGAACAATCACCAAAAGACTACCCAAAAAAAACAGCCCCATAAGCCACCGAAAACAACACAAATCACCTCCAAATCACCAAAAAAAAAAAAAACTGCCAAACCAGCCTCTCACAATTGCAAATAACCGCCCACAACATCATGCCAAAACAGTAACTTCACTACACTGAAACTCCACCAAGTTTCATTTACTTCATCACCGACGGTTATTGTCGACATTACCACCATCGAATCACCAAGTTTGTCAGCCAAGAAGTTAATCTTTGCTTCCATCTACTTGCGTATACATACCATTAAATTCATGGTTGTCTTCTTTTGGATTTTTGTCTGATGGGTAATGAATTTGTTTAATAGTATTGAGGCATTTGGGATTCGAGTGTTGGTTTAAGAATTAGTTTGAAGATGATTGGGGAGAAATTGGTTTGAGTATGAGGAAACTGTAAGAATTTGACGGAGGTTTTGGAATTGGGGGAAGAAACAATTTGGGATTTATGTTTGTGATGTGGAAAAATTTTAAAAAAGGCTGACTTGGGATCTCGTAAGTTGAAAGAGTTCAACAACTCTCGATTGAAGAAGAAATTTAAGGGAGTGGGTCTCGGTTGAAGAAGAAAATGTCTGGAAAGGAGAATTCATTTTGTTCCTTGGATTTGTTTTGGGGATGTCTTTTACATTGCGAAGGTGAAGAAAGCAGATCTATTTGGAACAAATGGGGGTGCGAGTTTGACGTCATTCTCGGTCCTAGCACCGATAGTGGGGTTAGGCAATTTAGTCTTTAGTTTTTGTTTTTTGTTTTTTTTTTTTGACTAGCTTCTAATTTAATGTAATTGAACCTTTTGCTTTGACATGCAGTTTAGTTAGCCACGTTTTTTTTAAGTTAACTAATTTGGTTGTACTTTTCTTTTACATTTTTTTATTTGTTGGTTGTTTTTATTGTGAAGTAATATTTATGTCTTGGCCATTTAAGATCTGGTTATTGCTACTTTGCCATGGAGTCTATTTATTTTTGTGCAATCGAGCCTTTAATTTTATAGTTTGACCACTCCAAATTTTTGTGTCCTTTCAATTAGGTCCTATAGTTTGCATCATTCCCCATTAAATTGCTGGAATTTATGTTTCACCCCTCCCACTTGCTAGAATCTCTTCTAAGTCCCTTTGACATGCTGGAATTTTAGTTTTAAGTCCTATGTTGATGGAATTTTTTATTCTAAGTCTTTTTGACTTGTTGGAATTTGTATTTTAGGCCCCATTAATTGCTGGAAATTGTATTTTAATCTCTCACATGTTGCTGGAATTTGTTTAGATCCCCATTATATTGCTGGAATTTATGTTTGACTTCGTTAATATTGCTGGAATTTTAGTTTTTAGTACCATATTTGCTGGAAATTTTTTTTTAAGTCCCCATCTTGCTGGAATTCTTAATTTTAATCCCAATTTGCTGATTTTTTTATGTGCTAAAATTTATGCTTTAGCCCTCAATTTGATAGAATTTACTTTTTATATTTTGTCTATCCAAAGTAATGGTACCTTGACGTATGTGCTCATTTTCTTAGCATTTAGTACCTGGTCTTCGCGAGGTATCCCTATTACTCGTTAATTTTTCTTGTGTGCTCCAAAGTGCTTTTACGTGATTTATTATACATTTTCTTCACATGTTTCGTATTTTATATGCTTTTTTGCATGTTTATATAATTTATGTTATTTAATTTCAAATTTTATTATTTTAACAAAAAATGTAATATTTTTGTATTTAGCTAGTCAATGTAATAATTAGGCTACATTTCTTATATTTTAGCAAAAATGGTGTATTTAGATAGATAAATGTAATAGATAGATCGTTTTTTTTCACTTTCCCTTCAAACTAGTAACTAACCCCCCCCGGTGTAATAGTTAGGGCTTGTGTGCCTTTTGTGTGTTTTTGTGCTTACGTGTTTTACCGTTTTCCTTAGGATTTTTGCATCTAGAATATTATGTTTATGTGCTATGTGCCCCTATGTGATCTTATATGTTTTTATATGTTTAATTTGCTTTTAATTCATGATTTAATATTTAATTCATGATTTATGATATTCTGTCACCACACTAGTCTGACGCTAGTTGTAGATTCATTCTTTTTCTCGCTAGTCCAACGCTAGTGAGATTTTTTAGAACGAGCTAGTCCAACGCTAGACCCTTAGGACATTTTAGTGTTAGGTACATTCGTGTGCATTTTTCATCTCATTTCACACACGTTTAGTTTTCTTTCCATTTCGGTATGATTTTATTATTATTATCAATCATTATTTATTATTATTTTTTTACACGTTTTTAAAATGCATGACATTTAGGTTACATTTCACTTAGAAATTACGACATTTGCGTGATTCGACTAGAAATTGTCGTCTACTCACGTGGGAAACGGTGGCATACAGGCCGTTCCCCCCTCCGTGAGTAGAAATATTTAGTCACGAGATACTAGTCTCCCGTACCCGTCATGTTGCATCCCCACTCTCTTCAATCACTTATTATATATTATTATTTTCTTTTCTTTTTGCATCACATTTTGCATCAAAACTCGTGACTCGCTCGAGGTCTTGACTCGGGTTTCGCAATTAATGCGATAATTCCGACCAAGGTTCGACAGGACATCCTCGAGATCTCGACTCGGGTTTCGCAATTAATGCGATAAATCCGACCAAGCCTCGACGGAACATACCGACCCTGCCGATATTCACATTTAGATTTAGGATTTGCATTCATTTAGAGACATCCAAAATGTGATAGAACTTAGGGTTAATTTAGGAAAATTTTGATTAAACCTCGCAACTAGCCTCGGCTAGGTTGAAAGGGTGCCTTAGGCGCAAGCCTTTGCCTTCCCTTTCTTCAAATGTGACTCCCGGACCTTTTCTCTCGTTTTTCGTAGACCAGAGTCAGAAAAAGGGTTTTAAAATATTTTTCTAAAAATTTTATTTTTATTTTGTTAAAACGGTTTTTCGGGTGACTTGGTACACCCTAACTCAGTACCAAGTGGCGACTCCATTTTCTAAAATAAAACCCTTTTTCAAAAATTATTGGCCAAACCTGTCGCATTTTTATTCCTGGTCTTGTTTTCTTTTAAAATACCATTTTTCTTAAAATACACTTTTTTTAATAAAATTTGATTTTTCTCACACACGCACAGTTTTTCCAAAATTTTAGTTTTTTCAAAAGGGTCATCAGACTAGACCGTCTTTTCGGGACGCGACAGTCAGCGACCCCACTTACACCCTTCACCCACGATTTTTGGGTCGCGACATTAGGATAAACAAGCCTCGGGCGATTCTGAATGGGTGGGCGAAAGTTATTTTGTGTGGGTCGAGGGTTTTGGAACATGGGTTGGGTATTTGGGTAGAATGGTTGAACATTCACTGGTTGAGATTGGGTGTTGAAGACAGGTTGAGGATATTGAGGGTAAACAGGTGGCGGAGGTGCTAACTGGGGATACTGTAGGTGTTGAGTCGGGTAATTTGATCGGTTGTTGAATCTGGGTTCAAGATTGGGACCTTGGTTTATGACAAAAGTTGCTTCCCCTTCCTTCTTTTCAGGCTTCTTTCCAATAGCCTTTTTCACATTGTTCATGTTTTGTAAAGACTCAACATGCATTTGTACAGCCGCTATATCCACTACTTTTCCTTTCTTCACACCTCTCTCTATGGCTTCTGCTTGTTCAATGACCTGAGCAAAAGACTTTCCAATGGAACCAACAATCGCCTGGTAGTACGGCGGGTCTTGGGCATCAATAAACAGCTTCACCATTTCGTTCTCATTGATCGGCGGGCTCACCTTGGCTGCGACGCTTCGCCACCTCTGACCATAGGTTACATAGCTTTCCGAAAGTTTCTTTTTCAATTCTACCAAAGAGAATCTATCAGGTACTAGATCACAGTTAAACTCATACTGCTTAATAAAAGCTCTAGAGAGGTCCGTCCAGTTTCGGATTTTCGAAAAGTCCAACTTCAAATACCACTCCAATGCATCCTTTTCCAAACTTTCACCAAATAACCTCATCGGCAATCTATTATCTTCAGTCAGCTTTCCCAACTTGTTACAAAACATCTTGAGATGAACCACAGGGTCCCCATTGCCGTTGTACTTAGAAAACTCTGGAATTTTGAACTTTGGTGGCAATTGGGTATCTGGAAACATACAAAAGTCTTCATAGTCCAATCCTCCATATCTGTCGAATCCTTGACTTTCTTTGATAAAGTCATCAAACCTATCCAACCTCCTTAACAAAGCCTTCTCCATCATATTGGGATTCTCTTCTCTGGCATAAGGCTCTGCATTTGCTCCTCCTTGAAATCCGGAATCCAGCACAAATTGTCTCGCAATATGGACTGGCAAGGGTTGGTTGTTCAGAGTGAAGTGGGTGGTTTGCTGAGGGAATTGAGGTTGTTCTAGGGTGTTTTGAGTTTGTTTAGGGTTGGGAGGAATTGGAATGGGCATTGGTTGGTTCTGGATGATTGGAGGTAGAGGAGGCATTTGGGTATTTTGATTATCTAGGGGCGGAGTCTGTTGGGCAATTGGGACAGTATTGTTCACATCTGATGTGTTCCCTCCTGTATTGGGTCGGGTTTGCAAAGTTCCCTGAGTAGCTGGTGCGTTAGAGGTAGAGTCACCATTGTTCATGTTGCTAATGAAATGTGCAATAATCTGACTGTGAGAAGACACCTCCTGAGTCATATTGTTCATTTTGGACAGCATTTCGTTCATCTGGACCCTTAGTGCTGTCATCTCAGATAACTGATTTCCCGTGGGCGCTTCGGGAGACTTCGGGCGGTTACTCATGTTTATATGCAATAATCTAGCACGAGACCTCGTGTAAATGGGGTTTCGATGGAATGAAGCTATGATTAAGAACACCTGAAATACATGTTGGAGAGGAAACTAATTTAGTCATCCTTTCATTATTGGTGCTGTCAAAAATTCATTGTTCAAAAAGAAAAAAGAAAAATACTGAAGTTAGTAAGTGTGTAAATAATTTTTATGCATGTCCTAGGGGGAGCCCTTATTATGCCAAGGGTAGGCCTAGCATGAGATGCAATCCTTTAGAATGAGACCCCCCTTTCAATATTTGAACAGGATAAATTTAGCTCCAAAAGAAATAGCCTTTTCATTTCTTGAGTCAACTTTCATACAATTTGAACATAAAAGACAAAACCCTCACTATTTTCATTGACATCTCAATATAAGGGAGTACATCATTCTGTCAACTCATCTACACATTCTAAGACTTTCTTCAACTAATCTTCTAAGCGCTGAGCTTTGCTGTGGTCCGGCTCCCAAGAGTACCTGTTCATCGTGTGATTGATGTCGTCTTTCAACTTCAAGCATTTCCTTTTCTTCTCTCGTAGCTCTTGTTTCGCTTTTGTATAAAGTTGCTTGACAGATTCATATGCCTCTTTGTTCTTCTCAGAATTTTGCTTCACTTGTATTATTTCGCAATCTTTCATTTCCAACAGGGCTTTCAACCGACTAATTTCCTCAATGGGGTCAACCATGCTTTGTTCCTTTGGATGACTCTGATTCCTAAGCCACTCGTCATATTGCGGAGTAGTCCTAGGAGTGCCTTTGTTCTTTGAATCAAAGGAGATATTCTGGTCTGTGCAACGACTTCCCTATGCCTCTGCGATTTCTGACTTTCTCAGAATATTCTCAGGACAGATTCCGTGCTGAAAAATAACACGAAAATCTTCAATTTGTACATTCTGGAGGAATTCCCTGGATGCGACCGAATTGGCGGAGGATTCTTTGAGGTATGTAAGGCGCGATCCCATTGATACCTAACTAGTGGAATAAATTTATTTTCGAAAACTTTGTAACACCGGTTTATGACACTCAGTCCACTCTAAAACCCAGCTAGATCTTTTGCTCACTCAATGTACTAAAAAGCTCCAAGTATCCCTTGACCTCTTTAGGTTGATTCACTTGATCGAGTCTTTTGTTATGAGATTGAACCCTAATTCACATCCTTTCACAATAAGTCCTAACCTTATCATAGATCTTCGACAAAGGTGCTCCATGGCCCAAACTTGGAGTATAATGCTAGGACCATAAAAGAAATCGGGCTTTTATCTTGCATTTGGTACATGCAACAAAGATGTCTGCAATGATGGTTGGAACTATGGTGAGACCACGTCCGTCGATCCCTATGAAAAAGCTCAGACATCATCTTCACAAGTCCTTATGTTTACCTTGTCATCTGGCCTCAGAAAAAGAAAAACCCTAGCTAACACGTAACCATAGACCCAAATCCTATCTTTGAAACCATGCATCTTCAGTGCTGATAAAGAAGTCCTTTTGTTGTGCTAGTGAAACATCCTCTTGAACCAAAATAATGATACAAACATTTGATTTCTATTGAGTTTGCTTGCGCCGGTCCAGCTAAAACTGATTCTCTCAACCCTGTGAATTTACTGAGTTCTCTTTTGTCGCTCATAGTTGGAAATATCAGACCCTTATCATCGAGTGAAAGCCCCAAAAATCCAGCTATTTCTTCCAGTGTGATCGTCATCTCATAGTCACCAAACTTAAACACTGAATGCTCGGGATCCCAAACTTGCACTAGAGCGTTAATAATGGCTTCGTTAGGCTCTACATCGATCAAATATGCCAGATGTTCCAAGTGTTGTGACACTAGATTTTGTTCCGAAGGATGCATAGCGGTTCTCCAATTTCTGAGTAGTTGAGAGATCTCCTTTGATTTGTTGATCTTGCACAGGCTACCCATTCTGACTACAAAGAAAGTTATTATCAGACTACCTTACCTAGGGTCTCACCCGCCAAGATAATACTGAAAATGTAAACGTGCATGTCTTTTAGGGTTATGTACCCAAGACCAAAGGGTGGCTTTCCTATCATGGGATTCCCGAAATGGCATTCCCTCTACGGTTTATGCATGATGACAGTCTATTAAAGCTGATTAAAATATGCAAAAAAATTCCAATCTTGAGAAATGTCCTAAAGAGAGATATACATATATTTTTATATATATAACAATGATGCTGAAATTTCTTTGAGAAAGACTGGATCCTAAACTGTACAGAAGAAATTATTGACTCCGAAAATGTTTTATTATTAAAAACAAATCGAACCTTTACGAGACACAATAAATAATCATGACTTTACAATTAAAAAAAAGGTCAATTCATGAAATTATTTTTTTGTGTAATGTGGGACGGGAGGGCGGGGGATACGGCAAAGAATGATGTAAATTAAAAAAATTTTTTTAACTGATAAACACAAGCTATATAAAAAATTTGACCACTTGGGTACATTTATTAACTTAAAAAGAAATTAGTTAGGATAAAATTGACAAGTACAACAAGAATGAATAAACTTTAAAAAATATTTGAAATTACACCTCTTATTGAAAAATTAGATTTTCAGAACCTTTACACAGTTTACAACGACTTGACTTTTGGGTATTTTATTTACAATCCATCTCTCTCAAGGAAATTAATTATGAAAATAAAATTTAAACATGCCAAAAGATGGCTGGCTTTCTATGAGAGCACCATGCCAGGGCTCTTTATTCTATGGTTGTGAATGCAATCAAAGAAATAAGAAAGAGCGCGTTAGTTTCAACCAATAACACATAACATACTGGCAAAATAGACAAATAATGAACAGTAAAACAAAGAAAGGAAAGGGGGTGAATCCCCTCCTCTCATGCCTGATAAGGCAAGGCTGATTCTACCCTAGGTTATTCTACATGGATGCATGAGGTTGGGCTCACTAATGCATCTAGACTCGATTAGGCTATCGACTCCCAAGCCTTCAGACCTAAGGGTAAGGGTCATCAATCCCAAATCTCTTGGTCGGTGACTCAAGTGATCCCCTAGACACCGCTACATGCACGAATGCGATGGCCGCATGTCTAGGCAGATCGATCCTAGTCCTAAAGGGATGGGTGGGTGGCAACCACCAAAAAGAGAAAAAGGGTAAAAAAATATCGAATGCACGTATGGAGTGCTCCTTATGAGAGGAGGGGATGTAATATTAACACGCGTGGGCTCTAAGGGTGATTGATCCCCTCCCAAATGCAAGCGCAGTCGAATAAAGCAATAATAAGCAAATAAATCATACATACATTACATAAGTAGCCGGGAGACGGGAAGTGTGTGAAATGCGAAAAGAAAAACCTAAAAACCTAGGAAAGAAATATGCAATCCTAACATTCAAACGCGATGGAAAAAAGGGTTAAATAAGGAAAAGATGATTAAGCCTTGTGCTCGGACTCGCTAGTAATCCCCAGTGGAGTCGCCAAAAATCCTGTCGCGTCCGAAAAATCGTAAAGCAAAAGGGTACTAGTGGGGTCGTGACTGTCGCGTCCCGAAAAGACAGTCTAGTCTAATGACCCTTTTGAAAAAGCAAGTTTTTGGGAAAATCGTGCGCGTGTGTGAAAAATCAGATTTTATTGAAAAAGTGTATTTTAAGAAAAATGGTATTTTAAACGAAAACAAGGCCAGGACTAAAAGTGCGACAGGTTTGGCCAACTAATTTTGAAAAAGGGTTTTATTTTATTTTAAAGAATGGAGTCGCCACTTGGTACTGAGTTAGGGTGTACCAAGTCACCCGAAAAACCCTTTAATAAAAATAAAAATTTTAGAAAAATATTTTAAAACCCTTTTTCGACTCTGGTCTACGAAAAAATGAGAGAAAAAGGTCCGGGAGTCACATTTGAAGAAAGGGAAGGCAAAGGCTTACGCCTAAGGCACCCTTTCAACCTAGCCAAGGCTAGTTGCGAGGTTTAATCAGAATTTCCTAAATTAACCCTAAATTCTATCGCGTTCGGATGTATCTATATGAATGCAAGTCCTAAATCTAAATGTGGGTATCGGGAGGGTCGGAATGTCCCGTCGAAACTTGGTCGGAATTATCACATTAATTGCGAAACCCGAGTCGAGACCTCAAGGGAGCCACGAGAGTCTATGCAACATGAAATGCAAAAAGAAAAGAAAAATAATAATATATAGTAAGTGAAGAAGGTAGGTATGCAATATAACGGGTACGGGGAACTAATAACTTGTGACTGAATCTTTCTACTCACGGAGGGGGGAACGGCATGTACGCCACCGCTTCCCATGTGAGTAGGCGACTATTTCTAGTCGAATCACGTAAATGTCCTAATTTCTAAGTGAGATGCAACCTAAATGCCATGCATTTTGAAAATGTTGTCAAAATAATAATAGTAAATAATAATAATAATAATAGTAATAATAAAATCATGTCAAATGGAAAGAAAACTAAAAAGTGTGTGAAATGTGAAATGCACACGAATGATCCTAACACTAAAATGTCCTAAGGGTCTAGCGTTGGGCTAGTCCGTTCTAAAAATCCCACTAGCATTGGACTAGCGGGAAAGAAAGAAGCCACAACTAGCGTTGGACTAGTGTGGTGACGGGATACGATAAATCATGAATTAAACACTAAAGCATGCATTAAAAGCAAATTAAACATATAAAAACATATAAGATCACATAGGAGCACATAACACATAAGCATAATATTCTAGATACAAAAATCCTAAGAAAAGCGGTAAAAGAAATAAATGCGTAAGCACGCAAAAGCAAATGAACCCTAACTATTACACCCGGGGCTTAATTTACAATTTATAAGGGGGAAATTAAAAATACCCTATCTATTACACTTTCTATCTAATTACACAATTTTTGCTAAAATATGAGAAAATAATAATAATAATAATAATAATCTAACTATTACATTGATTAGCTGAATACAAAATATCATATTTTTCAAAATAATAATAATAATAATTTAAAATTAAACCAATTAACTACATAAATACGCAACAAGTATATAAAATAAGAAATAAACAAATAACGATAAAAATAATGCAAAAAATCACATTGGAGCATATTGGAGCACATAAAGAGGAAATTAATAAGAAATAGGGATACCTCCCGAAGACCCGGTACAAATACTACCCACAATGAACAAACAAGTCAAGGCACCTCGGTATAATCAAATAAAACCCAAAATATATAACTATTGATGAATTGAGATAAAAAAATGGATTCTAGCAACTAAGGAGCTTAAAATGAAATTCTATAAAATTTAAAGGGTACAACTAAAAAATTCACATAAACGGGGGGCAAAAATGTAACTTTAAGCAAGTAAAAGGGCACAAAGCTATAAATTTCAGCAACTAATGGGCTTAATTGCAATTAACAAAGACTTAATTGAAAGATGACAAAACTTGGGAGGGGCAATCTAAAATTTCCAAGGACTTAATTGAAAGGAACTCAAAATTAAAAAGGGCCAATCTACAAGTACAAGGGCTTTATTGTGTAAATTAAAAGTATTCCATGACATAGTGGCAAAACCTAAATTCTAGGAGCCAAGACATAAATAGATATTTTGTAACCAAATAACCAGAAACTATATTAGAAAATCCCTTTTCTCCCCTTCCCAGCTTCGTTTCCAACATTTCTAACCAAAATTCTCACGTCTTCTCTTTCTCTCTAATTCTTTATTCTCTCTTTCCTCTCTGGTTTTATCCAGACTTATCCCTCTCTCCTTCTCGTTCTCTCTCCCTTATTGTTTCCTTCTCTTTTCCATTCTTTTTCTTCTCTTCCGAATTCCCTCTCGCCTTTCCTGTTCTTCCCTCTTTCTTTCCTTCTCTCGCTTGCTCTCCCTCAGATCTCTTTTCTGTCGCTCACTGTCTCCATTTGGTTTTCACCCTCTCTACTTCTCTCACCCTCACTGTTTTCTTTTCCTTTCAATTTCTTCTTGTTGTCTCTATTTTCTCTTTAATCAAAGAACATCACTCAACCCCTCCCTCTGATCTCTCATCATCTTCCACAAAAATCAGAAACTAAACTCTAATTTTCTTGATTCAATTCCAATTCAAAACAATAAAATCCAAGCAGCAATTGACTTGAAAAGTAATATTTTCATACCAAACCACAGAAACGACAGTGTTGAGCAGAGAAAAGGAAGGATGGAAACTTGGAGAGTCAGACCCAGGAGCAGAGGGGTTGTTTGGCCTCAGACAAGGCCAACGGCGATGGCAGAGGAGCAGTGGAGCTGGCAGAATCTACTTTCTGGTCACGATTGTGAAGTAGCATTTGGGGTCTTTTGTTGACTAAGAATGGAGTACTAGGTGGTGGGACTGGTGGGATTCGAGGTGGTGCAAGGTGGAGAGATTGCAGTTGGAAGTGAAAGGTAGTGACAATTGGAGGACTTGGGCTGGAATTTTGGTTGCTGGCAGCAGGATTTGGGTTGATTTAAGCTTGGCCGCTGATTTTTATTTTTTATTTATTTTTTTTTTTGATTGATGATGTTGGTGATTGATGAATCTGTATGTGTGCCTAAATGAATATGTCTTTGTGTGTGTGAATTACCGTGTGTGTTTTGTGTGAGCTTTATGTATATGTGTGTGGGTTGTTGGCGTTTGTGAGTGTGTGTATCTGTATTATTGGTTCTCTGTAAAAATGATGAAGTCTGTTACTATTGGTGGTTGGGCAGTGTTCTTACAGTGGCTTGTTGTGTTTTGTGGGCTGAATTGGGTGGTTGTGGTTCTGGTGGTGAGGGTGGAAAAACTGGGGGAAACAGGGTGGTGAGAGGGAGGTCCGGCGGTGGCTTTAAGGTTGCGCAGGTGATGGTGGAATCTGGACAGTGATCGTTTGATATTGGTGAAGAATTAAGGTTGAGTTTGACGAATTTGGAGCTGACTGATTCGGGTAATTTGCCAGTGGTGCTTATTTGGTGAATTTGCGTGAATTTTGGGGAAAATTTGTTGAGATTGGGCTATTGGTTTCTAGTTGTTCTGTAACCTAGTTTTATTTTTTTTATTGTTTGGTAATTGCAGGTTGGGGAAGGCTATTCTGTGCAGGTTTATTTTATGGTGGCTTGAAATCTGGTTTGGGGCTTTGTATGGTGGAGATTGGATTGTTACAGTGGTTGCTGGGGGTTGATGGTTGCAGGGGATGCGACGGATTGCTGGCAGTCCGTGGTTCAATGGTGGAGTTGCTGGGCATTGGGGCTGATTTATGGTTTATGCTTGATTGGGAAGGATTTTGCTGCAGGTTTGAAATGTAGTTAGTGGTGGTGAGATTGGGGCTGTTTGAGAGTTGAAATGGAGGAGAATGGTGGTGGAGAGGAGGGGTTTGATTTTCTGGTTGCAGGGGAGAGAGACGGTGGTGATTGGTGGAGCTTGGTGGTTGATTGGTGGAGAAGCAGGTGGAAGAGGGAGAGAGAGAGAGAGAAGAGAGAGAGCTAGCAACGAAAGAAGAATAAAAACCCAGAAAAGCAAATCATCAAGAAGACTAAGAATTCTCAGTGATAAAAATGAAAACCCAGAAAAACAAGAACAAAGATAACGCTGATAATCTGATTAAAATTTCTAACAAATAAACACCATTAATTTGATTTGGCTTGGAAAAATAGCAGAAAAAGATATCAATTAAAGAGAAAAACCAACCTTTTTAACGTTTGCAAGTGATCTGATGAACAGTAACGCGATCCGGAGGTTGGAGATGATGAACAGTAGCAATGAATTAAGACGACACTTAGTGTGTTTTTAGGTGTTTTTGTGTGTTTTTTGTGTTTTGATCTTCTAGGGTAAAATCAAAGTGTGTTTTAGGGTTTTTTCATTTTTTCCTCTCTTTTTAAAATTCCTAAGTGAGGTATTTATACTGCACAAGTCTTAACCTCCAAGAAATGATTAAAAGACCAAAATACCCTTGACTACAAAAATTACAACTTTATCATTTAAAAATTTATTCTTTCACAATAATAATAAAAAAATCAAGAAAAATGTAAATAATAAATTCATTAACACTAATTCACTCCGAAAAAATTAGAAACTTAGAAACATTTTTAAAATCTAAAAAAGAATTTGGGACCAAAAAACTGGTGAAAAATGAGTTTGGAATGTGAAATGACAATTTTGCCCTTGGATAACAAAAATTCACAGAAAAATAGTTATTGTCCTCAGAAAAATTATCAAAAATTACAAATAAGCTTAAAACATTAGAAAATGCATTTTTGGCTCAAAATTGATGAAAAATAAATTTAATTTATAAAATGAAGATTTTGCCCTTGGGCAATGAAAATTCACACAAAAATAGTTATTGTCCTCAGAAAATTATCAAAAATTACAAATAAGCTTAAAACACTATAAAATGCATTTTTGACTCAAAATTGATGAAAAATGAATTTAATTTGTAAAATGACGATTTTGCCCTTGAGCAATGAAAATTCACAGAAAAATAATTATTGGCCTCAAAAAATTACCAAAAACTAAAAATAAGCTTAAAACACTGGAAAATACATTTTTGACTCAAAATTGGTGAAAAATGAATTTAATTTGAAAAATGACGATTTTGCCCTTGGGTAGGTAATGAAAATTCACAGAAAAATAGTTATTGTCCTCAGAAAATTAAGAAAATTCAGAAACATGCCTCAAGAATTTGAAAAATGAATTTGGAGCTTAAAATGAGCTAAAAATGGCATTCGCGAGATGAAATTACCATTTTGCCCTTAAGCTGGTAAAAATATAAAAAATACTAATTAAATCTGGAAAAATCATAAGAAATTAATAAATTCATATAAAAGTAAAAATATGAATTTAAAGCCCCCAAAAATTGTTAGAAAAATATTTACAGATAAAATTACTATTTTGCTCCCTGAGATTATTAAAAATTTAAAATTTGTCCTAAAAAATGCAAACATGCCCTCCGGTGTTTGAAAATAAATGGTGTGTCAAAATTTGGTGTTTACAGAGGATTGTCAGCAGGCTTTTGATAAAATTAAAGATTATCTGTTGAACCCCCTGTCTTAGTGCCACCAAAGCCAAGCTGATCACTCATCATATATCTCTCAGTTCTGGACGGAGCGATGGGTTGTGTCTTGGGTCAGCATGATGATTCAGGGAAGAAGGAGCAGGCAATCTATTACTTGAGTAAGAAGTTCACGACTTATGAGGCTAACTATTCATTCTTGGAAAGGTTGTGTTATGCATTAGCTTGGACTGCTCAGAAACTTTGACATTATTTTCTTGATCACGCCACTTACCTTATATCTCGATCAGATCCTTTGAAGTACTTACTTGAGAAACCGATGCCCACTAGACACATGGCTAAATGGCAGATGATTCTTAGTCAGTTTGACATTGTGTTCACAACTCAGAAGGCGGTCAAGGGTCAAACTATTGCAGATCATTTGGCAGGGAATCCCCTGGAAGATGATTATGCACCCTTGCACACTTATTTTCTGGATGAAGAGATATTGTTTGTAGGAGTAGTAGATCATACGAATGAGAAATTTTCGAGATGGAGGTTATTCTTTGACGGTGCCTCAAACTCGTTCGGAGCAGGGATAGGTGCAGTTCTGATATCACCTGATGGAAAACATCATCCTTCTATAGCTAAGTTGAAGTTTGATTGCATTAATAACATGGCCAAGTATCAAGCCTGTATTTTGGGTTTGAAAATGGCATTGGATATGGATATTAGGGAGTTAGCAGTGTTCAGTGATTTTGACTTGTTAGTTTATCAAATATTGAGAAAATTGATAACTCGGGATTCTAAGATCGTTCCGTATCATTGTTGCTTACTCACTCTTGCCAGGCAATTCAAAACCCTAGAATTCACTCATATTCTGCATACTCGAAATATATTCGCAGATGCTTTAGCAACTTTGTCTTCCATGATCAGTCATCCTGATAATATAGTGATCGAGCCCATCTCCATTAAGATTCAAGAAGAACCAGCTCACTGTCTGTGCATTGAGCAGGAGCCCGATGGTCTTCCATGGTTTTACGATTTGAAAGAGTATTTAAAGAATGGATTCTATCCCTCAGGTATCAGTACAAAGGCTAAGAATTTTCTACTAAGAATGTCTACGAAATTTTTCTTGAACGGAGAAGTTTTGTATAAAAGGTCAAGCGATCTGGGTCTTTTGAGATGTGTAGATGAAAAGGAAGTTGAATATTTGATGAGGGAAGTACATAGCGGCGTGTGTGGGCTACATATGAATAGACACTTGCTGGCCAAAAAGATAATGAGAACTGGACATTTTTGGCTCACCATAGAGCATGACTGTGTTGAGTTTGTCAAAAAGTGCATTAAGTGTCAAATGCATGGTGATGTAATACATGCTCCTCCTTCAGAACTCCACAATATGACTGTTCCTTGGCCGTGCTCAATGTGGAGAATGGATGTCATTAGAGTAATTGATCCTCCTACTTCAAATGGGCATAAATTCATCCTTATGGCGATTGAGTATTTCACCAAATGGGTATAAGCAGAATCTTACAAACAAGTGACCAAGAAAGTGGTAGCAGATTTTCTTAAGAACTATATCATTTGTCGTTTTGGTGTGCCCAAAACTTTGATCACTGACAATGCAAGGAATCTCAATAACGACATGGTAGATGGATTGTGTGGTCTGTTCAAAATTAAGCACAGAAACTATGCTATCTATAGGTCTAAGGATAATGGTGCCGTTGAAGGTGCCAATAAGAATTTAAAAAAAAATCATTCGAAAGATTATTAATACTTATCGAGATTGGCATGAGAAGTTGCCCTTTGCACTTTTGGCCTACAAGACAGCAATTAAAACTTCAACTGGGGCAACTCCTTATTCTCTTATGTATGGAATGGAGGCAGTTTTACCTGCAAAGGTAGAAATTCCTTCTTTACGCATTCTAATGGAAGCTCAATTAGAAGAAGCCGAGTGGTTAAGGGAACGCCATGAACAGTTGGCACTCATTGATGAGAAGAGGTTGAATGCTGTTTGTCATGGACAATGTTACCAATGACGAATGGCTCGTGCTTACAATAAGAAAGTCAGGTGGCGTCTATTTAAGGTGAGAGATAAAGTCTTGAAGCAAATCCTTCCAAATCAAGAAGAAGCTAAGGGCAAATTCGTTCCAAATTGGCAAGGTCCATTCATCGTGAAAAAGGTACTATCAGGAGGAGGCCTTACTCTGACAGAAATGGATGGTCAAGTGTTTCCTCAGATCATCAATTCAGACATGGTAAAAAGGTTTTACATTCAATTGGTAAGTTTTCTTTTAAAATTATTGCAAAAGAGGACGGGTTAAAGGCGGGCCTTCTTTCTTTTCCCTTAAACATTTTTTTCCTAGTTTTTCCCTTTTGAGCCTTCAGAATCTATGAGTTTCGTTTCATAACTCACTTGATGGTCACACCCCATACTGGGGCAAATTTTACTTGTTAACTGTTGTGTTAAAAAAAAGAGTAAAAAAAATGAAATTGAAAAATGATACAAAAGAAAACCCCATGGAAAGTGATAAACTGGGGCCTAAAAAAAGGGGGGGGGGGGGAGGGGAAGAGAAAAAAAAGAAAGAGAATCCCAAAAGTCAAAGAATAAATTCGGGATAAGTTACTCTAAAAATGCGACCTCAAGATGATCAACCCTTTTTAAAAATTTTGTTTTCTAGCCTTAACCTTTCGAACACCTTACCTGACCCCATTACAAAATCCAAGAATGTTACTGACCTCCGTCCTTATTTTGTGATAATTTTGAAATGAAAATTTACAAATCAATAGGGCGTGTGATGTTAATATATCTATCCCTAATCCATCAAGGGAAGATTGTTTTACTGATACCAAACATTTTAATACCAATATGATTTTATGAAATGGGAAACGATCGATCAAGACTTGAATGTTGATTGTTCTCTTTTCTCTCTACAAAAGCGAAAACCCGAAAGGGTGCTTGAAAAAAAAAGAGAAAATGGGAGGGGGAAACCTCGGTGAAAACCCGAAAGAGCGCTGAGGTGGGGAAATTACAAGTCGAAGGTTCACAAGTGAGGAAGTAGAATACACTTGTGGTAGATGTGGAGTTCTTTGCAGAAGCTGATGACCTTGGTTACTTAAGAATTTTCTTCTGTATGGATTATCTTGGAGCAATCTCGGAATTCAAATAGAATGACATCCAAACGACCAAAATGACAGATTTCTTCAAAGTCGTCGCTGGAAATTAATTTTTCATTTGAACATAATAATTAGTTGTTATTAAAAGTTTTATATATACATATACGAAAATGTTTAGTGTACAGAATTTCTTTTGTCGTTGCATCTGACAGATTTTTTTGTGATATATTCATTTTTCATCTTTTTTTGAAAATATGACATTTTTTGTGTCTTAGTGTGCAATATAAGCAAAAGTGATCCTAAATTTATCGAGATCCTGAGATATTTATGGAAGAGCATACATGGCATTTATCGTAAATCGTGGATCAGAGAATTTTGGAATCAGAAAATGTCAGAAAGCAAAGGCGGGAGACCAAATCAGGATTCTGGATTACGATACTCATGTTTATATGTAATAGTGGATCAAGGGACTGTTAAATGGTGGCATAACTTTTGCAATTACCGTTATCTTTTTCTCTTTTGCAAATATGGTCACATCATCTTCAATTGAGACCTTTGACAAGAATAACAACTGAGGCAATTTTGTTAAGTCAATGATAGCTTGATCAAGGGCACAATTCAAAAAAAAAAAAAAAAGAAGGAGAATTTTGTTTTCAAAATTGACACTAGGGCAAAAATTTTTTGAAAATTTTTTGGGTTAGTTTTGATAATTTATGTTTGCAGCAAAATTTTGAAAAGAATTTTTTATATTGAAGTGAGTGGTCGGAAGGTTTAAGTCAAATAAGATTTTAATGTTTTCATATGGCACCTAAACATTGAAAAGAGTGATTTCAAAGGGTTTTGACGCCATACGCTGGGCAAAATTTTTTGGAAAAATTTTGACAAGTTTCGTTGATTTGGATGCAACATTTGACAATGGCTTTTAGGTTTCTCGATGTCTTAATTTTGTCATGTATCTGTCCAATAGTCTGGTCAGCATCTGTTCATTTATATTTCCAAGCCTGGCAACCCAGGATCATTTCTTTACTTTTTCAAGTTTGACAGCCCAAACTTTGCATTCATCAACCTTGGCAGCCCAAGGTTATGCATCCGTCCAACAGTCTGGTCGGCATCTGTTTATTTACGTTTCCAAAGCTGGTAGCCCAAACCTTGCATTGCATTTTATGATTCCTGACAGCCCAAGCTCATTTATTGGCTTTTTCAAGTTTGGCAGCCCAAACTTTGCATTCGTCAACTTTGGCAGCCCAAGGTCATGCATCCGTCCAGCAATTTGGTCGGCATCTATTTATTTACGTTTCCAAGGCTGGTAGCCCAAACCTTGCATTACATTTTATAAGAACTGACAGCTCAGGATCATTTATTTACTTTTTTAAGTTTGGCAGCCCAAACTTTGTATTGCTCAACCTTGGCAGCCCAAGGTCATGCATCCGTCTAGCAGCTTGGTCAGCATCTTTTTATTTACGTTTCCAAGTCAGGCAGCTCAGACCTTGCATTGCATTTTATGATTCCTGGTAGCCCAGAATCATTTATTTGCTTTTTTAAGTTTGGCAACCCAAACTTTGCATTCATCAACCTTGGCAGCCCAAGGTCATGCATCCGTCTAGCAGCTTGTTCAGCATCTTTTTATTTACGTTTCCAAGTTTGGCAGCCCAGACCTTGTATTGCATTTTATGATTCCTGGCAGCCCAGGATCATTTATCTGCTTTTTCAAGTATGGCAGCCCAAACTTTGCATTCATCAACTTTGGCAGCCTAAGGTCATGCATCTGTCTAGCAGTTTGGTCGACATCTTTTTATTTACGTTTCCAAGTTTGGCAGCCCAAACCTTGTATTGCATTTTATGATTCCTGGCAACCCAAGATTATTTATTTACTTTTTCAAGTTTGGCAACCCAAACTTTGTATTCATCAACCTTGGTAGCCCAAGGTCATGCATCCGTCCAGCAGCCTAGTCGGCATCTGTTTATTTACGTTTCCAAGTCTGGCAGCCCAGACTTTGCATTACATTTTATGATTCCTGGCAGCTCAGGATCATTTATTTACTTTTTCAAGTTGGCAACCCAACTTTGCATTTATCAATTTTGGCAGCCCAAGGTCATGCATCCGTTCAGCAGTCTAAACGGCATGTGTTTATTTACATTTTCAAGTCTGGCAGCCTAGACATTGCATTTAACTTATCAGTACTCATTTTGTTTAGCAATCTGAACTCATTTTTTTTGCCTGTTAGTTTAAGCATTTTGTTTTGTCTCGCAGTCTCTTACCAATCTATGTTATCTTTGTTTAACAATTCAAATAGTGCATTTCTTTCTGTGTTTTGCTCACAAGGTTTGGAAAGTTTGAACTCTTGTGTTACCATTTTCAATTGTGTTTCGCATCCACTGTTCACTTACATCTGAATTATGTTTGACCTGATTCCCTTCACCGAGATGCGTAGGCAGCTCCTAGAGAGCTCGGTCGCATGTTTATATATGTGTTCTCTGATCAGTAATTACATCTCATCACATTTATGCACTATGCATGATTAGATGTTTTGTTTACAACAATGTCTGTTTTCACATTTGGATGAGTCAAAATTTGGTGTTGTTTACGTTTTTGTCTGAAATCTCTACGAGATTCTCGACAAAGAGTGGCAAACTGTAGATACCAAATTTTGACACACCATCTACTTGTCAAACGTTGGGGAGGTATTTCTATTTTTGGGGACAAATTTTAATTTTTTCAATAATGTTGGGGGCAAAATAGTAATTTTTATTTGTAAATACTTTTTCATTAGTTTTAGGGGGTCCAAATTCACATTTTTACTTTCATACATATTTTTTATTTTTTATGAATTTTTTAGATTTAATTAGAATTTTTTATATATTTTACCAGCACAAGGGCAAAATGGTAATTTCGTCTCGCAAACACCATTTTAGTTCATTTTTAGTTCCAAATTCATTTTTATAATTCTTTAAGTATGTTTCTAAATTTGATTTTTTTCAGAAACATTAGCTATTTTTTGGTAAATTTTCATTGTCCAAGGGTAAAATTGTCATTTTACAAATTAAATTTATTTTTCATCAATTTTTTGGGTTATAAATACATTTTCCAATGTTTTAAGCTTATGTTTAATTTTTGGTAATTTTTTTAGGTTAATAGTTATTTTTTTGTAAATTTTCATTGTCCAAAAGCAAAATCGTTATTTTACAAATTAAATTCATTTTTCATCAATTTTTGAGTCATAAATGCATTTCCAGTGTTTTAACCTAATTTTTAATTTTTGATAATTTTTTGAGGTAAATAACTATTTTTCTACAAATTTCATTGTCTAAGGGCAAAATCGTCATTTTACAGTTTAAATTCATTTTTTGTCAAATTTGAGTCAAAAAGGCATTTTCTAATGTTTTAAACTTACTGTTAATTTTTGATAATTTTTTGAGGCTAATATCCATTTTTTGTGTATTTTCGTTGTTCAGGGGCAAAATCGTCATTTCACACCCCGAGTGCGTTTTTATCAACTTTAGACTCTAGTTTTTATTTTTGAAATCTACTGAAAATTCTTTTTGAAAAATTAGAGATTGTTGTCAGATTCTTTGTATTAATTCTTAATTTTGGGGTCAAAAAATATTTTCTTTAATAAAATTAGCATTTTTAATACCAGTAGCGTTTTCGTTATTTTATAGCATTCTTGGCCAACAAGACAAGTGACCTATAAATACCCCTTTTAATCAGCAAAACAAAAGAGAAAAAAAATATAGAAAACCCTACAAACACTTTGGTTTTTGTGCTTTAAGAATCAAACACACACACTTGACACCTACAAACACACATACTTGATTTTCTTTGATTTATGGTTATTGTTCATCAAATCTGGTACTGTTAATCATCATCTTTTTCAAAGTCTTTACTGTTCATCACCAGATTCTTGCCAAACGTAAAAGGTAAGTTCTTTTTCTTGTATCATTTATTTTTCTTTCATTTTTATTGGGCAAATCTGATTAATTGAGATTGTAGGTGAGTTTTCTTTTAGATTTTGTTTCTATTTTTGTTGATTTTGAGCTTATCACTGTTCTGTGTTATGATTTTCTGTTTTCCATTTATGGGTTTTGTTCTTGTTGTGGTTTTTTTACTCTTGGGATTTTATCTTCACCGCCTCTCTCTCTCTTTCATTTCCATTGCCTCACCACCATCCCTTCTCCCTCTTCGACCGCCTTAACACCACGTCTTCTCCCCTCTCGAACAACCTGAACATAAAAAACGCTGATAAGTGCTAAAGTACATTAGTTTTTAGTAGATTTTTAGGGTAGGTTTTTAGGGTTTTTCTATGAGTTTTCCTCTATTTCTTAGCGATTTCTTCTCATTTGTGATTTGAATGCCAAATTGTGTAAAGATGTGATTTACATGTGATTTGTGTCATTTTCGTAGGATTTGCACATTGCATCACCAATTTGGATCAATTTGGATGGCAATTGGATGATATTTTGAGGTGATTTGAAGTTGGTAATGAGTTAAAGTCAAAAAACCCTCAAAGTGATGCAAAGAAGCAATAGGCGAAGAAGAATTGGAAAAGAAACGGTTTGGCAGCCTGGACATATTTCAGTGATTTCGCAATAACTTGAGCTAGAGATATTGGATTAAGGTGATTCATGAATAATTTTGAAGATAAGACAATGATCTACAATTCATATGCAGACATCAAAGTCCAGTTCTTAAGTTTTGAATGTCAAAATTCCAAGTTATTGAAGCATATTTGTACTGCAGTACTGTTCCGACCAGTTCTTAGTATTTCAGCTATATCTCAGCATACAGAGCTTCAAATGATGTGATTCTTGTTGATTTGGAAAGCTTATTCAAAGGGCTAAAACTTTTATGTTTTGAGGAAAAGCTATTTCGGCCGTTTTCAAGGTGAAATTTTGCATAGAAGAGAAGTGAAACATTCTTACCAAGGCCGCGGGTAAGGCCTTGCCGCGGCCTTGGTCAGAAAGGGAGGACACAAGGCCGTGGGTAAGGCCGTGCTACGGCCTTAGCCACGGCCTAGTTACGGAATTTTGCATTTTTAAGCACTTTTGGGCGAATCTTTTGAGGGAGGGAACCCTACCTCTTTGGAGAAGGGAAAATGTGGTTTCTTTGGGTTCTAAAACACAAAAAAACACACTTTTACACACATCTAGAGGGATGTAGAGAGAAGAAAGCAAGAGTGGAGGAGCAACTCAAGGGCTTCCATGATACAAAGCAAGAAGGATTCATCAAGATGCAAGGGAGGAATCAAGAGAATTACATGAGAATGAGTTTTTCCATTCTTTTCCTGTATTTTGTTGGATTTATTCTTGTACAAATGATTGAGTTGTGAATAATTTGGATGGGATGAATCCTACTGTCGCGCCCCATTTTTCGAAAAGAAAGGAAAATAAATAATAAAATGATAAAAGTGAGTGTAAATGATGATAAAGTAGTGTGGTGAGTGAGGAAGTCGGAAAAAGGAAAAGGAAGAATTAAATGCGATTTGTGTTTAAAAAATGCTTTATTTTAAAATAAAAGAAAAAGGGCCTAAAATGGGACTTTGGAGAATGCGACGATTTTTGGGCCCGAAAAATAGAGTCTAAAAAGGGTTTTTATGAAAAATGGAGTCGCCACTTGGTATTGAGTTTTGGTGTACCAAGTCACCAAAAATATTTTTGTGAAAGGTAAAAATTTGGGAATGATTTATTTTAAAAAAATAATTTTTGAAAAAATATAGGAAAAACAAGAAAAACCCTTTTAGACGACTCCAGGTCTTTGGAAAACAAGAGAAAAAGGTTCGGGAGTCACAGTTGAAGAAAGGGAAGGCAAAGGCTTGCGCCTAAGGCACCCTTTCAACCTAGCCGAAATTAGTTGCGAGGTTCAGTCTAAATTTTCCTAATATAACCCTAAGATTTTATCGCATTTGGATGCAACTATATGAATGCAGATCTAGTCCTAAAAATGGATATCGATAAGGGACAAAATGTTCCATTAAGATTTGGTCGGAATTATCACATTAATTGCGAAATCCGAATGTAGACCTCGATGGAGTCACGAGTATAGATGCTGAATGGAATGCAAAAGAAAGAAAAAATAATGATATAGATAATAAGTGAACAAAGAAAGTAGGGATGCAACATAACGGGTACGGGGGACTAATGGACTCGTGACTAACTGTTCCTACTCACGGAGGGGGGAACGACATGTACGCCATCGCTTCCCACGTGAGTAGACGATTATTTCTTAGTCGAAATCATGCAAATGACCTAAGATTCTATATGTGGTGGAATCTAAATGTTATGTACTAAACATTTGTTTTAAAAAATAGATAGTAAGTGGTAACATATATATAAAAATTATACAAAAATGAAAGAGGCCTAAAAAAGAGAAAAAAAAAGCATGTGTAATGGTCATGAGATGCACACAAAAAAAATGATCCTAATGCTAAAAGGACCTAAAGGCTTAGCATTGGACTAGCCTACTTTCTAAAAATTCTCCGCTAGCATTGGACTAGCGAAGAAAGTCGAAATGAACCACAACTAGCGTTGGGCTAGTGTGGCGACGATACACATATATAATTAAAGCAAGTAAATAAATAAAGCATGTATTAAAGCAATAATCACATAAAAGCAAATAATAGCACATAGGAGCACATAACACATAAACATGATATTCTAGATGCAAAATCTTAAAGAAAGCGGATAAAACACATAAGCACATAGCACACATAGCACGCAAAGCCCTAACTATTACACCGGAGAATAACCTAATTACAATCTAAAAATAGAAAAAAGAATAAAAGATATCCTATCTAACCTATCTATTACACTTTCTATCTAAAATACATAGGCTTTAATTAAATAGATGAAACATAAATTATCTATTACATTAATTATCTAAATACAAAAGAATTTTGCTAAATAGAATATATTATCTATCTATTACATTTCTTTGAATAATCAAAAATTAAATTCGAGTAAATAATACGACATAAATAAATAAACACTCACACATGGATAAAATTTATAAGCACAAAGATACATGAAAACACATAGAAAAACACATTGGAGCACGTAGGAGCACATAAAAAGAAATAAAAAGGGTAATTGAGGTACCTCCCATTCGTAAACCCGGTATAAATTGCTACTAAAATGAACAAACACGTCAAAAATACCACTATTTAAATAAATAAACTACTAATTGAATAATTTCCTACCGATCAATATGAATATACTACGATAATTCAAACAATCATAGCAATAATAAACAAAACAAGAGAAAGGAAACAATGATAATAATAATTAATTATTTTAAAAAAAAATGAAAATTGCTTAAGTAAAAATAAATAAGTAAATAAATAAATAAAGTAGAACAACAAAAAATAAAGAAATAATAATAATGATAGAAGATACAATACAATAATACATACTTTTAACACCCCAAATAATGATTGTTAAAATAACTAAAAGGAAAATAAAGACACTAATTTGAACATTAATTAGACTAACAAGACCCAATTTTAGAATATTAATTATAAGTTTAATAAAAGCAAATAAAGAAAATGTAAAAAGAAATAATTTAAAGCTTCGAGGACTTAACTAATTTTAATTAATACTTCTTTTTTTTTTTTTTTTTTTTTGCAAAAATAAAATATTATAAGATTTGGATTAAAAGTGGAAATTTAAGCAATATTCTAAAGTGAAAAATGTAATTTGCAACAAGTAAAAAGGTAAAATTATAATTTTAAACCCTACTTACGGTAATGATATAGTTTACAACAAATTTAAAAAGCTAAAATGTAATTTTCAGCAAGTATAATGCCCAAAATAAAAATTCCAGCAATAAATAAAAGACTAAAAATATAATTTCTAACAACTAATAGAGGTCTTAAAACAAATTCCAGCAACATAAAGGACCAAAATATAAATTTCAGCAACAATAGGGGGCCAAAAATAAAATTCCAGCAAGTGTAATAACTCAAATAAAATTCCAGCAAGGTTGGGAGGGATAAAAATGAAATTCCAGCAAGTATTCTAAGGCAAAAATAGAATTTCTAGCAATGTATAAGGGCCAACATGCAATTTTCAGCAACATTTAAAGCCTAAAATACAATAACAGCAAGCTTGGGAGGCAAAATTGCAATTTTCATAAATATCAGAGGGTAAAAATGCAATTTTAGCAAAATCTAGGGGTCAAAATACAATTACCGAGAAATATAGGGGTCAAAAATAGAAATTGAATAGTTCAGGGGCAAAATTATAAATATCTAAAAGTTGGGGGACCTAAATGCAATTAATCGGGACCTAATTGAAAAGAAAATAAAATTATGGGGGTCAATCTACAATAAACAGAAACTTAAATGCATAAATCAAAAATGTCCGGGGCCACAGCAGCATTAATGAAAGTATAAGGACTATAAAATAAATACCTATTATTAATTAAAAATAAATTAGAAAACCAAACTAATCAAAACGACGTAGTTTTGAGTGAAACTACGTCAAAACGACGTAGTTTCACCAAAACATTTTTTTTTTTTTTCGGCTGATTTCGGTTTTTTTTTTTATTTTATTTTTTTCCAGATTTCCCTTTTTATTTTTCTCTTTCCTTTTTCTCTCTCTCTTTTTTTCTCTCTTTTCTTCTTTCCTTTTCTTTCTTTTCCCTCTTTTCTTTTTCTCTCTTCTTCCTCCCCGATTCCCCCTTCCCCGATCTGCTCTCCACCTCTCGCCGGACTTTTCTCTCTCCCACAGGTCTCTCTCTCTCTCGTGAATTCTCTTTCTCTATCCTGGTTCGACAATCCCTAAATTACCCATTGAAATTCACCAAATAATTTGTACAAAAAAGAGAGAGGGATGGAGAGCTTTTTACCTGGACAAAGGGGCGGTGGGTCCGACGGTGGGGCGCTGGTCGGCGGTGGAGGCGCGCCGGTGGTGTTGTTGCTGTTGTTGTTGGCTTCTTTCCCCTTTTTTTTTTTTTAATGCTGATTTTTGTGCAGGTGTGATTGTGTATGTCTGCTAATGGCTATTTGACTGTGCGTGTGGGTGAAACTGATGCGTGTGTGTGTTATGGTTTTGTTGCTGTGTGTGTATCTTTTTGTTTAGTGCTGTTGTATGTGAATTTGTATTGTGTGTTTTGTGTTGTGAGGTGAGGTTGTGAATTCGATGGTTGTGAAGTGTGTGTTTGTGGAGTGAATGAAGTTGGTGTGTGGAGATGGTGCAGGGATGTGTGAGTTGTGTGTGAATGTGGCTGTGAGAGCCGGGAGGGAGAGAGGTGAATGGAGTCTCTTTTGTGATGGTGTATACGTTTGTGCAGATAAATTGGAAATGATTCTGAACGTTTGTGTGTGAGTGAGTGAACTGGTATGTGTGTGTATGTGGTGTGTATCAGTGTGTGCTCAAGTGTAAATCAGTGTGTGTGTGACTGTGTACGTGTCGTGTGTGTGAATTGTGTGTCTGTGTGTCTGTGCCTGCAGGGGAGGGGATTTGAATTGCAGGTGTGTGTATGTTGTGCGTGTGTTTCTTGTGTGTTGTGGCTGTGTGAATGTTGTGTTTCTGTAGGGGAAAGATCAGAGGGAGATGGAGTGATGTGTGGGAGACCGAGAGAGGTCTGTGTCTGTGATGTATGGTGTGTGATGTCTGTGAATGTGTGTGTGCTGAATGTGTATTTTTTATTGGATTGGATGTGCCGTGTGTTGTAGTGTGTGTATTGGATATGTGAAAGGTGAGGAAGATGAGAATGGTGTGTGCAGGTTGTGTGGGAAATGTGAGAATGCAGGTGTGTTTTTTTTTTGTGAGGGGAAGGGGATGTGTGGTGCAAGTGTGTGTTGTGCCTGTGAATTGAGCGTGAAAGGTGCAGAGAGGGAGTGGTGAGGGTGCAGGTTTGGTTGTGAGGTGCTGTGAGTTGTGTGTGTCTGTGTAGTGAAAAGAGGGAGGGCAGAGAGGGGTGAATTGAGTGAGCAGATGAAGGCTATCAATCTCTCCAAAATCCCCTCAAATCTGCTGAATTGCAGGGGAGTTGGGGAGAGTGATTGATGGCATGGGGCTGTTCTGGTAGCAGCCATACTGCTACAGTAGCAGCAGGCTGCTAAACGCAGCCTGCTCTACTCTTCTTTTTTTTTTTTTTTTTTTTTGAGGAGGAAAATAAAGGAAAACAAAAATGAAATAGAATAAAATAAAAATAAAAATAAAAATATTGGGGTCTCTAAAATTACTAAGAAAAATACTGAAATTTATAGTTATAAAAACGAATAAATAAAATTTACTGCAAAATTTAAAAATTAACATATCATTAAAATGTGCAATTAATAGAAAAAAAAATATAATAATAACAAATAATAATAATAAAGTATTAAAATAAATATTAAAAATTTCTAAAAATCACGAAATTTATACGGGAAATTCATGAATATATGAGCTATGCATAAATAAATTCACTTGAAAAAATTCTCATAAAAGAATGCATTGGGAAACGTGCCGTTAATAAACAAAAAGATAAAAATTAAATAAATACTAAACGACCTCTGAAAATTATGAGATTTTACAGAAAATTTATGAATATACAAAAATGCAAATATAAAATTTTTCACTTGAAAATTATCGTAAAAAATAGTGCATTGGAAAGCGTGCCGTTGAATTAAAAAATACTAAAATTTTAAATAAATAATGAATGACTCCCAAAAATCATTGAAATCATAAATAATGATAAAAATAGTAAAATTATATATTTAGGAAATAAAATAAAATAAATTAATATTTAGATGGCGAAATTACCATTTTGCCCCTGATGTGACGAATTAGACATAATATGCGAAAATTGTACTCGACCCCCGAAAAATGAAAAAAAAATACCCCCTAAAATAAAGTAACACACATATTTTTACCAAAGGTGTGTCAAAATTTGGTGTCTACACCTACCTTTCTATGACTATGATTTGAGTCTTTAGTTAATGAATTCTCAATTTTTGTCTTAGATTTATTCTTGAGTTTATTGGTTATTGAATTGGGATTTGCATGCGTCCTTAGATTCAATATTGATTTCATATAGTTGGATTGAGAAATCACCTATTTGATTAGATCATCTCTTGAATAAAGAGGCTTTCATGGGTTGCTAGAGATAGAATCACATAAGTCTCCCCGGTTAGATTCAAACCTAACCAAAACCATAGAATCCATAGAAACTTAATGCTTCTCTTTAGGGTTTTGATTGAGAAGAGATTCCAATCAATCAACCAAGGGGATAGAGGTTAATACTTGAGAAAGATTAAACCTAATTAAGGGATTTTAGGGTCTAAGTGATTGGGTTATTCATTAATCAAGGTATAGTCTTAGCATACTTGGTTTAAAGTATTCTTCATCTAGATTCACCTCTACTTTTGTCCATTCTCTCTACTGAATTCTAAATTGTGCTTTAATTAGGTAATTAGTTTAGTTAATTTGTATTTCCAATAAATTCGTCATCCGCTTTGTGAGGTTAGATAATAAAAAGAAGGTTAGTACTAGTACTCACATAGTCCTTGTGGGATCGACACTCGATACTCCTATACACTATACTACTGGAAACGATAGGTGCACTTGCCTAAATATCCCTAGCGTAGCAAACGGAATATCAAGTTTTTGGCGCCGTTGCCGGAGACTAGGATATTAGGAAAGCTATATTTTTATTACTCTAACCATTTTGTTTCTCTTTATGCTTATTCTAGTTATTTTGTTTAATTTTTGTTACTTAATTTTTATTTGATTTTTCTTTGTAGTCGGCATTTTTTGGGATCTCGTTTTACGAATTTACTTGAAGATGGCTGAGTACTATTACAATTGGGCCAATGAACAAGGTAACAACGCGGAGTCTATAGGTATGGATAAACTAAGTGCTCTTGAGAGGTTAATAGATGATATTGTTCATAAAAATAATGAAAAATTTGGAAATGGTGTTTCTTTTTCCCAAGCTAGTGTTGTTACTTGTACTTTTTGTGGAGAAAATCGTTGCTCTTATGAGTATTTTTATAGTAGACAAGTACATTATGATAACACTAACAACTATCCAACTTCTTATGACCCCTACCTCAATGTCTATAACTCGGGGTGGTGGGATCATTCATCATACGGATGGAGGGTGTATGAGAATCAACCCCAACCAACTTGGCAAGTAGCCCATGATAGAGTAAAGGAGTATAGATTTGAATCGTACCTTCCTCCTGTAGAGTCTGATCCCGAGTTAGAATTGGTCATGGTGAATTTAATGAAAACATTGAATGATAGGATGGATAAAATAGAGGCTGAAATTGAGAAAACTGGGGAACAACTTGTTGCTATCACCAAAGCTATTGAGAGTCTCATAGGACAAATCACTGAAGCTATGAATACTAGGAACCAATATGACTTGATGAGTGACACGGAGGTAAACCTTAGCGAACTAGTGGAAGTGATTGATTTGTCTAACGTTGGTCAATTGAGTGACCCTCTAATGGCGAGTAAAGAGGAAGAACATGAATGGATTAAAAAAGAACAAGAGAATGAAGTAGAAGCTGTAGGTGAGAAAGAGTTACCTATTGAACCAAAAGAATTAGGAGAATGCTCACTTCCAATCACTATTTCTATTCCACAAGAAGCGCCTCATGTGTATATTTTTAAGCCTTTATACATAAATCTCCTTTGTGGTACTAACATTTTGCAGGTTCCTTCTTACTATGGAGTTCATGATAATAACATTGCATGTAAGAGGAGACTAGAGGAATTTGAGGGCAAGGCCACAATGAAAGAATGCCATTCTATCATGGTGGTGCCACCGCCACAGCTAGAAAGTGATGAGTTGCAGAGGGCTAAATATGATAGACATCCGACGATCGAGATCCAACGGCCCAAAAGGAAGAAAGAATGGGCTAAAGAAATTTTTCATCAAGGGGTTACGTGATACTACTCAATGGCGTCAAGCTAACGACGTTAAACAAGCGCTTGTTGGAAGGCAACCCAATGTTTATTTCATCATTTTATCATTTTTAGTTGTTTTTATGTTTCTGTAGGATACTTTGGCATGTATAAATAACTTGAATGATGCAGTGTTTGTGTGTTTATGATGCAGTTGCAGTAGTTTGTTCATTTCTAGATCTCTTGTCTGCAGCTAAATCGCACTTTGAGTGGTTCCACTATGTAAGGGGAGTATTGGTTCTTATTTCTGTATTTTAATTTTTCCTTCTTTTCCTTTTCTTTTTCACACATTGGGGACAATGTGTGGATTAAGTGTGGGGGGAGGCTAAATGGTATCGTGGTGTGCTACTTGTTGGATAATATTTAGGAAAATTTGCTGTTGGATTCGTTAGTATTGCTGAATTTTGTGTTAACACGGGTTGGCCCTATTTTAGGGAAAACTCTGTCAAAATTTTTTAAAAATTATCCAACTTAGTTGCGTTCTTGATGGTTTATCTTTAGTTTTATGGAGCATCTACTTTATTCAAGTCATTTAGTTTTCAATTTTTCCTACCCAAGTAGAGTAATTGTGTGCATATTTTTTTTGAGGATTGTCTTCTTAATTAACTAGGGAGATGTGATTGTCTGATTTTGAAGTTTATTTTGAAGAAAGTATATTAGATAAAGTAGATTGAATTATGCTGAATTTTTTTGAGTTTAGTGAAGTTTCTCCGCTTCATTTGTTTTTCGTCATGAGTTAAGTAGTGAATTAGCTTTTTGGTATGACTTATGCCTATGATTGGTAATATGTTAGGGAAAAGGGACTAAATGAGCTTATTTGAAAAAAAAATTTGAAAAAATTTTATTGAAAAGAAAAAAAGAGTAATTAAGCTTAGGTTCTACTCCGCTAGTTTTAGTATTGAGTAACCGGGGGTCTTCATGTGGTCAATGTCGACTTTCGCGTAAAAAGGTGCTAGAATTATGAGTATGCATAGCAGCTCAGACAGATGAAGTGCTGAGTAATCGGGGATCTTCATCTGACCAATGTTGATATTCGCGTAAAAGGCAACTTCATGTTCTAAGTAAAGGCTAAGCTTAAGAAGAAAAAGTCCCTAGTTGTGAAAAATGAATGGATCATGGGTGTATAGTTGTACTTGTTAGCTTACGATCTGCTTACTTATGAGTTTCGAATGCAGTAGAGAAATGGAACCGAACTTGTTTAATTGACGTATAATTCTTTCTCCTTTGCTTGATATGATGAGTATTTAAAATAAGATGGATGATTGCATAATTGTGTTTCATGGTTGTTAAGAAGTTGTTCTTGGAGATGTATGTTTTGCTTTTACTTTGGTTATGTCATTGTTTTGAGTTTTGTATGGTTCATTGCTTGAGGACAAGCAATGGCTTAAGTGTGGGGGAATTGATAAGTGCTAAAGTACATTAGTTTTTAGTAGATTTTTAGGGTAGGTTTTTAGGGTTTTTCTATGAGTTTTCCTCTATTTCTTAGCTATTTCTTCTCATTTGTGATTTGAATGCCAAATTGTGTAAAGGTGTGATTTACATGTGATTTGTGTCATTTTCGTAGGATTTGCACATTGCATCACCAATTTGGATCAATTTGGATGGCAATTGGATGATATTTTGAGGTGATTTGAAGTTGGTGATGAGTTAAAGTCAAGAAACCCTCAAAGTGATGCAAAGAAGCAATAGGCGAAGAAGAATTGGAAAAGAAACGGTCTGGCAGCCTGGACATATTTCAGTGATTTCGCAATAACTTGAGCTAGAGATATTGGATTAAGGTGATTCATGAATAATTTTGAAGATAAGACAATGATCTACAATTCATATGAAGACATCAAAGTCCAGTTCTTAAGTTTCGAATGTCAAAATTCCAAGTTATTGAAGCATATTTATACTGCAGTACTGTTCCGACCAGTTCTTAGTATTTCAGCTATATCTCAGCGTACAGAGCTTCAAATGATTCTTGTTGATTTGGAAAGCTTATTCAAAGGGCTAAAACTTTTATGTTTTGAGGAAAAGCTATTTCGGCCGTTTTCAAGGTGAAATTTTGCATAGAAGAGAAGTGAAACATTCTGACCAAGGCCGCGGGTAAGGCCTTGCCGCGGCCTTGGGTGCGGCCTTGGTCAGAAAGGGAGAACACAAGGCCGTGGGTAAGGCCGTGCCACGGCCTAGTTACGGAATTTTGCGTTTTTAAGCACTTTTGGGTGAATCTTTTGAGGGGGGGAACCCTACCTCTTTGGCGAAGGGAAAATGTGGTTTCTTTGGATTCTAAAACACAAAAAAACACACTTTTACACACATCTAGAGGGATGTAGAGAGAAGAAAGCAAGAGTGGAGGAGCAACTCAAGGGCTTCCATGATACAAAGCAAGAAAGATTCATCAAGATGCAAGGGAGGAGTCAAGAGAATTACATGAGAATGAGTTTTTCCATTCTTTTCCTGTATTTTGTTGGATTTATTCTTGTACATATGATTGAGTTGTGAATAATTTGGATGGGATGAATCCTACCTTTCTATAACTATGGTTTGAGTCTTTAGTTAATGAATTCTCAATTTTTGTCTTAGATTTATTCTTGAGTTTATTGGTTATTGAATTGGGATTTGCATGCATCCTTAGATTCAATATTGATTTCATATAGTTGGATTGAGAAATCACCTATTTGATTAGATCATCTCTTGAATAAAGAGGCTTTCATGGGTTGCTAGAGATAGAATCACATAAGTCTCCCCGGTTAGATTCAAACCTAACCAAAACCATAGAATCCATAGAAACTAAATGCTTCTCTTTAGGGTTTTGATTGAGAAGAGATTCCAATCAATCAACCAAGGGGATAGAGGTTAATACTTGAGAAAGATTAAACCTAATTAAGGGATTTTAGGGTCTAAATGATTGGGTTATTCATTAATCAAGGTATAGTCTTAGCATACTTGGTTTAGGGTATTCTTCATCTAGATTCACCTCTTCTTTTGTCCATTCTCTCTACTGAATTCTAGATTGTGCTTTAATTAGGTAATTAGTTTAGTTAATTTGTATTTCCAATAAATTCATCATTCGCTTTGTGAGGTTAGATAATAAAAAGAAGGTTAGTACTAGTACTCACATAGTCCCTGTGGGATCGACACTCGGTGCTCCTATACACTATACTACTGGAAACGATAGGTGCACTTGCCTAAGTATCCCTAGTGTAGCAAACGGAATATCAAACGCCAATACAAGTCCTTGCAACCAATGCCAGTTCTCCCTTTTCCTTTGCCAGAACCAATCGCCCAAAGCAAGAGCCACCACCTTCAACCCACATCAGGCCACCATCTTACCACCGAGTTCCTACCACCAGCATCACAAAATTCACCATTAATTCCATATCACCAATTCCCTCCACTGCCTGCACAATCATCCAAATCAGCCCCAACACCATAAGCTCATAGCTGAATAAACCTGCAAAACAAAAACAGACACCACAAATACCTAACACAAACCATCAGTTTTGCCAAATCAATCCACACAATTGCAAAGCCATTACAATCAAACATCCCCCAGTCTCATAGACCCAATCACATCCACTGTCACCATAAACAACCACACACATCATACACACAAAGAAATCATCATCTCAGCCCCCTCCATTCCCACAACCCCTGCTTCCTCCATCTTACCATTCCCACACTCTGTCACACACACATATTCACACACAGAACACACAAGGATACACGCAGCAAAGAAACCACAAGCAATCACACACACAATCAGCACACAATCGCACAGTAAACACACATAACACACGCTGAACACACACAATTAGCTAAGCCATCACCCAGCCACGGATTATCAGCTATGACCATTGCCCAATCTCACTATCTCCACAATCACCATTCAGAAATCATCACCTAATTTCCAATCAAAACAGCCCCAATCGCACCCCCAAACCTGCAAAAAAAAAAAAAAAAGTCACCAAAACCCCATAACCAAACACAACCCTGAACCACCCAATCATCCCCTGTAACTGTCACTATTAGCAGTTTCCAAGCCACCCTCACACTGTCGCCGACCGAGAGGAGAAGAAAAGTGAGAGAAGTGAGAGAGAGAGGGAAGAAGAGAAACCAGAGAATTTAGAGGAAGAAGAATAGAGATAAATTGAGGGTGTGTTTCTTGAATAGAGAGAGAGAGACAAAAGAAGAGTGAGGGAGACGTAAGAAAAGAGCAATCGGATGAAGAAGAAATGGAAGCAGAGATCAGTGAGAGCAAGAAGAGGAAGAGAAAAATAGAGAAAGAAAACAGAGAGAGTAGAGAACAGAGAGAAATCAGGGAGAGAGTGAAAAAGAAAAGAAGAAATAGAGAGACGGATTGAAGAGAGAAAGAGATAAGAGTAAAGGGAGGAAAAAGGGCAATAGAAAGCTTGAAGACAGGGGAAGAATCGTAGGTTCAGAGAGGAAGAGGGAAGAAGAGAGAAGTAAGACAACAGAAAAATTGAAAATTTTCAGTGTTTGGGGATTTTGATTTTTTTTCTCTCTTTGGTTTAATTATTTTTCTTTGTTTATTAATTCGTTAGATTCAGTTAAGGGTTTTTGTTAATTAAGTTTACCTAGTTAATTAATTTAGTTCCATTCAAGTACTTGTTTTATGTCTCTAATTTTGTTTAGTTATGTCAGTTAATTAGCTTAGGCAACTAAGTTAATACAGTTGATTAGTGTCATGTTTTGTTCTTTTTTTAGGGCTATTTTATGATGATGTAAATATTATGGTTTAGTCCTAACTTTCTTGAGTAATGTGAATTGACATTAGAACCATTTTAATGTCATGCAATTCAGTCCCCATTAATTATAGATTGCCCTTTTTAAGTTTAATTTCTTTCAATCAAGTTCCTAGTAATTGCAAATGGACCCCTTAGATTTTACTCTCTTTAAATTAGGTCCTGCAATTTATGTTTTTACCCCACTTTTGCTAAAGTTTGTTGTTTTGTTCCTCAAATATACTTTAATTTTGCATCTCTACCCCAATTAGATATATTTGTTTTTATTTTACCCCTCAAGTCTTATGGAATTTTATTCTTA
Source organism: Mitragyna speciosa (assembly GCA_024721245.1). Lineage (NCBI taxonomy): Eukaryota > Viridiplantae > Streptophyta > Magnoliopsida > Gentianales > Rubiaceae > Mitragyna > Mitragyna speciosa. The sequence goes on along the minus strand of CM045557.1, from coordinate 16,101,597 downwards.
GTCCCCTTAGTTGTTAGAATTTACTATTTGCCCCCCAATTTGTGTTAATTTATATTTTTGCCCCTAGACTTGTGTAGATTTTCAATTTTGTCCCAATTTAAATTTATTATTTGGCCCCAATTTACTCTACTTTTTATTTTCTCTCTCTAATTTGCTATAATTTACATTCTTCTAATGTGTTAGTTTTCGTATTTCACTCTTTATTTTATTAAGTAGTTGTCCCTTTAACTTGTGTGTTCATTTTTAAGCGTTAGTATCGGGTCTTCAAGAGGTATCCCCACTCCTTGTTCTTTTCCTCTTTATGTGCTCCAATATGCTCCAATGTGATTTTATGCATTATGGTTATTATTATTTGTTTATTTCTTATTTGACATACTTTTTGCGTATTTACGTATTTACTTTATTTAATTTTAAATTTTTATTATTATTTTGGAAAAATATAATATTTTGTATTTAGCTAGTCAATGTAATAGTTAGGTTATTTTTCTCATATTTTAGCAAGAATTGTGTAATTAGATAGAAAATGTAATAGATAGGCCATTTTTAATTTCCCCCCTTAAATTGTAAATCAAGCCCCCTCGGTGTAATAGTTAGGATTTATTTGCTTTCGCGTGCTTACGTGTTTATTTCTTTTACCGCTTTCTTTAGGATTTTTGCATCTAGAATATTATGCTTATGTGTTATGTGCTCCTATGTGATCTTATATGTTTTTATATGTTTAATTTGCTTTTAATTCACGATTTAATATTTAATTTATGATTTATGGTATTCCGTCACCGCACTAGTCCAACGCTAGTTGTGGTTTCATTCTTTTCCCCCTAGTCCAACGCTAGTGGGATTTTTTAGAACGGGCTAGCCCAACGCTAGACCCTTAGGACATTTTAGTGTTAGGTGCATTCGTGTGCATTTCACATTTCACACGCTTTTAGTTTTCTTTCCATTTGGCATGATTTTATTATTACTATTATTATTACTTATTATTATTGTTATTATTATTATTATTTTGACACATTTTTAAAATGCATGACATCTATGTTGCATCTCACTAAGAATTTAGGACATTTGTGTGATCTGAATAGAAATAGTCGTCTACTCACGTGGGAAGCGGTGGCGTACATGCCGTTCCCCCCTCCGTCCTCCGTGAGTAGAAACATTTAGTCACGAGTTATTAGTTTCCCGTACTCGTCATGTTGCATACCCACCTTCTTTCTTCACTTACTATACATTATTATTTTCTTTTCTTTTTGCATCACATTTTGCATAAAAACTCATGACTCCCTCGGGGCCTCACCTCGGGTTTCGCAATTAATGCGATAATTCCGATTAAGCTTCGACGGGACATTCCGACCCTCCCGATATTCACACTTAGACTTAGGATTTGCATTCATTTAGATACATCCGAACGCGATAGAATCTAGGGTTAATTTAGGAAATTTTGATTAAACCTCACAACTAGCCTCGGCTAGGTTGAAAGGGTGCCTTAGACGCAAGCCTTTGCCTTCCCTTTCTTCAAATGTGACTCTTGAACCTTTTTTTCTCGTTTTTCGTAGACCGGAGTCGAAAAAGGGTTTTAAAATATTTTTCTAAAATTTTTATTTTGTTAACAGATTTTTTCAGGTGACTTGGTACACCCTAACTCATTACCAAGTAGCGACTCCGTTTTTTTTAAATAAAATAAAACCCTTTTTCAAAAATCATTTGGCCAAAATTGTCGCACTTTTAGTCCCGGCTTTGTTTTCTTTTAAAATACAATATTCCTTAAAAATACATCTTTTTCACTAAAATTCAATTTTTATCACATACACACAATTTTTTCAAAATTTTTATTTTCGAAAAAGGTCACCGAGACTGGACTGTCTCTTTGGAACGCGACAGTCAACGACCCCACCACTAGTACACTTTTTACTCACAATTTTTTAGGACGCGACAGCTGGCATGGCAAGATGCCACACCTTTAGGAAGCTTGTTGGAATTGTAACCAACTTTTAAATTTGAAAGCAGCGTTCGGTTGATATTTTTGTAAGTCATTTGTTTCAATTTTTTAATTATGGTTAATAATTATTCAATAATAAGCATATTGAAAATAGGTGGGTAGAAATTTATTTCCTTTATTAAAAAAATAAAAAATCAGTTCAGATTATTAAAATCATATTTTTCTATGCAATATATTGATTCCAAATATTGTAGCATCATAGATCTATCGTTTTCTTGACATACTAAAAAAAATTGTGTGAATTGAACAGAATTGGTTAAATTAAGAACTAATAAGCAAATAGATTTAATTGTTAGTTTTATTTTTAAGACTATTGTACAGAGTCCAAATTGACTCGCTCAATGGTCCGATATGTTGAAAATAATAAAATTTCTTTAAAGAGAATATGTTTAAAGTTAAAGTCTAAGAATTGATTCTAAGTAAAGTTCATGCTCTTTTAAGAAATTCTAAATCAAATTCTTGATTGATACAAATTGTTAGAAATTACCTCTCATTAGGTGTTGTAAAAAAAAAAGTAAGAAACTAGAAAATTAAAAAACTGAACATATCTAAACTAATAGTAAGATAATCAAATTGAAATTTGAAAATCATTTGGATATGCAAACCTACTTTAAAAAATAGCACAAAAGATTTTTTTTTATTTTAAAAAATTACATTTACTTGAACCGGCCTATATAAAAAGTTAATTGTATTATTTGGTATTAAAAATAAATTTAAATTTTACATTGAAAAATAAGTCTTGATGGTATTAAAAGAGAAATTGTGAAAACAAACAACAAATATGATTTAATATTTTAGAATGTTCAAGACTACAATTTAAAATATTTAAAAATATAATAATGTACTTTAGTGGTGAATTTCAAATTATCTGTTTTATCTATATTTTTTTTCTCAATAAACTTATTTTTATAGTTATTAGATGTTTTGTACTTGTAATGCCATTTTCTTCGTTAATATAATTGTTATAGATATAGAATACATCATAAAATTTTTACCAAATATAATAAATTTATTAACTTGTATATTTGAATATATTCAATTAATTAACAGATTAACTACTTCAACTAGATAAGATATACCTAGTATTTATTATTATATTATATATTAAATTAAATTAAAAAAAGTAGAAAAACATAAAGCCTGACCGGTCCAACCGTAAATCCAAACCTCTCTAGCTCATTGATTGATCTGATTTTTGAAATATTGCAATTCACTAGGCCTTGGGCCTTGGGTTTAGAAATAGACTTGAGCAGGACAACAACTGTGTTGGGACGAAATGCTGAAGGCAAACTTCTTTCTCCCTCGCTTCACTTGTTATTCCTTCGCTTCAAGGTACCCAAAATTCACACATCGTTCCGATATTTGTATGGCTGTCAATTAAGCTTCATGCTTGAATGCAAAGTTTAATTGGGCTTTTTGGGTTTTAGTGTTTTGTTGTTCCCTTCATTTTTTAGTATTTGTAAGGACTTCTTGAAGGATACAGATGAATTTGATTGTTATCTGTAATTCTACTGCAAACCATTAGTTCTTCTTGGATAAATTCTTTATTCTTAAATTAAATATTTGTTAACCTGAAAGTTCTTAAACCATCAAAAGCTTAATGCCTTCCAGATGTTTGAATGAATGCCAAATGAATGGTTTTAATAGCCTTTATATTATAACAAGTGCTAACTGGGACTTATAGGCCTTCACTCACTTAAATGGTTGATTTAGCGGCTCTGAAATTGAATTTTGTTGCGTATAATATGTTTCTCCCTTTTTGTTGAATTTAAATTGACTTTTTAATTGATGATCTGATGCATTTTTTTGTTATATTCTTGTGGATTGACAAAATTCGTTTTGTACAAATTGTAGTTCAATTTGTTTGTGCAAAATGAGCACCACAATGGGACCTCTGATTCCAAAATTTATTCCCGTTGAGACAATTAAAGTTACTTCACGAAGCAAGCCTGATGGTTAGTTTCTTGCTTTATATGTGGGCTTCATTTCTTGGCCCTTTTTTCTTCTTTAATTTGGTCTTGCTGCTTTATGTGACGTGTCGTAACAATTACAGGGTCGAGATTCACTCTTGTGTCGTACAATGTTTTGGCTCAGGTAGGTCATGAAGAGGATAAATTGATCGAATTTTTATTTTCCCCTCGTTGACCTTTAGAATTTGATTTGATTTGCAACAAATTTGCGGTAGTAATAGGTTTTTACATCATAAACACTTTTGGCATTTAGATTGAACTGCAATTAGCTACCATTTTAACATGGGAATTTGCTATAATCTTGACATTGAGTCAATAGGATAAAGCCAGAAGTAAATTGCTACACAATTTTTCAACTGGATTATTAGTTGGCTGGATTAGTGCTTCTTAGAGATCTGTTTGCAAGACAAAAATTTAATGATGTTTATGGAGCTTTCTTTACTCATTGCTGCTTTAAATTGGGTGGAGATATGTTACAAAAGTGTTTCCACGATACAGATTTTTTTCCTGGCAAAGTTGGTATTTTTTATTGTCTTTGTGCTCTAACAAAAGAACAGATTGGGTATTAGAAGACATGTGTATGAAAATTTTCACGTATACTTGACAGTTTTGAAAACAATATAAATTGCTGAAATATTTTCTGAACATTGTTAGCAAATGTCTTTTGAACTTTGTAACTAATCTTTTTTGAGTCTCTAGCATTATAGTGAATTAGCTGTTCATAATATTTTCAAAAGTACTCCATATCACCATATCTTTGCCAAGGGTATATTCAATCATTTTCCTTTAGATAAAATGCTTTCGATGACATGGGTGTTTGAGGTTTATAGTATGAAAAAGATATCAGAAAGGCAACTATGGAGAAGGTGCAAAATGATTAAGAGATCTTACTAAATTATATTTTATTCTGAATTAAGTAATTGATGATAGTAAAAGTGATTTGTTCAACATACCAAATCAAAGAAAAGAAAACCTAGATTTCCTTATGAAACTTAAAAGCCTAATAAACAAGGATTCAAAAATAAAGGTCACTACTAGTTGAGAAATCTACATCATTCTATGGTTTTTGACAACTGCTATTCCATGTGCTGTTTGGCATTGTGACAAGTTTTGGTCTTCTGTGTTTGAAGCCGATTGTTGGATTTCAAATTTGAATACTCTTTGCATGAAATTGCCTTTGTCGACTCATCGGCAAGACTTAGTCCTATTACTGGTAATGAAACATCAGAAACAAGTTTAATGACATGTCCCTTGTTCTCGTGCTATACACCACTTAAAGCTCAGTTAACATGGCTGTTTAGCTAACGGAATTTGTACAGTTTCATCTCTCGATTTCTTTGTATTCTCCTTAATGTTTTTACTCGCAGGCATATGTGAAGAGTGCTCTGTTTCCACACTCGCCCTCATCTTGCCTCAAGTATATATCTCTTAATTCCTATTTTGCAGTTTAATGCGTGCGCTCTTTAGTCTTTCCCTTATTTACGTAATTCATAGTTATTGTGTAGAATACTATTGTAAGAAATTGAAAGCCCTATGAGTTGTTTTCCTAATTGATTCATTTTGTTCGCTTCAAATATTGTGCTCTGCCAAAATCCTTTAAACCGTGTGACATTGTATTGAAGTTATGAATTTTCAGAATTTCTGTTTCTCTTAAATTTGAGTAATATTTGAACTTTTTCGCATCCAATAGTGGTGTAGAATATTTCAATCATGGAAACTGGGCTCTATATTAAAGCAATGAAGATCATGGTAGAAATTTAGCGATATATGACAAGAAATAGTTTTTTTTCCGGCTGCTTGTAGTTTTGATGTTCAAATTTTTAAGTACCAAGCTGTAGGTAACATATGTTGACTTCTTAAGATAATTTCATCATGCTTCTTTGTATTCTGTGTTCTTAGTTTTCTGTTGTATCATCAAACAAACAGCTTTTGTTGGAAGAACTATTGTACAATGTTTCTTGTTATCCAAAAAGTTCAAACTGTAGGTTCATATTGTTGAAATTTGTTGTCACTCTTTATCAATTCCACAATGAAAATACCTATTCCATTTCATCAACCTTGTGATAAGCCTAAAGTCAACCTGAGGCCTGTTAGGCTAGTAAACGTGCTTATCTGTATCTTTTATTTCAACAAGATGATTTGCTTGTTACTTCTATTATGGTACTTAAAGGAGTGTGCGTCTTTAGATGGAAAGCTCGCTCACAAGCAACATTGATGATTCTCAAGAATCTTGGAGCAGATTTTTTTTGCTTACAGGTTTCTGGTTATTAGTTTTTATTAACTATGAGGACAATATTTTTGTTAAAATATGACATTTAATTTTCATAGTTTCTTGGTGATTTTTCTTCCGTGACTTTTAGGCCTTTTCTGTTCGCTATTATCTTGATGCATGTATACTAGGAAGTGGATGAGTATGATAGCTTCTACAAGAAGAATATGGAGAATCTTGGCTATTCAAGTATTTATATTCAAAGAAGTGGACGAAAGCGTGACGGATGTGCAATCTTCTATAAACACACTAGGTATATTCTGGAATGATGATCTCTAATATCATTGGGTATCACACATTCACACTAATTTCATTTTGCTTAACTTGAGGGTAGATTTTAGAATTATTTCGCTCAAATTAAAAATGTACAGAAATTGACTTTTCTGGAAGTGGATATTGTAAATCCTTTTTCCTTCATTCTCTGGAGATTTACTAAAATGGCTGCTTAAAAAGGAAAAACTCTCTAGTTAATACCTCAAGTAATTAGATCCTTGATTTTAGGATCTTTATAACAGATTAGGAAACTTAAATAAGTTAGCCTAAATCTATCCATTATACACATTTTTTCACAATTAGAAATTAAGTATAATGTTTGTGTAGTAAAAGTGTATTTATCTAGAGCAAACTTGCCTGGACACCCTGGATAATTAGACATTGAGACGATATAAACTTGTGATTCTGATGTTTCTTGAAAGGATTCTTTCACAATTTCACGTATGTTGTGATAAAAATGATTTATGTTTTTGGTTGCCATAATTCTGGTTTTAATTTATCTCAAGTGTCTCTAAAAAGCAGTTTGGGTCATTTACTTGAATATTGTAACTTTTATCTGAAAAATAAATAAATTATGATTTTTTTTTCACTTCCCCAAACTAATGGAGTCAATCTTTAGAAAATTGACTTTAAAGTTGACGTTCAAAAGATTGATTTCATCGCCATATAATAATTAAAAAAAAAGGAATAAAACCTTCGGTCATCCTACAAAGAGTCTCAAGTCTTATGCAGCCAATGGAAATATTGTGGATTCTGCCCTTAAGAATGAGAAGGTATAGCACCTTCAATAATTACGTGATGACAAAGGGAAACCTTTTCGAATTGTGAGACGTGTTTTCCTAAGTGAGGGAGAAGAATAGAGATTAGGCCTTATGACAAGGGAAAGTGGTCGTGAAGAAGAGATGGGTCAACTGTGGAGGAGGAATAATGGAAAAAATTTTGTAAGGAGAATGGAGGAGGTGGGACTTGGATGGGCCTTTTTCTGAGGACAGGAAATGGTGCTGAATTTCTTTGTTTTAGGGGTAATTTTTTTATATATAATTTTTTTCCTTGAAGTAGATCTGTTAAAGATCAACTTCTTTGAAATTCAGTTGCGGTTGACGTCAATCTCATGCAGATGGACTATCTATCTAACTTCTCTTCGGTAAGTCTTCAACTTGAAATGCATGTCCAAGAATTTTGAGGGAGTGTCTAACTTCTTTACTCAAGAAGTATCTGACATGGATATACATATTTCTGAATATTCATTTTCTCAATATAGGGTGACAAATTTACAAGCTTGTTGCAGACCACAATTCTTTGTACCTTCTTTATACTTACCTTTTGTTTTGGTATTTTGATAGTGCAGAGCTAGTGTTAGAAGAAAAAATAGATTACAATGATCTCATCAACTCAGCTGAAGATACAACAGCTTCATCTGTAGATGAAGGTGGTGGTCCAATACGAAGTGGAAATGGTGATGCTGGATTAAAAAATGGTAAAGGTGCGTTATTGACACTTCTATTTTTATATATTGTGTTTTAAGTCTCTTAATAGCCCTATTACTTTTCCTTCTTAAATTAGTACGTTTCGTTTTGATAAAATGCAAAATATGCATTATATGTATCAAGAAAATCTATGATGGTATGATGCAGCACCAAATCTGTTGGTAGGACGACAATCGTAGATAGATGATTAACAACATTAGAACAGACATTTTAAATGGCAGAAAATTTAAGATTGTGAATAAGAACGTATTAGGAATTTCCAGGAGTCATTCTAAGAACTTTAGGCATCACAGGGAAGTCAAGATTGTATCCCACAACCCTCAAGAAGACATCAAGTCTGCTGCAATTTTATTAAAGTTGAAAATCTGTGTTGTTCTTATGGCGAAGTACAATATTATGGACTCAGACGTCAAATCCCGTGTCAATTTGGATTAACTTCTTAATTAGAGTTAGGAGCAAGATTGGTTTTCTAATCCTAATACTAATTCCAAATCGGAGAAGATTCCTCATGCTACTCTATGACTAACTACTTGTTGCGCCCGGACAACTCGAAAATCGAAAATGGAAAATGGTTTTCTTTTAGAAAATTGTACGTGTGTGCGAAAACTGGATTTTTTTTTTGCAAAAAATGTATTTTTAGGAAAAAATGGTTTTTTGAAAAAACCAAAATAAGGTCGGAACTAATAAATACGATAGTTTGGGCCAAATAGTTTGAAGAAAGGGTTTAACGAAACAAAACAATTTTTTAGAAAAAAAAGTTTAAAAACTTTTTTTATGACTCTGGTGTTTGAAAACGAGAGAAACAAGGTCCAAGAGTCACATTTGGAGAAAGAGAAGATAAATGCCCGCGCCTAAAGCTATCCTTTTTCCCTAGCCGAAGCTAGTTGCGAAGTTTAATCAAAATTTCCTTAGATAACCCTAAATTTTATCGCATTTGGACGTGACTAAATGAATGCAAATTCTAGGCTTAATGGAGCATCGGGAGGGACAAAATATCCTTTCGAGGCTTGATTGCGATTACTGTATTAACTGCGAAACTTAAAATGATGCCTCAGAGAAGTCACGAGTATAAATGCAAACATGATATGCAAAAGAAAAGAAAAGAAAAGAAAAATAGTAGTATAGCTAATAAGTGATTGAAGAAAGAGGGGATGTAATCATGATGGGTGTGGGGGATTAAAAACTCGTGACTAACTGTTTGTATTCATAGAGGGGAGAATGGTATGCTAAGGCCTGGAGGAGGCCACACTTGCCCATTTCCCTCGTGAGAGGGGTGACTATATCTAGTTTAGGCACACAAATGGCCTACTAATTTTATGTGAAATGTAATCTAAATGTCATGCACTTAACATAGGTTTAAAATAGATAATAATAATAATAGCAATAGCAATAGCAATATATCTAAAACCATGCAAAAATGGAAAAAACCTTAAAAAAAAGAAAAAGAAAAAGTGCATGAAATGAGATGAAATGCACACGAGGAGTGAAACTAGTACTAAAATGACCTAAGGATCTAGCCTTGGATTAGTCCATTTTCTATGAATTCCCACTAGCATTGGACTAGCGGAAAAGTAGCAAAGCTACAACTAGCGTTGAACTAGTGTAGTGATATTACACATTAAACGCGAATGAAAGTATCATAAGAGTGAATAAACATATAGGAGCATATAAATCACATAGAAGCACTTAAAATATAATATCTAGATACAAAAATCATAAAAAAAGCGGTAAAAGAAATAAACAAATAAGCTCGTAAGAAGTACACAAACCCTAGCTATTACATTGGGAGACCTAACTTACAATTTATGGGGAAGGGTAAAATAGTCTATTTATTACACTTGCTTATCTAAACACAAAATTCTTGAGAAAAATAATATCAATTGTCTATTACTCGAAGTACAGATATTCAAAAATAAATGAAATTAAACTATCTATTACATTTTTTTTAAATAATTAAAATTAAATATTTGAACAAAACAAACATAAAATAAATAAATGTTCAAAGAGTAAATAAAATAAGATACGCATAAGAAAAACACAGAACACATAGGAGCACATAAAAAAAAAGAAAAATTAAAAGTAGTAAAAATACCTCCTTTTGAAGGTTTGGTATCAATGCTAACAAAACCAACAAACATATCAAGGCACCATGATATAAATAAATAAAGCATAAAAATATGTAAATACTAACAAGTTGGGGAAAAAATGTAAATTTTGTCAACCTAAGGAGACTAAAAACAAAACTGTAAACCTAAGGGGTTAAAGGGTAAAATTGTAAATTCCAACTAATCAAGGGGTAAAATTGGAAATTAAGGTAGAATTGGGGATTAAAATAGTAAATTCCAGCAAGTGTGGGGTGAATTGGAAGAGAATAAAACCTGGGGGGTCAAACCTACAAATAAGGACTAAAATGCAGAACACAAAAAGTTATTGGGGGTAAAAATAATGTGGACCAAAACTCTAGGGATTGTGACCTAAATAATAAAACAATCACAAATGAAAGCACCAAATGAAATTAAGCAACCTTGATTAACTAAGATCAATTAAATAACCAAACTAATCAACTAGAAATAAGAAAAAATGATGCGAACGCGGGATCTAGCCAATTACCTAAGCTTGGAGGATGAAGAAATCCAACGAGATGGCGAAGATGGAAGGCGTCACAACCAAGGTGGATACTCAGTTGATAAGCCAAAGTAGGAGGCGCCACAATTAAGGTGATTATTTTAATTTATAAGCCAAGAACACTTAGAGCAAACCCTAAAGCATTCAAAGAAAGCTTACAAGGTGATTATTTTAATTTATAAGCCAAAAACACTTAGAGCAAACCCTAAAGCATTCAAAGAAAGCTTACAAGAAGCTAAGAGGAGAAAACCCTCAAACGATAAAATTTCATTTAAAATAATATCAAAGACTAATTGGTCTTACAAGAAATCAAGTATTTATAGGCCTTATAATAGCTAGAAAGATGATCCCTACATCCCTACTTACAACCTACATTAATACAATAAAAGATGAGGCCCAAAATGAAACAAATAGCCAAAAACGCATGACATTCTGTTCTAGGCCATGGGGTAGGCCGTGCCATGGCCTTACCCATGGCCTTGGTCAGAAACATCACCCCCACATTGGTGAAAAAACCAAATCCGCGACTGACCCGCAGATCCAACTCCGTGGATCAAATTCTTTGCCAAATTTTTCCTTGAAAATGGCCGAATTAGCTCTTGTGCAAGACAACAAAGTTATAGTCCTTTAAGTTAGCTTTCCAATGGCACAAAAATCATATGATTTAGAGGTCTGGAGGCAAATATATGATTGAAATACTAAAGACTGACCAGAGAGCCTCGCAGTGCAGACACACTTTAATAATTTGAGCTTTTGGCTATGAAATCATAAGAACTGGACTTTCATGTCTTGTATAAGTTGTAGAGAATTCTATTAGCTTCGAAATACACTAAGAATCATCTCCATCCATGTCTTGTAGCTTGAGTTATCATCAAAATACCAAAGCATGTCAAGCTGTCAAACTCTTTCCTGTCCATTTTGTCATCTTCCTTTGATAGTAGACCTTGTATTCCTTGCTCAAAGGCTCAAGAATGGTGTGAATGTTTGAATTTGCTATAAATTTCATCATTAACAAGCTTGGGAGGTGTTGGTGTGGCTTGGGTTGCATCATTCCGTCCTCGTGAAAAGGATTTGTCCTCAAATCTTCATCAATAAGTTTGTGGGGCATTTGTGCCACTAGGTTCACATCATTCCCTTCCTCTTGAAAATGATTTGTTTTCAAAAATCCTATATCACAAAAGAGAAAATTAGTGACAATGAAAGCAAACTCCAAGGGAACGTGCTTACCTAATGATTTTGGCTTCTATGCCTCAATAATGTGCCTTGTATCCCATTCAAAATTCCTTTGAGAAGGGATCGTTTCCTTGAATATGCAAATCCGTCCCTTGAAAAACTCTAGGTATAATTCTTCATTTACCCTACTAAATCCAAGCACATCAAAATGCTCAAGAGAAATGTCATCATAATTAAGCAAATAGGACAAAAGTGCATTAATCTACTTGACGTTCAAAGTATAGAAAACTTTTACGTGCACATGATCCTTAAAGACTTTAGCCAAGTATAAGCAACAACTTGTCAAAATACTATTCATAAGAGAATTTAAACATTGGATCTCATGAGAACTCATAATATCACACAATCTACTTATTCTACTAGCATGATACTCGTAATGTGACTCTTTAATGGAATGGAGAGTAAGACAATTGGACATGCAATCTAAAGAACTAGATGCAAACACACTTTCAAAACAAGAAAAGATAAAGTAGATATCACTACCATATGAAAAATCATCACAAAAGCCATAGCTTAAAACATTGAACTCTTGAATACTCATGCTAACTTTGAGAAACTCAAGAAACTTAATGCCACTATCAAACTTATTCAAACTACTCCTAATGACAAAATATCTAGAATTATGCAAACCATGACTAAGCCAATAAACAAATATGGAATCGATATTAGAAAAACAAATAAGCCATACCTCCAACGAAGTATACCATCAAGTTTAGGGATTGAATGGCCATACTCTATAAGGGTACTATACATAGCACGTCTATCCACCCATGTTTGCCAAATCTTCCAAAATAACTCGAAGAAACAAAGTTGAGAATTCTCCTTGATGGCTCCACTTTTTACCAATTCATGTCCTTGAGACTCTTTATGCCGTTTAGGTAGCGCTTGGTACTTCACACCTTTTAAGAGAAATGGTTCATAAGGTAAGCCATTGTGAGAGAAAATATCAATTCCTTGCATTAAAGAGATAACAACACTAGGAGAGCAAAGTTTAAGAGAGTTAACAGAATACAAGACTTCTTTGTAAGAAGGAACAAATAGAGGTTGGTAAGTATAAAGTCCTTCCTCCAAATCTTTGGCTTTTGTACACACTAGTTTTCTCTCTTGTTCTACCTCTAAGGCTGAATTATCTATTGCCTTTTTCCTCTCATGTTCCTCGGCCTTTGTGTCCGTCACCTCTTGCTCTCTTCTTTTTCTCTCATTCTCTTGTTCTTTCTCTTTCTTCTCTTGCACACTCTCATTCTTTTGTCCACACTTTTCTTTTGCTTGTGAGCTCATTATCCTCACTTGATCTTCATATGCCTCACGAGGTGTTAATGGTGCTAACACAATCTTGTGATTATTCCACATGAAGAAGTATCTATTTTTGTACTCATCATATGTGGCCTTCCTTTTACATCGCCATGGACAGCCCAAAACAATATGACAAGTTTCCATTGGCACCACATCACAAAGAACCTTGTCATGGTATTTGCCTATGGAAAACTCCACTTCCACTTGATTGGTAACCCTCTAATCCTTATTATCAAGGAATAATGGCAATTTGTAGAGCCGTGGATGCCTCAAGGTGGGCAATCCTAACTTCTCAACAAGTAAAGTACTAGCCACATTAATGTAACTTCTTTTGTCAATGATTACACTACATACCTTGCTATTAATATGGCATCTAGTTTGGAAGACATTTTTCCATTGCACTCCATCTCCTTCCTCCTTAGGATGCATGCCAAGAGCTCGCTTAAGAACCTTCAACTCATTATGTGCGGGTTGTTTTATCACATCTTCTTCGCTAACTTGTGAGGATTGAATCTCTACATCACTTGATGAAACACTCTTCACTTCCTCATTGCCCATCTCAACTTCATTACTACTCTCCAATGGTTCCCCTTCACTTGATGAGATGCTCTCCATGTCACCATTGTCTTTCATGACCATTGCCTTTTTATTTGGACATTGAGAGGCAATGTGTTCAAATCCCAAGCACTTGAAACACTTGAGGTGGCGACTCATTGATGGGGTCGCATGTTGATCATTCTTTTGAGACTCCAGTACGGCCACTTTACCCTTAGCCTTTGAGGACTTTTTAGGCCTTTGATTAGCACGCTTTTTCTTCCAATCAAAAGCTTGATTGTTCCTCTATTTGATAGGATTTGAAGAGTTTGAATTTTCTCTTTTGCCTCTCCAACTTTGAACTCAATTATTCTTCAAATTGGTTGAACTTGATGAAGTTGCACTAGCTCGATCATCTCTCCATTGGGACTAGCATTTGGATTCCTCCAATCATAGACTTGATTACTCCTCCACTTGATTGGACTTGAGGAATTTGAACTATCACTAGATGTCCCCTCCTTGGGTCGCCTCTCTATCAAATTTCTACTTTTCATTTCCTTGAGGTAGCGGATTGGCACATGATGCTTCCTCATAGTAGACTTTAATGCTTCCCAAGAGCAAATAGGTGGCTCCTCATATACTCTCACATCTCTAGTCAATTGAGCCCACCAATACTTGGCATAGTTAATAAATCCACTAACAACTAGTTTTACCTTTTGCTCCTCGGAGAATGAATGGCAATCAAAGATCTTCTCAATTTTCCTCTCCCATTCTCCCTTACCACGATGAACTCTCACTCTCGTGTATCACTCAATTCACTCGATTGCACCCACCACTCCTCAATGGCCTTTGATTGCTTCTCTTGAAGAAATTAGGAATTTCCTCCAAAAGTATTCAATAACTTACCAATTGAGAATCACCCAAGTGTGGCAAGAGGTTGGAATAGGATACAAAGAAGCTAGATTCAATTTGGAAGTTCAAATAGAAGCAAAAGAATAGAAAAAGTACAAGCTGGAATTTTATCAAACACAAAGAGGGCATTAAGAAAACACAAGAATTTGACTCAAGAAAGGATTAAATAAGACCCTAACCCCCAATATGATGATATTTGAATGAATTTTGCTGGGACAAAGGATTATAATCCACTTTCTTCCTCCTCAAGAATCAACAACTAATGATTTTCCTTTTACTTTTCCACTTCAATGTTTCTTTTTCTTCTTCTTTTTTTTTTTTTTCACAGCAGAAATCAACACAACGACCAACCAAACACAAACAAAACTAGACCAAATTCACTCGGATGAACAGTAACCAAATGAACAGTGCTAATGAGAAGTAAGCTACAGTAATAGGAAACAGGGACGATCTTTTTTATTTTTTTATTTTTTTTAACCTTCACTTTTCTTTTGAAATTTTCTTTTCTGCACCTTTTTTTTGTTTTACTTTTCTTCAACCATTTCTTTCATCTCAAACAACTAACAATCAAAAAACCCACAAGAAGATAGGACCTTTTAAATCCAAATAGCAAGAGATTGCAAGATTGATGAAACTAATTAAAAGACACTTGCTTTATGTCCTTTTGATATCCAAGAACCAAAATATATTACAAAAAGTGAAATTTTAGGTCAAACGGTTGAAACTTTAAGATGAAAAGCTAAACTAGTAAAAAACTAGGGTTTTGAAGACCCATGAAATAAACTCAATAAAACCCACAAAAGATGGACTAAGGCTGCAACTTTTTGATGTTTTGGACTCGAAGAAACAAAACCCAACACAAAAGAAAGGGTAAGACTCAATCTTTTTGGATTTTTGGACTAAAGAAAACAAAAGACAACAAGAATAAAAAGAAAAACCTAGCAGGAATTTTCTAAGGCTCAAAGAAATATGAAAGCAACAAGAAATAAAATGATATAATCTGGGTAAAGGCACTAGCTGTGATACCAATTGATGCGAACGCGGGATCTAGTCAATTACCTAAGCTTGGAGGATGAAGAAAACCAACGAAATGCCGAAGATGGAAGGCGTCACAACCAAGGTGGATACTCAGTTGATAAGCCAAAGTAGGAGGCGCCACAATTAAGGTGATTACTTAATTGATAAGCCAAGAACACTTAGAGCAAATCCTAAAACATTCAAAGAAAGCTTACAAGAAGCCAAGAGGAGAAAACCTTCAAAAGATGAAATTTCATTTAAAATAATATCAAAGACTAATTGGTCTTACAAGAAATAAAGTATTTATAGCCTTACAATAGCTAGAAAGATGATCCCTACATCCCTATTTACAATCTACATTAATACAATAAAAGATGAAGTCCAAAATGAAACAAATAGCCAAAAACGCGTGACATTCTGTTCTAGGCCATGGGGTAGGCCGTGCCATGGCCTTACCCACAGCCTTGGTCAGAAACATCACCCCTACATTGGTGAAAAAACTAAATCCGTGACTAACCCGCGGATCCAACTCCGTGGATCAAATTCTTTGCCAAATTTCTCCGTGAAAATGGCCGAATCAGCTCTTGTGCAAGACAACAAAGTTGTAGTCCTTTGAGTTAGCTTTCCAATGGCACAAAAATCATATGATTTAGAGGTCTGGAGGCAAAGATATGATTGAAATACTAAAGACTGACCAGAGAGCCTCGCAGTGCAGACACTTTAATAATTTGAGCTTTTGGCTATGAAATCATAAGAACTGGACTTTCATGTCATCATATAAGTTGTAGAGAATTCTATTAGCTTCGAAATACACTAAGAATCATCTCCATTCATGTCTTGTAGCTTGACTTATCATTAAAATACCAAAGCATGTCATGCTATCAAACTCTTTCCTGTCCATTTTGTCATCTTCCTTTGATAGTAAACCTTGTATTCCTTGTTCAAAGGTTCAAGAATGGTGTGAATGTTTAAATTTGTTATAAATCTCATCATCAACAAGCTTGGGAGGTGTTGGTGTGGCTTGGGTTGCATCAAAAAACTTAGTTAAAAAAAAATCAAAGATAAGTTAAAAGAAATTAACTAACTAAACAAACTAAGATAAACAACACTACCATATTAAATTTCCTAGTCTACCTCTTTTTTCTTTTAAACTAATTTAATCAAATGAAAACTATAAAATTTACAAACACAAAGATGAAAGCGAAAAGCAAAAAAAAACGAAATTGCTCCTTAACCCAAATTGTCTTCTTCGCAATTCGTCTTCAACCGTAACACATCAAAACTTCTTTCTTGTTCTGCCAGAAATAGAATTTCCTCCCCAAATCTCCCAATTTCTCTCTCACTCACTCTTTCCCTCTCTTTATCTCACCATTTATCTCTCTCTCTCTCTCTCTCTCACTTGAGCTAATTTCACCCAAAATTTTTCTTTATAGGAAAATTCCTAACTCCAAATTTCCCCCAAATCCTCAAAACCCATAGACCAATCTTAGAACAAGTCAAGAGTATCAATAAAAAATTCATGAATCAGATACCATACCTAAGGGATAAAAGAGAGGGAGAGAGACCAAAATGTTTACCTAGGCTATGGAGACAGTGAGAATTGGTGGCGGCAGAGCAACGCTGGTGAGTTGTTGGCAGTGGCGTTGTGCTTGCTTGGTGTGATGGTGGTGGCGCAAGGTGGTGGCGATCTGATTGGTACCGCAGGGAACAAGGGTTGGAGGTGGAATCGATGATATGCGTGATTGGTAGAGTTTGTTTTGAGCTGTTGGGGTGGTTTTGTTTGAGCTGGTAGTGGTGCTTGGTACTAGTATAAGAAGGGGAGGGATCTCGTGGGGGCTGGGTTGATTCAGTGGTGGTAGAGTCGTGATTGTTTTTGGCCATGAATTGTGGTTGGAAGCTGATGGCACCTGATTGTGGGGGTTTAGGTAGTTAGAGGTGGCGGTGGGTGGTTACAGGGGGAGTTACTAGTGGAGGTTTTGGGGCTTGGTCTGTGGGTGGTCAGTGGTGGCATTGTGATGGACTGGGGTTGAGGTTAGTGGAACTTGCAGTGGTGGAGATTGAAGGAGGTGGAGCCGTAGGTGGTTGTTGATGTCCGGTTGTATGGCTTGGTAATTGACCGACAGCTGGTGATGGCTAATGTTTGAGTGAGTGTGTGTGTGTGTGTGTGTGAATGTATGTGTGACAATGTGTGAAGTGTGTGAGTAGTTTGTGTAACATGTGTTTGTGTGTGTGTAGTGTGTCTAGTGTGTGTTTGTGTCTGTGCAATGTGTGTTCTTGGGTTAGTGTGTGTAGTGCATGAAGATGAACTAAAAATGAGTGTATGAAGATGAATTAGTGTTTGTTATAGGTGTTCTAAGTGTAGTTTTGAAGATGAACTAGTGTGTGTTCTAAGTGTTTTAGGTGTAGTGTAAATTGTAAAATTGTGTCTAAAAATAAAATATGGTTTTTTCTGATCTCTCCTCCTTTTTTCATGAAAATTATTGGCTTTTATAGATGTTAGGAAGCCACCTGGAAATTTCCTACACTTGGGCTTTGAGAAAGGAAATCTTATCCTTTAAGCTATTAAAAAAAACATAAAAAATAAAAAACCCCATAATCAATTGACCTTTTTGCCCTTCTTAAAAGAAATTAATTTTACAAAAGAATTGACAAAAGAAATATCAATGACCTAAATAAAAGTTCAAGAAAGAATTGCAAATTAGGAATTTAGAAAGAATACTTGGGCCGAGAAAAATATTCATGTGTCCAAATGGCCATTTTGCCCTTGCAACCCATAATTTGTAGAAAAATGTAATAGACCTCTAAAAAATATAGAAAAAATTATAAAGTGCTTAAAAAACAGAATTATAAATCTAGAAACCAAAAACGGCGAAAAAAGGATTCACAAGGTGAAATGACGATTTTGCCCCTGAATTGATGTAATATATAGAAAAGATAGCAGTTGATCCCAAAAAATTCACAAAAATTAGAAATAAACTTAAAACTATAAAACATAAATTTAGAACCAAAAAATGGGTTAAAAAATATTTACATGCTAGAAATTATTGTTTTGCTCTTGGGATTGTTGATTTTGTCATTTTTACCTGAAAACTGGAATTTGACCCTAAAAGGTGGAAAGAATACCCCCACTGTTAGTAAAAAATAGGTGGTATGTCAAAATTTGATGGCTACACTATTGAGATAGTAGCTATCAAACCAGAAAAACTCTACTGAAAACTAGATTACTGAAATGCCTCTAGGTACTAAAAATTTCCTAAAACAAATTCCTACTTAAGTAAAACTTAAACAAAGACTCTTAATCCAGCTCCCAAACAGGCTCCTTGTCTTCTAAGGCATCCCAAATCACAGCTTGGGCTTTTAAAGCATCTCCATGCCTTTTATAAACTTTAGTCAACTGCTGCCATTTCTCTATACAACTACCTGCAGCTTTGGTGCTCTGTAACAGTTTGTCTTAGATGGTTTATATACTAGACATAGAATTTTTATCAATGCCCTAAAACAGGACTTAGTAATTGAAAATTTCATTGATTGTTAGAGAATATTGGCTTGTGGAAAGTGATTGTAGCATGTGTCAGTGATAAAATTGATTTTTTCCTCTAGTTTTTGACTGCATGCATATGTACTCCCAGCAAAGTTTTCAGGTTAGCATATCATAATGCTGCTTCATTATTTCTATTTGGATACAAAATCAAATAAGTAACTATTTAATCATTCACTCTTAAGGAAGAGAAGCAATCATTGATTTGGCTTTTAACTAAATTTTGGAAAGGGGATTATTTTGGAGCACTTTTCGGTGTTCTTTATGTTGAAACGCGATTTTTCCATGCTAAGTAATTCTTGTGAATTATCAGTCACTTTCATCAGACATTTGTTAATTCTAAAAAATATATTATTGAGCATGTTTTATTGACATGCTAATTTCTTCTCCTTTATAAATAAAACTAGTTGAGTTTGCAAACATTCTAAATAGTTTTGGCGTGATGATATTGGGGAAATATTGACAATTAAAAAAAGGCACAAAACATTTGTAATTCTTGTGAAATTTGAAAAGTTTAGGAGAATCATGCTGATTGAAACTGCAGGGATATGATGCACAAAAGTCATTTAGTTTTGATTATTGTCAGAAAGCAATTGTACTGATCTTTATGAGTTTAAATCAGCAGCACTAATAGAACTTTACGGGGTTGTGAGTCTTGGTCTCATATCCTACGGCTGATTCAAATGTGTATTTTCTGTCTCTTAGTTGCATTGGCATTTCTCTAGTCAGTGTCTGTCACTCTTTCTGCACTGTCATTGACTCAAACAATGTGCAACCCAGCAAATACTTGATATTGATCTGATTTTTTGTCAACTTCTGTCATGGCCAACATATATAGCATTTTGTGGCATCCCAGTGTCAATGTGACTCGTATATATTGAAATATTCTTTAAGTCTTGGACATCATACATTCTCAAAAGGATAAGGAAATAATTATCTGTTACAATTGTCAATGTCAGTATCATCCTGTTTCCTACTTTTCGACATGGAGTGTCATGTTAGAAACTTCACTTGAGTTTCTTTTTCTTTAGAAGCAGATGAGCAAAAAGTTCCAGGGGATTGTGGAGATTCTAATGATCCTCGTGTTAGACTGAAACGTAATTGTGTTGGTGTCATGGCTGTCTTTAAACTCAAAGATCCTTCTTTTCATCATATTATCATTGCAAATACCCACCTTTACTGGTAATCTATACAAATTTCTTTTCTCTTTATTCTGTGGTGGTTTCTGTTGTATTCTTTTCTTGTCAGTCCTGAGATATCAATCATGGGGCATCTTAACTTTTAAATCTTTTGCTTCAGGAATCCAGCATGGGCTGATGTCAAGCTGGCACAAGCTAAATATCTGCTTTACCGCTTAGCTCAATTTAAGCAGCTAGTTTCAAGCAAACTGGATTGCACACCTTCCATAATTGTTGCTGGTGACTTCAATTCAGCTCCTGGAGATCAGGTTTGTTAAACTTCCTTGTTTTGAGTTTGGTATATCTGTTGTTTGCTTATAGGTTTGATTCCTATACATGGTATGTCGGTCATTTTGTTGTTGATCAAAGAATTCAATGACAATGGTGTTGGCTCAAAGAGTCACCAGCATATGTCCATTATGATGTACTGTGGCACTTCCTTTATTTGGCCAGCCTTGGTCCTGGGGTTGGGGTCATGTGCTGGACTGAATTTGGGTTGCCTATTGAGCTATTGTCTGAATATTTTATATGCATGTGTAATTTCTACAAGGAATGAGATCCTGGGCCTTTTGCAAGTTTGCACATTAAGCAAATGCTTGTGGAAATGCAACCTTTCGATCATAATATCCTGAACTGGAACCTTGGACTCTGAGGTCTTAGGTATAGCCCCGTGGCCATGCCTCTTGGTACCACTAGGCGTATCTCATAATTAACACACACACACACAGAGATAGACACAGTATATATACATATACACACATACATACATATATGTGTGTGTGTGTGTGTGTACACGCACATGCATATCTATATATATTACTGCAAACAGATGGCATTTTTCCATTGTATATTGCTATAATTCAAGCAACTGCCTCTTTGAATTCTTGCAAATTAATGTTATTTATTACTTGGCTCTTAGATACTGCAAAATAATATGATCAGCACCTAGCAGCTGAGGTTGGATTCCCTAATTTAACCTCAAGAGACACTAGAATTGCATGAGCTTGTATTAAGCTGAACTCCGTATCTGTTAGAGGAGAATTACATTATCCATAGACTCTAAAATCTTTTCCTACCTTGAGCAGCATTTACTTCTAACCATGCAGTGAAAGATTCTTCTACTAAAACCAATCTAGGCCTTAAAATGGTTCCTAGTTTTGATCTTAAGACAAGACACAAGGAAACAGTAAATACCAAAACTAAATAAATTCCTGCAGAACAGAATAATTGCTCGTCACCCTCCATTATAGAAAGACCAAGGATGGGCTACAGAACCATGAAAATAAGTGCCCATTTCTTGTTAAAGTAAACTTTATCAAGACTCTTTAAGTTCACTCTTTCTAGTTCCCAAATTGGCTTTTAATCTTGAATGTAGTGCTTGACATTTCGGAAATGTTTTATATATTTTGTCAAAATATTTGTTGGCTGCATGAGAATGACTTTTGACAGGTTATCTTCTTTTGATTAGTTTTTCTTGAAAGAGTCATTTAAGCTAATGAATTGGTGCACAAGATGGTGCTTTTGCTGATAGATATTTTGAACTTTTTTTCTTTCAGATCAGTGCAAAGTAGTATTAAATTACTACAATTAGAATGATTTCTTAGAATCTTCTTATCCATTGGATTGTTCACCCTCTTCCCCCAAAACCATGAAACGACATGATATAAGCAAATATGTCACTTAATTTTTTGTTTTTGTTATCTTCAATTTGTGTGAGTATTTTTAAAGGTCATTATCATTATTGAAGTGATAGAGTTGCAACTAGTAATTCTAATTAACGCTCTCTAAAGAGCGGTAGTATTGTAATTCCTACATTGTTTCTCAGTCCTAATAATAAAATGGAGGCAGGATAATGAAGATAAACAGCAGTTCTTTTACTCTCTCTCTCTCTCTCTCTCTCTCTCTCTCTCTCTCTATATATATATATATATATATATCCCATTTTTTCTCTTTTCTCTTATCTTTGTCTGGGGTTTCAGTGAAGGATCTGAACTTCCATGGTATTGAAACGGTGATGTTCTGTTCTCTTATCTTTGTCTGGGGTTTCAGTGAAGGATCTGAACTTCCATGGTATTGAAACGGTGATGTGGGCCCTAGGTTATTACATGCAAGTGTTTCTTCTATTTTCCTTATTCATGAAGAAAAACTTCTCCTTTTCTGCATAAAAATTCACAACTGGTTTGGCATTTACATTACCTTGGTTGTTAGAACCAAAGAAGCTTGAAGTGAAGGTATTTTGCATAAACATTACAGGGTCTATTAGCCATTAGAGCCTAGACGAGAAATGAAAGAGATCTGGAAATTCAGATTTATATTTGGGCAAAGTTAACAAATGAGGGAAACAACCAGATTGTTGTGCTGTAATGATGGTGGTTTTAATTTGTGTTTCCTTCATTTTTGCCCTTCTTTAGAACTGAAAGTGACTAGAATGTCGACAATCAGTAGCCAAGAAGCAGCTCTAGCAAAAAAGAGAACCATGATGGTGAGCAGCGGACAATCTTGGATAGGAGTTACTTCAATGAAGCTTGATGGGAATTACTACCCTGAATGGAATCTTAATGCTCGACATTGAATACCTGGACAAGGCTATCTTGGTTAGATAACTGGTGCCATTAAACATCCAATAGACAAAGATGATTTATATGTAAGCAAAATGAGATGGGACATGGATAATGCTAAGTTTTAACTTGGCTTTTCTGATACATGACTCTTATGATCCACAGAGTAGCATATTTAGATACAGTCTATGAAGTTCAGGAAAATTTAGAAAGTGCTTATGGTTGGAAAAAGAATACTGCTCAAATATATCGTCTAAAGCAAGATACTAGCAGTTTAAGGTGAGGAGTGATGTTAGTTTCTACCTATTATGCTACTTTGGGAGGAGAACTTGATCATCATAAGTTTGTTAAGCGAAGTATCCAGAGGATGGAGCTCTTAACCACAATTAGATTGAAAAAGGACTAAATGCTAGTTATGAAAACACTTGTGTCCAAGCCTTTGGGAAAGAGAAGTTATGAAAAATTAGATGGAGTATTTGAGAAGATCTGAAATGAACAAATTAGACCAAAAAAGAGATGAATCTTGGGGGACTGACAGTGATTCTGATCACTCTGCCTTTATTTCAAGTTCCGAGAAAAAGGAGGATAAAGAAGATGAAGGAAAAAAATCAGTTGCTAGTAAAAATCTTCTGCACATTTGTACGGGAAAAGACATGTAGAATGCAATTGCTGGAAGAAGAATTCACACTTGGGCCTTGCAACTTTGAAGAAAGGAAAAAGCCCACAACGCATCTGGAATAAGTGCCAAGAAAATTCCGAAGCTTCTTCCCAGGTGGAACATAAATTTTTGTTAGTGCCAAACAAATTTTATCTCATAGAGGAGGTCGGATTGTAGAAATGGTTTGTTACTAATATTAATACAACTTCTGGTGATTCTACTCCAATGACAAATGCAGGAATATCAACTCAAACAGTCTCAAGTTTACTTGTTAAGTCTGATATGTCTTCTTAGTTACCTTGATTGTGGTGCTATTGATTAAATGGCAAATTGGGCCTCTTTTTTTATCATGGTTACCAACAAAGATCTGGTCAAGATAAGATTAAAATAGTTAGTGGATCTCTCTCTACTATTTCTGAGAAGGGTGACTTAGAAATGAGTGATACTTTAACTAGATTCAGTCTTTCTTGTTCCCAAATTTGTGTACAATTTTCTTTTTGGTTGTATTTACAAAATTGTTTTGTAACATTCTTTTCATGTCACTGTATTTTTTAGAACCTCATTCGATGCAAATGATTGGTAGTTGTGATGACACTGAAGGTATCTATCTACTTGATCAAATATTCTTTCTTCATGTCAATCTGCGTATAGTTGTAAGTTTAATGGTGATGAATTTCCAAAATTACCTTTGGCATGCTAGATTAGTACATTTGTCTGTTTGCCCTTTGAAGATTCTGTTTCTGGAATTTTTCACTTTTATTTCTGCTGAAAGTCTTCATTGTTCTGTTTGTCACTGTTTATCCTCAATTAGTAAATTATATTTCTTGTTCTTTTAATCTAGTTCACTCACATGGTTGGGGTCCTTCTCCTATTCCTTCTGTGGATGATCATCAATATTTTATTAGCTTCGTTGATAATTTTTCTAGGTGCACTTGGTTTTTTTAGTTCATTTGGATGAAGTACCTCTGTCGAGATGTAGATAAGTTGTACATAGATTAGGTGATTAAAATCCCTTAAATGGAGGGATTAGGTAAGATGTAGGTAAGCTGTAAATTGATAATGATAGTTTGAAATCCTTAAAATGAAGTAGATTAGGATAACTAGTTTGGAATTAGTAGATTAGGATAATTAGTTTGAAATTCGATTTTGGTTTTTATCCTTTTATCTTGTAATCTACTATAAATACTGGTGTACTATCGATTTGGTTAATAAGAAAAATTAGATGTCTTTCATCCTGTATTTCTTTTCATGGTATCAGAGCCCTAAGGTATTCTTGGGTTTTCTTCTTCTCCTCGGGCAGTCTCCATTGTTGTGCATATTCCAGCCTTGATTGCTGCCATTCCTCCCTATTTTTCCTCCCTAATTTTTCTTTGAACAGCCTTAATTGCTGCGAATATCCTTCCTTCATCATGTCAACTTCCCAAACTACTATCTCTAGCAATTCTAACCCATCTGAAGAAATCAATTCCATCCAGAAAACTGGAGAGTTGCAGAATATTCGAGCTGCTTATAGGCTCAATGGGAAGAACTACCTCAGATGGTCTCAATTTGTCTGCACATACCTCAAGGACAAAGGCAGGCAGGCTTAGCCACCTTCTTGGAATTGGACCAGCCAAGGATGACCCAATGTTTGAAGCATGGGATGAGGAGGATTCCATGATAATGTCTTGGCTATGGGATTCTATGGATCACATGATTAGCGACACATGCATGTTTTTGGGTACATCAACGGAGATTTGTGACTTTACTCGTGCATATTCGAAGGCCCGTGATACTGCTCAAGTGTATGAGATCAAGGTCAAAACTGCAGCCACTAAGCAAGGAGACAGATTAGTTACCGAATATGCAAACTTGCTGCAAAATTTGTGGCAAGAACTCGATCATTACCGAGTTTTCAAGATGAAATGCATGACATCTTGAAAAGCTTCATTGAAAAGATCGTGTTTATGATTTTTTGGCTGGATTAAATCCTGAATTCGATTAGGGTAGGATTCAAATCCTTGGCAAGGAGGACACACCTCTAGAAGAGACAGTATTGCTGATTCGAGTAGAAGAAAGCTGAAGGAGTATTACGCTTGACCCACAAACCATGGATGGGTCAGCCCTAGTAGCAAAGACAAATCATCAGGAGAAAGGCAAGAGTGATGTGCTTAAACACCTGGGTAGAGAGAACCAGTGGAAGGAGAACAAGGACAGTCTTTGGTGCACTTTTTGCAAGAAACCAAGACGCACAAAAGAGAAGTGTTGGAAGTTGAATGGTAAGCCACCAAACAATGAGTGGGGAAATTGTGGGGGCCAACAGAGGCCTCAAGCACACGTGGTAGAGGAGCCCAAAGCTAAGGAAAATTTCCTAGCAGGAGGGTTCAACAATGAAGAAATTGAGAAGCTAAGAAGTTTGTTAGGGTCTCTTGAGACTCCTTCTGGAGCTTGTTCTCTTGGTCTTTCAGGTAAGCCCAAACTTGAGGAAAATTTCCTAGCAGGAGGGTTCAACAATGAAGAAATTGAGAAGCTAAGAAGCTTGTTAGGGTCTCTTGAGGAGCCTTTTGGAGCTTGTTCTCTTGGTCTTTCAGGTAAACCTATATTTTCTTTTTGCATGAATGTCTCAAAAAATTTTATACCAGTTCTTGGATAATAGACTCCTATGCCACAGATCATATGAACCCCACATCTCAACTTCTCCACAATTATAACCCATGTCCGAGTAATAGAAAAATTGTAGTGGCCAATGGCTCATTGGCTATTGTTGCAAGATTCGGAGATATACATAGCACACCTACCTTTATCCTTAAAAATGTCCTACATGTGCCAAAATTGTCAACAAGCCTTGTTTCCGTTAAAAAACTTACCCATAATCTTAACTGTTATGCTATTTTTTCCTCTTCTTATTGTGGTTTTTAGGATCAAGGCTTGGGGAGGAGGATTGGACTTGCTAAAGAACAAAGCGGCTTTTATCACCTTGAATCATCTCATAAAGTTAAGAATAATGCAACATAAATCTCGAGTGAGTTTTTTGATTGAGATAAGATTAGTGGATAATTTGGGAATATGAAGAACCGTGTTTTAGGGTCATTGGATGTGGCTATTTTTCTATTGCTTGGGCATAGTTTGTAGGTTGAAAAGTGTTTGGATGAATGGGTCAATGACCAATGGCACTTGAGTCTATGATCCAAGAGGTATGGAAGGTAAAATCAGTAACATTTAATCCAATTGAAAAAAGTAACTTACATAGATATGCTGAAGAACAGGTACCTGATGGCTTCTCAAGGTTGCTTATGAGAGATCACACACTTCCAATCTCCTTTTGTTTAAGACCACCTGGCTGACCAGATTTTCCTCCTTCAAAAAAGAATGTCTTCTCTGCCTTTATAGCTTTTGACATCTTCTAATGGGATGGAATCACTAATAGGCAATTAAGACCTTTCAAAACAAAAATAATCCAGCAATGAACGTTGTTCAAAAATTTTGATGAGGTAACCAGCAACAAAGGCTGGCAGAAAATTGGAATAGGACTTAAAAAAAAAAATCGGATGGGGCCCTAAGAAAGGAGGACTTTGATACCATGTTAGAATAGTTAATGGAGTTTGGAAGGAAAGTAGTGTATATTGATAAAAATGGTACTCACAATAGTACAATAAGCCTATTTATAGGCATATATATGACTAGTACATATAATGAACCTAGACATAGTGAATCTAGACATAATGAACCAAGACATTATACAATGATTGTAGACATATTATGTGTAGTAATAAAGGAAAGGTATTTTAACCAATCCCAAATCTTAATCAGATATTAATTTGATCCTTGATTTTAGGATCCTTGACAAAATTGGAGACTTAGTTAAATTAGCCTAATTCTATACATTATATATGGTTTTTCCACAAATACCTCATACCTCGTACCCAAAATATTTGAAACAAACGATGTACCTTGTATAACAAAGAATCTCCATATCATGGCGGAGACTGAATTTAGCAAGAAAATAAAGATTTTCCAAACAGATAATCAAAAAGAATATTTTGGGAGCACCAAAATATTTTCTTGGAAGAAGAAGATACCTCATACCAATCATCTTGTCCAAGAGCTCCTCTGCAGAATGGAGACACAGAAAGAAAAATATACATATTCTAGAAACTGCTAGGGACTGCTATTCCAAAATAGTCTACCTAAAGCTCTTTTAACTGCAACTTTTGTCAGCAATAGAATGCCATCAAATGTTAGGAATGTACACTTTAGCGTGTGAATTATTTCAAGATAGTTTTCTTTCCCTCTTCCTCACAAGGTTTTGGATGTTTACTTTTTTTTTTTTTTTTTTTCATACCAAGGAGGTAGGCCGATCTATGCTAGATCCTAGAGTAGTTTAAGGGTGCTTTTCTTGGTTATTCTCCCACTCAAAAGGGCTACAAATATCTTGACCCTAAGATTGAACAAAAATTAAGTCACCAAAGATGTCCCATTTTTTTTTTATTTATTTTTTGAGTTGTATACTAGTTCCCCTCAAAATTCTCTTCAAGGGGAGAGTGGTAAAGTGGAAGAGCATTCCTCAAGGCCTTTCTTTCTTGTATCATTTGGTCCTCCTTGGAATCCTATGGCTAACGAAGGTCTTGAGGAAAAAGTTATTTCATCATCTTTATCTGATCCCAGTAGTTCAAAGGAGAATGAGATAATTGTTCCAGAAATTCCTTTGACATCACCTACTACTATGTTTGAGCTAACACGAAAAATTTGCTTGTCTACCACAGAATAAATAGAGAAACTTAACAATCAAATCCAGTCAAGAACATCTCTTAGTCGATGTAGTTTTGATGTTGCTTCCCTAGATTACGGTAATATTCTAGTAATAATCTTGATTTTCCTATTGCTATTTGTAAACCAGTCAAAGAGTGTACTAAGCATCCTATATAACTATCACTTTTATATCATGCTTTTGCTTCTTCTATTTCCCGTGTCAACTTCTTCTAGGTACTATTGTTGATCCTAAATGGTGTGAAGCAATGGATGAGGAGATAAGAGCTTTAAAGAGAAATGACACTTGGGAATTGGTTGATCTGGCAGAGGGGAAAAGTACAGTTGGAAGTAAGTGGGTTTTCACCGTTCAACTCAGAGCGGATGGATTTGTTGAGTAGTATGAGGCACAATTATTTGCATAACGATTTACTCAATGCAATGAATTGATTACATGGTGTCATTTGCTCCATTTGCAAAACTTAATACAGTTTGAATCCTTCTTCCTTGGCTGCTAATCTCGATTGGGATTTGCATCCTTTGGATGTCAAAAAATGCATTCCTTAATGGAATACTTGAGAAGTTTTTATGAATCCTCCTCCAGTATGTGAAGTGGTTGGTAAAGTTTACAAACTGAACAAGTCCTAGAATGGGCTAAAGCAGTCTCCTAGAGCATGGTTTGAACTACTAGCAAAAGTTATGTAGACATGGTTTTGCTCAGTCCAAAGACATGGTTTTTCTCAGTTCTGTGCAGATCATACTCTTATTCAAAAGAGAGATCAATATAATCTTACTGTATTTGTAATTTATGTTGATGATATGGCCATTACAAGAAATTGTCCTACTGAAATCCCACAATTAATGTACATTTGGCTGTTGAATCAAAGATCAAATACTTGGGGAAATTGATATACTTCTTGGGCATCGATGTTTCTAGTTTCAAAGGTGGCATCTTTATGTGCTGGATGACATATGCACTTGATCTCTTGAAGATAACAGGAAAGTTGGGTTGTCATTCTGCAGAGACTCCAGTAGCGTCTAATCATCATTTGAGTGAGTTTGATGGAGAATTATACCACAATATTGGATGATACTACCGATTGATTAGAAAGCTCTTGTATCTATATCTGACAAGACCAGATATTGAGCATGCAGTGAGTGTCACAAGTCAGTTTATGCCCAAGCTGAAGGCTCCTCACTGTCAAGCTGTTGAACAAATTCTTAGATATCTGAAATCTTGTCCAGGAAAGGTTGGTTGTTTATTATGTATGAGAAGCTACATTTTAAAGCCTATGTAGATGCTGACTGGTGGGATTAGTAGGAGATTGGAGGTCCACCACAGATTATTGTTTTTCCATAGAAGGAACCTTGTCCATGGAAAAGTCAAAACCAGTTTGTTTGTGCGTGTTCAAGTGCAAAGGCAGAATATTTAATCTTGTATCAAGATGTTGAAAAAGTGATATGGATAGAATAGGAGTGAAGTATGAACAAGCATTTAAGATTTATTGTGACAACAAAGCTGCAATTTATATTGCGAGCAATTCAGTAGGGCTAAACACATCGAGTTAGACAGACATTTTGGCTCGTGCAAGGCTTGTACTTGGAGAGTTGTGCTTGGCTTGTCTGCTGTTAGGCTAACAACATGTTGATATATTCACTGAAGGCTGCCGAGGACAAATTTTCAGAGTTGCTAAGCAAGTTGGGCATGGCTGACATTATTGCTCAGCTTGAGGGGGGAGTTAAGATCTGCGATTAATAATTCTAATTAAAACTCTCTAAACAGGAGCAGTATTGATATCTTGTATTGTTGCTCAGCTCTAATAATAAAAGAGGGGCAGGATAATGAAAAGAGAACGACCATCGTTTCATTATCTCTCTTTCTCTCTCACACACATTCTCTCTTTTCTCTCATCTTAATCTGGGGTTTCAGTGAATATCTGGAATTTCAATTATAATACCACTTTTATGTATATGTACATGTATATGCTTCTGTACACACACAAAAACACACACACACATTTGCGAATTTCCATTGTAGTATCACTTTTTATTAATTTGCAGTTCTTTTATGAATAATCCATTTTAAGATTCGATTTCATTGCCACACAATCCCTTGTAAAATCCAAGTATGTGCTTATTTAATATGCACGTGCTGATTGTATGGCCTTTAATGAATTCTTTTCAGCAGGCAGTTATTAAATTTTTATGAGGCTTCTGTTTTTTCAGGTATATGAGTACCTAGTTTCTGGTGCCTCTTTTCCTGGACATCTGCCAGAAAGTTCGGATGATCCACCACTTCCTCTATCTAGCATTTATGCCTACACAATAGGGGAACCTCACTTTACAAACTGCACTCCTGGGTTTACTGGAACTCTTGATTATATCTTTTTTTCTCCTGCTGGAAATATAATACCAGTCAGTTTCCTTGAACTTCCAGAACCAGAATCCCCTGATGTGACTGGTGGACTACCAAATCATTATCATCCAAGTGACCATCTGCCAACTGGTGCTGAATTTGAAGTTCTGTAGTTGACATCTTGCTTTCGCTCAACAAGCACATTATGACTGCTGCAATTGATCCTTGGATTTACTAGGTTGAAAATTCTTGTTTGGAAGATTTTTTTGGCGAGCTGCTCATTTTTCACATAGTGATATTTTAAGAATTTTAGTTGTTTTGAGTTGCTAAACTTCTTGTAGGTCATTCCTTTTCCATTTAATTTGTGAAAACTTTGGGAAAAAGTAGTGACTCATGGAGCCAATCAGAGAAAGGTAGGACCATCAGATGTTCTTTCTAGGGGCTGGTTTGATGATGTACATCCCTTTTTCTGCTTTAATGTTGTATTGGTTATTTTCACCTTTTGAGCTATATCTGATTTTCAGACTGCTCATGATTGAATCCTTTAATGTTATGTGGGTTATTTTCACCTTTAAGCTATATCTGATTTTCAGATAACTCGTGATTGAATGCAATACTTTTACCCCCTTTAGAACTTTTTAAGCTTTTGACGGCAATATAACTTCACTTTGGAAGCCGCAATCTGACGTGCCGATTTCAAATTGTTCAATTGTCCCTTTGATTGCATATTTTGGATGGCCTTTTGTAAAAATATTATTGTATCACTTTATTGGAAAAGTACACGTGAACAAAAGGTGACTGAAAATTGTTTAGAGAAGTATATTTTGAATTTTGTTCCAAAACTTAACACAAACATAGCAAATTAGCAAGAAATAATGATGGCATAGATTAGAGATATGTATGCTTAATGCTTGAACTTCCATCTTATAAATACTTTTTTTGTTTTTTTGTGGAAGAAAGTACGGTATATTATTAATTAATAACCATATTACATATTACATATTACAGAGTGCTTTTACATAGCTCAGTTGCTAACCTATGTGGCTCTAAAACTAACGTTCTTAAGGCCTTAATTTCAAACGCCTCTTCAAATTTGCGTATCAGTTGCAGCATATCTTGTGTGATTGAGCTGGGACAGAATTGACTTACAGTCTGTGTATAAGGAAACTTTGTCCGGACTCATCATACTAGCTTTTTTTAATCCCATGTAACACGCGAAAGCTTCTGCCTAGAGTGGATAAAGATGCATGCGTGATTGAAGCTTCCTTAGTAAGGCAACTACCTGAATACCAAATTGTCTATCCAGCAGAAGATTTTTGCTCCTTGGTATTCATACTTCCATTGACCACGATCTTATGAGTCCTCTCTATCTTATAAATTGCTGTAGTCTTGACAAGCTCCCTGACCGATGTAGTCGTTCCATACTCCAAGACAGGATATAGTTTTTTTCTTTTTTTTTTTTTTTTTTGGCAAACTCTGTATACGAGAGGGATGTCACTCTTAAATTTTATTAATTTATTAAAAATGAGAGGGACATAGACTTTACCTCAAAACAATACAAGGAAATTAAAAATAAAGAACAGAAATTAAAGGAGGAGTACCACCCCCTTTATATTACTTAAGTATTTTTCTAATGTTAGGAAGTCCTAACCTATCAACTCTAGCTTCTCCTTTAGAGATTCTTGGAAGATCTTTCTCAAAATTATAAATGCTAAATGAAGATTCCTAACATCAAGATTGAACAAATAATCAACAACTCTGTTAGGCTCCCTATAACAATGAGCGATTGTCCCTAAGTCCACCTTTTTAATATGATCAATCTCATGTGAAATAGACCATGGAACCTGGCATTTTCGTTGTAAAATCTGCACTGATAGAAGAGAATCAGTCTCAATATGAAAATTTGTGATACCTTTTTGAGAACAAATCTGGACGCCGAGAAGGATTGCACATGCTTCTGCTTGAACACTGGTAACCATCCCAAATCCAGTAGAGAAAGCAAAAACCATATGACCATTCAAATCTCTCAATATAACTCTTCCCCCACTTTTACCTGGATTACCCGTAGAGCATCCGTTAGTATTAAGCTTAAAAGAACCATCCAAAGGTCTCCACCATCTAACCAATTTAAATGAATATTTTTTGTTCAATCGGAGAATGGAATGATAAAAACTATCCCATGAATTTCTATCACAACTTACATCTAGAAATTGATTAAGAAAAACTCCAATCACATCTTGAAAAACACAATTCACCACATGTTCATGATTCAAAATGTCACCATCAAATTTAGCCTTATTTCTCCATTTCCAAATGTTCCAGCAAATGAAAATTGGCAAAATTTGCCAAATAAAAGAAACAAAAGTATTGCTGGATTTTTGAAACCACCAAGCTTCTAAAGTACTTCGGATAGAGAAACCATAATATGAAATACCACAACTAGTACCAAAAAATTGCCAAATCATCTTGGCCAAATCACCCCCACAAAATAAATGATGCAAATATTCCTCATGGGAAGAAATACAACAAAAACATTTGGAAGCACCATTAACACCAAAACATAGTATGGACAGCTCCACAGGGAGTTTATGATTCAAAAACTTCACCATAAAAATAGATAAATTCATCGGGATACTCGAATGCCATACCTTACCAATCATAAAAGAAAGTGATCACTTTCCACGCACCAGTTGATATGCTAATGAGGCAGAAAAATTACCTGAATGAGTACGAGACCAGAAACAAATATCCTTCATGTCAGAAGAGGGCGGATTAATCTCCAGGATTTCAGAAATAAAGTCGTCACGCAACCATTGCTTGAGGAGGTCTTGATTCCATCCAGAAAGATCTCCAAACTCTCTAACTTTATGAGGACCAGTCCTATGAATTTTAGTTCAAATTGCACCAGATTTCACCCTGTTATCAAACCAGAAAGAAATATTACCATCTCTAACCCACCAATGCATATGCAATTTAGCCATATCTCTGACTAGCAACATTCATTTTCCAGGTCAATGAGTCGCTAGGATAACCCTTTGTCACACAAGGGTGAGATTTAAAGCAATATTTCATATGCATAAAATGGGACCACAAAGAGTCTCGTGTTTAAAGTTCCACCATAATTTGATAGAAAAGGCCTTACAAACATCCAGCATGGATCTCACTCCTATTCCACCCTCCTCAACAGGATAGCATAAATCAAACCACTTAAACCAATGATATTTATTCCCATCTCTAATGAACCCCCAAAAAAAAATTAGCAAAAGCTCTCTCAATTGAAATAAAAACCAATTTGGGAGGACAAGCAGTAGCTAACAAATGAAGTAGAATTGAGGAAACGACATGCTTAATTAACAACTTTACCTCCACTAGATAGCAAATGATTTTGCCAATTTGAGATCCTACTGTTAATCCTGTGACACATGTCAAAAAAATAATGACGTTTCCTTCTGCTTGCACACAGAGGGCACCCCAAGTATCTAACTGGAAAGCTCTTTTTATGAAAACCCGTTAACTGCCTCACTAAGCTCTGCCTTGCAATTGACATTTTAGGGTGAGTCAAAAAATAACTCTTACCAGCATTAATCTTCTGGCTAGATTCTTTTGCATATTCCACTAGCAACTTCATAATGAGCCTCAATGACCTTGCAAAAGCACTAGAGGAAATGAGAATATCATCGGCATAAGCTAGATGAGTAATGACCGGGCAACCTTTAGGGACTTTGAAACCCACAAATTGAGGATGCAAAACAAGACCATTCAAACCTGTAGATAAGACCTCTGCAGCAATGATGACTAGCGAAGGCGAGATAGGATCACCCTGACAAAATCCCCTCACAGGCTGAAAAAAACTATAAGAAATAGCATTAATCGCAATAGAAAACCAAGGGCTGGAAACCAACCTCCATACCAAATCTATGAAACATTCTCCAAACCCAAATGCTTGAAGGACTTTCATCAGGAACAACCAAGACACCTTGTCATAAGCCTTTGCCCATATCTAATTTGATAGCCACATTTCCACCTCTATTCTTTTGAACAATGCCCATAATCATCTCTTGGGCCAATAAATAATTATTAGAGATCAAACGGCCCTTAACAAAACTACTCTGATTAGAGAAGATAATCTTAGGTAATAGTACAACCAATCTGTTTGCCAGAATTCGTGAGAAAATCTTATATTAAAAATTACATAAACTGATGGACCTAAATTGGGAGAAATCATGAGGATTAGTCATCTTTGGGATAAGCACAATCAATGTTGAACTTTTCTGGGAAGAGTCCACTACCCTCACCTATAATTTGTTAGGTGGAAGTGAAAAACTCTCCTGTATACCCATTTGGCCCCTCAGCATTGTCTCTGTTCATATAAAAAACCACTCTTCTGACCTCCTCACAGCATGAAACTTTTACTAAATCCTCATTCTCTATATCAAAAATCATCTTAGGGATCACTTGCAATAAATTAAACGTAGAAGGCATTTGGTCAGTAGAGAAAAGTTTTGAAAAAAAATTAACAGCTGCATCCTCTATCTCTGTATCTGACTCAAGACATCTACCCTCATCAGACTTGACTGTGTATGATTGATTGTGCCCTCCTTTGTCGAACCATGGCGTGAAAAAACTTAATGTTTCTGTCACCACTTTGTAACCATCGTACATTAGCCTTTTGTTTCCAAAAAGCCTCTTCCAAAGCAAGCAAATTCCTTAAAGAAGCTTGAGCTTGGCATAACTTCAACCTGTTCTGTGGGGAATTTTCTTGTTCCATTTTAATTTCAGACTCCTGAACCATCTGCTCCGCTACCTTTACCTTGTGAAAAACATTTTCAAAGACAGATTTATTCCATGCCTGTAGTGTGCCCCTAAGCCGATGAAGTTTCCCACACAAAATCTGTATAGGAGCACCCTCCAACTGCTGCTGCCAGGAGTCCCTCACAATATCCAGGAACTGAGTATACGAAGTCCAGACATTCAGAAATTTAAAAGGCTTCGGTTTACAAGCCAACCTAATTTTTGCTGAAATTAACAATGACGAATGGTCAGATGGATCCCTAGACATGTGAGTCACTGAAACCTGGAAATTTTCTACACATTCAGCATTCAACACCATCCTATCCAGTCTCTTTCAAATTCTAGCTGTTCCATGTTTGTTATTGCACCAAGTGAAAGAAGATCCAGTAAAACCAGCATCAAAAAGCTGACCAGAAGCCAAGAAAGATAGGAAATCCGTAGCTTTAGAGAGTTAAAAAGGTTTGCCTTCTCTCTTCTCTTTCGCTTCAGTGATAACATTGAAATGCCCAAACACCATCCATGCCCCCAAAGCAGGCCGATCTGCCAGAAGAGAATCCATAAATCTGTCCTTTCGGGTATAGTGCATCTAGCATGAACTGCAGATATAATCAACTCAGATGGCAGTTGACTATGACGAACCAAAAGTGAGATGTGCTGAACTTTCACCCACAATCGTACACGAAAAAGGTGCATTATAAAACACCCAAACAGAACCCGATTGATTAGCTACACAATTATTAAAGCAAAATTTCAGTTTGAAAGCATTTAGATAAGACCCCTCTTTTTTTGTTTCACATACCACCAGAAATTGTACCTTATGCAAACGAATTAACCTTTTCAATCTTCCACGATTAGGGGGTCTGTCGATACCCCTAATATTTCAAAATAAAGAATTAATCATTATGTAACAAGGAGAAAGAATTAACTGACTTAATTGACTTCGACCTTAGCTCCCTATCCGAAGGAAAGAGAGCTCTGATTCCCTTCGAGGCCTTAGATTTTTGCTGTTGCCAACCTTCCATTATCATTCTTGGTTCCAGATTCCTGGCTGAAGAAATTTGCTGTTGATTCCCAGTTGAAGAAGGTGACTGTTGCAATAGCTGCTGCTGTTGATTCATCAGATTCAAAGGCCCTCTTGGTGACAAATTACCGGTCGCTTTCTCCACATCAACCAAAGCCTTCTCCGGAATGTCTAAGACATCATTAGCTGCCAACCGATTAGCTTCTTCCTCATACTGCTGTATTTGGTCATTCTGTAGCTGTCATTGCTGTGTTTGACCCACTGGAGGCATATTCATAATCTGCAAATTCTTTTCTTGCTGCATATCCGAAACATGCTCCTACACCACAGTCTCAGCAGCCGTCTCCTTGCCATTTTCAGTGACAACATATGGGCCCTCTTCTGGGTTCCTAGTGATAGTGCTTGAAACATTCTCCTCCATGATTACTTCCTCTCCTTCCAACCCTCCAACTACAGGTCGTGATGTGTCTGCATGGATAGCGCCTGCATATCACTATGAACAGGCTTTACAACCGGCATATAAACCATGTTTTCTTTCTGTTTTTCAGTTTGTTTTAAAACTTCCATCTGACCTTTCTCCTGAAAATTACCATCAGAGCGTGTATCTTTTTTACACTCAGATGAAGCATGTCCTGAGTGCCGGCATTTAACACAATACCTAGGGAGATTTTCTGCAACGACAGGCTGCCAAAATCCATAATCTCCAGGGGTTCCAATCCATATCCATTCTGGAGGATCATGCAAGACATCTACTTCAACACAAATCCTAGTAACGCTAGGACGAACAAGGGAAGCAGTAGCATTATCAATGAATAAAGGTTTTCCCATCGAGCTTACTATGGAAAACAAACTATGTTTATCAAAAAGGTGGATTGGTAGATTTGGAAGAGAGAACCATACAGGCACGATTGGTGATTCACGTTGGACATGGAAATCCGGCGACCAATGGAATGTTCTCATTGGGACTGCCAGATGCCCCTCGTCCAAATTCTATGAAAATTAGTCTCAGATTTGAATCTCACCAAGACATGTCTAGCATCAAGATGACCCAGAGTAACAACATCTCTTAAATTTAATGACAGGAAAAACTTGCAGATTTCTTCTAGCTTGGGTCTGCCATGGGAAAATTTTCCAACCAGCGATAGTTTAAAAGGAGAAGCAAGCTTTGCAATATCTTCCTATGAAAAAATGATAGCAAGTTCACCTTTATGAAGGCCTGTTTGCTTAATCTGAATAGGCGACGCTGCAAGTTCAGTAAATAATTGGAAAAAAGATTTACGTTGAAAAGGAGATTTAGTCATGGAAGGCCCTCCAGGTTGTGGCTGAAGGCAAGCCATGATAAAGAAAGAGCACCAAAACTCTAGCCTCCCACTGGCAGGCCGCCGGAAGGCTGGAGACGATCAGAAAATTTGAATTCAAAAAGGTAAAGGATCATGAAGAGACTATGTTCCTCCTCAACATATTCTCTCTTTTGAGCGCATCAAATTCCATTAAGTGAGTGAGATAAAGTATTTGGTAATAGTCTACATATAACCTTCCCATATCATCTTATTCCTCGCTAACCAGATATGCCAAAGAATCTTTACCAATAAGATTATGAGCTGATCTTCTAGTGCCAGCTGAAACCATTCGTAAACAATTCCTTACTAACCAAATTTGCCAAAAGATCTTTACTCATAAGATTATGAGCTGTTCTTCTGGTGCTAGCTGAAACCAATTTTGATAGGAATCCAAGAGGTCCTACACTTCTCAAACATGCTAATCATGAAGAGATCAAAGGTTTAAGCCAAAGTAGAGTCCTCATGCATGAAATTGGAGATTCAATGGTTCAAGTTAAGCTCAAGGATGCAATTCAAGTTCTTCAAGGATTGAAAGTCGTGCAAGCTAGCCATAGATGTGATGTTCTACCAAGGGAGGTTAATGAGCTTAAGAAGAATATTCGGCTTGGAGAGCACGGAATTCAAATTTGAAAGTTGGACCTAGAGTTGATTTATTGGCTTAGACTAAGTTTGTGTTCAAAGAAGGCCTTACCGAAGCTGCTCAAGAAGCCCAAGCAATACAAGGCCTTGGATGCTATCTCGTGGAGGCTCAACGGGTCCTAAAGGTTCAAGACTTATTGATTGAAGCCTAAGTTGATGCGCCACTTGAAGCATGCCAGCCCAACTCCTTAACATGCGTGCTTTTTCAAGAAGTTTCTAAAGTCTTTTATTTTGTTATGTTAAGTTTTCTACGTAGTTTAAAAGGTGTAACCTTTAGTTATCAACTGTGATAACTTACCACTTAAGTTAGTATTTTTTTAGTTTACAATTAGTGTTTTTCTTTCTTTAAGTATTAAATGTCTCTTGGCCTTTAAATGGGCTTGTAATTCACATTTTTCAATATGAGTGTTATCAATTAAATGCAAGTTTTTCTCATTGAGAATTCTTCTTAGTTGTATAGTTGGAAATATTCTTGGTCTTATCAAGGTGAACTTGTGATGACCAAACAATTGTGTAAGAATTTCTTAGACAAGTTTGATTTACGTTCTTTAGAGTCATCAATTAGGAATCTGTTCACAAGTTGAATAGGGGTTAGATTGCTCCTAAAGAGTTGAATTCAACGAAGTTGGGAAATTTCGAGCAAACCATCTCCACATCCTGGAGGCTTTGGACGGGTTCCAATGGTTGTGAAGAGTTTAATAAGCTGTTTACTTAGATTTCAAGGTAATCTTGGCTTTAGGCTTATCCGTCATGCATCAATTGGTCTAAGAGCTAATTCATTGAAATTCTAGGTTCTTTAATCCAATTTTTCATCTTGAAAAATTTGGATATATTCCTTGTCCTAATTTTTGTCAAAATTATGCTTTATGCTCTAGTTTTCATGTTTCTTCTCTATCCAATCCGTCTGAGTTTGCTCTCTTTTTTTTGGTCCTTCTTCTTGTTTTTAATTTTCTCATTTCTTGTTGTCCTAAATTATCCTAGAGTCTTTTCTTATGTTATTCTTGTACTTCTTTAGGATTCTTGTGTCCTTAAGTCGGTCTTGATTCTCCATGAATCAAGAATTCTAGATATTGTGTGGTTATTTTGTTATCTTAGGTGATGACTTTATTGCATTGTCCTTACTCCAAATTACTTCATCATCAAGTGTAGGTGCTCTTGGATCTCTATTAATCCCTTCTTCTCGTGAAGATTTGTCCCCGAATCGCCTACACCATAAAAATCAACATAAGTAACAATGGAAATATGAGCTAAGTTAACAAACTCACCTGGCAAATTTAAACCATAAACATTGGTATCCGTTTAACTACACTATGGATACTTTAGGCAAGTGTACCTATCATTTCCAGTAGTACAGTATATAGGAGAGCCAAGTGTTGATCCCACAAGGACTATGTGAGTACTAGTACTAGCTTTCTCTTTTTTATCTAACCTACCAAAGCGAATGATGAACTAAAATGAGAATGCAAACTAATTAAATCTACTTCCTAACTATATGACCATCTAGAAGTCAATAAAGAGAATTAACAATAGTAGAGAGGAATCTAGATGTACAATCCCTTAAACCAAACATGCTATGACCCTAACTTGATTAATGATTAACCCAATTGGTGAATTTATTGGTGAATTTATTAAAACATATAATAATATTGGTGAATTTATTACTTATCACCAATCACTACCAAAGACCCTCAACAATCATCAAACACCAAAGAAACCACCATCTTAATTTGCAGCGCGACTAACTCACCAATCTGCCATCCTCCTCAACCATAGTTTATCACCCAAGTCTTTACAGCAAAAGTCTCAACTCTTGTAAAATGGTACTTTGTGATCAATAAAATTTCTTTTATAGCATATTTGCTTTTTAGTCCTTTACTTTCCTTTTTCTTAACAAAAACTTAAGGGGAAAAGGGAACGGGGAAGGAATAGGTAGAAGAATACCAGTGTGAAAATATTATCTAAACATAAGTAACTTTAGTAGACTCTTTTGAGGGAGCCGAAGTACCCGTTGTGAAAGGCCAAAAAGGTTAAAGGCTGTGTGTTAGGGGAAGAGGCAGAAGGAGGAATTGAATGAAAAGTTGAATTTATTCAGACAGAATATTTCATACAGGTATATCTCCAAAATCTTATTACCTGAACCTAGTACCATTGAGTTTATAAATTGTGAATTACATCCTTTATCTATTTGTTGTGGTTGTATTCATATTGCATATCGAAATTTTCTTAATGAAACTTTGAATCCTACTAGTTTAGTTTATTTACCAATAGATAGATTATCTATTAGAGAAATTTATGAAGAATTAAATATAGTTGAATCAAAACTTCAACAATTATTAACTCATAATAGAAGTAGTTATCTTGTATTTATATATATTGCAAAAAGAAATTTGTTAATCCATAGAATTGCGAAGCCCTTAGCTTGTTAAAAAGTCAATATCAAGCCCTTAATACTAAACATAGGATTAAGTCTTTAGTAGTAGACTTCAACCATAAGCCTTTTGACTTTAAAGATCTTAAGACTTTCTTGTTTTCTTTAGACTTTAACTTTCCTGTATCTTTAACTCTTTCCAAAAGAAAGAGCCCTATCTCCCCCCTCACACACGTGCCACTATCAACACTTACCCCCAAAACAGTCCCATTGCCTCAAAATTACCATTGAACCTCCTCTACCACCATTGACTTCCAACCCACGACCACATAACTGCCATCACATCGACCCAAACCTCTCCCTTTCGACCATGCAACTGTAGTGACGTAGTGTAGATTAGGTATAGAAATTGTAAGGTAATAAGGGGAGTAACGCAACAAAAAATTTAAAAATTTATTACCTTCGCTATGGATCTCTTTGATATAATCTATGCGATTAAAGGGTGTTTAGCACAAATACCTCAAGCATAGAAGATTTCTATGCTTCAAAAGGCACGATCCTATTCAATGAAGGTGTTGATCCACCATGAAAAGCTCTCCAAGTGTAGAGCCTCCAATAGTATCCACACAAATATGATCTTTAGAAATCTTTGGGCTTGCTTGCCTTGCCTTTTAAGTGATAACTCCCTTGAATGATTATGAAGAACATAAGAAGAAGAAAGTAGAACATAAAACCCTAACAATTAGAGGAAAAGAATGTGGCATTTTTCCTTGGGAGAATCACGCCCCTCTCTCTCTCTTAATTTTGTGTTGTGTTTCATCCATCTTTCAAGAGTTAAGGCATGAACTTATTTATAGATGTAGTATCCTAATCTTTAAGGAAACAAGAGCAATTAGAAACCAAGAAGGTTTGGGAAGCTTACCTTAAGCTAATCCTATTCCTTTAGGAAACCTATTCCAAAAGGAAACCAAATAACTCAGTTTCTTTTAGTATACTAATTTCCTACAAGACTTAGAATATTTATAAATAAGTCCTTTAAGTTAATTTATCACATAAATTAACCCCATAAGTATC
Source organism: Mitragyna speciosa (assembly GCA_024721245.1). Taxonomy (NCBI): domain Eukaryota; kingdom Viridiplantae; phylum Streptophyta; class Magnoliopsida; order Gentianales; family Rubiaceae; genus Mitragyna; species Mitragyna speciosa. The sequence continues at coordinate 16,059,745 of CM045557.1, read as the reverse complement.
TTATACTTATCTTAATAACAATTTAATCCAAAGACATTGTTCTTATTGTGTGTAGCCCATTAGGTTCCATTTGTTAGTGTGTGCCCTAAAACAAAGTTGATTTTTGGGATTTATATATTACGCTCATTTCATGTTATACTAATATATGTGGCATTTTCTTTCTCGTTTAATACTTGTTTTTTATATTACTCGTTTATTTGACAAAGTTCATAGAATATTAACTGTGTATAAGAAATTGTAAGAGTTACAATGATGAGTTGGAGAAAATGTTTGCCAATTTCCTTTGGGGGCATGATGGTGAAAGAGTGAAACATCATTGGCTAGGTTGGAGGGCATTATGTTATCTTACGGATGAAGGAGGAGTTGGTATTAGGTCCTTGGATGAGGTGTATAAGGTGTTTTCCATTAAATTATGGTGGTGGTTTAGGGAGCAAAAATCATTATGGGCAAACTTTATGGCTGCAAAATACTATAAAGTGTGCCTTCCTTCGCAGGTTCAGAAGAAGCAATTGGACTAAGGAGTGTGGAGAAGAATGTTGGCAATGCGAAATGTGGCTGAGGAAAACATGGCTTGGATTTAGCTGGATGGCTTAATTGTCCAAGACCCAAATATGGTGCCGGAGGCTACCCTGGTATGGAAATTAACAAATTCTGGTTTGTTTTCTATGAAGTCTACTTTTGATTGTATTTATAGCTGTAAGGTATTAGGCTTTTTTTTCAAAAGAATTTGGAGCCCTTCTGTACCTTTGAAAATGTCTTTCTTCTCTCTTCGATTATTGTATGGGAGAATTCCTACTGCAGATATCCTCTTGAGGATGGGGGTGCTGTTAGTGTATGCCTTAAAACCAAGTTGATTTTTGGGATTTTTATTACGCTTATTTTGGGTTATACTTATATATGTGACATTTTCTATGTCATTCAATACTTGTTATTAATATTACTTGTTTATTTGATAAAGTCCATAGAATATTAACTGTGTATAAGAGATTGTAAGAGTTAGAATGATGAGACTCTTATTACACATTAAGCTATATTCTTAAATATCCCTAGTCATAGTATTAATGAGATTGGACATCTTTTTTTTTTAGCTAACCCTGTACACGGGGGAGGGTGCCACTCCACAATTTATTAATTTTAAGAAAGAGGGGGACATAAACCTGACCTCAATAATACAAAGAATAGAACAAAAGAAATAAAAAAGGAGTACTACTACCTTTATAGAAAACTCTTAAGAAATGCATTTTCTAAAAGATGGAAAACTAAGTCTATCCAATCTCATTTCTCCTCGAGCTAAGGCAGGTAAAGTAGATTCATGCGTAAATATCTGAGAATAGCCGACATGAGATGATCCCCAATTTGCTAAACAATCCGACATGAAATTGGACATCATTAATATGGGAAGACTAGCACATACTTGGCCTCTACTTAGGGTAAGTAGTAGTTGATCTCGTCAACTATGGTGTGCAACACCTAAGCTGGTATGTGGATGCTTGTTAGAGAACAAGTTCATTGGATTGATCTGCCAAGAGGTACCATTTATAGTGCCAATGAATTGTATTCTTAATGGTAATGGTGTAAGTGATCCTTAGACTTGAGATTACATGGTATCTTGAGTGTGGATTGCTATGCTTTGACTCTATTGCTTGGTGCTCATAAAAGAGTAGTCCATACGGTAGAGATTGGGTATAGCATGAAGCATGGAAGGATAGTGAGTAATCGATATAGGATTCACCACTTCTTATTATAGGAGAGTATTTCCCAGATTGACCATTTGTTAAAATATAACTTAAAGAATCTTTTGCGCAAAAGTGAAGGTATGACTTGAAAGAGTTTTATGGTTATACTATTATGGAAAGTTATATTTCGAGAACAAGAAATTATTAATTAGTCATTTAAAGAGTGCGCACTACACTCTTAGACTAATTGGGATATAGTGTGGTGAAAGGATATTAATTACACGGTAACATTATCATTGATAGGTGTAGTCTACCATATGACTTTCCTATTCACTTGGGTGGTCATGATGCATTGCTAGCACCACTCATGATCCATAAGTGCAAATTAATTAATTACTGAATTAATGATAAATTAAAGTTTTTAATTTATCTAGCTCTTAATTAATTAATTAATGAGTTATAATTTGTACTTATTGCCAAAGTGAATGGAACCTAATGGGTCACACACAATAAAAACATGGTCTTTGGGTTAAATTGTTATTAAGATAAGTATATGATACTTATGGGGTTAATTTATGTGATAAATTAACTTAAAGGACTTAATTATAAATATTCTAGGTCTTGATGGAAATTAGTTTCCTAAAAGGAATTAAGAAGCTATTTGGTTTCCTTTTGGAATAGATTTCTTAAAGGAATAGGATTAACTTAAGGTAAGCTTCCTAAACCGTCTTGGTTTCCAATTGCTCTTGTTTCCTTAAAGACTAGGATACTATACCTATAAATAAGTCAATGCCTTGACTCTTGAAAGATTGATGAAACACAAGATAAAATTTAGAGAGAGGCATGTTTTTCTCCCAAGAAAAAAGCCACATCCTCTATTCCCTAAGGGTTAGGGTTTCATATTCTTCTTTTTTCTTGTTCTTGTGTTTTTCATGATATTCAAGGGAGCTAACACTCAAAAGGCAAGGCAAGCAAGCCCAAAGGTTCCTAAGATCGAGTTCGTGTGGATACTATTGGAGGCTCGGCACTTGGAGGGCTTTTCATGGTAGATCAACACCTTCATCGAATAGGATCTTGCCCTATGAAGCATAGAAACCTTCTATGCTTGAGGTATTTGTGCTAAACACCCTTTAATCATATAGATTACATCAAAGAGATCCACGGCTAAGGTAATAAATTTTTAAATTTTCCGCTGCATTACTCCCCTTATTACCTTACAGGTGCAAGATCCTTGTAGGTGCTTTTGTTGTAATCAACATTCCATTGAGTTGATTGAACATTGTTTTTGTTTGGGGGAAATTCCAGCCAAGGTTTGGGATTATTTTAATGGTCCACTAAACATTATTATGAACACTGACTGTGTACATTTGAGGCTAATGAAGTGGTGGTTGCTTCCTACAATAAATGATATTATGTTGCTCAATGTTCAAATCATACTATTTTGATTCTTTGGCATCTTTGGAAAGCTAGGAATGGCTTTGTGTTTTCAGTACTTCTCCTACGTGGGAACATATTGTGCGTGACATTCTCAAGGATGTTTATTTGGCTTTGGAAAGCAAATGTCGAATTAGAATTCACAATTCTAGTTGGCATGATATTTTATTCGTTGCGTGTAGTAAAAGAAAAAAGCAAAGTTGTTTTGGTGAGATGGATGACGCCGGTCTCTAGTTTCAAACTCAATACTGATGGTTGCTCTAAAGGGAACCCGGGAGAGTGTGAAGGAGGAGGTGTACTTAGAGACCAGCATGGCAAAATTGTCTTTGGTTTCTGTTGCCACTTTGGTATTGGTACAAGTTTGGAAGCTGAGATGAAGGCCATGTTGTTTGGGATTCAGCTATGTGTGGAAAAGGGTATTGCCTCATTTCACGTGGAGTTCGACTCATTAACCCTTGTTAAAATGTTATGAGATGAAGCAAATTGCCCATGGCTTTATATGAAATGGTTGGTGAATATGAAAAAATTTCAGCCTCATGTACTTACTATCTTGCATTGTTATAGAGAGGCAAACAAACCTGCAGATACTTTGTCAAATGAGGGCCTCACAAGCAAAGCAAACATGATTTATTCGGGATTTGGTTCTCTTCCAAGAGAAGCTCGTGGTGCTGTTGGATTGGATCGTTTAGGTTTTCCTAGCTTTTGTTTTTCTTGATCTTAGTCTCATATTTTATTTTATAAATTTATGTACAAAACTACTTAAAATGTAATTTCTTTAATCATTTTTTCTTTACTTTGATTTATGATTCCATGTAATAGTGGGAGGTTCGGCCTTATGTCCCCCTCCTTTTTTTTTTTTTAAAAAAGGCAAACCCCGTACACGGAGGAGGGATGCCAGCCCCAAATTTTATTAATAATAAAAAAATGAACTACAAAAATGGAGGGGGACATACCCTTACCTCCATCCAGAAAAAGATAAGAAGAAAAAACCCAAATGCTAATAAAATTAAAAAAGGAGTACTACTCCCTTACAATGTAATGACGCAAAGATGGACAACCAACACTATCTAGGGACACTAAATTCCTGACTATATGTGGAAGTTGAGAGTGAGAAAAAACTTTAAACTGAAAACATAAAAGATTAGCCAATTTGTCTGCCACCATGTTTGCCTAACGAAAGACATGAGAGATGTTGACTTGTAAGGAAGACAATAGATGTTGAATTCGGATGATAGTATGACATAAACTCCAACTCCCTAAGTGATGATCATGAATGATTCGTACCAAAGACAGTGAATCCATTTCGACAATGAGATTCATCAACCCTTGTTCAACTACCAACTCCAAACCTGTCAAGAGTGCTTTTGCTTCAACCAACAAAACATCACACTTCCCAAACTCTTTATAAAAAGCAAAAATAACTTTCCCATGAGAGTCACAAAGGACACCACCACCTCCAACCTTTGCATCCGAAACCGAGGCATCAATATTAAGCTTGTAATATCCAGAAGGAGGCTTCTCCCACTGAACAGCCCGCACTCTACAGATGGGGGACACCTTGAACCTGAAAAATTTGGTAAGATAACTTTGACAACCCCCAAGAAATCTACATTTATTAAAAGAAGTGGATAACCCAAACTTGAACAAGAAACCTTCCACCTCATAAATCAAGCTGTTAACCCTCGGCCTATGACCATGGTACCTGGAGTCATTCCTAGCTAACTATAAGTGCCACAAGATCACCATAGGAATGATACTCCATCTACTAGGCCCCTCCATTAAATTAGACCGATTGAACCAATGCATAAGAAGAGAGGAAATACATGTATATGACTCATGCACCACTCCACATGCATGTGAAAAATAATCCCAAACCCGTTAAACCAACAACCCATCGCAGAACACATGAAGCATATCTTCCAATTGATCACAACATTCAAATTTGGAGACAATGTGGACACCCCACAATCTCAAAATGGAGTCAATAGGTAAATAATTATACAGTACTCTCCATATAAAAAACATTATTTTCAGAGATAACCTTGACAACCAAACCTGACTCAAAACAAAAGAAAATTTTCTTTTCTTTCTTACCAATTCCCACGCCGAATGTGTGGAAAAAATACCATTAGAGGATGCCTCCCAAATAATGCCATCATCATTATTATGTCCCCCTCCTTGTTTTATTTTATTTATTAATAAAATTGGGAGTAGTGCCCCCCTGTGCACAGGGTTAGCTAATTTTAAAAAAAACAATGATGAGACTTTTATTGCATGTGAAATTATATTCTTAAATATCCCTAGGCATAGTATTAATGAGATTAGACATCATTAATACGGGAAGACTAGCACATACTTTGCCTTTACTTATGGTAAGTAGTAGTTGATCTCGTCAACAATGGTGTGTGATACCTAAACTGGTATGTGGATGCTTGTTAAGAACAAGTTCATTGGATTGACCTGCCAAGAGGTACCATTCATAGTGCCAATGAATTGTACTCTTAATGGCAATGGTGTGAGTGATCCTTAGACTTGAGATTACCATAGTATCTTGAGTGTGGATTGCTATGCTTTGACTCTGTTGCTTGGTGCTCATAAAAGAGTAGCTCATACGGTAGAGATTGGGTATAGTATGAAGCATGGAAGGATAGTGAGTAATCAATATATGATTCACCACTCCTTATATTAGGAGAGTATATCCCGTATTGGCCACTTGTTAAAATATAACTTAAAGAATCTTTTGCGCAAAAGTGAAAGTATGGCTTGAAAGCGTTTCAAGGTTATACTTTTATAGAAGTTATATTTTGGGAACAAGAAATTATTAATTAGTCATTTAAAGAGTGCGCACTACACTCTTAGACCAATTGGGATATAGTGTGGTGAAAGGATATTAATTACTACCATATGACTTTCCTATTCACTTGGGTGGTCATGATGCATTGCTAGATGCTGTCATGTCCTAAAAAATCGTAAGTAAAAGGTACTAGTGGGGTCGTTGACTGTCACGTCCTGAAAAGACGGTTTGGTCCGAGACCCTTTTTGAAAAGATAGATTTTTTGAAAAACTGTGCATGTGTGAGAAAAAAATCGTGTTTTAGTGAAAAAAAAAGTGTTATTTAGTAAAAATGGTATTTTAAAAGAAAATATGGCCGGGACTAAAAAAAATGCGACAGTTTTGGCCAACTAATTTTGAAAAAGGGTTTTATTTTATTTAAAAAAAATAGAGTTGCCACTTGGAACTGAGTGAGGGTGTACCAAGTCACCCGAAAAATCGTTTAACAAAACAAAAAAAAATTAGAAAAATATTTTAAAAAACTCTTTTTCGACTCTAGTCTACAAAAAACGAGAGAAAAAAAAGGTCCGGGAGTCACATTTGAAGAAAGGGAAGGCAAAGGCTTACGCCTAAGGCACCCTTTCAACCTAGTCGAGGCTAGTTGCGAGGTTTAATCAAATTTTCCTAAATTAACTCTAAATTCTTTCGCATTTTGGATGTGTCTAAATGGATGCAAATCCTAAGTATAAATGTGAATATCGGGAGGGTGGTCATGTTCCATCGAGGCTTGGTCGGAATTATCGCATTAATTGTGAAACCCGAGTCGAGACCTCGAGGGAGTCATGAGATTTTATGCAAAATATGATGCAAAAAGAAAAGAAAATAATAATGTATAGTAAGTGAAGAAAGAAGGTGGGTATGCAACATGATGGGTACGGGGAACTAATAACTCGTGACTGAATATTTCTACTCACGGAGGGGGGAATCGCATGTACGCCACCACTTCTCACGTGAGTAGACGACTATTTCTAGTCGGATCACACAAATGTCCTAATTTCTAAGTGAGATGCAACCTAGATGTCATGCATTTGAATATGTGTAAAAAATAAGTAAATAATAATAATAAAAATAAAAATCATGCAAAATGGAAAGAAAACTAAAAATGTGTGAAGTAAGATGTAAAATGCACACGAGTGCACCTAACACTAAAATTCCCTAAGGGTCTAGCGTTGGACTAACCCGTTCTAAAAAATCCCACTAGCGTTGGACTAGTGGGAAACGAATGAAGCCACAACTAGCGTTGGACTAGCGGGAAACGAATGAAGCCACAACTAGTGTTGGACTAGTGTGGTGACGGAATAACATAAAACATGAATTAAATATTAAAGCATGAATTAAAAGCAAATTAAACAGATAAAAACATATAAGATCACATAGGAGCACATAACACATAAGCATAATATTCTAGATGCAAAATCCTAAGGAAAGCGATAAAACATATAAGCATATAAGCATGCAAAAGCACACAAGCCCTAAGTATTACATGGGGGGCTTAATTTATAGTTAAAAAGGGGAAACAGAAAAATGACCTATCTATTACACTTTCTATATAATTACACAATTTTTGCTAAAATATGAGAAACATATTCTAACTATTACATTGACTAGCTAAATACAAAAATATTATATTTTTGCCAAAATAATAATGAAGAAATAATAAAACTTAAAATTTAAATGGCGTAAAAGAAATAAATACACAAAGAGCATGCAACATAGGAAATATATGAATAAAAATGCATAAAAATCACGTAAGGCACATTGGAGCACATAAAGAAAATTAATGAAAAGTAGGAATACCTTTTTGAAGACCCGGTATCAATACTAATCAAAATTAACAAACAAGTCAAGGAACCTTGATATAAAGAAATAAATACAAGGCACTAAAAACATTGAGGGTAAAACATAAAGTTTAGCGAGCAAGGGGACTAAAGTAAAGCTCCATAAAACTTAAGGGATAAAATTGTAAATTCTAAATGATCAAGGGTCGAGATGCAAATTAAAGTAAAATTAGAGAGACAAAACAGTAAGCACAAACAAAAAGGGGTAAATATGCAAATTAGGGACCTAATTGAGAGAATATTAAATTTGGGAGGTCACCATAAAGTTATGGAGGATTCAATGCAGAAAGTTAAAAGGGTATTAGGGGCATGATAATATTAACTTAAACTTCAAGGACTAGGCACAAATATTTACAAATGTTTACTATATTATATAAAAAAAATTCAATAATTAAAACAAATACTTAATTTAATTGACTCTATTGACTTAATTATCTAAGGAATTAACTAAATTAAAATACATTAAATGGATAAAAAAATGGTAATAATAAAAAAAGAACTAGAAACAAACTTCAGACAAATTGAAGCAAAATGCTAAAATTTTCAAATTCCCTTAATCGGCCTTCTTCCCCATCAGATTTTTCCATTTTTTTTCCTATCTCTCTCTGTTCGATTCTTTCCAGCCTTCACTAATCTCTCTCTCACAGCCATTTTCTTCTTCTTCCCTCGGCTTTCTCTCTCTATGTACCCTCTGATTTCTCTGGCTCACTTTATTTCTCTTCCTCTCTTTCTTCTCTAGAATCACTTTTTCTCTCTCAATTTCCAGATTGTTCTCTCCTTCTCTCTACTTTCTCACTCTGTCCCTCGTCATTCCCCTCTTTCTCTCTGTTTCTTCTCTCATCCCTCTCCCTCCGAATTCTCTTCTCTTGATTTCTTCTTTCTCTTCTCCGCCCCCCTCTATCCTGCCATTTTTTTCTCCAGCTTTCTCTGCTTCTTCCCTGTTCTCACTCTCTCTTTTTCACTTTTTTTTTGTTCTTTCCTACTTCTTTTCTCCAACCAGTATCTTTCTCTCATCTATTTCCTCTCTCTCACCCTAGCAAAATGTCTCTTCTCTCGGCTCTCTTGGTTCTCTACCAAGGAATTCCAAAGCCCAATTACCCAATATATCAATTGCTCAAAACCAAGAGACCAATCAACTGTGATGAAGAAACAACAGAGGTTAGAAAAAATGAAATCAAGAGTGAATACCTGCTTTAGTTGGGGAGGAAATCACTACTGTAATGGCGCTGCTGGTGGTGATGGGGTGGTTCGTGGAGGTGGAATTGAGATTGATGGGTTGCTAGTTTGTGACCTATACTGGGATTGCGGCTGACCATATTGACAGTAGGACTGATTTGGATGGCTGGAGATGCACTATTGTTGTTGTTTTTGCAGGTGGTTTGGCTGTGTTTTTGCATGTGGTGATGGAATTTGATTCGGTGAGATGGGGCTGAAATTGGTGCTTGGGGCTGGAATTGATTCTTGGGGTTGGTGGTTCAATTAATGGGCTGATGTTGTGAGATTGTTTTTGGTTCGTTTGGAGTGTTTGTGAATTGGGTGGATGATTTGGATTTGGAGGAGGAAAGGGCTGATGGTTTGCGATTTAGTTGATATTCTTGGGCTGATGAATTGTTAAAAGAGATTGGTAGTGATGTGCGCCTATGTCTCTGTAGTAGTGAAGTGGTCGTGGGGCTTGATTCGTGGCTGTGGAAGGCTGTAGTGGTAGTTCTTGGTGACCGAAATTGGGGTTGTCTGGAATATGTGTATGTGTGTATGTGTGGGAAGAATGTGCATTCGTATGCAAGAATGATGAGTTCTAATGTGTGTGTGGCTTGTGTGTCTGTATGTTCACGTCTGTATTAATTTGTGTGTGAATCTTGTGCTGGAGTCTCTGCGTGTATCTGTGAGTGGATATGTGTGTGGGGAGTGTGAAATTTTGTGTGAATTGTGTGCGTATAGTATGTGTATGTACTGTGTGTTGTATGTGAAGTAATAGTGTGTTAATGTGTGTGTATGGTGAGTTTGTGTTTGTGTTAATGACGAACTGTGTATATCTGTGTATGTGGATGTGTGTGTGCTGAAACATAAAATTGTGCATGAAATGGGCTAATGTGCATGAAAAATGGATACTGAAATGTGTGTGATTGCGTGTTGCTGTGTGTGTTTGAACGTGGGTGTTTGTGTGTGAATTCTGGGCATGTGTGTGTATAATTGCGTGACTGTGTGTGAATCAATATGTGAAAGATCTGCGAGATTTGTGTGTGAGTATGTGTGACTGCGAGAGATGTGTATGTGTGCATGTAAGAGAGATGTGATTGTGTGTAGTGTGTGTGGTGTGTGAGAGAGAAATGAGTGAAGTTTTTGGGCTGATGGGGAGCACATGAAGCTGGTGCGTGTTGTATGTGTTTTGTGAACGTGTATGAATGTGTGTTTATGTATGTGAGAACTGTGTGTAGTGTGTGAGAGAGAAAGGTGGATATGTGTGTAGTGTGAGTGTGTGTAGTGTCGCATTCGAAAAGTCGTGAGTAAAAGGGTACTAGTGGGGTTGTTGACTATCGCGTCCCGAAAAGACGGTCCAATTCGAGACCCTTTTTGAAAAGATAGAGTTTTATAAAAAACCGTGCATGTGAGAAAAAATCGTATTTTAGTGAAAAAAGTGTTCTTTAGTAGAAAATGGTATTTTAAAAGAAAATAAGGCCAGGACTAAAAATGCGACAGTTTTGGCCAACTAATTTTAAAAAAGGGTTTTATTTGAAAAATGGAGTCGGCACTTGGCACTGAGTTAGGGTGTACCAAATCACCCGAGAAAATCGTTTAAACAAAACAAAAAAAAAATTAGAAAAAAACATTTTAAAAATCCTTTTTCGACTCCGGTTTACAAAAAACGAGAGAAAAAGGTCCGGGAGTCACATTTGAAGAAAGGGCAGGCAAAGGCTTGCGCCTAAGGCACCCTTTCAACCTAGTCGAGGCTAGTTGCGAGATTTAATCAAATTTTTCTAAATGAACCCTACATTCTATTGCGTTTTGGATGTGTCTAAATGAATGCAAATCCTAAGTCTAAATGTGAGTATCGAGAGGGTCAAAATGTTCCGTCGAGGCTTGGTCGATTATTGCATTAATTGCGAAATTCTAGTTGAGACCTCGAGGAAGTCACGAGTGTCTATGCAAAATGAAATGCAAAAAGAAAAGAAAATAATAACATATAGTAAGTGAAGAAAGAAAGTGGGTATGCAACATGACAGGTACGGGGGACTAATAACTCGTGACTGAATGTTTCTACTCACGGAGGGGGGAACGGCTTGTACGCCACCGCTTCCCACGTGAGTAGATGACTATTTCTAGTCGAATCACGCAAATGTCCTAATTTCTAAGTGAGATGCAACTTAAATGTCATGCATTTTAAAAACGTGTCAAAAATAATAATAATAATAATAATAATAATAATAATAATAATAATAATAATAATAATAAATAATGATAATAATAGTAATAATAAAATCATGCCAAATGGAAAGAAAAACTAAAAGTGTATGAAATGAGATGTGAAACACACACAAATGCACCTAACACTAAAATGTCCTAAGGGTCTAGTGTTGGACTAACCTGTTCTAAAAATCCCACCAGTGTTGGACTAGCCGGAAAAGAAGCCACAACTAGCGTTGGGCTGGTGTGGTGACGGAATACCATAAATCATGAATTAAATATTAAAGCGTGAATTAAAAGCAAATTAAACATATAAAAACATATAAGATCACATAGGAGCACATAACACATAAGCATGATATCTAGATGCAAAATCCTAATGAAAGCGGTAGAAAAAATAAGCACGTAAGCACGCAAAAGCATATAAACCCTAACTATTACACCGGGGGCTTAATTTATAATTTAAATGGGGGAAATTAAAAATACCCTATCTATTACACTTTCTATCTAATTATACAATTTTGCTAAAAATAATCTAACTAATACATTAACTAGCTAAATACAAAATATTATATTTTTCCAAAACAATAATAAAAATTCAAGATTAAATAAATTAAATACGTAAATACGCAAAAAAAAGTATGCAAAATAAGAAATAAAAAAAATAATAAAACAATGCATGAAATCACATTGGAGCATATTGGAGCACACAAAGAGGAAAATAACAAGAAGTCGGGATATCTCTTTGGAGACCCGGTACCAAAGCTTAAAAACGAACACACAAGTCAAGGTACCACTATTTAATAAAATAAAATAAATCACAAAATATAAAAAAAATCTTACAAATTGAACGTAAAATGCAAATACTATTAAACTAAGGGATTAAACAAACTTAAACAAAACCAGGGAGCAAAATAGTAAATTCTACCAAGTAGGAGATTAAATGTGAAAATTCTTAGCACTTAATTGAAACGAAATAAAATCTAGGTCAATTGGTGAATAATAAGGATTCAATTGCATAGCACGGAAGTCTTTTGGGGTGTATTGAGGTATATAACTAAATTTGAACTAAACAAGCTTAACTAAATTGACTTAACTAGCCCAATTAATTGCACTGAAAATAAAAACTAATTTAACACAACTTCACAAACAAAATCCATAACCATTAACTAAATAAAGAATTAAACAAAACTCAACCCCACTAATCGACTGGTAATCGACCGAAATAAATCCCCTTTCAAATTTATAATTACTGGGGAAGAACTAAACATAAACACAACAAATGGACCAGATAAATTTTTCTCAAATCCTAGGTTTTCGCCGTCAGCTTTCTTCAATTTATTCTCCCTGAATCTCCATTTTCTTCTTCTTTCTTACTGTTCTCTTATCTCTCTGTATCCTCTTCATTCTCTCCCTCTTTACTGATCTAGTTTTCCCTATTTCTCTTTTTCTCTTTCGTTCTCCCTTCTCTCTCTTCTTCTCTCAACCACCTGATCTCTTCTTCTTTTACCTAATCTCACTCTCCTTCTCTATCTCTCTTCTCTTTGCTAAAATTCCCTCTTTTTTCTGTGGATTCTCTCTTCTCTCTGCCCCACTTCCTCCCTGGTTCTCTATTCGCTCCCTACTTGCATTTCGTCTCTTTCGCTGGTCTCTCCATTTCCCTGCTCTCCCTTTCCGTGCTCTCTTTCTCTCAACCCCAAGAACGATTTTTCTCCTCCTTTCTCAATTTCCCTCTTTCTTGCTGATTGCTATTTTCTTCTTCTTCCTCTAGTTCGTCCTTTCTCTCTCTCACGCATTTTTCTAATCAAATATGCTGCAAATTTCAGTTGCTGATCACTCGGATGCCAGGAGGTAGAGAAAACTCGCGTTGCGGGCAACGATGGGTGGCAAAATAGGAAAGTCAGTGAGAAGAGAGGGGCAGTGTGTATGACTGATTTGAGGTGGTTGTGGGTACTTCATGATACAGATGATGATGCAAGAAGGTGGCATTCGGTGGATTTCAGTAATTGGAAAAGAAATTGAATGGAGGAGAGAGACGGCTATTGTTGATTATTGGCGTGAATTATGGTAGAAATTGTTTGACTAAAATTGATTTTTGGTTTTTGTTGTTTCTGATTTGCAGGTGAATTGTGGTAGGTAAGAAGGCAACTGGTGGTGGAGCTTGTGTATGATTGTTGTTGGGTATTGATTGGCTTGGTAAATTAGGTGCTTTGGGGGGCTGATTTTGATGATTTTGGTGTCGGTGGGTTTTGTCATTCTCGCTGAAACAGGGTAGCCGTTGGGTGATGGTGGTGGAAATTAGAGGAACAAGTGATGGTGAATCTATTATGTGTGTGTGAAGCTATGTGTATCTGTGTGTGTTTATGTGTGTCTTGGCTATCTGTATATGTGAATGTGTGTGCGTTGTGGCTCTGTGTGTGCGTGTGTTGCTGTTCTTTTGTAGGTTGTCATGGTGATGGAGGTGAAGACTGGGTGTGGTTTTGATTGGGCTTTTGTTATGATTGCAGGTTTTTGGTTTGGGGATGTTGATGGAGTTGTGAAATTGGATGTCAGACGAAAAAGCCTTGATTGTTGATCATTTAGAATTCTGATTTGGTGACTTGGTGAAGTGGTGATTGTCTTGATTTTGGATGGAGTTTATGGTGGAAAATTGGAGTTGGTGGGTGATTTAAGCCATTTCTGGGTAGCTTTGCAAGGCAGTGGAGTGGTGAATTACGGTCGTGGAGAAGGGAGGAGGGAAAGAGAAGAGAGACAGTAAAAAACAAACCCAGAAGAACAGAACATAAGCCCAGAAAAATGAGAATTAGAAAAAGAAACAAACTAGAGAGAAAGAAAACAAAAAAAGAACAAACAGCAAAAACTAAGAAAAAACAGAACTCAGAAGAAAAAAAAATTAATAAAAAACATAAACTTAAGACTCAGATTATTCATAATGAAAATGGAATCATGATAATGAAAGATAAAAGAGAAGAATTCAAGACGTTACCTTTTGGATCTTGAAACTGATCTGGTAGTGAACAGTAGTGGAGATGAACAGTAACGCGCTGATGAAGATGAACAGTAACCAGAAAAAGAAAAAACAGCAACTTTGTGTGTGTTTTTGTAGTGTATATGTGTGTGTGTTTGATTCTTAAAGCACACAACCAAAGTGTTTGTAGGGTTTTCTATTTTTTCCTCTTTTTGATTTTTTCAAAGACGATAACTATTTTTCTGTGAATTTTCATTGCCCAAGGGCAAAATTATCATTTTACAAATTAAATTCATTTTTCACCAATTTTGAGTCAAAAATGCATTTTCTAGTGTTTTAAGCTTATTTGTAATTTTTGATAATTTTTTGAGGATAATAACTATTTTTCTGTGAATTTTCATTGCCCAAGGGCAAAATAATCATTTTACAGTTTAAATTCATTTTTTCACAAATTTTGAGTCAAAAATGCATTTTTTAGTGTTTTAAGCTTATTTGTAACTTTTGATAATTTTTTGAGGTCAATAGCTATTTTCCTGTGAATTTTTGTCATCCAAGGGCAAAATTGTCATTTCACATTCCGAACTCATTTTTCACCAATTTTTGGGTCCCAAATTCGTTTTTAGGTTTTAAGCATGTTTCTAAGTTTCTAACTTTTTTCGAAGTGAATTAGTGTTAATAAATTTATTATTTACATTTTTCTTGATTTTTTCATTATTGTGAGAGAATAAATTTTTTAAGGATAAAGTTGTAATTTTTGTAGTCAAGGGCATTTTGGTTTTTTAATCATTTCTTGGAGGTTAAGACTTGTGCAGTATAAATACCCCACTTGGGGATTTTAAAAAAGGAGGAAAAATTGGAAAACCCTAAAAACAATTTGATTTTTATGTTTTAAATATTAAAACACACACATTTCACACTCAAAAACACACTTACAGCTGCCATCTTCATCTCATTATTACTGTTCATCATTTTCAGCTTACTGTTCATTCAAGAAGGGTTGAGAGACATTCAAGACCATCATCAAGTCTAATCTTCATCAAGTAATTCTCTATCTTTTTAATTTTAGCTTTAAATTGTTGTCTAATTCATTTTATCTGATGTGGTATTTATGATTTTTGGATTTTCTTGATTTGGTTTTATCATTATGTTTTTTTTTTCTGGGTTTCTGGATTTTCTGGGTTTTTTGGGTTTTGTTATCATTCCTGGTTCGTTTGTTCTTAAAATTCCTTTCTTCATCTTCATTCCTTTTTCCAGTTTCACTGTCAGTTTCTTTCCAACAGCTCCGTCTTCCTCCTTTATCATCTCCACCTTCCTCTTCCCCTTCCTCTCTACCTTGATTCCCCTTGGCAGAACTTCAACCAAATCACTCAACCTCCACCTGTAAATACCAAATCACTTGCAAATACACCGTAGAAACTAGCAATATTTCCATCAATCTCACCCCAAATTGCCAACAATCACCCATCGTCAGAACCCAATTGCATCCCAGTACCAATTCAGTCACCAAATAACCACCCCACACTCCACCGAAATCCCAATTAACACCACCAACTACCCGGACAACTACTTCCCTGCAATTAGTTACCACTAAACCAGGCCCCCAACCAAGCTCTGCTCCGTCTCCGAACAACAGCATGAACAACTCAAATAAACTCAAGCCCACAACAACCAAACCTCCAAACACCACCACAACCTACACGAAAAGCAAAAACAGATAAAAAAAAATGAAAGGAATTAACCTAGCTCCAACCACACCTGCAAATCATAGCCAACTCCATCACTTCACCATGAACAACCTGCAAATAGTCAAAACCACCCTCAATTAACCAAAAAAAAAAAAGGAAAAAAACAGTCAAATTATACCACCTAGGCACCACCACCTAGAGTCACTGAAACCAAATTCTCAACAATTGGCTTCACAAAATGCATCCCAACCACCATTCACGGCCAAATAAACTAGCCCAAGCCAACAAACAAGCACCAACAACTAAAACACCAATCGGTCCACCACTACCGAATCGGCACAGCCCTCGACACCACAAGGTCAATCACCCACAACCATCGGATGCCCCCTCTACCAACAATTTCTCCAAAAATCACAAAGCCAAAAATCATCACAGCTCCAACAATCCAAGACCCACATCACTACTAGACCCCCTGACCATCAAAGCTCAGCCATACTCCACCACCAAGCTTCAATCACACCAGAGCTTCCACCGGAGCCATCCCATTAGTCACCCACAACTATTAGATGCCCCCATCAGCAGCAATTTCTCCAAAAATCACCAAGGCCTCAATCCCATCACAGCTACCTCACCACTGTAGCCAATAAAGCCATCATTCTTCACCACCCACCACCTGCAACAACCAGTCAAACACAGCACCACTGTGTGACGCCCCAGAAAATTCATATAATTCATATTATGCTTATTGGTAGAAAAAAAAAAGAAGAGTGAGAAAAGAAAGGGCAAAAAAATTGAAATGTATTTTATTAAGAAATTTCTTTTATTTAGGGTTTAGTGATAATCTTTGATTTATTAGTTGAAAGATTTCTTAAGTTAATTAGTTAAACTAAATAAGATTCTTTCATTATTAAGTGGTACACCTAAGTACTATATTTGGATTAATTTCATTGGATCATTAGTTTATAATAGTGTTTAATTTTGACTAACTAACTTTATCATTTTCAAGACTATTGACTAAGTGAGTTTTAGTTCACTATTTTGACCTAAAAATTTCACTAATTTCTCTTGCTTTTCTCTCTCTAAATCCGGCCCTCTCTCTCTCATTTCTTTTCACTCTTTTGTTTTAAGATTTGTACCATAAAGTCTTGCAAATTACTAGGGGATAAGTGACTAATATTTTCACAAATCAAATTTAACCAAGTTAGCCAACATTTCATTAAAAGCATACAAACTTACATGACTCTTGTCTTGTTATAATTGGTCATCCTTTTCTCCATTATTTTCTTTATTTCTCTTCCATTTTCTTGACCTATTTTTCTCTCTTTTCCTCTCACCTTGGTCAGCCCTCCCTACTCTCTTTTTCCTCTCTTTTGTTTTAAAAATTTAAGTCATAAGACTTGCAAATTATTAAGTGAAAAGTGATTAAAATTTGCACTAATCAAATTCAACCACCTAGTGACTATTATCTCAAAATATCTAAGCCCTAAGAGGACTTTTGTCTAGCTTTGATTGGTTGCACTTTCTTCCATTATCCTTTTATAAACAAGGCAACACCATGAGAGATGGACGATGACCTAGTTTTCTCGTTTATAGTTTTTCCAAATAGAAAGTATAAATCACGTCAATGAATCCATAAGCTAGGAATTTGTGAATAGTAATCCTTCATATTGATTATCATTTTGTTCAACTGTTTTAGAGTACGCATTTTTTGCCTAATCAAATTCTTTGTCCAATTTTTTAGTATCGAAATGTGTATAATACAAAATTACATCGTACCAAGTGATATGATATAGTTTCGTTCCATATAATTTCAAATTAATATGACGTAATTTTATATTGAATATAATGAAACACCATAAAGAATTAAATAGATGTCTAAAATGACCTATCTCTTATATGTAGAGACCACTTATAATTAGGTGAACCTAGAGTGAAAAGAGATATGATGACACATAGATTAACATAATTTTCTGTGAGATCTTTGATTCAACACTTTTTTCCCCTTATTAGATTTAGAGATATCGTTTAATGTAACAAACAAATTACAAAGAAATAAATGAGAAAAAACATTTTCGACTTAAGACCGGAAGTCAAGGTGTCATATATTGACCAAATTCTAGACGTTGGGCGATGGTGGTGGTAATTAGAGGAACAAGTGATGGTGAATCTGTTATGTGTGTGTGTGAAGCTATGTGTATCTGTGTGTGTTTATGTGTGTCTTGGCTATATGTATATGTGAATGTGTGTGCATTGTGGCTTTGTGTGTTCGTGTGTTACTATTCTTTTGTAGGTTGTCATGGTGATGGAGGTGAAGACTGGGTGTGGTTTTGATTGGGCTTTTGTTATGATTGCAGGTTTTTGGTTTGGGGATGTTGATGGAGTTGTGAAATTGGATGTCAGACGATGAAGCCTTGGTTGTTGATCATTTAGAATTCTGATTTGGTGACCTGGTGGAGTGGTGATTGTCTTGATTTTGGATGGAGTTTATGGTGGAAAATTGGAGTTGGTGGGTGATTTAAGCCATTTCTCGGTAGCTTTGCAAGGCAGTGGAGTGGTGAATTACGGTGGTGGAGAAGGGAGGAGGGAAAAAGAAGAGAGACAGTAAAAAACAAACCAAGAAGAACATAACATAAGCCCAGAAAAAGAAACCAACCAGAGAGAAAGAAAACCAAAAAAGAACAAATGGCAAAAACTAAGAAAAAATAGAACTCAGAAGAAAAAAAAATCAATAAAAAACATAAACTTAAGAATCAGATTATTCATAATGAAAATGGAATCATGATAATGAAAGATAAAAGAGAAGAATTGAAGATGTTACCTATTGGATCTTGAAACTGATCTGGTAGTGAACAGTAGTAGAGATGAACAGTAATGCGCTGATGAAGATGAACGGTAACCAAAAAAAGAAAAAACGGCAGCTTTGTGTGTATTTTTGTAGTGCATATGTGTGTGTGTTTGATTCTTAAAGCACAAAACCAAAGTGTTTGTAGGGTTTTCTATTTTTTCCTCTTTTTGTTTTGCTAATTAAAAGGGGTATTTATAGGCCACTTGTCTTGTTGGCCAAGAATGCTATAAAACAACGAAGATGCCACGGGTATTAAAAATGCTAATTCTATTAAAAAAAATATTTTTTAACCCCAAAATTAAAAATTAATACAAAGAATCTGACAACAATCTGTAAATTTTCAAAAAGAATTCATAGTAGATTTCAAAAATAAAAACTAGAGGTCAAAACTGATAAAAACGCGCTCGGGGTGTAAAATGACGATTTTGTCCCTAGACAACGAAAATAAACAAAAAATAGATATTAGCCTCAAAAAATTATTGAAAATTAAAAGTAAGCTTAAAATACTGGAAAATGCATTTATGACTAAAAAATTGATGAAAAATGAATTTAATTCATAAAATGACGGTTTTACCCTTGGACAATGAAAATTTTCAGAAAAATAGCTATTGACCTCAAAAAATTACCAAAAATTAAAAATAAGTTTAAAACACTTGAAAATGCATTTTTGACTCAAAATTGGTGAAAAATGAATTTAAACTGTAAAATGATGATTTTGCCCTCGAACAATGAAAATTCACAGAAAAATAGTTATTGTCCTCAAAAAAATTATCAAAAATTAAAAGTATGCTTAAAACACTAGAAAATGCATTTTCGACTCAAAATTGGTGAAAAATATGTTTAATTTGTAAAATGACGATTTTACCCTTGGGTAATGAAAATTCACAGAAAAAATAGTAATCGTCTCTGAAAAAATCAAGAAAATTTGGAAACATGCTTAAAGAATTAGAAAAATGAATTTGAAACTAAAAATGAGCTAAAATGGTGTTCGCAAGGAGAAATTACCATTTTGCCCTTCTGTTAGTTAAAGAATACTAATTAAATCCAGAAAAATCATAAGAAATTTACAAATTCACATAAAAGTAAAAATATGAATTTAAAAGCCCCAAAAGCTGATAGAAAAATATTTACAGATAAAATTACTAATTTGCCCCCCAATTATTGAAAAATTAAAATTTGTCCCAAAAAGTGCAAACATGCCCTTCCAATGTTTGAAAATAAATGGTGTGTCAAAATTTGGTACCTACATGTAGTGTGTGTAAGAGAGAGTGAGTGTGTGTGAGAGAGTGAGTAATGTGTGTAGTGTGTAAGAGAGAGTGAGTGTGTGTAGTGTGTGAGAGAGAATGTGAGTGTGTGTTCATGGTGTAGTGTGTGAAAACTTGAAGATGTGTGGTGTGTGTTCATGGTGTGGTGTGTGAAAACTTGAAGATGTGTGTAGAAAAAAGTGTGTGTTCTTGGTGTGGTGTGTGAAAACTTGAAGATGTGTGTAAAAAAAAGTGTGTGTTCTTGGTGTGGTGTGTGAAAATTTGAAGATGTGTGTAGAAAAAAATGTGTGTTCTTGGTGAAATAGAAAAACTAAAAAAGCTAAAAACTAATGGTGTGTGAAAACTTGAAGATGTGTGTAGAAAAAAATGTGTGTTCTTGGTGAAATAGAAAAACTAAAAAAACTAAAAACTAAAAAAAAAACTAAAACTCTCTTTAGGCTTTTTTTTTTCTCCTTTTAAAATCCCCAAGTGGGGGTATTTATAGTGAGCAAAAGACTTATCTTCCAAGAAATGGCTTAGAGACCAAAACGCCCTTGACTACCAAAATTACAACTTTATCTTTAAAAATCTATTTTATCTTACAAAAATGAAAAAAAATTAAAAAAAATGTAAATAACAAATTTATTAATAGAAATTCACCCCAAAAAAGGTTAGAAAAACTTAAAAACATGCTTTAAACTTAAAAACGAGTTTGGGACCCAAAAATTGGTGAAAAATGAATTTGGAATGTAAAATGATAGTTTTGCCCTTAGATAATGAAAATATACAAAAAATAGCTATTGATTTCAAAAAATTACCAAAAATTGAAAATAAGCTTAAAACACTAAGAAATACATTTATGACTCAAAAATTGACGAAAAATGAATTTAACTGTAGAATGACGATTTTGCCCTTGAATGCGGTATTTACAAAAAAATAGCAATCGTCCTCGAAAAAATAAAGAAAATTTAGAAACATGCTTAAAGCATTAGAAAAATAAATTTGGAATCTGAAATGAGCTAAAAATGGTGTTCCCGAGGCGATATTACCATTTTGCCCTTGTGTTGGTAAAATATAAGAAGAATACCAATTAAATTCAGAAAAATCACAGAAAATTAAAAAATACGTATGAAAGTAAAAATGTGAATTTAAAACCCCCAAAAATAATAAAAAATATTTATAGATAAAAATTTCCATTTTGTCCCCCCGAGATTAATAAAAAATTAAAATTTGACCCCAAAAATATAAATACCTCCCCAATGTTTGAAAAGTAAATGGTGTGTCAAAATTTGGTGTCTATAGTTTGTCCCTCTTTGTCGGGAATCTCGTAGAGATTTCAGACAATGACGTAGACAACACCAAATTTTGACTCACTTCATTGTGAAAATAAATGCAAGTGCAATACTGAGGAAACGTCTGAATGAAAGACAAACAAGTGAATATGTAGAAAAATGTGACCGAGCTCTCTAGGAGCTGCCTACGTATCCTAGTGAAAAGAATCAGGTCAAACGTAGTTCCCAACAATGAAAAAAAAAAATTTGGGTTGCCTGACTTGAAAAATAAAATTAAAGCAAAATATAAAATGTTTAGTTTGTTGGAGAGATGTGTGGCCCTAGTTTACTAGGATTGATGAAATGCAAAGAAAATATAAAAAAAAAATCCAGTTTGCTGGACAAATGCGATCCCAATTTGCTGGGGTGAATGCAAGAAATTAAATACGAAGGTCCAGTATGCTGGACATGCACCCAGTTTACTGGGGTGAGATGCAATGCAAAGTTTGGTTTGCCAAACTTGAAAAATAAATGTGAAGGTCTAGTTTGTTGGACATGCACCCAGTTTGCTGGGATGAGTACAAGAAAAATAAACGTGAATGTCCAGTTTGCTGGACATGCACCCAGTTTGCTGGGGTGAGTACAAGAAAATTAAACGTGAAGGTCCAGTTTGCTAGACATGCACCCAATTTGCTGGGGTGAGATACAATGCAAAGTTTGGTTTGCCAAACTTGAAAAATAAACGTGAAGGTCCAGTTTGCTGGACATGCACCCAGTTTGCTGGGGTGAGATGCAATGCAAAGTTTGGTTTGCGAAACTTGAAAAATAAACGTGAAGGTCTAGTTTGCTAGACATGCATGAAAAATGTTTTTTTTATAATAATGTCGAAAAGTAGCCGACAAAGCAATGTGAAACATCCAGTTTGCTGGACAAATTTTGTCAAAAAGATTACAAATGTTCAAAGCAGTCTACAAAAAAAAAAAAATTGTTTTTTTCTTTTTTTTTTTTTTTTTGCCTCAGTGTTTGCATTTGCATCAAGTATGAATCCTCATTTCTCAGTGTTCAATCATTGCCAAAAATCAATCTTTTCAAAATTGACCTTGATAGTCAAACCAAATTGAGATCATTTCAATCAAAATTTGGCATGGTATAACGCATCAAAATCCCTTTTGAAATCAATCTTTCCAAAAAAAAAAATTGCCCCAGTGTAAATCCATCTTTCTAAAATTCTGTCCAAGGCATTAAGCCTTAAGATCATTTTGAAATCCAAATTTTTCATTCAAAAATTGCCCCAGTATGTGACACTAAAATCAGTTTAAAATCATTCCTTTCAAATTTTGGCTTCATACAAAGCATAAAATCCATTTGAGCTCCATCCTTCTCTCTCTTTTTTTTTTATTTTATTATTTTAAACTAGATGAATTATATTTGACGTCAATCCTTTTTTTTTAAATTCCCCCAGTATAAATTTGAAGTCCTTTCCAAAAATGTTTTCAAGCACAAAGCATCAAAATCAATTTTTGAACTCAAATTTTCTCAAAAAATTTACCCCAGTATATGACACTCAAATCAATTTGAAATCATTCCTTTCAAACTTTGGCTCCGTATAAAACATAAAAATTCATTTGAAATCAATCCTTCTAAAACTATGCACAGTATGAATCAGGTGAATTCCATTTGAAATCAATCCCTTAAAAATTGCCCCAGTTTCGTTTCTGACGACGGCTTCAAATGATGGCGATGTAATTGCACCTGCAAAATGGAGAAAACAACAGTAATTGCAACATAATGCCACCGAATGGTGGTCCCTTAATTCCACCAGCACAATAAGCATGAACGTTGCCATTCTGAATCTCTGATCAATTTTTCACCTTACTTTCTACAAGTTTTCCAAATTCAATGGCCTTCGATTCGCCATTCAGATCAAATCCCCAAATAGTCTTGTAATTCATGCATGACTCAGACTTCTGATAAACTTAGGATTGCCTTTGCTTTTATTCAAATTTAAGCGAAATGAATGCCAAATTTTTCAAAACGTAAATTGGTTAGAAAATGCTTCACAAGCAATAATGTAAGAGAAATTCTGTACTATAAACAACACGTAAAGAATAAATGAAATCCAATTAAATGAAACATTTTTCAAAAAATTGATTTTGAAATAATGGCTTAAAAGATGCCTTTTGATCTTGGGATGTCATTCCCATTTGAATTCTGGACCACAAATTGATCATTGCAGACGAAAAACCTCAATCAACTGTTGTCATCAACTTCCCAATGAATCTTATGTCGGCGTATTTGTTTTTCTCATCTGTGAGCCTTCAATTTTCACGTTCTCCAAATCATAGGATCCTTCTAGATTACCGACTTCAGGGGAAGAAATGAAATGAACGATAGTGATGATCTTTCCTTTTTTCGCTAAAACAGAATAGTGCTCGAAGAATATTTAGCATCAGTAAGGCAATCTTCCCTTGTTGATTTGGAATAGATATATTAATATCATCTGCCAATGTGCTAGAATGCATCATTTTGACACTTGTCAATTCTCCCATACTTGAATTATAGTTTGTTCTCAACCATTCGAAAAATGTGAGCTCAACTAGTGATTCAAGCATTAAAATCACACATGTGCGTTCTAAAATGTATTTCTCCAAAACTGAGTAAATAACCATTATGTAATTTATTGTCTTATCTTTAATACTCATAATATCAAGCAAAGGAGAAGGAATTATATCACAACTAAGCCGGTTCAATTAAATTTCTTCGCCTTACCAAATTTCACAAGTAAATAAATCAAACGATCAATCAAAGTGCATCCCATGTCTATGATCAATTCCATTTCTCACATGAGAAAATTTTATTCTAATGAACTAATCACTCAAAATACGAGAGTGTCTTTTGACGTGAAAACCAACATTGGTTATGAATGTTAGTGTATGCCCTAAAACCAAGTTGGTTTTTGGGATTTTTATTACGCTTATTTCGTGTTATACTTATATATGTGGCATTTTCTTTGTCATTTAATACTTGTTATTACTTGTTTATTTGATAAAGTCCATAGAATATTAACTGTGTATAAGAGATTGTAAGAGTTACAATGATGAGACTCTTATTACACATTAAGTTATATTCTTAAATATCCCTAGTCGTAGTATTAATGAGATTGGACATCATTAATATGGGAAGACTAGCAGATACTTTGCCTCTACTTATGGTAAGTAGTAGTTGACCTCGTCAACTATGGCATGTGACACCTAAGCTGGTATGTGGATGCTTGTTAGAGAACAAGTTCATTGGATTGATCCGCCAAGAGTTACTATTCATAGTGCTATTGAATTATACTCTTAATGGCAATGGTGTAAGTGATCCTTAGACTTGAGATTACCATAGTATCTTGAGTGTGGATTGCTATACTTTGACTCTATTGCTCAGTGCTCGTAAAAGAGTAGCCCATACGGTAGAGATTGGGCATAGTATGAAGCATGGAAGGATAGTGAGTAATCGATATAGAATTCACCACTCCTTATTATAGGAGAGTATATCCCGGATTGGCCACTTGTTGAAATATGACTTAAAGAATCTTTTGCGCAAAAGTGAAAGTATGACTTGAAAGAGTTTCAAGGTTATACTTTTATGGAAAGTTATATTTCGGGAACAAGAAATCATTAATTAGTCATTTAAAGAGTGTGCACTACACTCTTGGACTAATTGGGATATAGTGTGGTGAAACATGGTCTTTGGGTTAAATTGTTATTAAGATAAGTATAAGATACTTATGGGGTTAATTTATGTGATAAATTAACTTAAAGGACTTAATTATAAATATTCTAAGTCTTGATGGAAATTAGTTTCCTAAAAGGAATTAAGAAGCTATTTGGTTTCCTTTTGGAATAGGTTTCCTAAAGGAATAGGATTAGCTTAAGGTAAGCTTCCTAAACCTTCTTGGTTTCCAATTGCTCTTGTTTCCTTAAAGACTAGGATACTACATCTATAAATAAGTCCATGCCTTGACTCTTGATTGATTGATGAAACACAAGATAAAATTTAGAGAGAGAAAAATTAAGAGAGGCGTGTTTTCTCCCAAGAAAAACGCCACACCCTCTTCTCCCTAAGGATTAGGGTTTTGTCTTCCTCCTCTTCTTGTTCTTGTGTTCTTCATGATATTCAAGGGAGCTAGCACTCAAAAGGCAAGGCAAGCAAGCCCAAAGGTTCCTAAAGATCATGTTCGTGTGGATACCGTTGGAGGCTCTACACTTGGAGGGCTTTTCATGGTAGATCAACACCTTCATCGAATAGGATCTTGCCCTTTGAAGCATAGAAACCTTCTATGCTTGAGGTATTTGTGCTAAACACCCTTTAATCGTATAGATCACATCAAAGAGATCCATGGCTAAGGTAATAAGTTTTTAAATTTTCCGCTGCGTTACTCCCCTTATTACTTTACAATGAAGGTTCCTGATTACTCAACATCTCAATCTTAAGCAAGCAGGAAAAATTATATTTAAGAAGTAAAACTGCCTTTTGACGCAAGAAACGACATTGGTTAAATGAAGACCCCTGGTTGCTCAACAATTTACTTACTCGAATTTGCAAAGCATTACTCATAATTCAAGTACCGTTTGACGCAAAAGTCGACATTTTTTATGAAGACTACCGGTTACTAAGTACACGAACCATTGGAGTAGGAAAAAAGGTACATTATTCTTTTCTCTCTTTTTTTTTCTTTCCTTTTTTTTCTCTTTTTTTTTATCCCTGATAACAGATGTTACATCACATATTACATGAGTGCACTAATTGACCATAATCAACATTTAACATGTGAAATAAAGTAAAGAAGAGAAATTTTCATCAAACCACCAAATTTAGACATAATTCCAACCACTTTACAAGATATACTTTCTAAAAGAACAAAACTCCAAACCACATAATAATTATTTCTCAATACTTGAAGAAAGCATTCGTCAAAGTACATATAGTAATTTCAACCAGCAGGGGAATCAGACAAAAATCAGAATTGCAAGTCATAACTCACAAGCGTGTGGCATCCCCTATCTTAACCTCATAATAACTCATACAACACATTCCAAAGGTGAAAAATAAAACTCCCCTTGTGAATTGGTTGAAGTGGCATCCCCTGCGTGTTTGTTCTTTTATTGTGCTTGAATCGCCCAAAAATACATCCAAATTGGCTTGACATTTTGCAAATCTTCGGAGCAAAAGTGCATTTTGACTTAACTCGCTGACCGATGTCTTGGTGTCAATGTTTGTGGTTTCTACCTCTTCCAAGTTAAGCTTGGATTTTCCTTTTGTACCATTCAGAATCCTTAACACAGAGTCCAAATTCCTTTTCGCTATCACTCTAGCTCCTCATTAACAGCTTGTGTTATTTTGGAATCTAGAGAGATATCGAAATGGCAATTATCAACTTCAGATAATCTGACATCCGAAGACCATGGGCATTTATTTTCACCCTCAAAAGATACAAGAAAAATATTTTTCTTTTCATTCAATTTGAACTCATTAACTTATCAAAAGAGAAAACCTTACAATTACACAAACCTAGCATTAGGTTTTGAGAAAAATGTGATTTATTTTGAGGCCTCATCAAAGAATTATTTGCTCAATATAACAAAAAAATTTGAAGCAAAATCATTTTCAAAAACTAAATACAAAAAATATGAAGGAAAAATCAAATGCCACAAACAAATTTGAGAAAGCAACTTATTTAACTCTTCATCTGAGAAAAATTTTGGACACAAGGCAATCTTAAATTTACAGAAGGAGTGCAATTATTAGCATCCAAATTATTTCTATTCTTGTTACAATTATCCAACTATGAAATACAATTTCATTTATCACATTGCTTTTCCTAACCAAACTCACCTATCTAGGTTCTAGGTACTATTAATTCTAAAAAATTGGTCGTCCATGATCCTTCGAATAATTCAAAAGAGCCCTCACGTTTTTTGACGGCCTTATGGGTCTCGAGCATGTGACGGTTTATTTGGAATTTGGTCAAAATTTAAAAATAGTCAAACGTAGGGCCCAATATGTGTTAGATGTCTTTCTTATTTTATTGCCTCTGTTAGAGGACCTGTAAAAATGAAAAAAAATCAAAATTAGTATAAATGAAAACAAAAACGGATGCATGTCTTAGGGAGAGCTCTTATTATGCCAAGGGTAGACCTAGCATGAAATGCAATCCTTTAGGGTGAGGCCCCCCTTTTTAATCGTAAATGGGCCAGATTCACAAGGAAGAGATGCCTCCATTCTGCTCGTATTACCTTACCTAGGGTCTTACCCGCCAGGATTTACCGAAAATATAAACGTGCACATCTTTTAGGGTTACATACCCAAGACAAAAGGACGGCTTTCCTATCATGGGATTCCCGCAATGGCATTCCCTCTAGGGTTTATGCATGATGCCAGTTTATTAAAGCAAGTTAAAATATGCAAAAATGCAAGATTTGAAAATGTTGCAGAATTTCTTTGAGAAAGATAGAACATGAATTGTACAAAAGATTATTGTCTTCAAATTTATTTGCTTGATAAAAAAAATTGAGCCTTCATGAGGTTATGAGACACAGCATTGAAAGAAAACAAAAGTCATGACTTTATCTAGAAATATACAAGTCAAAATGCCAGTTTATTAAAGTAAAATGAAATACGTGCTAAAATCACTTTTTGT
Organism: Mitragyna speciosa; assembly: GCA_024721245.1. Lineage (NCBI taxonomy): Eukaryota > Viridiplantae > Streptophyta > Magnoliopsida > Gentianales > Rubiaceae > Mitragyna > Mitragyna speciosa. The sequence goes on along the minus strand of CM045557.1, from coordinate 16,031,865 downwards.
GTAATGTGGGTCGGGAGGGCGGGGAATACGGCAAAAATGACATATTAATTCTTTGAAAAAGGGATCAATGCAAACTGTGCAAAAATTTGACCACTTGAGTGCATTTATTGACTCTAAGAAAATTTGGTTCGGATAAAACTGTCAGGTACAACAAGGAAGAATAAATATTGAAAAGAATTTAAAAACTACAATTTTTATTTAAGAATATACGGGACGAAAACTCAAATTTTTAGGATTTTTAAGAAATTCACAATGATTGATCCCTTGGGTATTTATAACAAAATGCAAATTGTAAAAAATTTATGAAATCCCATTTCCATCTTTCTCGAAGAAATTAATTAACAAAACGAAATTTAAACGTGCTAAAAGAGGGTTGGCTTCCTACAAGAGCACCATTCCAGGGCTCTTTATTCTATGGTTGTGAATGCAATCAAAAATAGGAAAGAAATTGTGTTAGTTTATTCAACAAATAACACATAACACCTTGGCAAAAACAAATAATACACAACACCTTGGCAAAAACAAATAATACACATAGACAACAGTAAATGGCATAACAAGGAAAATAAAGGAGGTCGGTTCCCTCCTCTCGTGCCTTAGTGTACTTGACAGGGTAAGACTGACTCTACCCTAGGTTATTCTGCATGGATGCATGAGGTTGGGCTCACTAATGCATCTAGACTCGATTAGGCTGTTGGTTCCCAAGCCTTCAGACCTAAGGGTAAGGGTCATCAATCCCAAAACCCTTGGTCGGTGGCTCGAGTGATCCCCTAGACACCGCTACATGCACGAATGCGATGGCTGCATGTCTAGGCAGATCAATCCTAATCCTAAAGGGATGGGTGGGTGGCAACCACCAAAAAGAGAAAAAGGGTAAAAAACATTGAATGTACGTATGAAGTGCTCCTTATGAGAGGAGGGAATGATAAAACGTGGACTCTAAGGGTGACTGATCCCCTCCCCAAATGCAAGCGCGGTCGAATAAAGCAAAAGTAAATAAATCATACATACATCACATAAGTAGCCGAGAGACGAGAAGTGTGTGAGATGCAAAAGAAAAATCTAAAAAACTAAACAAGGAAAATGCAATCCTAACATCCAAATGCGATGGAATCAAAGGGTTAAATAAGGAAAAGGTGATTAAGCCTAGTGCTCGGACTCACTAGTGATTCCCCAGTGGAGTCGCCAAAATTCTGTTGCGTCATAAAAAATTGTAAGCAAAAGGTACTAGTGGGGTCGTTGACTATCGCGTCCCGAAAAGACGGTCCAGTCCGAGACCCTTTTTGAAAAGATAGAGTTTTTTGAAAAATCGTGCGTGTGTGAGAAAAAATCGTGTTTTAGTGAAAAAAAAGTGTTATTTAGTAAAAAATGGTATTTTAAAAGAAAATAAGGCGGGACTAAAAAAAATGTGACAGTTTTGGCCAACTAATTTTGATAAAGAGTTTTATTTTATTTTTAAAAAAATGGAGTCGCCACTTGGTACTGAGTTAGGGTGTACCAAGTCACCCGAAAAATCGTTTAACAAAACAAAAACAAAAATAAAAATTTTAGAAAAATATTTAAAAAAAACTCTTTTTCGATTCCAGTCTACAAAAACGAGAAAAAAAGGTCTGGGAGTCACATTTGAAGAAAGGGAAGGCAAAGGCTTGCGCCTAAGGCACCCTTTCAACCTAGCCGAGGCTAGTTGCGAGGTTTAATCAAATTTTCCTAAATTAACCGTAAATTCTATCGCGTTTTGGATGTGTCTAAATGAATGCAAATCCTAAGTCTAAATGTGAATATCGGGAGGGTCGTCATGTTCCGTCGAGGCTTGGTTGGAATTATCGCATTAATTGCGAAACCCGAGTTGAGACCTCGAGGGAGTCACGAGTTTTTATGCAAAATGTAATGCAAAAAGAAAAGAAAATAATAATGTATAGTAAGTGAAGAAAGAAGGTGGGTATGCAACATGACGGGTACGGGAAACTAATAACTCGTGACTAAATATTTCTACTCACAGAGGGGGGAATGGCATGTACGCCGCCGCTTTCCACGTGAGTAGACGACTATTTCTAGTCGGATCACACAAATGTCCTAATTTCTAAGTGAGATGCAACCTAGATGTCATGCATTTGAATATGTGTCAAAAATAAGTAAATAATAATAATAATAATAATAATGCAAAATGGAAAGAAAACTAAAAATGTGTGAAGTGGGATGTAAAATGTGTAGACACCAAATTTTGACACGCCATTTATTTTCAAACACCGGGGGGCATGTTTGCATTTTTTAGGAAAAATTTTAAATTTTTAATAATCTCAGGGGGCAAAATAGTAATTTTATCTGTAAATATTTTTCTAACAATTTTTGGGGGCTTTAAATTCATATTTTTACTTTTATATGAATTTATTAATTTCTTATGATTTTTCCAGATTTAATTAGTATTTTTTATATTTTTACCAGCATAAGGGCCAAATGGTAATTTCGTCTCGCAAATACCATTTTAGCTCATTTTAAGTTCCAAATTCATTTTTCAAATTCTTGAGGCATGTTTCTGAATTTTCTTAATTTTTTTAGGTCAATAGCTATTTTTCTGCAAATTTTCATTGCCCAAGGGCAAAATCGTTATTTTACAAATTAAATTAATTTTTCATCAATTTTGAGTCAAAAATGCATTTTCTAGTGTTTTAAGCTTATTGTTAATTTTTGGTAATTTTTTGAGGTCAATAGCTATTTTTCTGCAAATTTTCATTACCTAATGGCAAACTCGTCATTTTACAAATTAAATTCATTTTTCATCAATTTTGAGTCAAAAATGCATTTTCTAGTGTTTTAAACTTATTTGTAATTTTTGATAATTGTCTGAGGACAATAACTATTTTTTTTCTATGAAGTTTTGTCATCCAAGGACAAAATTGTCATTTCACATCCCAAACTCATTTTTTACTAATTTTTGGGTCCCAAATTCATTTTTAGGTTTTAAGCATGTTTCTAAGTTTCTAATTTTTTTTGGAGTGAATTAGTGTTAATGAATTTATTATTTATATTTTTCTTTATTTTTTTTCATTATTGTGAAAGAATAAATTTTTAAAGGATAAAGTTGTAATTTTTGTAGTCAAGGGTATTTTGGTCTTTTAATCATTTCTTGGAGGTTAAAACTTGTGCAATATAAATACCCCACTTAGGGATTAAAAAAAAGGGAAGAAAAAAAGAAAACCCTAAAAACACTTTCATTTTATACCTTCGAAGGTCAAAGCATCTACTTATACACCAAAAAACACACACTTCAATACAATCTTCCATTTTCGTTACTGTTCACGCATCATTTTTCAAGGGCTGCTACTGTTCATCACAAATCAATTTTTCAGCTGAAAAAGGTAAGCTTTTCTATTTGCTTTGGTTCATTTTTCTTTCGGTTTTTTTAGTAAATTTGATCCCTTTTTATTGCTTAAAATCAGTTGAGTTTTGTTTGGATTTTGTCTTCAATCGTTATTTCTGGTTCTTTCTTTCTTTGTGTTCTGGGTTTTGGATTTTTGTCTTTCTGGTCTTCCACCGTCTACCCTCCTACTCCATCTGCAAACCACCATATTTCCCCAATTCCACTCTCCACCACCTGAACCACCATCACCTGCTATCTAATTCTACCACCAGATTCCAACAGCAACTCTCACAGATAACCCCAATCTCCTTCTTTCTCCGCTTGCAAGGAGAAACAACACCAAAACAGTTGAATAGATACACACATACGTACACAGAGTTACCACAAATAACCTCACTACCTCAACGCAAGCCTTCCTTCACCTGCCTCATCAGATACCAGTTCAGTCACCGAATCACCATATTCATGCAATTAAACTGTTATCTTCTTACCAGAAATCACCAAGCAGCCATTACCCATACCGCAACCTACCCCAAAACACAGACAAACTGACCATCTCCTCCCCTGCCACCTCTGTCTTCAGCTACCGTTCCATCACAAACCATCAACCTCATCCACCTTCCTTTGCCAAATAACATAGTTAGAATCAATAATCAAGCCTCAAACAACCACACCAGTCAGCAAACTCAATCACATACAGGTTCATAATTGGGCAAATTCAATCACATATAGACTCACAATTGCACACACATGAACTCAAGCACAATCACAAAATCACACGCATAGAACATACATAATCATACCACACCTACAAAACACACAGATACACACACGGTCACACACAATACACAAACAACCACCACAAATCATTGTTCAGTCCACAAACACTCCATAGCCTTTTCCATAAACACTAGACATGCCACTACCATCTTGGCTCCACATCTGCCTCTCCTGATTCCCTCCATCGCCTGCATCTTCCAATCGTAACCCATTTACCAGCTCCTTCATCACCAATACCACTAAACAATAGTACAAACTGACTACAATCACCATATTCAAATCAGATAACCTCTAGCAGCCTACTGAAACCAATGAAATCATCACCCTCACTAGCATACCAAGCCTCTCAATTCAGCCCCAATCTCACTACCTCTGCCACGGATATCTACCGAAAAACAGTACATCACACTTACCTCCCAATTACCCTATGCAACCATACCCTTCCATCACAATTACCACCCAATTACCCAAACACCACCTGCAGAAGCAATTCCACAACCATTGACCCACTATTGACAACCTGCAAAAGAGACAGAAATACACAGAGAATACACACGCATGCACACCCTCCATCAGTCTCCACAACCACGGTTTCACAATCTCCCAACTCCACCCGAATCGATCGCACCACCTTCCCTCTTTATTGGAAAGCCAAAATTCCTCCAATTTCTCTCCTTCAATTTCTTTTGTTGATTTTGGGGCAAATCAGGGGAGTATAGGTGAATAGCCCGACTAGGGAGAGAGTGAAGCAGATGAGAAACCAAATTGGAGAAAAAGGGAAGAAGCAAGAGATGGAGAGAGGGACGCGAGAGAGAGAGAGAGAGAAGTTTGAAGGGAGGTTAATTCGGGTTCTAGAGAGCCCGATTGAAGAAGAAATAGAGAGACCGGATAACAGAGAAGAGAAGGAAAGAGAGAATTTGGGAGGGAGAAGAGAACGAGAAAGAGAAAATGGAGAAATTGGAGAGCTAGAGAATCGAACGAAAGAGAAAGAATCAGACAAGGGAGGAAGAAGGCAAAGATGGAGAGGAGACAAAAGTGAAAGAAACAGAGACGGAAAGAGAGAAACGAATGAAAAAAAAATGGGAAGAAAGAACAAAAAACAAAAAGAAAACACAAGAAAGAAAGATCTGGGGAGAAGAGAGTAAAAGAAAAAAAACAATTTTTTTCCCTTGTTTAATTGAAAAATAAAACTGGTTGGAATTAAAAAAATGTCTAAAGTGTTAGCTTAATTTTAAAGGGGAGAGTAATTTGAGAATAATTTTGTGTTTTAATCCTCCTCTAATTTTTTCTTTGTAGTCTAATTTGAATTAGCTTGGTTTAAGTCTAAATTAGTTAAAAATTATGTATTTAGTTCATTAATTCTTTTATTTTAAGATTTATGTTTTCTTGAGTGTTTTATTAAAATAGACATTTATGCTTGTCCCCAGGTTCAGTTTAGTCTTAATGTACCCTTTAATATGTTTGATTTCTGCAAAAATTAGTCCCTGTTATTGTAGATTGACCCCCTTTAGGTTTAATTTCTTTCAATCAAGTCTTTATTAATTGCAATCAAGCCCCATTAGTTGCTGAAATTTATATTTTTGTGCCACACTTGTTAAAATTTATGGTTTTGTCCCCCTGATTTACTTTAATTTTACATTGCTACCCCATTAGATTTATTTGTTTTTATTTTACACCTCAAGTCTTGTAGAATTTTATTCTTAGTCCCCTTAGTTGCTGAAATTTTATTTTTGTGCTCTTCCAATTAGTGTTAATATATAATTGTGCCCCATGCTTATTTGAATTTATTATTTGGACCCCTATATCTGTGTGAATTCGCTTTTAAATCTATAGTTTTATAGAATTTATATGTTTAGACTAATTTTGTTAGTATTTTATATTCTTAGCCTTTATTTCTTTATATTATGGTCCCTTGACTTGTGTGTTCATTTTTTTAAGTATTGGTACCGGGTATTCAAAGAGGTATCCCGATCTCTCATTATTTTTTCTTTATGTGCTCCAATGTGCTCTAATTTGATATTTTATGTGATAGCCCCACCTTACCCAGAGGCGCACCAAAGGGCTTAGCGGACTGCCTGCCTAACTCTCGCCAGGACTCGAATCACGCACTCGCTCAATACGTACACATAATTAATGCAAAATAAAACACATTCATAAAGGAATATATTCATAAAATTCATTTGAAGTACAAGTATTACAAAAGGGTTTTACACACTAAAATTTACATAGTATGTACAAGAATAGCCTAAACAAGTGGCTAACAAAATACACAAAACGAAACATGTACAATGTCCAAAAATCAGCTTTTCCAGCTTTAGTATTTTGGGAAACCTGGTTAAAGAAAACAAATAAATGGGATGAGCTATAATAGCCCAGTGAGTGCTCAAGTCATGCAACCATACCAGTAAAATATGATTTTATTCGATAAAATATTTGACAAGTTAAATAAACAATATATGAACATTTTAATTAACAAGTAGTCAATGGCGGATACGAGGCTCAACTACGGGAGCAAGCTCAACCGCAGAAGTAGCAAGTACTGAACATGTAACCAAGACGTTCGGACCAAGATAATAGCTCAGGTCTTTATCAAAGGTCATGCCAGTATTATCACGCGAGAACCCTAACCACCATTCACCTTATAACCTCCGTACAGGCTACCATATCCAGGGAGTAATCTCAACCTTGGAAGGGCCAACAAGCAAGATAGTTCAATCCGGAGTTGGCCTCTTAAAGGAATTCAACTCATTTGGGGAAAGAACAACACGCCCTAAAACACCCAGCACCTTATAACCTCCAACTCATGAATGGGTTGACTAACCGTGAAATAACGGTGAAGTTGGTCACGGAAGTCTCAATCACAAATAACACATATAATAGTGAAAGCATGTAACACATTGCAGAATAGATGTGATAAAGTACACATCCTTCCTCAAGTAACACATTTCATTAGATAATCATGTCAAGTGTAACATATCATTTCATGCATCGAAGCAATAATGTCAAATATTACATGGCATTTCATGCATCATGCACACGTAAGAACACTCACCTGAAGCCTAAGAAAATCTCGCGATAAGGTTGGGTTTCACTTGCGGATCCTGAAATTCACGAGAAAAAAAATAATCGTATAAAAACCTGATTAAAATCTGAGAAATTTCATAAGGAAATTCAAGAAATACCCTAAGTGTTTCTAGGGTTAAATTTCTAGGGTTTTGGAGTTTAGGGTTTTACCCTAGGGTTTAGGGTTTTCAAAATTAGCGTTTTCTAACTTTTAGAGTTTCGCTCGGAAAGGTTTAATTCACTAATGGTTCGTCTACAAAAATTTCTGCACGTTCAAATCACTAAATTACAGCTTATAAAACTCTAAATCTTAGCCTATTCACTTTTATTTCTTAGGTTTTACCGAAATTTCGGCAGCATTTCCCCTATAATCGGACTAACCCAAAATTTTAAACCTGCAAGAAAAACATCCAAACAACCCAATCTCAAGTAGTTCTACCAATTTCACATCAAACTCACTTCAATTTCACCCAAATTCATCACAAAACCACATAAACTACTCCAAGTTCTTCAACCAAATCAAACCTAAATCATGCCATTTCAAGTTTAATTCACTATCTACAAGTCATACAAGTTCATAAATCTCATATTCATGGAAGAAAACTTCATATTTCATGGCTAAAATAAATCATACTTAACATTAAAGACATGGTTTAAAAGCTACAAAACTATGAATTTATACTTGAAATAAGAAGAGAAGTTCTTGGGAAATACCTTTAGTAAGACAAGATTGTTGCTTAGGAGGAAAATCAACTCAATTTCTATGGATGAAAAGTGATTAAATGGATGTAAAAGCTCCAAGAAAATGAAAGAAAATGGAGAGAAAAGAGGGAGAAGAAGGGCCGGTTTTGAGAAGAAGAAAAAGAGAGAAAAAATCCCTAAGTAAAGAAGAAAAGAAATGGAAAAGAATTGGGAAAAAGTTGGACCAATCAAAGCAAGACAAAACTAAAAGTAAAACTTGACTTTCTTGCAAATTAATCTCCACTTGGCCAAGTGTAATTAGAAGAGATTTTTGTCACTTATCTTATATTTAATCTTGCAAGACTTCTTGGTACAACTCTTAAAGGAAATGGTACAACATGCTAGAAAAATAGAAAGTCATTACTTATTAATTTTTCACTAATTTCAGCCCTTCAAATTTTTTTTCTAATGAACATAATACAAAATAAATGGTTTTGGCACGAATTTCTCAGGTGTTACATCCTCCCCCCCTTAAAAGAATTTCGTCCTCGAAATTCTACCTGGATTTTCGAATAGTCGGGGATAAATAGCACTTCCACGTTTCCTTGCTTGAAAAGTCCGAACCAAAGATTTAGTCTCCTCTATCTGTGACGGTTCTCAGGATCACATCACGGGATACCTATCATCTTGCCACCCTGTCGTGCTTTCTCTACCGCGACTTCATACGTCTCCATAATAGCGGCGGCAAGGGCCTCCTGAATTTCCAAATTTAAACCTAGAATAAACCGCCTTTTCCTTCGTCGTTCTGTAGCTATCAACTCAAGAGCATGTCGAGATAATTTTGTAAATTGAGCTTCATACTCTGCAACACTTATCAATCCCTGTCTTAACTTCCAAAATTCCTCCTCTCGCTTCTCTTGCACTCATATAGGGATATATTTTTCCTTAAACTCTCGGGTGAAATTGGCCCACGTTCTCGGGGTCTTGTATCGTTCCCACTTAGTATTTACCAAATTCCACCAAGGTGTAGCAGCACTTTCTAACTGAAATATAGAAAATTTAACCTGCCTTTCGTCAGGGTATCTTAAGGTAGCGAAAATTTTCTCAATATCTTCCAACCATTTCTCAGCAATTTCAGGGTTTGGACTGCCATTGAACTTAGGAGGGTTAAAATTTTGAAATCTTTCTAAAGCGACATCTTCCCCTACTATTGGATTTCTATGAGGGTTACCAACTTCTATTCCTGGGTTTTGCCGGTTTCCAAGCTGGGTCAAAACATCAGTCATGCGGTTTAACACGGCTATCATCGGGTCAGCCCTAGGGTTTGGGGTTTTCGTTCGACGGGGTGCCCTCTTCACAATCTTGTCGACGGGGTCCTCCTCTCCCTTGACTCGCCATCACTCAATATTCTAAAATAATATTAACTATTGATTTCAAGATTCACGTAATAAGTAATGAGACGTATAAAAATGCACCAATTCATGAAGAAGACAAGGGAAGCAAATATCATGCCAAATAGAGTCACATATATATACATGTTATTCAATTTACACATTTCAAAAGTCCTACATATAAAACATAATATGATATACATAGGTTCAAAAGTTTTACATATCAAACATAACACACATACAAACATAACACACATACAAACATAACAAAATAAGCATAAGCTTCTATACATATTCCTAGGCATCGCGCTTATCTAGAGTATAAACTCGAGCCGACGCTTTTCACTTGTTTCCACTTCCTCTGACTTTATTAAGGTCCTTGTATCTCGGCTGAGCTATACTCTATCCACTTGCCATCTGTCTTGGGCAATGCCTCATTTGATGACCAGCACTCCTGCAACGTAAACATTTAAAGCTTTTCCTCCAGTAATTTTCTTCGGTGTGATTACCTTTACCACAATATCCGCAAGTAACTTGAAGTGCCGGAGGTTGAGTTTCTTTCGAAGTGTCCTCCTTTCGTTCATTTCCTAGCGGAGCTTTTCCCATCAGAGCCCCTCTTGTGCTTCCAGATTGAGCACTGTGCCCAATTCTCACTCCTCCGGGTCCCCTTCCTGCCATAGGGCCTGGAGCATTTTCAGTTGATAAGCGAGAATCACTAGTACTTCCCCGTTTCCTCGCTTGCATCGTTCGAACCAAGGGCTTTGTCCTTTCCACTTGTTGCACTTTTTCTATCACGGCCTCATAAGTTTCGCTGGTAACGGCAGCGAGGGCATCCTGGTACTGCATTCGATAAGCATCAGCCCTTTGCTGTTCCTCCCGAACAGCAGCCTCAAGCTCTCGGATCCTCTGAGCCTGAACTCTCACTATCTCTCTCAACTCATGTACGCGAGCTCGGGAGGTTTCACCTTCGCGTTCAACCCGTTTACTATCCTCAATCAATGAAAGTACAACATGGTCGAGGTAGGAGTAAGTCCTCCAATAATCACATGCAGGCTGTTCTCGGCGGGCAGGTGAAAATGTACGGTAAGGATGCCCTGATCCCTCATGGTAACGAACTATTGGTCCTGTAACACCCTAGAAATTCATGCCAAAACCATTTATTTTGTATCATGTTCATTAGGAAAAAAAAAATGGTGGCCGAATTTGTGGAAAGAAAAAAAAAATGAGCATGTTGTACTTAGTTCCTTAAGAGTTGTACCTAGGAAATCTTGCAAGACTTATTGGAAGATAAATAACAAAATTCCTTTCTAATTAACTCTTGCCAAGTGTGGTCTTTCGTGGAGAAAAAGTCAAGACTTCTTTATCTTTGTCTTGTTTTAATTGGTCCATTTTTTTTCCAATTCTTTTTCATTTCTTTTCTTCTTTACTTACCCAATTTTCTCTTCTTTTTCTTCTTGCTGGCCGGCTGCTCTTTCTCCATTTTCTCTCCATTTTCTTTCAATTTTCTTGGATCTTTTACTTCCATTTACTCATTTTTCAACCATAGAAATTGAGTGAAACTTCTTCCTAAGCAACAATCTTGTCTACCTAGAGGTATTTCCCATGAATTTCTCTTCTAATTTCAAGTGAAATATCATAGTTTTCTAGCTTTTAAGACATGTTTTTATGGTTAAGTATAATTGATTTTGGCCATGAAAAGTGAAGTTTTATTCCATGAATGTGAAGCTTGTGAACTTGTATGCCTTGTAGATAGTAAATTAAACTTGAAATGGCATGATCTAGGTTTGATTTACTTGAAGAACTTGGAGTGGTTTATGTATTTTTGTGATGAATTTGAATGGAATTGAATTGAGTTTGATGTGAGAATAGTAGAGCTAGTTGAAATTGGGTTGTTGGACATTTTCTTGCAGATTTAAAAATTTTTGGGTTAGTCCGATTATAGGGGAAGTGCTGCCGAAATTTCGGTAAAACCTAGGAAATGAAAGTAATTAGGCTATGATTTAAGACTTTATAAGCTGTAATTTAGTGATTTAAGCATGCAGAAATTTTCGTATATTAGCTATTAGTGAATTAAACCTTTCCGAGCAAAACCCTAGAAAGTTAGAAAACCCTAAACCCTAGGGTAAAACCCTAAGCTCCAAAACCCTAGAAATTAAACCCTAGAAAGACTTGGGGTATTTCTTGAATTTCCTTATGAAATTTCTTAGATTTTAGTCAGGGTTTTTATACGATTATTTTCTCGTGAATTTCAGGATCCGGAAGTGAGACCCGACCGTATTATGAGATATTTTCTTAGACATCAGGTGAGTGTTCTTCTGTGTGCATGATGCATGAAACGCCATGTAATACTAGACATTATTATTTCCATGCATGAAATGGTATGATTATACTTGACATGATTAACTAATGAAATGTGTTACTTGAGGAAAGATGTGTACATTATCTCATCTATTCCATAATGTGTTACATGCTTTCACTATCTAATGTGTTATTTGTGCTTGTGACTTCCATGGTTAATTTTAGTATTTTCCACGGTTAATCAGATTGGGAGCGTATGGGAGAGATATAAGGTGTTGGGCGTTATTTGGTGCGTGTTAATTTTATATCTGAGTAAAGTCCTGAAAAGGCTAACTCATGATTGAATTTTATTCTTGATCTTGGACTTTCGGGACTAACTTCACCGTTACTCCTCGGTTAGTCAACCGGGAGCGTTTGGAGTGATATAAGGTGTTGTGGGTTATAGGTGCGTGATATTCTTTCCTATATGAGTTTCATTCCTCTAAGAGGGTGACTCGGGATTTAATTTTTACAAGTATCTCAGACCTGAGCTTTTACCTCGGTCCCGATACTCATGTTATCGTGTTCATGATTGATACTCCTGCAGTTGAGCATTTTCTCGTAGTGAGCCTGTATCCTCCATTGACTACTTGTTAATTAAATTGTTCACAAATTGTTTATTTACTCGTTAAATATTTTATCGAACAAAAATCACATATCACTGGTATGGTTGCATGATTTGAGCATTCACTGGGCTATTATAGCTCATCCCATGTATTTGTTTTCTTTAACCAGGTTTCCAAAACTATCAAAGCTGGAGGAGCTGATTTTGAACCTTGTACATGTTTTGTTTCTGTATTTTGATAGCTTAAATGTGTTGGCTTTTATTATAAATATTATTTACATTTTGGGATGTAAAACTCTTGTAATATTTATATTTTCAAGTAAATACTATGAATGTATTTATTTATGAGTGCATTTTTATTTTAAGTTAAGTACGGATGGATGTTTAAGCGAGTGCGTGTTTGAGTCCTGGCGAGAGCTAGGCAGGCAGTCCGCTAAGCCCTTTGGTGCGCCTCTGGGTAAGGTGGGGTTGTCATAGGTCCTCTATGGTACTCATGCTGCAACGGAGCCGTACCTGATGGCCGTGATGCCTCACTTCGCCCACTCTCTAACATACCTACCTGTTTTAAAGAAAATAAATCACTCAAATCTAAACCCAGAAAGACTTAATAATAAACAATACTTAAGTATTACACCTCAAAATCAAGCTTAGAAAATAAACTAGACCATTCTCAATTATATTCACGTAGGTTTTCAGGCATCTCATTTCTTAATGGCTTTTAAAATTTGCATGACAGAGGGAATAGTTACTACTTTCTCATTCTCGGATTTTCTCTTATGCTCATGAAATGAAAGGATGAGTGTAAAGAAAATACCAAAGTTGACACTCTTTCTTATAAAATTCACACAAGTCTAATACCAGGGCATCTCTTCACAACCGAAATAAGCTCCTGTTTTCCATCTACATTCTCCCGAGTGTACGCTATTGCAACCTCTACATACCTTGACTTTCTTAAGAGATGCCATTCTGCAATAGAACAGGGTTTAGAGCTAAACTACCTACACCAAGGGACTTATACTAAACAATCCATAGCAAAGTAAAGCTAAACCCATATAGAAGAAACAACGAAATCCTCAATCATCAATAATAGTTACTCGAACATGGATCTCAAAACTAAGTCAACCCACACTAAGGTTGTACACCCCGAAGTGTGAATCAACTAGTCCCAACAATCCTGTCCAATGTACACACTAACCACTGAAAAGAATCAACAAATACTCATACTTAAAGAATCACAAATAAGATTCAAGCTTAGGATATCCTTTAGACACCAGCTATTTCAAATTGTATGAGCATACATAATTAATCATCTACAATGTATATCGAACCATCTAGGTCATACCATTTAACCCTTCACTAACACTTCAAATACTTAATGCCACCACTTACCAATATGATACACCTAATGTAATAGAGTTAATATCCACTAGTACCAAAACCAATCCCAAAAGAAAATATTCTATGTATCCCAATTACAATGAGAGGTTCACTTATTACTAGCTAGCTAGTACTTTCAAATCTTAACAACTAATATAAAATAATGTTTAGGCTTAAGATCTAATAAGGGTCAAACTTAAATTCTTTAAAGATTCAAACTTAAGTTCTGACAAGATTCAAACCTAGGCTCTGATACCACCTGTGACAGCCCCACCTTACCCAGAGGCGCACCAAAGGGCTTAGCGGACTGCCTGCCTAGCTCTCGCCAGGACTCGAATCACGCACTCGCTCAATACGTACACATAATTAATACAAAATAAAACACATTCATAAAGGAATATATTCATAAAATTTATTTGAAGTACAAGTATTACAAAAGGGTTTTACACACTAAAATTTACATAGTATGTACAAGAATAGCCTAAACAAGTGGCTAACAAAATACACAAAACGAAACATGTACAATGTCCAAAAATCAGCTTTTCCAGCTTTAGTATTTTGGGAAACCTGGTTAAAGAAAACAAATAAATGGGATGAGCTATAATAGCCCAGTGAGTGCTCAAGTCATGCAACCATACCAGTAAAATATGATTTTATTCGATAAAATATTTGACAAGTTAAATAAACAATATATGAACATTTTAATTAACAAGTAGTCAATGGCGGATACGGGGCTCAACTACGGGAGCAAGCTCAACCGCAGAAGTAGCAAGTACTGAACATGTAACCAAGACGTTCGGACCGAGATAATAGCTCAGGTCTTTATCAAAGGTCATGCCAGTATTATCACGCGAGAACCCTAACCACCATTCACCTTATAACCTCCGTACAGGCTACCACATCCAGGGAGTAATCTCAACCTTGGAAGGGCCAACAAGCAAGATAGTTCAATCCGGAGTTGGCCTCTTAGAGGAATTCAACTCATTTGGGGAAAGAACAACACGCCCTAAAACACCCAAGCACCTTATAACCTCCAACTCATGAATGAGTTGACTAACCGTGAAATAACGGTGAAGTTAGTCACGGAAAGTCTCAATCACAAATAACACATATAATAGTGAAAGCATGTAACACATTGCGGAATAGATGCGATAAAGTACACATCCTTCCTCAAGTAACACATTTCATTAGATAATCATGTCAAGTATAACATATCATTTCATGCATCGAAATAATAATGTCAAATATTACATGGCATTTCATGCATCATGCACACGTAAGAACACTCACCTGAAGCCTAAGAAAATCTCGCGATAAGGTTGGGTCTCACTTGCGGATCCTGAAATTCACGAGAAAAAAATAATCGTATAAAAACCTGATTAAAATCTAAGAAATTTCATAAGGAAATTCAAGAAATACCCTAAGTCTTTCTAGGGTTTAATTTCTAGGGTTTTGGAGTTTAGGGTTTTACCCTAGGGTTTAGGGTTTTCAAAATTAGGGTTTTCTAACTTTTAGAGTTTCGCTCGGAAAGGTTTAATTCACTAATGGTTCATCTACAAAAATTTCTGCACGTTCAAATCACTAAATTACAGCTTATAAAACTCTAAATCATAGCCTATTCACTTTTATTTCTTAGGTTTTACCGAAATTTCGGCAGCACTTCCCCTATAATCGGACTAACCCAAAATTTTAAACCTGCAAGAAAAACATCCAAACAACCCAATCTCAAGTAGTTCTACCAATTTCACATCAAACTCACTTCAATTTCACCCAAATTCATCACAAAACCACATAAACTACTCCAAGTTCTTCAACCAAATCAAACCTAAATCATGCCATTTCAAGTTTAATTCACTATCTACAAGTCATACAAGTTCATAAATCTCATATTCATGGAAGAAAACTTCATATTTCATGGCTAAAATAAATCATACTTAACATTAAAGACATGGTTTAAAAGCTACAAAACTATGAATTTATACTTGAAATAAGAAGAGAAGTTCTTGGGAAATACCTTTAGTAAGACAAGATTGTTGCTTAGGAGGAAAATCAACTCAATTTCTATGGATGAAAAGTGATTAAATGGATGTAAAAGCTCCAAGAAAATGAAAGAAAATGGAGAGAAAAGAGGGAGAAGAAGGGCCGGTTTTGAGAAGAAGAAAAAGAGAGAAAAAATGCCCTAAGTAAAGAAGAAAAGAAATGGAAAAGAATTGGGAAAAAGTTGGACCAATCAAAGCAAGACAAAACTAAAAGTAAAACTTGACTTTCTTGCAAATTAATCTCCACTTGGCCAAGTGTAATTAGAAGAGATTTTTGTCACTTATCTTATATTTAATCTTGCAAGACTTCTTGGTACAACTCTTAAAGGAAATGGTACAACATGCTAGAAAAATAGAAAATCATTACTTATTATTTTTTTCACTAATTTCAGCCCTTCAAATTTTTTTTTCTAATGAACATAATACAAAATAAATGGTTTTGGCATGAATTTTAGGGTGTTACATTTTACGCATTTTTATGCATTTCTTATTTTATGCACTTTTCGCGTATTTATTTATTTTGTGTTATTTAATTTTAAATCTTATTATTTTGACAAAAAATGTAATATTCTTGTATTTAGTTAGTCAATGTAATAGTTAGATTATTTTTCTCATATTTCAGCAAAAATTGTGTAATTAGATAGAAAGTGTAATAGACAGGGCATTTTTAGTTCCCCCCTTAAATTGTAAATCAAGCCCCCCGGTGTAATAGTTAGGGTTTATTTGTTTTTGCGTGCTTACGTGCTTATTTGTTTTACCGCTTTCATTAGGATTTTGCATCTAGATATCATGCTTATGTGTTATGTGATCCTATTTGATTTTATATGTCTTTGTATGTTTAATTTGTTTTTTTTAATTCACGTTTTATTATTTAAATGCATGTTTTATGATATTCCGTCATCACACTAGTCCAACGCTAGTTGTGGCTTCATTCTTTTCCCGCTAGTCCAACGCTAGTGGGACTTTTTTAAGAACGGGCTAGTCCAACTGTAACACCCTAGAAAATGCACATATAAGAGACATTTTTTTCCTTATTTAGGGTTAAGTGTTAATCCTTGATTTATTAGTTAGAAGATTGCTTGAGTTAATTAGGTTAATTAGTTAAGATTTTCATTTTAAGCAAGAACACTTAAGTACTAAAGTTAGAATAATTTTACTTGACCATTTAATTTATATTAGTGTTTAAATTTTGATTAGTTCATTTTACTATTTTCTAGTCTTTTGACTACTTGAATTTTTGCTCAATTTTTACTCAAAAATTTCACTTATTTTCTTGCTTTATTTTCTTTTCCCTTGGCTGAAATTTTTCTCTTTCTTTTCTTTTTCTCTTGGCCGAAAATTCTTCTCTTTTCTCTTTTCTTTTTGGGCCGAAATTCTTTTCTTTTTCTTTCTTCTTTATGGCCGGATTTCCTCTTCCCATTTTTACTCTATTTTTGCTTTAATAATTTATGTCTTATTATTGCTTATATTAAGTGATAAGAGTTAATAATCTCCACCAATCAAATTAACCCAAGTTACTACTCTTGCATTAAAAGCTCACCTTTTTGCTTTACTCTTGTGAGGTTTTAATTGGCTAACCATTTTCCCACCTTTTCTTCATTTCTTTTCCAATTTTCCTAGACTATTTCTTTCTCTTTCTTTTCCTCTTGGCCGGCCATCTTCTTTCTTCTTCTTCTCTCATTTTTGCTCTCAACTTCTTGGACTTTTCTCTCTTAATTTTGGGTAAACCCACCATAGGAAGTGAGTTTCTTTCTTTCTAAGCAAGGTTCTAAGCTTGTTTAAGGTATGTACTATGAACTTTTGCTATTAATTTTAAGTTTTATTTAGTTTTTGTTCAAGTTTTATACTAAGTATTTGTTAGTAGTACTTGAAGATTTAAGCTTGAACTCAAGAACACTTAAACAGTCATGCTGGACCAGCTTTAGTAAAACTTTCATAACTTGATGTAGATAACTTGGATTCGAGTGATTCTTGTTGTTTTATAAACTAGATTCATAGGGCTTTCAAACAGTATAAAGCTTGCACGGTGGTTCATTGTGTATTAACCGCAGAAAGCTTGCAAAGTTGGCTGAAATTCGGTTCTGCGTAAACAGTTTTGATGAAGAGCCAACTTGGGGGCTGATTTTGAACCTGTTCTAGTTGGAATTTTAAGTGATGATCTTCACGAAAGTTGTAGCCCTATAAACGTACTTTCAAACCATGTAATCACAATTCCCTGGTTCTTGGTGGAGTGACCCCAACAATGGCACGAAGTTGGCTGAAAATCAACCCTGTGCAGATTTGGGTGATTATTCTTGGAGTAGGAATTTTTAATTTGAGTGGAATCTTGATTGAATTTGAGTTTAAATTGAACATAGAAGTTGTAGAACATGTTGAAATGGATTGGGTGGTTGATTTTTCATGCAGGGAAAAATTTTGGCTAGTCCGATTTTAAGGGGAAATGCTGCCGAAATTTCGGTAGAATTAAAAGAAGAAAAATGGATAAGTGAAATTTTAAGCTTAGAATGTGTTCAATTGAGGGAAATTTAAGGTGCAGGAATTTTTAGAAATGATCTAGTGATAGATTAAGTTTCTTAGAATAAGTAAAACCCTAAACCCTAGAAACCCTAAAACCAAAACCCTAGAAGTAAGTGGGGTATCTTCTTGACTTTTCTTACTAAATTTACTAGGATTTTAATTGAGTTTTTATGTTATTATTTCTTTTAAATTGCAGGGTCCGAAAACACATCACGACCATTTCACGAGATATTTTCTTAGGCTTTCAAGGTGAGTGTCCTTATGTGTGCGTGATGCATGAAATGTGATATTTTATTTGATAAATATTATGCTAAGATTGAAATCACTATGTGAGTACATGTGCTACTTGAGGAAAGATGTGTACTTTATCACATCTATTCCGCAATGTGTTACTTGCTTTCATTGACCAATGTGTTAATTGTGTGTGAGACTACCGTGACTAACTTCATCGTTATTTCACGGATAGTCAACCCGGCTGCACGTGGGAGGACATAAGGTGCTGGGTGTTTTAGGGTGTGATGTTCTTTTCCTTTTGAGTTGTGAATCCTCAAAGAGGCCAACTCCGGATTGAACTTTCTTGATTGCTTGTTGGCCCTCCAGGGTTGAGATTTTCTCCCCTGGATGTGGTAGCTTGTACGGAGGTTATAAGGTGATTGGCGGTTAGGGTTTGTGCTTGATAAAACTGATATGTTCTTTGATAAAGACCTGAGCTATTATCTCGGTCCAAATATCGTGGCTACATGATCAGTACTTGCTTTTCTGCGGTTGAGCTTGCTCCCGTAGTTGAGCCTTGTATCCTCCTTTGACTACATGTTAAATTAAATTGTTCATATCTTGATTTATTAATTAATTGCTCGATTATTTCAATTACTAAAATAATGAGTTCTTGATATGATTGCATGACTTGGACATTCACTGGGCTATTATAGCTCATTCCATTTTATTTGTTTTCCTTTACTCAGGTTGCTCGAAAAATTAAAGCCGGACTGACTAGTTTTGATTATTATAAATATTTAGTTATTGTAATAGCCAAACTGTGTTAGGCTATCTTTGTGAAAATCATGTATATTATGACACGTAAACTTTTGATGTGAATTGTACCTTATGTTAAATAAAATGAGTGTATTTTATTTATTCCATTTTCTTTTAGTTTATTTTATTTTAAGTTAAGTACGCTCGGACGTTTGCGTGAGTGCGTGAATCGAGACCTGGCGAGAGCTAGGCAGGCAGTTCGCTAAGCCCTTTGGTGCGCCTCTGGGTAAGGTGGGGCTGTCACACCAACACTAGACCGTTAGGGCATTTTAGTATTAGGTGCATTCGTGTGCATTTTACATCTTACTTCACACACTTTAAGTTTTCTTTCCATTTTTGCATGATTTTTATTATTATTATTATTATTTACTTATTTTTGACAACATTTTCAAAATGCATGACATTTAGGTTGCATTTCACTTAGACTTTAGGACATTTGTGTGATTCGACTAGAAATAGTCGACTACTCACACGGGAAGCGGTGGCGTACAGGCCGTTCTCCCCTCCGTGAGTAGAAACATTCAATCACGAGTCATTAGTCCCCCGTACCCGTCATGTTGCATACCCACCTTCTTTCTTCACTTATTATATATTATTATATTATTATTTTCTTTTCTTTTTACATTTCATTTTTGCATAGACACTTGTGACTCCCTCGAGGTCTCGACTCGGGTTTCGCAATTAATGCGATAATTACGACTAAGCCTCGACGGAACATTTTGACCCTCTCGATATTCACATTTAGACTTAGGATTTGCATTCATTTAGATACATCCGAACGCGATAGAACTTAGGGTTAATTTAGAAAATTTTGATGAAACCTCGCAACTAGCCTCGGCTAGGTTGAAAGGGTGCCTTAGGCGCAAGCCTTTGCCTTCCCTTTCTTCAAATGTGACTCCCGGACTTTTTTCTCTTGTTTTTCGTAGACCGGAGTCGGAAAAGGGTTTTAAATGATTCTTCTAAAATTTTTATTTTTGTTTTATTAAACGATTTTTCGGGTGACTTGGTACACCCTAACTCAGTACCAAGTGGCGGCACCATTTTTCAAAATAAAACCCTTTTTCAAAAATTATTTGGCCAAACCTGTCGTACTTTTAGTCCCGGCCTTGTTTTCTTTTAAAATACCATTTTTCTTAAAATACACTTTTTCTTTTAAAAATTGATTTTTCTCATACACGCACGGTTTTTCAAAAACATTTATTTTCGAAAGGGTCATCAGACCGAACCGTCCTTTCCGGGACGCGACAATCAACGACCCCACTAGCACCCTTTACCCTTTTACTTTACGATTTTTTTCAGACACGACAAAATGCACACGAGTGCACCTAACCCTAAAATTCCCTAAGGGTCAAGCGTTGGACTAACCCGTTCTAAAAAATCCCACTAGCGTTGGACTAGCGGGAAACGAATGAAGCCACAACTAGCGTTGGACTAGTGTGGTGACGGAATAACATAAAACATGAATTAAATATTAAAGCGTGAATTAAAAGCAAATTAAACAGATAAAAACATATAAGATCACATAGGAGCACATAACACATAAGCATAATATTCTAGATGCAAAATCCTAAGGAAAGCGATAAAACATAAAAGCACGCAAAAGCACACAAGCCCTAACTATTACATCGGGGGCTTAATTTACAGTTAAAAAGGGGAAACAGTAAAATGACCTATCTATTACACTTTCTATATAATTAGACAATTTTTGCTAAAATATGAGAAAAATAATCTAACTATTACATTGACTAGCTAAATACAAAAATATTATATTTTTGCCAAAATAATAATGAAGAAATAATAAAACTTAAAATTTAAATGGCATAAAAGAAATAAATACACAAAGAGCATGCAACATAGGAAATAGATGAATAAAAATGCATAAAAATCACGTAAGGCACATTGGAGCACATAAAGAAAATTAACGAAAAGTAGGACTACCTTTTTGAAGACCCGGTATCAATACTAATCAAAATTAACAAACAAGTCAAGGAACCTTGATATAAAGAAATAAATAAAAGGCACTAAAAACATTGAGGGTAAAATGTAAAGTTTAGCGAGCAAGAGGACTAAAATAAAGCTCCATAAAACTTAAGGGATAAAATTGTAAATTCTAAATGATCAAGGGTCGAGATGCAAATTATAGTAAAATTAGAGAGACAAAATAGTAAGTACAAACAAAAAGGGGTAAATCTGCAAATTAGGAACCTAATTGAGAGAATATTAAATTTGGGAGGTCACCATAAAGTTATGGAGGATTCAACGCAGAAAGTTAAAAGGGTATTAGGGGCATGATAATATTAACTTAAATTTCAAGGACTAGGCACAAATATTTACAAATGTTTACTGTATTATATAAAAAAATTCAATAATTAAAACAAATACTTAATTTAATTGACTCTATTAACTTAATTAACTAAGGAATTAACTAAATTAAAATAATTAAATGGATAAAAAAATGGTAATAATATAAAAAGAACTAGAAACAAACTTTAGACAAATTGAAGCAAAATGCTAAAATTTCCAAATTCCCTTAATCGGCCTTCTTCCCCATCAGATTTTTCCCTTTTTTTTCCTATCTCTCTCTGTTTGATTCTTTCCAGCCTTCACTAATCTCTCTCTCACAGCCGTTTTCTTCTTCCCTTAGCTTTCTCTCTCTATGTACCCTTTGATTTCTCTGGCTCACTCTATTTCTCTTCCTCTCTTTCTTCTCTGGAATCACTTTTTCTCCCTCAATTTCCATATTGTTCTCTCCTTCTCTCTACTCTCTCACTCTGTCCCTCGTCATTCCCCTCTTTCTCTTTGTTTCTTCTCTCATCCCTCTCCCTCCGAATTCTCTTCTCTTGATTTCTTCTTTCTCTTCCCCGCCCCCCTCTGTCCTGCCATTTTCTTCTCCAGCTTTCTCTGCTTCTTCCATGTTCTCACTCTCTCTTTTTCACTTTTTTTTGTTCTTTCCTGCTTCTTTTCTCCACCGAGTATTTTTCTCTCATCTATTTCCTCTCTCTCACCCTAGCAAAATGTCTCTTCTCTCGGCTCTCTTGCTTCTCTACCGAGGAATTCCAAAGCCCAATTACCCAATATATCAATTGCTCAAAACCAAGAGACCAATCAACTGTGATGAAGAAACAACAGAGGTTAGAAAAAATGAAATCAAGAGTGAATACTTGCTTTAGCTTGGGAGGAAATCGCTACTGTAATGGCGCTGCTGGTGGTGATAGGGTGGTCCGTGGAGGTGGAATTGAGACTGATGGGTTGTTGGTTTGTGACCCATACTGGGATTGCGGTTGACCATATTGACAATGGGACTGATTCGGATGGTTGGAGATGAACTATTGGTGTTGTTTTTGTAGGTGCTCTGGCTGTGCTTTTGCACGTGGTGATGGAATTTGATTCGGTGAGATGGGGCTAAAATTGGTGCTTGGGGCTGGAATTGATTCTTGGGGCTGGTGGTTCAATTAATGGGCTGATGTTGTGAGATTGTTTTTGGTTCGTTTGGTGTGTTTGTGAATTGGGTGGATGCTTTGGATTTGGAGGAGGAAAGAGTTGATGGTTTGGGATTTAGTTGATATTCTTGGGCTGATGAATTGTTAAAAGAGATTGACAGTGATGTGCACCTATGTCTCTGTAGTAGTGAAGTGGTCGTGGGGCTTGATTGGTGGCTGTGGAAGGCTGTAGTGGTAGTTCTTGGTGACCGAAATTGGGGTTGTCTAGAATATGTGTATGTGTGTGTGTGTGGGAAGAATGTGCGTTAGTATGCAAGAATGATGAGTTCTAATGCGTGTGTGGCTTGTGTGTCTGTATGCTCATGTCTGTATTAATTTGTGTGTGAATCGTGTGCTGGAGTCTCTACGTGTATTTGTGAGTGGATATGTGTGTGGGAAGTGTGAAATTTTGTGTGAATTGTGTGCATATAGTATGTGTATGTACTGTGTGTTGTATGTGAAGTAATAGTATGTTAATGTGTGTGTATGGTGAGTTTGTGTTTGTGTTAATGACGTACTGTGTATATCTGTGTATGTGGATGTGTGTGTGTGATTGTGTGTGCTGAAACATGAAATTGTGCATGAAAG
Source organism: Mitragyna speciosa (assembly GCA_024721245.1). Taxonomy (NCBI): domain Eukaryota; kingdom Viridiplantae; phylum Streptophyta; class Magnoliopsida; order Gentianales; family Rubiaceae; genus Mitragyna; species Mitragyna speciosa. Next base: position 16,008,658 of record CM045557.1, on the reverse strand, counting down.
GGGCTGATGTGCGTGAAAGATGGATACTGAAATGTGTGTGATTGCGTGTTCCTGTATGTGTTTGAACGTAGGTGTTTGTGTGTGAATTCTGGGCATGTGTGTGTATAATTGCGTGACTGTGTGTGAATCAATATGTGAAAGATCTGCGTGATTTGTGTGTGAGTATGTGTGACTGCGAGAGATGTGTATGTGTGCATGTAAGAGAGATGTGATTGTGTGTAGTGTGTGTGGTGTGTGAGAGAGAAATGAGTGAAGTTTTTGGGCTGATAGGGAGCACATGAAGCTGGTGTGTGTTGTATGTGTTTTGTGAATGTGTATGAATGTGTGTTTATGTATGTGAGAAGTGTGTGTAGTGTGTGAGAGAGAAAGGTGGATATGTGTGTAGTGTGAGTGTGTTAGTGTCGCGTCCGGAAAATCGTAAGTAAAAGGGTACTAATGGGGTCGTTGACTGTCGCGTCTCGAAAAGACGGTCCAGTTCGAGATCCTTTTTGAAAAGATAGAGTTTTAAAAAAAACCGTGCATGTGAGAAAAAATCGTATTTTAGTGAAAAAAGTGTTCTTTAGTAGAAAATGGTATTTTAAAAGAAAATAAGTCCGGGACTAAAAATGCGACAGTTTTGGCCAACTAATTTTAAAAAAGGGTTTTATTTGAAAAATGGAGTCGGCACTTGGTATTGAGTTAGGGTGTACCAAATCACCCGAGAAAATCGTTTAAACAAAACAAAATAAAAATTTTAGAAAAAACATTTTAAAAACCCTTTTTCGACTCCGGTCTACAAAAAACGAGAGGAAAAGGTCCGAGAGTCACATTTGAAGAAAGGGAAGGCAAAGGCTTGCGCCTAAGGCACCCTTTCAACCTAGCCGAGGCTAGTTGCGAGATTTAATCAAATTTTCCTAAATGAACCCTACATTCTTTCGAGTTTTGGATGTGTCTAAATGAATACAAATCCTAAGTCTAAATGTGAGTATCGAGAGGGTCAAAATGTTCTGTCGAGGCTTAGTCGAAATTATTGCATTAATTGCGAAATTCGAGTCGGGACCTCGAGGGAGTCACGAGTGTCTATGCAAAATGAAATGCAAAAAGAAAAGAAAATAATAATATATAGTAAGTGAAGAAAGAAAGTGGGTATGCAACATGACGGGTACGGGGGACTAATAACTCGTGATTGAATGTTTCTACTCACGGAGGGGGGAATGGCCTGTACGCCACCGCTTCCCACGTGAGTAGACGACTATTTCTAGTCGAATCACGCAAATGTCCTAATTTCTAAGTGAGATGCAACCTAAATGTCATGCATTTTAAAAATGTGTCAATAATAATAATAATAATAATAATAATAATAATAATAATAATAATTGTGACAGCCCCACCTTACCTAGAGGCGCACCAAAGGGCTTAGCGGACTGCCTGCCTGGCTCTCGCCAGGACTCAAATCACGCACTCACTCGGAACATCCAAGCGTACTTAACCCAAAATGAAATACATTCATAATGAAATACATTCATTTAATTCATTCGAAAAGTACAAGTATCACAAGAAGTTTACATCCCAGAATATACATAGTATTTACAATAAAAGCCTACACAATTAGGCTATCAAAATACATGAAACAAAACATTTACTATGTCCAAAATCAGCTTTTCCATCTTTAGTATTTTGGGAAACCTGGTTAAAGAAAACAAATGAACTGGGATGAGCTATAATAGCCCAGTGAGTGCCCAAGTCATGCAACCATACCAGGAATTCATTATTTTATGGAACAAAATAATTGACAAGATTAAATAAGCAGGGTATGAACAATTTAATTAACAAGTAGTCAATGGTGGATACAAGGCTCAACTACGGGAGCAAGCTCAACCGCAGGAGAAGCAAGTACTGTTTATGTAACCATGACGTTAGGACCGAGATAATAACTCAGGTCTTTGCCAAAGGTCATGCCAGTATTAACAAGCAAGCCCTAACCACCGTTCACCTTATAACCTCTGTACAGGCTACCACATCCAGGGAGTAATCTCGACCTTGGAGGGCCAACACACAAGAAAGTTCAATCCGGAGTTGGCCTCTTTGAGGATTCACAACTCAAGGGGAAAGAACAACACGCCCTAAAACACCCAGCACCTTATATCCTCCCAAGCCTTTCTGGGTTGACTATCCGTGAAGTAACGAATAAAGTTAAGTCACGGAAGTCTCATGCACAAGTAACAGCATTGGATAACGAAAGCATGTAACACATTGCAGAATAGATGCGATAAAGTACACATCTTTCCTCAAGTAACACATTTCATGAAATAATAATTACAAGCATGGCATAACATTTCATGCATCATGCACACATAGAGACACTCACCTGAAATGCTTTAAGAAAATATTTCGTAATATGGTCGGGAATCACTTCCGGATCCTGAAATTCAAAAGAAAATAGTCGTATAAAAACCCGACTAAAATCTAAGCAATTCGATAAGAAAATTCGAGAAATACCTCAAGTCTTTCTAGGGTTTAATTTCTAGGGTTTTGGAGTTTAGGGTTTTACCCTAGGGTTTAGGGTTTTCAAAATTAGGGTTTTCTAAAATTTTAAGGTTTTTGCTCAGAAAGGTTCAATTCACTAATAGCTCATCTTACGGAAATTTCTGCACGTTCTAATCACTAAATTACAGCTTATAAAGCTTTAAATCATAGCCTAATCACTTTATTTCTTAGGTTTTACCGAAATTTCGGCAGCATCTCCCCTTAAAATCGGACTACCCAAAATTTTTACCTGCAAGAAATCAACCAACCAATCCAATTTCCAACAAGTTCTATAGCTTCCATATTTAAATCAAACTTAATTTCACTCAAAATTCCACTCAAATCCAAGATTTCAAGCCCAAGTTTCTTCAACCATTCATCACATAATACATGAAATTTCAAGGTTTAAACATTATCTACTAGTCCATCTAACCAAGAAAACTACTTCAACTAGCAAGTAAAATTTCATTTCAAGCTTAAATCTTCAAGTACTAATAACAAGTACCTAGTATAAAACTTGAACAAAAGGCTAATTAAAACTTGAAATTAATAGCAAAAGTTCATAGTAGGTACCTCAAACAAGCTTAGATCTTTGCTTAGGAAGAAGAGGAGCTCACTTTCTATGGTGGAGATTGTCTAAAATTGGAGAGAAAGTTTCAAGAAAATGAAAACAAAAGAGAGTAGAAAGAGAGCAAGAGAGAGCCGGCCACTTGAGGGAGAAAGGAGAGTGAAATAGGCCAAGAAAATAGAAAAGAAATAAAGAGATAAATGGGAAAAGAAGTGACCAATCATAGCATAACAAGAGTCAAGCTAGGGTTTAGATATTTTGACATAATAGTTACTAGTTGGTTAAATATGATTGGTGCAAATTTTAATCACTTATCACTTAATAATTAACAAGCTTTATGACATAAATTTTAAAGCAAAAGAGAGGGAAAAGGGAGTAGGGAGGGCCGGCCAAATAAGAGAGAAAAGGGAAAGAAATAGGCCAAAAAAATGGAAGAGAAATAGAGAAAATAATGGGAAAAAGAATGACCAATTATAGCAAGACAAGGGTCATGCTAGGTTTTATGCTTTTAATGAAATACTGACCAACTTGGCTAATTTTGATTAGTGATGATTTTCATCATCTATCTCCTAGTAATTAACAAACTTTATGGCACAAAATTAAAGCAAAAAGAGAGAAAAATAGGGAGAATAATTTCGGCCAAGAGGAGAGAAAAGAAGAAGAAAATTCGGCCAAGAAGAAAGAAAAGAAAGCAAAAGAATAAGTGAAATTTTTGAATAAAATTGAGCTAAAGTTCAATTGGTCAAAAGACTAGAAAATGGTAGGATGAAGTAGTCAAAATTAAACACTATTATAAACTAATGATCCAATGAAATTAATCCAAATTGGGTACTTAGGTGTCCCACTTAATCATGAAAGAATCTCACTTACTTAACCTAATTTACTTAAGAAATCTTCCAACTAATAAATCAAAGATTAACACTAAACCCTAAATAAAAGAAATCTCCTTATAAAATGCATTTCGGTTTTCCTTTTCTTTTCTTTTCTCTCTTTCTTTTTTTTTCTACTAATGGACATAACATGAATTAAATGGGTTTTGATGTGAATTTCTAGGGCGTTACAATAATAGTAATAAATAATGATAATAATAGTAATAACAAAATCATGCCAAATGGAAAGAAAAACTAAAAGTGTGTGAAACGAGATGTGAAACACACACAAATGCACCTAACTCTAAAATGTCCTAAGGGTCTAGCGTTGGACTAACCCGTTCTAAAAATCTCACGAGCGTTGGACTAGCGGGAAAAGAAGCCACAACTAGCGTTGGGCTAGTGTGGTGACGGAATACCATAAATCGTGAATTAAATATTAAAGCGTGAATTAAAAGCAAATTAAACATATAAAAACATATAAGACCACATAGGATCACATAACACATAAGCATGATATCTAGATGCAAAATCCTAATGAAAGCGGTAGAACAAATAAGCACGTAAGCACACAAAAGAAAATAAACCCTAACTATTACACCAGGGGCTTAATTTACAATTTAAATGGGGAAAATTAAAAATACCTTATCTATTACACTTTCTATCTAATTATACAATTTTTGCTAAAAATAATCTAACTAATACATTAACTAGCTAAATACAAAATATTATATTTTTCCAAAACAATAATAAAAATTCAAGATTAAATAAATTAAATACGTAAATACGCAAAAAAAAAGTATGCAAAATAAGAAATAAACAAATAATAATAAAAACAATGCATGAAATCACATTGGAGCATATTGGAGCATACAAAGAGGAAAATAACAAGAAGTCGGGATACCTCTTTGGAGACCCGGTACCAAAGCTTAAAAACGAACACACAAGTCAAGGTACCACTATTTAATAAAATAAAATAAATCACAAAATATAAGAAAATCTCTCAAATTGAATGTAAAATGCAAATACTATTAAACTAAGGGATTAAACAAACTTAAACAAAACTAGGGGGGCAAAATAGTAAATTCTACCAAGTAGGAGATTAAATGTGAAAATTCTTAGCACTTAATTGAAATGAAATAAAATCTAGGGGGTCAATTGGTGAATAATAAGGATTCAATTGCATAGCCGTTTAGGCTGCAATAATAAGGATCCAAACTTGAAAATGTAAATAAACATATGCCGTTTAGGCTACCGAAAGGATGGATGACCTTGGGCTGCCAAGGTTGATGAATGCAAAGTTTGGGCTGCCAAACTTGAAAGAGTAAATGAATGATCCTGGGCTGCCAGAAATCATAAAATGCAATGCAAGGTTTGAGCTACCAGACTTGGAAACGTAAATAAATAGATGCCAACCAGACTGTTGGACGGATGCATGACCTTGGGCTGCCAAGGTTGATGAATGCAAAGTTTGGGCTGCCAAACTTGAAAAAGTAAATAATTGATCCTGGGCTGTCAGGAATCATAAAATTCAAGGTCTAGGCTGCCAGACTTGGAAACATAAATAAACAAATGTCGACCAGGCTGCTGGACAAATGTATAACCTTGGGCTGCCAAGGTTGATGAATGCAAAGTTGGACTGCCAACTTGGAAAAGTAAATTAATGATCCTAAGTTGCCAGGAATCATAAAATGCAAGGTCTGGGCTACCAAATTAGAAGCATAAATAAACAAATGCCGACCAGGCTGCTGGACGGATGCATGACCTTGGGCTACCAAACTTGAAAAAGTAAGTAAACAGATGCCGACCAGGCTGCTGGAAGGATGCATGACCTTGGGCTACCAAGGTGGATGAATGCAAAGTTAGGCTGCCAACTTGGAAAAGTAAATAAACAGATACTGACTAGGCTACTGGACGGATACATGACCTTGGGCTGCCATGGTGGATGAATGCAAAGTTGGGCTGCCAACTTTGAACAGTAAATAAACAGATGCCGACCAGGCTGCTGGACGGATGCATGACCTTGGGCTGCCAAGGTTAATGAATGCAATGTTTGGGTTGCCAAACTTGAAAAAATAAATAAACAGATGCCGACCAGGCTACTGGACGGATGTATGACCTTGGGTTGCCAAGGTGGATGAATGCAAAGTTGGGCTGCCAAATTTGAAAAGTAAATAAACAGATGCCGACTAGGCTGCTGAACAGATGCATGACCTTGAGCTGCCAAGGTTACTGAATTCAAAGTTTGGGCTACCAAACTTGAAAAGGTAAATAAATGATCCTGGGCTGTCAGGAATCATAAAATGTAATACAAGGTCCGGGCTGCCAGACTTGGAAACATAAATAAACAAATGCCGACCAGACTGCTGGACGGATGCATGACCTTGGGCTGCCAAGGTGGATGAATGCAAAGTTTTGGCTGCCAAACATGAAAAAGTAAGTAAACAGATGCCGACCAGGCTACTGGACGGATGCATGACCTTGGGCTGCCAAGGAGGATGAATGCAAAGTTGGGCTGCCTATTTTGAAAAATAAATAAACAGATGCCGACCAGGCTGCTGGACGGATGCATGACCTTGGGCTACCAAGGTTGATGAATGCAAAGTATGGGTTGTTAGACTTCGAAAAGTAAATGACAAATACATGACCCTGGGTTGTCAGGGATCATGAATGCAAAGTCTGGGCTGTCAGAGTTGAAAATGTAAATAAACATATGCCATTCAGGCTGTTGAACGGATGCATGACCTTGGGCTGCCAAGGTTAATGAATGCAAAGTCTGGGTTGTCAGACTTGGAAAAGTAAACAACAAATACATGACTCTGGATTGTCAGGGATCATGAATGCAAAGTCCGAGCTGTCAGACTTGGAAATGTAAATAACAAATGCATGACCCTGGGCTGTCAAGGATCATGGAATGCAAAGTCTGGGCTGTCAGACATGGAAATGTAAATGACAAATGCATGACCTTGAGCTGTCAGGAATCAAGGTTGCAAAGTTTGGGTTGTCAGATTTGGAAAAGTAAATAACAAATGCATGACGTTGAGCTATCAGGGATCATGGAATGCAAAGTCTTGACTGTTAGACTTGGAATTCTAAATGACAAATGCATGATCCTGGGCTGTCAGGAATCTTGAAATGCAAAGTCTGGGTTGTCAGACTTGGAAATGTAAATGACAAATGCATGATACTGGGCTGTCAGGAATCATGAAATGCAAAGTCTGGGTTGTCAGAATTGAAATGTAAATAACAAATGTATGATCCTGGTCTATTAGGAATCATGGAATGCAAAGTATGGGTTGTCAGAATTAGAAAAGTAAATGACAAATGCATGACCCTAGGCTGTCAGGAATTATGGAATGCAAAGTCTTGGCTGTTAGACTTGGAATTGCAAATGACAAATGCATGATCCTGGGCTGTCAGGAATCTTGAAATGCAAAGTCTGGGTTGTTAGACTTGGAAAAGTAAATGATAAATGCATGACCCTAAGTTGTTAGGAATTATGGAATGCAAAGTCTGGGCTATCAAACTTGGAATTGTAAATGACAAATGCATGATCATGGGCTGTCAAAAATCATGAAATGCAAAGTTTGGGCTATCAGACTTGGAAATATAAATGACAAATGCATGATCCTTGGCTGTCAGGAATCATGAAATGCAAAGTCTGGGTTGTCAGACTTGAAAATGTAAATGATAAAAAGCAAGTCCAGGCTGCTGGACAAAATAAATCCGATAAAGATTTTAAACAAGGAAGAAATAAGTATTGAGCAGAAGATGCAATCCAACTCGAAAATTTTTCCTTTTTCCTCTTTTTCAACCTTTTTCTTTTTTTTTTCTTTTTTTCTTCTCTTTTTTTTTTCTTTTTTTTTCCCTTTTTTTTTTGAGAAATATGAAAGTAAATAAACTAACATGACGATTAATGTATGATGACATAAGAAGAATAAGAATGATAAAATAAGACGCATGAATATGCAATTAGAACGACATGGTATCTAATGTTGCAAACATAGCTATTGAAAATTGAAAAATCGGTACCCAATACTGAAGATTGAGCCTACCTTAAGCTGAAGATGAAGATCGGTACCCAATGCTAACGATTGAACCTACCGCAAACTGAAAATAGAAATCGGTAGGCAATGCAAGGATTGAGCCTACCAAGAGTTGAAAACAAAGACAGTACCCAATGCTGATGATTGAACCTACCGCAAACTGAAAATGAAAATCGGTACCCAATGCAAGGATTGAGCCTACCGAGAACTGAAAACAAAGACTATACCCAAAGCTGACGATTGAGCCTACCACAAACTGAAAACAAAGACGATACCCAATGCTAACGATTGAGCCTACCGCAAACTAAAAATGAATCGGTACCCAATGCAAGGATTGAGTCTACCACAAATTGTAAATAAAGACAAAAATGTGCGAACACAGTATGGGAACTACTAAACACATTAAAACACCGTGCAATATGCTAGACAAATACAAGACAATTACTAAATGAGTGCAAATTGGAAAAAGTAAAACATGCTAATAGGGTACAGATTGAGAAATGAATGCATGATATTTAAAAATTGAAAATGCAGAATTTAAGCGGCCAGATTAAAATAAATAGAAATTAAAACCGAACGGACGAGTTGGGGCCCAACGGACGGGTGGGACCTAAACAGAAAAGTAAACCAACGGACGAGTTGGGGCCCAACAGACGAGTTGGGACTTAAACAGAAAAGTAAACCCAACACACGAGCTAGGACTTAAACAGAAAAGTAAACCCAACGGACGAGTTGGGGCCCAACGGATGAGCTGGGACTTAAGCATAAAAGTAAACCCAACGGACGAGTAAGAACTTAAGCAGAAAAGTAAACTCAATGGATGAGCTGGGGCCCAACGGACGAGTTGGGACTTAAGCAGAAAAGTAAGCCCAATGGACGAGTTGGGGCCCAACAGACGAGCTGGGGCCCAACGGATGAGCTGGGACTTAAGCACAAAAGTAAACCCAATGGACAAGTTGGGGCCCAACGGACGAGCTGGGACTTAAGCAGAAAAGTAAACCCAACGGACGAGTTGGGGCCCAACGGATAAGTTGGGACTTAAACAAAAAAGTAACTCCAATGGACGAGCCAAGGCCCAACGGACGAGCTGGGACTTAAGCATAAAAGTAAACCCAACGGACGAGTTGGGGCCCAACGGACAAGTTGAGGCTTAAGCAGAAAAGTAAACCCAACGGACGAGTTGGGGCCCAACTCACGAGTTGGGACTTAAACACGATGATATAGCATAGGCTACTAGACAAAATGCATGAATGCATGATCCTAAACTGGTGAACAAAATGTATCAATCTAAAATAAACAAAAATGAGATCCAGACTGCTAGAAAAATGCATAAAGAAATTTGAGACATAGGAAAACTTAAAACAATTATCAAACATTGTATCCAAATCATCCCAAGGACCAAAATTTTTTTGACAAATTTTGCCCCAGTGTATGGTAGCAAACTAACCTGAAACCACTCTTTTGAGTTTTGGTATCAAAATCCTATTAAATTCAACCTTTGCAAAAAATTTGCCCCAGTATAAATCAATGTCAAAATCGATCTTAAAATCAAATTTTTCTCAAAAAAAAAAAAAATTGCCCCAGTGTCAATTTTTTGAAATCAATCTTTGAAATGAATCATGCCCTTGATAAAAATTTGCCCCAGTTATTATTCTTGACGAAGGCCTCAATTGATGACGATGTGATCGCACCTGCAAAAAGAGGAAGCAACTACAATTGCAAAAGTGATGGCACCATCTGGCGGTCCCTTGACTCTGCTAGCACATATAAACATGAGTGTTGCCACCTTAAATGTCTAACATAGTCCTTTGCTTTATTTTTTACAAAGTCCCAAACTTAATGCATTCTAGTTCACAATTTAGATCAAATCTTCCAAATAATCTTTCTATCCATTTATGACTCTGACTCCTCATAAATTTAAGATTGCCTTTGATTTTATTTCAAATTTAAACAAAGCAAATGTCAAATTTTTCAAAACATGAATTGGTTAGAAAATGCTTCACATGCAATAATGTAAAAGAAATTATGTACAGTAAACAACACAAAGCACACAAATACTAAATAAAATACAATTAAATGAAACATTTTTTTTTCAAAAAATTGATTTTGAAATGATAGCTTAAAAGATGCCTTTTGATCTTCGGATGTCATTCCTACTTGAATTCTGACATTGCCGCGAAATGATCAATGTAGATGAGAAATTTCAAACAACTGTAATCGCCAACTTCCAAATGCATTCCATATCGACATACTGACTTTCTCACTTATGAAACTTCAACTGTCATCTTGACTCAATTGTAGTGCCCTTTCAGATTATCATCTTCAGAAGAAATGAATGAATGGTAGTATTCAAACTTGAGAGTCTTTCCCTACAAAGGTCCCAAAGCTTGTGTGTCAATCTACTTAAAATTATTTCTGCCTCAAAATTCTAAATTCGAATAGAAAATACACAAAATGAGTCAAATTCACACTAAAGGAACAACTCAGAAGTATAATTTTGACATTTGTCAATTCCCCCACATTTGAATTATTGTTTGTTCTCAACTATTTGGCAAATGTGAGCTCAACTAATGATTCAAGCATTGAAATCACACATGTGCATTCTAAAATGCATTTCTTCAAAATCAAGTAAATAACCATTATATAATTTATTGTTTTGCCTTTAATACTCATAATATCAATCAAAGGAGAAGGAATTATATCGCAATTGAACAATTTCAACTTAATTTCTTCGCCTTACTGAATTTCACAAGTAAACGAATCATACGATCAATCAGAGAACATCACATATCTATGATCAATTTCATTATTTACTTGAGGGGATTTTATCCTAGTGAACTAATCACTTAAAATATGAAAGTGTCTTTTGACGTGAAAACCGACATTGGTTATGAAGGTCCCCGGTTACTCAACATCTCAATCTTAAGCCAATAGTATAAACTTATTCGAGAAGTAAAATTGCCTTTTTATGCAAGAATCGACATTGGTTGGATGAAGATCCCTGGTTACTCAACAATTTACTTGCTCAAATTTGCAATGCATTACTCATAATTTAAGTACTGTTTGACGCGAAAGTCGACATTTTTGGATGAAGACTCTTGGTTACTAAGCACGAGAACCATTAGAGTAGAAAAACTGCATTATTTCTTTTCTTTTCTTCTTTCTTGTTCTTTTCCTTTTTTCTCTTCTTTTTTTTTCTTTTTCTTTCCTTCCTTTTTTTTTCTTTTTTTTTGTCTCATAACATATGTTGCATCATGGATTACATGAGTGCACTAATTGACCATAATCAGCATTTAACATGTGAAATTAAGTAAAAAAGAGAAATTTTTATCAAACATACAAAATTTAGACATAATTGCAACCACTTTACAAGATATACTTTCTATAAGAACAAAACTCCAAACCACATAATAATTATTTCTTACTACTTGAAGAAAGCATTTGTCAAAGCACATAAAGTAATTTCAACAAGTAGGGGAATTAGACAAAAGTCACGATTGTGAGCAATAATTTACATGTGACGCCCCAGAAATTCATACAAAAATCATTTAAATCATGTTATGTTTATTACTAGAAAAAAAAAAGAGAAAGAAAGGGCGAAATCAAAGTGTATTCAATAAGGGATTTCTCTTATTTAAGGTTTAGTGTTAATCTTTGATTTATTAGTTGAAAGATTTCTTAAGTTAATTAGTTTAACTAAATAAGATTCTTTCATTATTAAGTGGTACACCTAAGTACCAAACTTGGATTAATTTTATTGGACCATTAGTTTATAGTAGTGTTTAATTTTGACTAACTAACTTTATCAATTTCAAGACTTTTGACTAAGTGAGCTTTAGTTCAAAATTTTGACCTAAAAATTTTACTAATTTCCCTTGCTTTTCTCTCTCTAAATCCGGCCCTCTCTCTCTCTTATTTTTCTCTCTTTTTGCTTTAAAAATTTGTGCCAAGAATGTTTACTAATTACTAGGAGATAGGTGACTAATATTTTCACTAATCAAATTTAACCAAGTAGCCAACATTTCATTAAAAGCATACAACCTAACATGCTTCTTGTCTTGCTATAATTGGTCAATTTCTTCTCCATTATTTTCTTTATTTCTTTTCCATTTTCTTGACCTATTTTCCCCTTCTTTTTCTTTCCCACATGGCCGGCCACCCTACCCTCTTCTCCTTTCCTTTGGCTTTAAAAATTTATGCCATAATACTTGCTAATTACTAAGTGATAGATGAATAAAATTTGTACTAATTATATTTAGCCAACTAGTACCTATTATGTTAAAATATCTAAACCCTAGCTTGACTCTTGTTTAGTTTTGATTGGTTGCACTTTCTTCCATTGTTTCTTTTATTTCTTTTATACTTTCTTGACCTAATTCTTTCTATTCTCTTACCCTCTTGGCCGAACTCCCTCTTGCTCCCTCTCTACTCTCTCTTGTTTTTCATTTTCTTGGAGCTTTCTTTCCAATTTTAGACAAATTCCACCATAGAAAGTGAGCTTTTCTTCTTCCTAAGCATAGTTCTAAGCTTGTTTAAGGTATGTACTATGAACTTTTGCTATTAATTTCAAGTTTTATTTAGTTTTTGTTCAAGTTTTATACTAAGTATTTGTTAGTAGTACTTGAAGATTTAAGCTTGAACTTAAGAATACTTGAACAGTCATGCTGGACCAGTTTTAGTAAAACTTTCATAACTTGGTATAGATAACTTGGATTCGAATGATTCTTGTTGTTTTATAAACTAGATTAATAGGGCTTTCAAACGGTGTAAAGCTTGCACTGTGGTTCATTGTGTATTAATCGCAGAAAGTTTGCAAACTGGGCTGAAAATTCGATTCTGCGTAAACAGTATTGATGATGAGCCAAATTGAGGGCTGATTTTGAACTTGTTCTAGTTGGAATTTGAATTGATGATCTTCACGAAAGTTGTAGTCTTAGAAACGTACTTTCAAACCATGTAATCACAATTTCCTGGTTCTTGGTGGATTGACCCCAGCAATGGCATGAACTTGGGCGAAAACCAACCCTGTGCAGATTGGGTTAATGAAGCACTAGGTTGTGGACCGATTTTGGAATGGTTTTTTGTTAGAATTTGACATGGTACTCTTCATAAAAGTTTTAGCCCTTAAAATATAGTTTCTATCCATATAATCACTTTTCTCATACGACATATCAATTAGAAGTTATGTTCTGTTGAATACTCATATTTGGTAAACTTGAAAGCATGAGTTACCAAAGAAAAAAATGGGTTTGAGATGGTAATTTGATCAGGTTGCAATTGGAACCCAAATTCGGTGTCAGAGTGGGAAATGTTCCAAATTAAGTCTAGTTTATAGTAATATTGAGCTTGTGACATTTGGTTGAGTGAATTTTCTAGAACAAGAAAATCCTAAAGTTAAAACCCTAAATCTTAGGGTAAAACCCTAGACTCTAAAGACCCTAGGAACGAAACTCTAGAAATAATCGGGTTATATCTTGAATATTTCTTGCTAATTTACTTAGGGTTTTCACTAGATTATTTCTTGTAAATTCCAGGATCCGAAAGTGAATCTCAACCTATTTCACGAAATATTTTCTTAAGCGATCCAGGTGAGTGTTCCTTTATTTGCATTTGTGAGTGTTTCCTTGCGTATGCTTGATGCATGTTAAATGATATTTCTCTGTGTTAATTCTGTGTGTACTTGATATTCATGAATTGTCACAATGTACTATATGATGGGAAAGTGTGTACTTTATCACATTTATCCTGTAATTTGTTACATGCACAATTTCTGTCAAATGTGGGTATAATTGTTTGAGAATTTTCGATTAAATTAAACTTGTTGGCTAGACTTCCGTGGATGTACCGCGGTTAGTCAAGCCGGTTGTTTAAAGGAGGATATAAGGTGCTGGGTGTTTTAGGGCATGTTGTTCCTTCATTGAGTTGTGAATCCTCAAAGAGGCCAACTCTAGACTGAACAAATTATCTTTGCCCTCCAGGGTTGAGATCTCACCCTGGATGTGGCGGTTGTCGGAGGATATAAGGTGAATGGTGGTCAGGGCTCTTGATCGATAATGCTGGCATGACCTATGATCCAGACTTGAAATATTATCTCGATCTTAACATCAAGGTTACTTGATCGGTATTTGCTCGTGGTGGTGATGTATCCTCCCTTGTTTAAATCAATGATTACTTAATTTGTCCTTATATTATTTTATGACTCGTATCATTTGTTTAATTGATTTCTGATTGAATGCCTCTGTATTTGCATGTGTGGGAACCTCACTGAGCTATTATAGCTCACCCTCTTCTATTTGTTTTCTTTAAACAGGCTCCTATCTCGAAAGTCGGTGGTGAGGATTCAAGGGTAGATCTTGGTAGGATTTTGATAAAAGACTACTTGAGATACTATTGTATTAATAAATGTATATGATGTAAACTGCTAAACCAGTACGTTTACTTTTAAGTTTGAATATCATGTGACCCTGAGATACTGTCACAGTTGGTATCCACAAGTTTTCTACTAAATTATCAATCGCTTACGAAATTTAGTGCGTGCTTGACTCGAGCCCTGACGAGAGCCAGGCAGGCAGTCCGCTAAGCCCTTTGGTGCGCCTCTGGGTAAGGTGGGGCTGTCACATTACGAGCATGTGACATCACCTAATTTTAATCTTATAACAATTTATACAACACATTCCAAAGGTGACTAAGAAAGTGTGGACATGAAACAATAAAACTCCCCTTGTGAATTGGTTGAAGTGGCATCCCCTGCATGTTTGTTCTTTTATTGTGCTTGAATCGTCCAAACATACATCTAAATTGGCTTGACATTTTGCAGACCTTTGGAGTAGAAGTGCATTTTGACTTAACTTCCTGACCAATGTCTTGGTGTCAATGTTCATGGTTTCTACTTCTTCCAAGTTAAGCTTGGATTTTCCTTTTGTACCATTCGAAATCCTCAACACAAAGTCCAAATTCCTTTTTTGCATCATTCTAATTCTCCCTTACAATTTGCATTATTTTGGAATTAGAAAGATACCGAAGTGGCAATTATCATCTTCAAATAAGATGACATCCAAAAATCATGGGCATTTATTTTCATCGTCAAAAAAATACAAGAAAATGTTTTTCTTTTCATTCAATTTGAGCTTACATTCACTTATCAAAAGAGAAAAATTTATAATTACACGAACATAGCATTAGGTTTTGAGAAAAATGTGACTTATTTCGAGACCTCATCAAAGAATTATTTGTTCAATATAACAAAAAGATTTGAAGAAAATTCTTTTCAAAAGTAAAATGCAAGACATGAAGGAAAAATATCATGCTATAAACAATTTTGAAAAAGCAACTTATTTAACGCTTTATCTGAGAAAGAATTTTGAACACAAGGCAATCTTAAATTTACAAAAGAAGTACAATTATTAGCATCCAAATCATTACTATTCTTATTACATCTAATAATGAACAACTGTCTAGTTACGAAATACAATTTCATTTATCACATTGGTTATCCTAACCAAACTCACCTATCTAGGTTTTAGGCACTATCAATTCTAAAAAATCGATCATCCATGATCCTTCGAACAATTCAAAAGAGCACTCATATTTTTTATGTCCTTACGGGTCTTGAACATGTGGCGGTTTATTTATAATTGGATCATAATTTACGATACTCAAATGTAAGACCAAATATGTATCAGATGTCTTTCTTATTTTAAATCTTCCATTAGAGGACCTGTAAAAATGAAAAAAATCAAAATTAGTATAAATAAAAACAAAAAACGGATGCATGTCCTAGGGGAGCCCTTATTATGCCAAGGGTAGGTCTAGCATGAAATGCAATCCTTTAAGGTGAGATCCCCCTTTTCTAATCGTAGAATAAGCCAGATCCGCCTAGAAGAGATGCCTCTATTCTGCTTGTATTACCTTACCTAAGGTCTCACCTGCCAGGATTTACCGAAAATATAAACGTGCATGTCTTTTAGGGTTAAGTACCCAAGACAAAAGGATGGCTTTCCTATTCGGGATTCCTAAAGTGGCGTTCCCTCTATGGTTTATGCATGATGTCAGTTTATTAAAGCAAGTTAAATAAATGTAAAAATGCAAAATGTCCTAAAGACTTTATTCTAATAATGATGTGTAATTTCTTCGAGAAAGATGGAAAATGAACTGTACCAAGGATTATTGACTCCAAAAATATTTGATAAAAAAAAAATTGAGTCTCCAGGAGGTTACAAGACACAACATTGAAAGAAATCAAAGATCATCACTTTATGTAGAAACATACAAGTAAAAAATGTTAGTTTATTAAAGTATGATAAAATATGTTTTAAAATCACTTTTTGTGCAATGTGGGATGGGAGGGTGGGGGATACAGAAAAAATGATGCATTAATTTCTTTGAAAAAAAGAATAAATGCAAATTGTGCAAAAGTTCGACCATTTGAGTGCAGTTATTGACTTTGAAAAAATTTAGTTCAGATAAAACTAACAAGTACAACAAGAATGAGTAAACTTTGAAAAAGATTTGAAATTACACCTCTTATTTAAAAAAAAATGTACAAATTGAAAAATTAGATTTTCGGGACTTTTACAAAATTTACAATGATTTGACCCTTGGGAATTTTGTTTACAACCAAACACGATTTGCAAAAAATTCTTCTTCTTCTTCTTCTCTCTTTTTTTTTTAAATTTCATTTCCATCTTTCTCGAAGAAATTAATTATCAAAATGAAATTTAAACGTGCCGAAAGAAAGTTGGCTTCCTACGAGAGCACCATGCCAGGGCTCTTTATTCTACGGTTGTGAATGCAATCAAAATAGGAAAGAAATTGTGTTAGTTTATTCAACGAATAACACATAACATATTGATAAAGGAAAGTAGTAAACAATACAAACAGAAAGAGTAAGGGTAGATTCCCTCCTCTCGTGCCTAGTGTAACACCCTAGAAATTCATGCCAAAACCATTTATTTTGTATTATGTTCATTAGTAAAAAAAAAAAAAAAAAAAGAGGGCCGAAATTAGTGAGAAGAAATAAGGAATTGATTTTCTATTTTACTTGCATGTTGTACCATTGCTTTTAGGAATTGTACCTAGCATCTCTTGCAAGATTTATTATAGGATAAATCACAAAAATCTCTTCTAATTACTCTTAGCCAAGTGTAGTCTTCCATTGTTAAGAAAGTCAAGATTTCTTTGGTTTTGTCTTGCTTTGATTGGACCACCATTTCTCCCATTTCTCTTCAATTCTTTTACTTTACTTAGCTTATTATTTTTTTTCTTCTTGCTGGCCGGCTGCTTTCTTCCCTCTTTTCTCTCCATTTTCTTTCAATTTTCTTGGATATTTTGCTTCCATTTACTCATTTTCCAACCATAGAAATTAAGTGGAACTTCCTCCTAAGCAACTATCTTGTCTACCTAGAGGTATTTCCCATGAATTTCTCCTTTAATTTCAAGTGTAAGATTATAGTTTTTAGCTCTTAAGTTATGTTTTTATGGTTAAGTAAGATTGATTTTTTGGCCATGAATATGAAGTTTTATTCCATGAATATGAGGTTTATGGACTTGTATGACTTGTAGATAGTGATTTAAACTTGAAATGACATGATTTAAGTTTGATTTGATTGAAGATTTAAGCTTGAACTTAAGAACACTTAAACAGTCATGCTGGACCAGTTTTAGTAAAACTTTCATAACTTGGTGTAGATAACTTGGATTCGAATGATTCTTGTTGTTTTAGAAACTAGATTCATAGGGCTTTAAAACGGTATAAAGCTTGCACAGGTGGTTCATTGTGTATTAATCGCAGAAAGCTTGCAAAGTTGGCTGAAAATTCGGTTCTGCGTAAACAGTTTTGATGAAGAGCCAACTTGGGGGCTGATTTTGAACCTGTTCTATTTGGAATTTTAAGTGATGATCTTCATGAAAGTTGTAGCCCTATAAACGTACTTTCAAACCATGTAATCACAATTCCCTAGTTCTTAGTGGATTGACCCCAGCAAGGGCACGAAGTTGGCTGAAAACCAACCCTGTGCAGATTTGGGTGATGATTCTTGGAGTAGGGATTTTGAATTTGAGTGGAATCTTGATTGAATTTGGGTTTAAATTGAATATATAAGTTGTAGTACATGTTGAATGGATTGGATGGTTGATTTTTCTTGCAGGTTTTAAATTTTTGGGTTAGTCCGGTTATAGGGGAAGTGCTGCCGAAATTTCGGTAAAATCTAGGAAATAAAAGTGATTAGGCTATGATTTAAGACTTTATAAGCTGTAATTTAGTGATTTAAGCGTGCAGAAATTTTCGTAGACTAGCTATTAGTGAATTAAACCTTTCCGAGCAAAACCCTAGAAACTTAAACCTAGAAAGACTTGGGGTATTTCTTGAATTTCCTTATGAAATTTCTTAGATTTTAGTCAGGGTTTTTATACGATTATTTCTCGTGAATTTCAGGATCCGGAAGTGAGGCCCGACCGTATTACGAAATCTTTTCTTAGGCTTCAGGTGAGTGTTCCCTTACTTGTGCTTATGAGTGTTTCTTCATATATACATGATGCATGTCCAAATGTGATTTTATTTGTACTTGATACTCGTGACATGTCTCAATGTAGTATGTGAGTGTCCTTATGTGTGTACGATACATGAAATGTTATGTCATACTTGAGAAATGTTAAATCATGAAATGTTACGTTAAATTGGTACTTGTTATTTTATGACCTATGTTACTTGAGGAAAGATGTGTACTTTATCGCATCTATTCCGCAATGTGTTAAATGCATTCACTATCAATGTGTTACTTGTGCTTGCGACTTCCGTGGTTAACTTCATTGTTTTCCACGGTTAGTCAAATTGGGTGAGATTGGGTGAGATATAAGGTGTTGGGCGATATTCGGTGCTTGTTAATGTTCATATCTGAGTAGAGTCCTCGAAGAGGCTAACTCATGATTGAACTTGAATCCTTGGGTGAGAATGGGGTGATATAAGGTGCTGGAGAATATAGGTGCTTGATATTCTTTCCGATAAGAGTTTCATTCCTCAAAGAGGGTAACTCCGGATTGAATTTTTCGAGTATTCTGGACCTGAACTTGCTTCTGCAGTGAGCCCGTATCCGCCATTGACTATATGATACTTCATTTTGTGTGTTTCTTGTGTCATGAACTTGTTAATTGTTGTCACTAAATGTTACCTGGTTATTGGCATGCTGCTTGTCTTGGACACTCACTGGGCTATTATAGCTCATCCCGTTCATTTGTTTTCTTTAACCAGGTTTTTCCAAAATACTAAAGCTGGAAAGCTGCTTTTGGATATAGTAAATGTTTTGCTTCATGTATTTTGATAGCCTAAATGTGTAGGCTTTTATTGTAAATATTATTTATATTTTGTGATGTAAAACTCTTGTGATGTTTATACTTTCAAGCGAATCCTATGAATGTATTTAATATGAGTGTATTTGATTTTGCTTTATTTTAAGTTAAGTACGCTCGGATATTTGCGTGAGTGCGTGATTCGAGACCTGGCGAGAGCTAGGCAGGCAGTCCGCTAAGCCCTTTGGTGTGCCTCTGGGTAAGGTGGGGCTGCTACACCTAGTGTACCTAGTAGGGTAAAGCTGACTGTATCCTAGGTTATTCTACATGGATGCATGAGGTTAGGGTCACTAATGCTGTAACACCCTAGAAATTCATGCAAAACCATTTAATTCGCATTATGTCCATCAGTGGAAAAAAAAAAAAGAGAACCGAAATTAGTTAGAATAAATACTAGAATGATTTCTTTTATATTGTAGCATGTTGTACTTTGTCCTATAAGAGTTGTACCCTAGATATCTTGCTAGATAAATAGAAGATAAATGTTAAAACCTACCTCTAATTATGCTTAGCCAAGTGGAGTCTAAGGTGCAAGAAAGTCAAAGCCCTACACTTAAGTATGTCTTGCTGTGATTGGTCTTTGCTTTTACCAATTCTTTCTTCATTTCTTTTCTACCTCACTTAGTTTATTTCTCTCTTTTCTTACTTCACCTAGCCGGCCCTCTCTTCCCTCTTTTCCTCTCTTTTGCTTTCATTTTCTTAGAGTTTTTCTCTCCATTTTGATCAATTTTCTTCCCTTGAAAGTGAAGTAATCTCCTTTCTAAGCAAAGATCTTGACTTGTTGAAGGTATTCACCATGAACTTTTCTTATTCTTTTCAAGTATAAGTTGTAGTTATGTAGATTGATACCCATGTTCTTGTTGTTAAGCATGATTAGTTGAGCCATGAAAATGAAGTTTTATTCCATGATTATGATGTTTATGGGCTTGTATGACTTGTAGCTAGTGTTTGAATCTTGATATGATAAGAATTAAGTATTGATTGGTTGAAGAACCTTGGTGTGGTTCAAATGTTTTGATGGAGAATTTGAGTGAAATTAAGTTTGATTTAAATATGGAAGCTATAGAACTTGTTGGAAATTGGATTGGTTGGTTGATTTCCTGCAGGTAAAAATTTTGGTTAGTCCGATTTTAAGGGGAGATGCTGCCGAAATTTCGGTAAAACCTAAGGAATAAAGTGATTATGCTATGATTTAAAGCTTTATAAGCTGTAATTTAGTGATTAGAACGTGCAGAAATTTCCGTAAGATGAGCTATTAGTGAATTGAACCTTTCTGACCAAAAACCCAAAAATTTAGAAAACCCTAATTTTGAAAACCCTAAACCCTAGGGTAAACCCTAAACCCTAGGGTAAAACCCTAGAAATTAAACTCTAGAAAGACTTGGGGTATTTCTCAAATTTTCTTATCGAATTGCTTAGATTTTAGTCGGGTTTTTATACGATTATTTCTTTTGAATTTTAGGATCTGAAAACGAATCTCAAATTTTTACGAAATATTTTCCTAAGCATATCAGGTGAGTGTCTCTATGTGTGCATGATGCATGAAATGCTATGTTATATCTGAAATTATTATTTAATGAAATGTGTTAAGTGAGGAAGGATGTGTATTTTACCGCATCTATTCCGCAATGTGTTACATGCTTTCATTATTCAATGTGTTATTTGTGCTTGAGACTTCCGTGACTGACTTCACCGTTACTTCACGGTTAGTCAACCCGGTCGTGATTGGGAGGACATAAGGTGCTGGGTGTTTTAGGGAGTGTTGTTCTTTCCTATCTGAGTTGAGAATCCTCAAAGAGGCCAACTCTGGATTAAACTTTCTTGCTTGTTGGCCCTTCCAATGTTGAGATTACTCCTTAGATGTGGTAGCCTGTATGGAGGTTATAAGGTGAATGGTGGTTAGGGTACTTGCTTGTTTATACTGGTATGATCCTTGGTGAGGACCTGAGCTATCATCTCGGTCCCAACATCCAGGTTACATGTTCAGTGCTTGCTACTTCTGCAGTTGAGCTTGCTCCCGTAGTTGAGCCCTGTATCTGCCATTGACTACTTGTTAACTAAATTGTTCATACATTGTTTATTTAACTCATTAAATATTTTATTGAAAAAAAAATCTTGGGTTACTGGTAAGGTTGCATGTTTTGAGCACTCACTGGGCTATTATAGCTCATCCCGTTTATTTGTTTTCTTTAACCAGGTTTCCCAAAATATTAAAGTTGGAAAAGCCGATTTTGGACGTAGTAAATGTTTTGTTTTATGTATTTTGATAGCCCAATTGTTTAGGCTATTATTGTAAATACTATGTAAATTTTGGTGTGTAAAAATATTAGTGATACTTGTAACAGCCCCACCTTACCCAAAGGCGCACCAAAGGGCTTAGCGGACTGTCTGCCTAGCTCTCGCCAAGGACTCGAGTCGAGCACTCGCTCAATACTTACACATAATTGATGCAAAATAAAACATATTCATAAAGAGATATATATTCATAAAATTCATTTGGAGTACAGGTATTACAAAAGGTTTTACGCACTAAAATTTACGTAGTATGTACAAGAATAGCCTAAACAAGTGGCTATCAAAAGATACCAAACAAAACATGTACAATGTCCAAAATCAGCTTTTCCAGCTTTAGTATTTTGGGAAACTTGGTTAAAGAAAACAAATGAACGGGATGAGCTATAATAGCCCAGTGAGTGTCCAAGTCATGCAATCATACCCAGAATCTATTATTTTATTGAACAAAATAATTGACAAATTAAGTAGACAAGTTATGAACAATTTAATTAACAAGTAGTCAATGGCGGATACAGGGCTCAACTACGAAAGCAAGCTTAACCGCAGAAGGAGCAAGTACTGATCATGTAACCATGATGTTAGAACTGAGATAATAGCTCGGGTCTTTATCAAAGGTCATGCCAATATTATCAAGCAAGAACCCTAACCACCATTCACCTTATAACCTCCGTACAGGTTACCACATCCAGGGAGAAATCTCAACCCTGGAGGGCCAACACGCAAGAAAGTTCAATTCGGAGTTGGCCTCTTTGAGGATTCACAACTCATAAGGGAAAGAACATCACGCCCTAAAACACCCAGCACCTTATATCCTCCCAAGCCTGTTCGGTTTGACTATCCGTGAAGTAACGGTGAAGTTAGTCACGGAAGTCTCATGCACAAGTAACACATTGGATAATGAAAGCGTGTAACACATTGCGGAATAGATGTGATAAAGTACACATCTTCCTCAAATAACACATGTCATAAAATAACAATTACAAGTATAGCATACTATTTCTTAGTATAACATTCTCAAGTATGACAAAGCAATTCATACATCATGCACACATAGAGACACTCACCTGAAATGCCTATGAAAATATTTCATAAAATGGTCGCGATTCACTTTCGGGTCCTGAAATTTAAAAGAAATAATCTAATGAAAATCCGATTAAAATCCTAAGTAATTTAGTAAAGAAACTCAAGAAATATCCCACTTATTTCTAGGGTTTTGTTTTTAAGGTTTCTAGGGTTTAAGGTTTAGGGTTTTCTTATTCTAAGAAAATTTAATCTATCACTAGATCATTTCTAAAAATTCCTACACTTCAATTTCCTTCAATTGAACATATTCTAGGTTTAAAATCTCACTTGTCATTTTTTTCTTCTTTTAATTCTACCAAAATTTCGGCAGCATTTCCCCTTAAAATCACACTGACCCAAATTTTTTTCCTGCAAGAAAATCAGCCATCCAACCCAAATTCAACAAGTTCTACAACTTTTATATTCAATTCGAGCTCAATTTCAATCAAGATTCCACTAAATTCCAAGAATTCTACTCCAAGAATCTTCAACCAAACAACATATATCACATGAAATTCCAAGGTTTAAATGTTATCTACTAGTCTATCTAAACACAAGAACACTTTATCTAGCAAGTAAATCTTCAATTCAAACTATGTTCTTCATGTAGTAGTACCAAGAATCTAGATATAAACTTGTACAAAACACTACATAAAACTTGAAATTACTAGGAAAAGTTCATAGTACATACCTTGATCAAGCTTAGAAGGTTGCTTAGGAAGAAGAAAAACTAAATTTCTATGGTGTAATTGCTCTAATTTTTGGAGAGAAAGCTTCAAGAAGTTGAGAGAAAATGAGAGGAAAAGAGAGAGTAAGGAGTTCGGCCAAGGGGAAATAAAATGAAAGAGAAATTGGGTCAAAAAGTATAAAAGAAATAAAAGATTAATCGAAGAAAGTGCAACCAATCAAAGCTAAACAAGAATCAAGCTAGGGTTTAGATATTTTGACATAATAGGTACTAGTTGGCTAAATACAATTAGTCCAAATTTTTAATCATCTATTACTTAGTAATTAGTAAGTTTTATGACATAAAATTTTAAAACAAAAGAGAGGAAAGAAGGTTGGGAGGGCCGGCCATAAGGGAAAGAAAAGAGAAGGAAAATTGGACAAGAAAATGGAAAAGAAATAAAGAAAATGATGGAGAAAAGAATGACCAATTAGGGCAAGCCAAGAGTCATGTGAAGTTGTATGCTTTTAATGAAAAGTTGGCTAACTTGGTTAAGTTTGATTGGTGATAATTTTAATCATTTATCTTCTAGTAATTAACAACTTTATGGCACAAAATTAAAGCAAAAATGAAAAGAAATAGAGAAGAGAGAGAGCCGGCCATGAGGAGAGAAAGGGAGAAGAAAATTCGGCCAAGAAGAAAGAAAAGAAAGCAAGAGAATAAGTGAAATTTTTGAGTAAAATTGAGCTAAAATTCAATTGGTCAAAAGACTAGAAAATAGTAGAATAAGTTAGTCACTATTAAACTCTAATATAAACTAATGGTTCAATGAAATTAATCCCAATTAGGTACTTAGATGTCTCACTTAATCATGAAAGAATCTCATTTACTTAACCTAATTAACTCAAGTAATCTTTCAACTAATGAATCAAAGATTAATACTAAACCCTAAATAAAAGAATGTCTCTTGCGAGTGCATTTTATAGGGTGTTACAATACTTGTACTTTTAAGTGAATTATATGAATGTATTTTATTTTGGGGTTAAGTATGTTTGGATGTTTTGAGCGAGTGCGTGATTTGAGTCCTGATGAGAGCTAGGCAGGCAGTTCGCTAAGCCCTTTGGTGCGCCTCTGGGTAAGGTGGGGCTGTCACAAATGCATCTAGACTCAATTAGGCAGTCGGTTCCCAAACCTTCAGACTTAAGGGTAAGGGTCATCAATCCCAAAACCCCTGGTCGGTGGTTCGAGCGATCCCCCGGACACTGCTACATACACATCGTGCCCTGGCCACATGTCCAAGTGGATCTCAAAAGTTCTGAATCTCTAGACTTATAGACTTAAGCCAAGAGTTCGGGTGATCTCTTAAACATGATTACGTGCAATCGTGCCATGCACACATGCCTAAGTAGATCAATCCTATTCCTAATCAGGACGGCTGGGTGACAACCACCAAAAAAAGAAAAAGGGTAAAAAAACATCAAATGCACGTATGGAGTGCTCCTTATGAGAGGAGGGAATATAATAATAACACGCGTGGGCTCTAAGGGTAACTGACCATTCCCAAATGCAAGCGCGATCGAATAAAGCAAAAGTAAATAAATCATACATACATCACATAAGTAACAGAGAGATGGGGAGTGTGTGAGATGCAAAAGAAAAACCTAAAAACCAAGGAAAGAAAAATGCAATCCTAACATCCAAACGTGATGGAATAGAAGGGTTAAATAAGGAAAAGATGATTAAGCCTAGTGCTCGAACTCACTAGTGATCCCCAGTGGAGTTGCCAAAATTCTGTCTCGTCCGAAAAATCGTGAGTAAAAGGGTACTAGTGGGGTCGTTGACTGTCGCGTCCCGAGAAGACGGTCCGGTTCGAGACCCTTTTTGAAAAGATAGAGTTTTAAAAAAAAACCGTGCGTGTGAGAAAAAATCGTATTTTAGTGAAAAAAAGTGTTCTTTAGTAGAAAATGGTATTGTAAAAGAAAATAAGGCCGGGACTAAAAATGCGACAGTTTTGGCCAACTAATTTTAAAAAAGGGTTTTATTTGAAAAATGGAGTCGCCACTTGGTACTGAGTTAGGGTGTACCAAGTCACTCGAGAAAATCGTTTAAACAAAACAAAATAAAAATTTTAGAAAAAACATTTTAAAAACCCTTTTTCGACTCCGGTCTATGAAAAACAAGAGGAAAAGGTCCGGAAGTCACATTTGAAGAAAGCGAAGGCAAAGGCGTGTGCCTAAGGCACCCTTTCAACCTAGCCGAGGCTAGTTGCGCGGTTTAATCAAATTTTCCTAAATTAACCCTACATTCTATCGCATTTTGGATGTGTTTAAATGAATGCAAATCCTCAGTCTAAATGTGAGTACTGAGAGGGTCAAAATGTTCTGTCGAAGCTTGGTCGAAATTATCGCATTAATTGCGCAATCCGAGTCGAGACCTCAAGGGAGTCACGAGTGTCTATGCAAATTGAAATGCAAAAAGAAAAGAAAATAATAATATATAGTAAGTGAAGAAAGAAAGTGGGTATGCAACATGATGGGTACGGGGGACTAATAACTCGTGACTGAATGTTTCTACTCACGGAGGGGGGAACGGCCTGTATGCCACCGCTTCCCACGTGAGTAGACGACTATTTCTAGTCGAATCACACAAATGTCCTAATTTCTAAGTGAGATGCAACCTAAATTTCATGTATTTTAAAAACGTGTCAATAATACTAATAATAATAATAATAGTAATAAATAATGATAATAATAGTAATAATAAAATCATGCCAAATGGAAAGAAAAACTAAAAGTGTGTGAAATGAGATGTGAAACGCACACAAATGCACCTAACACTAAAATGTCCTAAGGGTCTAGCATTGGACTAACCCGTTCTAAAAATCCCACTAGCGTTAGACTAGCGAGAAAAGAAGCCACAACTAGCATT
This sequence comes from Mitragyna speciosa, assembly GCA_024721245.1. Lineage (NCBI taxonomy): Eukaryota > Viridiplantae > Streptophyta > Magnoliopsida > Gentianales > Rubiaceae > Mitragyna > Mitragyna speciosa. Next base: position 15,982,375 of record CM045557.1, on the reverse strand, counting down.
GGGCTAGTGTGGTGACGGAATACCATAAATCATGAATTAAATATTAAAGCGTGAATTAAAAGCAAATTAAACATATAAAAACATATAAGATCACATAGGAGCACATAACACATAAGCATGATGTCTAGATGCAAAATCCTAATGAAAGCGGTAGAACAAATAAGTATATAAGCACGCAAAAGTAAATAAACCCTAACTATTACACTGGGGGCTTAATTTACAATTTAAAAGAGGGAAATTAAAAATACCCTATCTATTACACTTTCTATCTAATTATACAATTTTTGCTAAAAATAATCTAACTAATACATTAACTAGCTAAATACAAAATATTATATTTTTCCAAAATAATAATAAAAATGAAAAATTAAATAAATTAAATACGTAAATACGCAAAAAAAAAAGTATGAAAAATAAGAAATAAACAAATAATAATAAAAACATTGCATGAAATCACATTGGAGCATATTGGAGCACACAAAGAGGAAAATAACAAGAAGTCGGGATACCTCTTTGGTGACTCGGTACGAAAGCTTAAAAACGAACACACAAGTCAAGGTACACTATTTAAGAAAATAAAATAAATCACAAAATATAAAAAAAATCTCACAAATTGAACATAAAATGCAAATACTATTAAGCTAAGGGATTAAACAAACTTAAACAAAACTAGGGGGCAAAATAGTAAATTCTACCAAGTAGGAGATTAAATGTGAAAATTCTTAGCACTTAATTGAAACGAAATAAAATCTAGGGGGTCAATTGGTGAATAATAAGGATTCAATTGCATAGCACGGAAGTCTTTTGGGGTGTATTGAGGTATATAACTAAATTTGAACTAAACAAGCTTAACTAAATTGATTTAACTAGCCCAATTAATTGCACTGAAAATATAAACTAATTTAACACAACTTCACAAACAAAATCCATAACCATTAACTAAGTAAGGAATTAAACAAAACTCAACCCCACCAATCGACTAGTAATCAACCGAAATAAATCCCCTTTCAAATTTATAATTACTGGAGAAGAACTAAACATAAACACAACAAATGGACCAGATAAAATTTTCTCAAATCCTAGGTTATCCCCGTTAGCTTTCTTCAATTTATTCTCCCTAAATCTCCATTTTCTTCTTCTTTCTTACTATTCTCTTATCTCTCTGTATCCTCTTCATTCTCTCCCTCTTTACTGATCTAGTTTTCCCTATTTCTCTTTTTCTCTTTCGTTCTCCCTTCTCTCTCTTCTTCTCTCACGCACCTGATCTCTTCTTCTTTTACCTAATCTCACTCTCCTTCTCTATCTCTCTTCTCTTTGCTGAAATTCCCTCTTTTCTCTGTGGATTCTCTCTTCTCTCTGCCCCACTTCCTCCCTGGTTCTCTATTCGCTCCTTGCCTGCATTTCGTTTCTTTGGCTGGTCTCTCTATTTCCCTGCTCTCCCTTTCCGTGCTCTCCTTCTCTCAACCCCAAGAATGATTTTTCTCCTCCTTTCTCAATTTCTCTCTTTCTCGCTGATTGCTATTTTCTACTTCTTTCTCCAATTCATCCTTTCTCTCTCTCACGCATTTTTCTAATCAAATATGCTGCAAATTTCAGTTGCTGATCACTCGGATGCTAGGAGGTAGAGAAAACTCATGTTGTGGGCAACGATGGGTGGCAAAATAGGAAAGTCAGTGAGAAGAGAGGGGTAGTGTGTATTGTGACAGCCCCACCTTACCTAAAGGCACACCAAAGGGCTTAGCGGACTGCCTGCCTAGCTCTCGCCAAGTCTCGATTCACGCACTTACGCAAACGTCCGAGCGTACTTAATTTAAAATAAAATAAACTAAAATAAAATGGAATAAATAAAATAAACTCATTTTATTCAACATAAAGTACAATTCACATCAAAAGTTTACGTGTCATAATATACATGATTTTTTTCACAAATATAGCCTAATACAGTTTGGCTATTACAATAACGAAGACATCTAGCATACTCAAAATCAGTCGTTCCAGCTTTAATTTTTCGGGAAACCTGAGTAAGGAAAACAAATAAAATGGAATGAGCTATAATAGCCCAGTGAGTATCGGAGTCATGCAATCATACCACAAATCTATTATTTTATTGAACAAAATAATTGACAATTTAAGTAGACAAGTTATGAACATTTCAATTAACAAATAGTCAATGGCGGATACGGGGCTCATCTACGGAAGCAAGCTTAACCGCAGGAAGAGCATGCACTGACCATGAAATCACGATGTTAGGACTGAGATAATAGCTCAAGTCTGTATCAAGAGTCATGCCAGTATTATCAAGCAAGCAAGCAAGCAAGAACCCTAACCACCGTTCACCTTATAACCTCCGTACAGGCTACCACATCCAGGGAGATATTCTCAACCCTGGAGGGCCAACAAGCAAGCAGGTTCAATCCGGAGTTGGCCTCTTTGAGGATTCACAACTCAAAAGGGAAAGAACATCAAACCCTAAAACACCCAACACCTTATGTGCTCCCACGTGCAGCCGGGTTGACCATCCGTGAAATAACGGTGAAGTTAGTCACGAACGTCTCATGCACAAGTAACACATTGGGTAATGAAAGCAGGTAACACGTTGCAGAATAGATGCGATAAAGTACACATCTTTCCTCAAGTAGCACATTTAATCACATAGCGATTGCAGTCATGGCATAATATTTACAAAATGGAAATAGCACATTACATGCATCATGCACACATAAAGACACTCACCTGGAATGCCTAAGAAAATATCTCGTAAAATGGTCGTGATGCGTTTTCGGACCCTGAAATTTAAAAGAAATAATAACATAAAAACTCAATTAAAACCCTAGTAAATTTAGTAAGAAAAAGTCAAGAAAATACCCCACTTACTTCTAGGGTTTTAGGGTTTCTAGGGTTTAGGGTTTACTTATTCTAAGAAAGTCTAATCTATCACTAGATCATTTCTAAAAATTTCTACACTTCAATTTCCTTCAATTGAACCTATTCTAGGCTTAAAATCTCACTTATCAATTTTTCTTCTTTTAATTCTACCAAAATTTCGGCAGCATTTCCCCTTAAAATCGAACTAACCAAAATTTTTCCCTGCAAGAAAATTCAACAATCCAACCCAATTCAACAAGTTCTACAACTTTTATATTCAACTCAAGTTCAAATTCAATCAAAATTCCACTCAAATTCAAAATTCCTACTCCAAGAATCATCACCCAAATCTGCACAGAGTTGGTTTTCAGCCAACTTCGTGCCCTTGTGGGTTTCAATCCACCAAGAACCAGGGCATTGTGATTACATGGTTTGAAAGTACGTTTATGGGGCTACAACTTTCGTGAGATCATCACTTAAAATTCCAACTAGAACAGGTTCAAAATTAGCCCCCAAGTTGGCTCTTCATCAAAACTGTTTACGCAGAACCGAATTTTCAGCCAACTTTGCAAGCTTTCTGCAGTTAATACACAACGAACCACTGTGCAAGCTTTATACCGTTTGAAAGCCCTATGAATCTAGTTTCTAAAACAACAAGAATCACTCGAATCCAAGTTATCTACATCAAGTTATGAAAGTTTTACTAAAGCTGGTCCAGCATGACTGTTTAAGTGTTCTTGAGTTCAAGCTTAAATCTTCAAGTACTACTAACAATTACTTAGCATAAAACTTGAACAAAAACTAAATAAAACTTAAAATTAATAGCAAAAGTTCATAGTACATACCTTAAACAAGCTTAGAACCTTGCTTAGGAAGAAGAAAACCTCACTTTTAATGGTGGATTTGCCCAAGATTTAGGGAATAAACTCCAAGAAGTTGAGAGCAAAAATGAGAGAAGAAGAGAAGGAGAGGTGGCCGGCCAAGAGGGAGAAGAAAGAGAAAGAAATAGGCTAAGAAAAATGGAAAAGAAATAAAGAAAAGGTGAGAAAATGAATTAACCAATTAAAATCTCACAAGAGTAAAGCAAAAAAGTTGGTCTTTAAATGCAAGAGTAGCTACTTGGATTAATTTGATTGGTGGAGATCATTAACTCTTATCACTTAATATAAGCAATAATAGGACACAAATTATTAAAGCAAAAAGAGAGTAAAAATAGAGAGAGAGAAACCGGCCCTAAGGGGAAAGAAAAAGAAAAAGAATTTTCGGCCAAAAAGAAAAAGAAAAGAAAGAGAAAAATTTCAGCTAAGGGAAAAGAAAATAAAGCAAGAAAATAAGTGAAATTTTTGAGTAAAATTGAGCTAAAATTCAAGTAGTAAAAAGGCTAGAGAATAATAGAATAAGCTAAGCAAAATTTAAACACTAATATAAATTAAATGGTCAAGTAAAATTATTCTAAAGTTAGTAGCTTAAATGTCCTTGCTTAATAATGAAAATCTTAGTTAATTAACCTAATTAACTCAAGGAAATCTTCCAACTAATAAATCAAGGATTAACACTTAACCCTAATAAGAAAAAAAAATGTCTCTTGTATGTGCATTTTCTAGGGTGCTACATCCTCCCCCCCTTAAAAGAATTTCGTCCTCGAAATTCTACCTTGATTTCCGAATAACTTGGGATAATTGTTCTTCCATATTTGTTCCTCTGTCTTTCCCAAGTGGCTTTTCTAAATCATGATGCTTCGAGAGGACCCTGACAAGGAAAGTCGTTTATTTCTCAATTCCTTCACGTTACGATCCAAGACTTGTTCTAGCTGCTCATCGTATGCTAGAATTTCATCAAACTCAATTTCGTCGGGTCAGAGTACATGTCGTGATCACATCAACTGTGACAGTTCTCAGATCACATCACATAGTACCTATCAGCTTGCCACCCGCCGCGGGCATCCCCTACGGAAAATTTTTGCTTTGTGACTCTTCACGAACAAGAGACTCAGGGGCTTTTCGATGTCCCTCCGTACATGTGGAGGCTATCGCGGCATATGGCTCTGATACTACTTGTGACAGTATCTCGAGGTCACATCACATGGTACTTTTCAAGACAACCAGGTGGAAAATTTTGTATGTCCTAGACACCATCGAAGGTAGTTTCAGTTGGCATGGAACCCTGTCGATACACTTAAGGAATCTGCATAATCCCACAATTTGATTGTGCATAGTTTACTTGGGCCCACTACACGCTTCCGCTGCGCCACTCTAATACCTATTTTACTTAGCTTTTATCAAATCCCACCAAAGTGTGGCAACACTTTCCAGCGGAAACACGGCGAATGTCACTTATCCTTCATTAACATATTCCAAAGCAGCATAAATTTTCTCAATATCCTCTAACCATCTTCGGCGATTTTGGGACACGGATCATCGTTAAACTTGGGGGGTTACTTTCAGAAATCTTTCTAGAGCTACAGTCTTTCCCACTACGGGGTTTCCATGAGGGCTACCAGTCTCTATTACTGGATTTACACTTGAAGTAGTATTCTTGTCCTGGTCGGGTAACGGGGACATTCTCTATCGCAACCTTGTTCACTCGTATCTTAATATTCTATAATAGCTTTATCGAATTATTTCAATTTCCACGTAACAAGTAACAAGAAATATTGCAGGATGCACAAATTCAAGAATAAACAAAGAAATCAAGTCTTATGCCAAATAAAGTCACATGCATATACAGATAGTTCAACTTTCAATTACACATTTCAAAAGTTCATGTATAAAACATATCATACATGCAATATAACAAAACTAGCATAAGGTCCTCGTACATATTCTTAGACATCACACTTATCTAGAGCATAAACTCAAACTAACACTTTTCACTTGCTTCCATTTCCTTTTTCTTTATCAAGGTTCTTATGTTCCAGCTGAGCTATTTTCAACCTATTTTTAGGTAGGACTGGACATTGACCAATCTGATGATTTGCACTGCCGCAATACAAACATCTTCGATCCTTTCTCCAGCACTCGTCTATAGTATGATTGTTTTTCCCGCAATATTCACAACCAACTTGAGTAACTGGAGGTCGGGTTCTCTTCTGGATCTCCTCTCCTTGTTCACCTTCTTGTGAGATTTTTCTTCGTCGGAGCCCTTCTCAACCTTTTAGGGCGTGAACCTTGTCCAATTCTCATTCCTTTAGGTCCCTCTTCCTACTTTAGGGGCTGAGGCATTTTCAGCTGAGAGGTGAGGATCACTAGTGCTTCCCCGTTTCTTCGCTTGTATCGTTCGAGCCGAGGACTGGGCCTTTTCCACTTGTTTCGCTTTTTCTACCACGGCCTCATAAGTTTCATCGGTGGCATTCATGAGGGCATCCAGGTACTGCATTCGATAAATCTCGGTCCTCTGTCGTTCTTCTCGGACAGCGGCCTCAAGCTCTCGGATCCTTTGAGCTTGAACTTTCACTATCTCTCTTAACTCATGAATACGAGCTCGAGAGATTTCACCTTCGCGGTCAACCCGCTCACTATCCTCAATCAACGAAAATACGACTTGGTCGGGGTAAGAATTCGTCCTCCAACAATCACAGGCAGGCCGTACTCGGCCGGCAGGTGAAAAGGTACGGTAGGGATGTCCTGGTCCCTCATTTCGGTCACTCTCTGACATACCTACATGTTTTAAAGAAAATAAATCACTCACATCTAAACCCAGAAAAACTTATTAATAAACAATACTTAAACATCACACCTCAAAATCCAGCTTAGAGAATAAACTAAACTATTTCCAGTTATATTCACGTAGGTTTTCAGGCCTAAGAAACACGATAGAGGGGATAATTACTACTTTCCAATTCTCAAAGTAAAACTAAACCCATACAGAAGAACTACAAAATTCCTCAATCACCAATTATAAGTAACTCGCACACGGATCTCAAAGCTAAGTCAACCCACACTAAGGTTGGCCACCCCGAAGTGTGAATCAACTAGCCCTGACGATCCTATCCAATGCACACACTAATCACCCAAAAGAATCTACAAATATTCGTAACTAAAGATTCACAAGTAAAAATTCAAACTTAAAATTTCATTTAAACACTAGCTATTTCCAATTGTATAAGCACAAATAATTAATCACTTACAACGTATATCAAACCATCTATAGCATATCAATTAACCATTCGATAACATTTCAAGTACTTAATGTCACCACTTGTTAATATAATTCACCTTAAATAATAGAATCAATATCTACCGATACCAAAACCAATCACAAAAGAAAACATTCTATGTATCCCAATTACAACTAGAAGTTCACTTATTACTAACCAGCTCGTACTTTCGAATCTTAACAAGCTGAGATAAAATAATAATTTGAACTTAAGATCTAACAAGAGTCAAAGTTAAACTTTTCAAAGATTCACACTTAACTCTGACAGGATTTCAAACCTAGGCTCTGATACCAACTGTGACAGCCCCACCTTACCCAGAGGCGCACCAAAGGGCTTAGCGGACTGCCTGCCTAGCTCTCGCCAGGTCTCGATTCACGCACTCACGCAAACGTCCGAGCGTACTTAACTTAAAATAAAATAAACTAAAATAAAATGGAATAAAATAAAATACACTCATTTTATTCAACATAAAGTACAATTCACATCAAAAGTTTACAGTGTCATAATATACATGATTTTTTCACAAAGATAGCCTAATACAGTTTGGCTATTACAATAACGAAGACATCTAGCATACTCAAAATCAGTCGTTCCAGCTTTAATTTTTCAGGAAACCTGAGTAAGGAAAACAAATAAAATGGAATGAGCTATAATAGCCCAGTGAGTATCGGAGTCATGCAATCATACCACAAATCTATTATTTTATTGAACAAAATAATTGACAATTTAAGTAGACAAGTTATGAACATTTCAATTAACAAATAGTCAATGGCGGATACGGGGCTCATCTACGGAAGCAAGCTTAACCGCAGGAAGAGCATGCACTGACCATGAAATCACGATGTTAGGACTGAGATAATAGCTCAAGTCTGTATCAAGAGTCATGCCAGTATTATCAAGCAAGCAAGCAAGAACCCTAACCACCGTTCACCTTATAACCTCCGTACAGGCTACCACATCCAGGGAGATATTCTCAACCCTGGAGGGCCAACAAGCAAGCAGGTTCAATCCGGAGTTGGCCTCTTTGAGGATTCACAACTCAAAAGGGAAAGAACATCAAACCCTAAAACACCCAACACCGTATGTCCTCCCACGTGCAGCCGGGTTGACCATCCGTGAAATAACGGTGAAGTTAGTCACGGACGTCTCAAGCACAAGTAACACATTGGGTAATGAAAGCAGGTAACACGTTGCGGAATAGATGCGATAAAGTACACATCTTTCCTCAAGTAGCACATTTAATCACATAGCGATTGCAGTCATGGCATAATATTTACAAAATGGAAATAGCACATTACATGCATCATGCACACATAAAGACACTCACCTGGAATGCCTAAGAAAATATCTCGTAAAATGGTCGTGATGCGTTTTCGGACCCTGAAATTTAAAAGAAATAATAACATAAAAACTCAATTAAAACCCTAGTAAATTTAGTAAGAAAAAGTCAAGAAAATACCCCACTTACTTCTAGGGTTTTGGTTTTAGGGTTTCTAGGGTTTAGGGTTTACTTATTCTAAGAAAGTCTAATCTATCACTAGATCATTTCTAAAAATTTCTACACTTCAATTTCCTTCAATTTTAACATGTTCTAGGTTAGAAATCTCTACTAGCATTTTTCTTACTTTATTTCTACCAAAATTTCGGCAGCATCTCCCCTTAAAAATCGGACTAGCCAAAATTTTTCCCTGCATGAAAAATCAACCACCCAATCCATTTCAACATGTTCTACAACTTCTATGTTCAATTTAAACTCAAATTCAATCAAGATTCCACTCAAATTCAAAATTCCTACTCCAAGAATAATCACCCAAATCTGCACAGGGTTGATTTTCAGCCAACTTCGTGCCATTGTTGGGGTCACTCCACCAAGAACCAGGGAATTGTGATTACATGGTTTGAAAGTACGTTTATAGGGCTACAACTTTCGTGAAGATCATCACTTAAAATTCCAACTAGAACAGGTTCAAAATCAGCCCCCAAGTTGGCTCTTCATCAAAACTGTTTACGCAGAACCGAATTTCAGCCAACTTTGCAAGCTTTCTGCGGTTAATACACAATGAACCACCGTGCAAGCTTTATACTGTTTGAAAGCCCTATGAATCTAGTTTATAAAACAACAAGAATCACTCGAATCCAAGTTATCTACATCAAGTTATGAAAGTTTTACTAAAGCTGGTCCAGCATGACTGTTTAAGTGTTCTTGAGTTCAAGCTTAAATCTTCAAGTACTACTAACAAATACTTAGTATAAAACTTGAACAAAAACTAAATAAAACTTAAAATTAATAGCAAAAGTTCATAGTACATACCTTAAACAAGCTTAGAACCTTGCTTAGAAAAGAAAGAAGCTCACTTTTTATGGTGAATTTGCCCAAGATTTAGAGAATAAACTCCAAGAAGTTGAGAGCAAAAATGAGAGAAGAAGAGAAAAGAGAATGGCCGGCCAAGAGGGAGAAGAAAGAGAAAGAAATAGGCTAGAAAAAATGGAAAAGAATTAAAGAAAAGGTGAGAAAATGATTACCCAATAAAATCATAACAAGAGTAAAGTAAAAGAGGTAGTCTTTTAATGCAAGAGAGCTACTTGGATTAATTTGATTGGTGGAGATCATTAACTCTTATCACTTAATATAAGCAATAATAGGACACAAATTATTAAAGCAAAAAGAGAGTAAAACTAGAGAGAGAGAAACCGGCCCTAAGGGGAAAGAAAAAGAAAAAGAATTTTCGGCCAAAAAGAAAAAGAAAAGAAAGAGAAAATTTCAGCTAAGGGAAAAGAAAATAAAGCAAGAAAATAAGTGAAATTTTTGAGTAAAATTGAGCTAAAATTCAAGTAGTAAAAAGGCTAGAGAATAATAGAATAAGCTAAGCAAAATTTAAACACTAATATAAATTAAATGGTCAAGTAAAATTATTCTAAAGGTAGTGCTTAAATGTCCTTGCTCAATAATGAAAATCTTAGTTAATTAACCTAATTAACTTAAGGAAATCTTCCAACTAATAAATCAAGGATTAACACTTAACCCTAAATAAGAAAAAAAAATGTCTCTTGTATGTGCATTTTCTAGGGTGCTACATGTATGACTGATTTGAGGTGGTTGTGGGTACTTCATGATACAGATGATGATGCAAGAAGGTGGCATTCGGGGGATTTTAGTAATTGGAAAAGAAATTGAATGGAGGAGAGAGACGGCTATTGTTGATTATTGGCGTGAATTATGGTAGAAATTGTTTGACTGAAATTGATTTTTGGTTTTTGTTGTTTCTAATTTGCAGGTGAATTGTGGTGGGTAAGAAGGCAACTGGTGGTGGAGCTTGTGTATGATTGTTGTTGGGTATTGACTGGCTTGGCAAATTAGGTGCTTTGGGGGGCTGATTTTGATGATTTTGGTGTCGGTGGGTTTTGTCATTCTCGCTGAAACAGGGCAGCCGTTGGGCGATGGTGGTGGTAATTAGAGGAACAAGTGATGGTGAATCTGTTATGTGTGTGTGAAGCTATGTGTATCTGTGTGTCTTGGCTATCTGTATATGTGAATGTGTGTGCGTTGTGGCTCTGCGTGTGCGTGTGTTGCTGTTCTTTTGCAGGTTGTCATGGTGATGGAGGTGAAGATTGGGTGTGGTTTTGATTGGGCTTTTGTTATGATTGCAGGTTTTTGGTTTGGGGATGTTGATGGAGTTGTGAAATTGGATGTCAGATGATGAAGCCTTGGTTGTTGATCATTTAGAATTCTGGTTTGGTGACCTGGTGGAGTGGTGATTGTCTTGATTTTGGATGGAGTTTATGGTGGAAAAACTGGAGTTGGTGGGTGATTTAAGCCATTTTTGGGTAGCTTTGCAAGGCAGTGGAGTGGTGAATTACGGTGGTGGAGAAGGGAGGAGGGAAAGAGAAGAGAGACAGTAAAAAACAAACTCAGAAGAACAGAACATAAGCCTAGAAAAATGAGAATCAGAAAAAGAAACCAACCAGAGGGAAAGAAAACCAAAAAAGAACAAACGGCAAAAACTAAGAAAAAACAGAACTCAGAAGAAAAAAAAATCAATAAAAAACATAAACTTAAGAATCAGATTATTCATAATGAAAATGGAATCATGATAATGAAAGATAAAAGAGAAGAATTGAAGATGTTACCTTTTGGATCTTGAAACTGATTTGGTAGTAAACAATAGTGGAGATGAACAGTAACGCGCTGATGAAGATGAACAGTAATCAAAAAAAGAAAAAATGGCAGCTTTGTGTGTGTTTTTGTAGTGTATATGTGTGTGTGTTTGATTCTTAAAGCACAAAACCAAAGTGTTTGTAGGGTTTTTTATTTTTTCCTCCTTTTGTTTTGCTGATTAAAAGGGGTATTTATAGGTCACTTGTCTTGTTGGCCAAGAATGCTATAAAACAACGAAAACGCCACTAGTATTAAAAATGCTAATTTTATTAAAAAAAATATTTTTTAACCCCAAAATTAAAAATTAATACAAAGAATCTAACAACAATCTCTAAATTTTCAAAAGGAATTCATAGTAGATTTTAAAAATAAAAACTAGAGGTCAAAACTGATAAAAACGCGCTCGGGGTGTGACGATTTTGCCTCTAGACAACGAAAATAAACAAAAAATAGATATTAGCCTCAAAAAATTATCAAAAATTAAAAGTAAGCTTAAAACACTAGAAAATGAATTTATGACTCAAAAATTGATGAAAAATGAATTTAATTCGTAAAATGATGATTTTACCCTTGGACAATGAAAATTTTCAGAAAAATAGCTATTGACCTCAAAAAATTACCAAAAAGGAAAAATAAGCTTAAAACACTAGAAAATGCATTTTTGACTCAAAATTGGTGAAAAATGAATTTAAACTGTAAAATGACAATTTTGCCCTCGAATAATGAAAATTCACAGAAAAATAGTTATTACTCTCAAAAAAATTATCAAAAATTACAAGTATGCTTAAAACACTAGAAAATGCATTTGAGACTCAAAATTGTTGAAAAATGAATTTAATTTGTAAAATGACGATTTTGCCTTTGGATAATGAAAATTCACAGAAAAAATAGTAATCGTCTCTGAAAAAATCAAGAAAATTTAGAAACATGCTTAAGGAATTAGAAAAATGAATTTGAAACTAAAAATGAGCTAAAATGGTATTTACGAGGCAAAATTACCATTTTGCCCTTCTGTTGGTTAAAATATAAATAATACCAATTAAATCCAAAAAAATCATAAGAAATTAACAAATTCACGTAAAAGTAAAAATATGAATTTAAAACCCCCAAAAGCTAATAGAAAAATATTTACAAATAAAATTACTATTTTGCCCCCCAGATTATTGAAAAATTAAAATTTGTCCCAAAAAGTGCAAACATGCCCTTCCAATGTTTGAAAATAAATGGTGTGTCAAAATTTGGTGTCTACATGTAGTGTGTGTAAGAGAGAGTGAGTGTGTGTAGTGTGTGAGAGAGTGAGTAATGTATGTAGTGTGTGAGAGAGAGTGAGTGTATGTAGTGTGTGAGAGAGAATGTGAGTGTGTGTTCTTGGTGTAGTGTGTGAAAACTTGAAGATGTGTGTAGAAAAAAGTGTGTGTTCTTGGTGTGGTGTGTGAAAACTTGAAGATGTGTGTAGAAAAAAATGTGTGTTCTTGGTGTTCTTGGTGAAATAGAAAAACTAAAAAAACTAAAAACTAAAAATCTCTCTAGGCATTTTTTTTTATTTTCTATTTTTAAAATCCCCAAGTGGGGGTATTTATAGTGAGCAAAAGACTTATCCTCCAAGAAATGGCTAAGAGACCAAAACGCCCTTGACTACCAAAATTACAACTTAATCTTTAAAAATCTATTTTCTCTTACAAAAATGAAAAAAAAATTAAGAAAAATGTAAATAACAAATTTATTAATAGAAATTCACCCCAAAAAAGGTTAGAAAAACTTAAAAACATGCTTAAAACTTAAAAACGAGTTTGGGACCCAAAAATTGGTGAAAAATGAATTTGGAATGTAAAATGATAGTTTTGCCCTTGGATAACGAAAATATACAAAAAATAGCTACTGATTTCGAAAAATTACCAAAAATTAAAAATAAGCTTAAAACACTAAAAAATGCATTCATGACTCAAAAATTGACGAAAAATGAATTTAACTGTAGAATGACGGTTTTGCCCTTGAATGCGACATTTACAGAAAAATAGTAATCGTCCCTGAAAAAATAAAGAAAATTTAGAAACATGCTTAAAGCATTAGAAAAATAAATTTGGAATTTGAAATGAGCTAAAAATGGTGTTCGCTAGGCAAAATTACAATTTTGCCCTTGTGCTGGTAAAATATAAAAAGAATACCAATTAAATTCAAATAAATCACAGAAAATTAAAAAATACGTATAAAAGTAAAAATATGAATTTAAAACCCCCAAAACTAATAAAAAATATTTACAGATAAAAATTTCCATTTTGTCCCCACGAGATTAATGAAAAATTAAAATTTGATCCCAAAAATATAAATACCTCCCCAATGTTTGAAAAGTAAATGGTGTGTCAAAATTTGGTGTCTACAGTTTGCCCCTCTTTGTCAGGAATCTTGTAGAGATTTCAGACAAAGACGTAGATAACACCAAAGTTTGACTCACCTCAATGTGAAAATAAATGCAAATGCAATACTGAGGCAAACGTCTAAATGAAAGACAAACAAGTGAATATGTAGAAAAATGTGACCGAGCTCTCTAGGAGCTGCCTACGTATCCTAGTGGAAGGAATCAAGTCAAACGTAGTTCCAACAATGAAAGTAAAAAATTTGGGTTGCCCGACTTGAAAAATAAAATTAAAGCAAAATATAAAATGTTTAGTTTGTTGGAGAGATGTGTGGCCCTAGTTTGCTAGGATTGATGAAATGCAAAGAAAATATAAAAAAAAAAACATCCAGTTTGCTGGACAAATGCGATCCCAATTTGCTGGGGTGAATGCAAGAAATTAAATATGAAGGTTCAGTTTGCTGGACATGCGCCCAGTTTGCTGGGATGAGATGCAATGCAAAGTTTGGTTTGCCAAACTTGAAAAATAAGCGTGAAGGTCCAGTTTGCTGGACATGCACCCAGTTTGCTGGGATGAGTACAAGAAAATTAAACGTGAATGTCCAGTTTGCTAGACATGCACCCAGTTTGCTGGGGTGAGATGCAATGCAAAGTTTGGTTTGCCAAACTTGAAAAATAAACATGAAGGTCCAGTTTGCTGGACATGCACCCAATTTGCTGGGGTGAGTACAAGAAAATTAAACGTGAAAGTCCAGTTTGCTGGACATGCACCCAGTTTGCTTGGGTGAGTACAAGAAAATTAAACGTGAAGGTCCAGTTTGCTAGACATACACCCAGTTTGCTGGGGTGAGATGCAATGCAAAGTTTGGTTTGCCAAACTTGAAAAATAAACGTGAAGGTCCAATTTGCTGGACATGCACCCAGTTTGCTGGGGTGAGATGTAATGCAAAGTTTGGTTTGCCAAACTTGAAAAATAAACGTGAAGGTCCAGTTTGCTAGACATGCATGAAAAAAGTGTTTTTTTTTTTATAATAATGTCGAAAAGTAGCCCACAAAACAATGTGAAACATCCAGTTTGCTGGACAAATTTTGTGAAAAAGATTAAAAATGTTGAAAGCAGTCTACAAAAAAAGAATTTTTTTTTCTTTTTTTTTTTGCCCCAGTGTCTACATTTGCATCAAGTATGAATCCTCATTTCTCAGTGTTCAATCATTCTCAAAATCAATCTTTTCAAAATTGACCATGATAGTCAAACCAAGTTAAGATCATTTCAATCAAAATTTGGCTTGGTATAACGCATCAAAATCCCTTTTGAAATCAATCTTTCCAAAAAAAAAATTGCCCCAGTGTAAATCCGTCTTTCTAAAATTCTGTCTAAGTCATTAAGCCTTAAGATCATTTTGAAATCTAAATTTTTCATTCAAAAATTGCCCCAGTATGTGACACTAAAATTAGTTTAAAATCATTCCTTTCAATTTTTGGCTTCGTACAAAGCATAAAATCCATTTGAGCTCCATCCTTCTCTCTTTTATTTTATTTTATTATTTTAAACCAGATGAATTACATTTGAAGTCAATCCTTTTTTTTTTAAATTGCCCCAGTATAAATTTGAAGTAAGTCCTTTCCAAAAATGTTTTCAAGCATAAAGCATCAAAATCAATTTTTGAACTCAAATTTTCTCAAAAAATTTACCCCAGTATATGATACTCAAATCAATTTGAAATCATTCCTTTCAAAATTTGGCTCTGTATAAAACATAAAAATTAATTTGAAATCAATCCTTCTAAAAATATGCACAGTATGAATCAGGTGAATTCCATTTGAAATCAATCCCTTAAAATTTGCCCCAGTTTCGTTTCTGACGCCGACTTCAAATGATGGCGATGTAATTGCACATGCAAAAGGGAGAAAACAACAGCAATTGCAACACAATGCCACCGAATGGTGGTCCCTTAATTCCACCAGCACAATAAGCATGAACGTTGCCATTCTGAATCTCTGATCAATTTTTCACCTTACTTTCTACAAGTTTTCCAAATTCAATGGCCTCCGATTCGCGATTCAGATCAAATCCCCTAAATAGTCTTGCAATTCATGCATGACTCTGACTTTGATGAACTTAGGATTGCCTTTGCTTTTATTCCAATTCAAGCAAAGCTAATGTCAATTTTTTTCAAACATGAATTGGTCAAAGAAAATATTTCACATGCAATAATATAAAAGAAATTTGTACAATAAACAAAATGAAACACACAAAGACTAAATTAAATACAATTAAATGAAAAAATTTTCAAAAACTTGATTTTTGAAGTGATGGCTTAAAGATGCCTTTTGATTTTTGGATATCATTTCCATTTGAATTCTGACATTGCCACTAAGATGATCAATATAAAAGGGAGAACCTCAAGCAACTGTTGTTATCAACTTCCCAATGAATTCCATGTCGGCATACTGATTTTCTCATCTGTGAGCCTTCAACTGTCACATTCTCCTAACCATAGGATCCTTTCGATTACTGACTTCAGGGGAAGAAATGAAATGAACGATAGTGTCCAAAATTGAGATGATCTTCCCTTTTTCCATTAAAACAGACTAGTGCTTCGAAGAATATTTGGCATCAGTAAGGCAATCTTCCCTTGTTGATTTGGGATAGATATATTAACATCATCTGCCAATGTGCTAGAATGCATCATTTTGACACTTGTCAATTCCCCCATACTTGAATCATTGTTTGTTCTCAACCATTCGAAAAATGTGAGCTCAACTAGTGATTCAAGCATTGAAATCACACATGTGCGTTCTAAAATGTATTTCTCCAAAACTGAGTAAATAACCATTATGTAATTTATTGTCTTATCTTTAATACTCATAATATCAAGCAAAGGAGGAAGGAATTATATCACAACTAAGTCGGTTCAATTAAATTTCTTCGCCTTACCGAATTTCACAAGTAAATAAATCATATGATCAATCAAAGTGCATTCCATGTCTATGATCAATTTCATTTTTCACATGAGAAAATTTTATTCTAATGAACTAATCACTCAAAATACGAGAGTGTCTTTTGACGCGAAAACCGACATTGGTTATGAAGGTTCCCGGTTACTCAACATCTCAATCTTAACCAATAGCAGAAACTGTATTTGAGAAGTAAAATTGCTTTTTTACGCAAGAATCGACATTGGTTGGATGAAGATCCCTGGTTACTCAACAATTTACTTGCACAAATTTGCAATGCATTACTCATAATTCAAATGTACCGTTTGACGCGAAAGTCGACATTTGTAGATGAAGACTCCGGTTACTAAGCACTAAGAACCATTGGAGTAGAAAAAGCTACATTATTCTTTTTCTTTCTTTTCTTCTCTTCTCTTTTTTTTTTTTTTTTTGTTTTTCTTGTCTTTCCCCTCTTTTTTTTTATCCCTCATAACAGATGTTACATCACAGATTACATGAGTGCACTAATTGACCATAATCAACATTTAACATGTGAAATTAAGTAAAGAAGAGAAATTTTCATCAAATCACAAAATTTAGACATAATTTCAACCACTTTACAAGATATACTTTCTATAAGAACAAAACTCCAAACCACATAATAATTATTTCTTAGTACTTGAAGAAAGCATTTGTCAAAGTACATAAAGTAATTTCAACTAGTAGGGGAATTAGACAACAATCAGAATTGCAAGTCATAATTCACAAGCGTGTGACCTCCCATATCTTAACCTCACAATAATTTATACAACACATTCCAAAGGTGAATGAGAAATTGTGGACATGAAACAATAGAACTCCCCTTGTGCAATGGTTGAAGTCATATCCCCTACATGTTTATTCCTTTTGTTGTGCTTGAATTGTCCAAAGATACATCCAAATTAGCTTGTCATTTTGCAAATCTTCGAAGCAAAAGTGCATTTTGACTTAACTCCCTGACTGATGTCCTGGTGTCAATGTTCGTGGTTTCTACCTCTTCCAAATTGAGCTTGGATTTTCCTTTTGTACCATTCGGAATCCTTAACACAAAGTCCAAATTCCTTTTCGGTGTCATTCTAGCTCCTCATTAACAGCTTGTGTTATTTTGGAATCTAGAGAGATATCAAAGGAACAATCATTTGTTTTCAAGTAGATGACATCTAAAGACCATGGGCATTTATTTTCACCCTCAAAAGATACAAGAAAAATATTTTTCTTTTCATTCAATTTGAACTCATTAACTTATCAAAAGAGAAAACCTTACAATTACACAAACCTAGCATTAGGTTTTGAGAAAAATGTGATTTATTTTGAGGCCTCATCAAAGAATTATTTGCTCAATATAACAAAAAGATTTGAAGCAAAATCATTTTCAAAAACTAAATACAAAAAATATGAAGGGAAAATCAAATGCCACAAACAAATTTCGAGAAAGCAACTTATTTAACACTTCATCTGAGAAAAATTTTGGACACAAGGCAATCTTAAATTTACAGAAGGAGTGCAATTATTAGCATCCAAATTATTTCTATTCTTGTTACAATTATCCAACTATGAAATACTAATTTCATTTATCACATTGCTTTTCCTAACCAAACTCACCTATCTAGGTTCTAGGTACTATCAATTCTAAAAAATCGGTCGTCCATGATCCTTCGAATAATTCAAAAGAGCCCTCATGTTTTTGATGGCCTTATGGGTCTCGAGCATTGTGACGGTTTATTTGGAATTTGATCCATAATTTAAAAATAGTCGAACGTAGGACCAATATGTGTTAGATATCTTTCTTATTGTATTGCCTCTGTTAGAGGGCCTGTAAAAATGAAAAAAAAATCAAAATTAGTATAAATAAAAACAAAAACGAATGCATGTCTTAGGGAGAGCCCTTATTATGCCAAGGGTAGACCTAGCATGAAATGCAATCCTTTAGGGTGAGGACCCTCCTTTTTAATCGTAGATGGGCCAGATTCACCGGGAAGAGATGCCTCCATTCTGCTCGTATTACCTTACCTAGGGTCTCACCCGCTAGGATTTACCGAAAATATAAACGTGCACATCTTTTAGGGTTACAGTACCCAAGACAAAAGGACGGCTTTCCTATCATGGGATTCCCGAAATGGCATTCCCTCTAGGGTTTATGCATGATGCCAGTTTATTAAAGCAAGTTAAAATATGCAAAAATGCAAGATTTGAAAATGTTGCAGAATTTCTTTGAGAAAGATAGAACATGAATTGTACAAAAGATTATTGTCTTCAAATTTATTTGCTTGATAAAAAAAATTGAGCCTTTATGAGGTTATGAGACACAGCATTGAAAGAAAACAAAAGTCATGACTTTATCTAGAAATATACAAGTCAAAATGCCAGTTTATTAAAGTCAAATGAAATATGTGCTAAAATCACTTTTGTGTAATGTGGGTCGAGAGGGCGGGGAATACGGCAAAAATGACATATTAATTCTTTGAAAAAGGGATCAATGCAAACTGTGCAAAAATTTGACCACTTGAGTGCATTTATTGACTCTAAGAAAATTTGGTTCGAATAAAACTATCAGGTACAACAAGGAAGAATAAATATTGAAAAGAACTTAAAAACTACAATTTTTATTTAAGAATATACGGGACGAAAAATCAAATTTTCAGGATTTTTAAAAAATTCATAATGATTGATCCCTTGGGTATTTAAAACAAAATGCAAATTGCAAAAAATTTATGAAATCCCATTTCCATCTTTCTCGAAGAAATTAATTAACAAAACGAAATTTAAATGTGCCAAAAGAGGGTTGGCTTCGTACAAGAGCACCATTCCAAGGCTCTTTATTCTATGGTTATGAATGCAATCAAAAATAGGAAAGAAATTGTGTTAGTTTATTCAACAAATAACACATAACACCTTGGCAAAAACAAATAATACACATAGACAACAGTAAATGGCATAACAAGGAAAATAAAGCAGGTTGGTTCCCTCCTCTTGTGCCTTAGTGTACCTGACAGGGTAAGACTGACTCTACCCTAGGTTATTCTATATGGATGTATGAGGCTAGGCTCACTAATGCATCTAGACTCGATTAGGCTGTCAGTTCCCAATCCTTCAGACCTAAGGGTAAGGGTCATCAATCCCAAAACCCTTGTTCGGTGGCTCGAGTGATCCCCTAGACACCGCTACATGCACGTCTCCAAATTTCTAGATTTATGGACTTAAGCCGAGAGTTCAGGGTGATCTCCTAGACATGATTACGTGCACATCATGCCCCGCGCACATGCCTAAGTAGATCAATCCTATCCCTAACTAGGATGGGTGGGTGACAACCACCAAAAAGATAAAAGGGTAAAATGTATTGAATGCACGTATGGAGTGCTCCTTGTGAAAGGAGGGAATGATAAAGCATGGGCTCTAAGGGTGATTGACCCCCTCCTAAATGCAAGCACGGTCAGATAAAACAATAATAAGTAAACATACATCACATAAGCCACGAAGAGACGGGGACTGTATGAAATGCAAAAAGAAAAATCCAAAAACCTAGAAAAGAAAAATGCAATCCTAACATCCAAACGCGATGGAATAGAATGGTTAAATAAGGAAAAGGTGATTAAGCCTAGTGCTCGGACTCACTAGTGATCTCCAGTGGAGTCGCCAAAATCCTGTCGCGTCCTAAAAATGTCGTAAGTAAAAGAGTGCTAGTGGGGTCGTTGACTGTCGCGTCCCAAAAAAGATGGTCCGATCCGAGACCCTTTTGAAAAGATTGATTTTGGAAAAATGGTGCGTGTGTGATAAAAAATCGTATTTTAGTGAAAAAAGTGTTCTTTAGTAAAAAATGGTATTTTTAAAAGAAAATAAGGCCGGGACTAAACATGCGACAATTTTGGCCAACTAATTTTCAAAAAGGATTTTATTTGAAAAATGGAGTCGCCACTTGGTACTGAGTTAGGGTGTACCAAGTCACCCGAAAAAATTGTTTAACAAAACAAAATAAAAATTTTAGAAAAAACATTTTAACAACCCTTTTTTTACTCCGGTCTACAAAAAACAAGAGAAAAATGTCCAAGAGTCACATTTGAAGAAAGGGAAGGCAAAGGCTTGCGCCTAAGGCACCATTTCAACCTAGCCGAGGCTAGTTGCGAGGTTTAATCAAATTTTCCTAAATTAACCCTAGATTCTATCACGTTCGGATGTATCTAAATGAATGCAAATCCTAAGTCTAAATGTGAATATCGGGAGGGTTGTCATGTTCCGTCGAGGCTTGGTCAGAATTATCGCATTAATTGCGAAACCCGAGTCGAGACCTCGAGGGAGTCACGAGTTTTTATGCAAAATCGTGATGCAAAAAGAAAAGAAAATAATAATATATAGTAAGTGAAGAAAGAAGGTGGGTATGCAACATGACGGGTAAGGGGAACTAATAACTCGTGACTGAATGTTTCTACTCACAGAGGGGGGAACGGCATGTACGCCACCGCTTCCCACGTGAGTAGACGACTATTTCTAGTCGAATCACACAAATGTCCTAATTTCTAAGTGAGATGCAACCTAGATGTCATGCATTTTAATATGTGTAAAATAATAATAATATAATAATAATAATAATATAATAATAAATCATGCCAAATGGAAAGAAAACTAAAATGTGTGAAGTGGGATGTAAAATGCACACGAGTGCACCTAACACTAAAATGTCCCTAAGGGTCTAGCGTTGGACTAAGCCCGTTCTAAAAATCCACTAGCGTTGGACTAGCAGGAAATGAATGAAGCCACAACTAGCGTTGGACTAGTGTGGTGACGGAATAACATGAAACATGAATTAAATATTAAAGCGTGAATTAAAAGCAAATTAAACAGACAAAAACATATAAGATCACATAGGAGCACATAACACATAAGCATAATATTCTAGATGCAAAATCCTAAGGAAAGCGATAAAACATATGAGCATATAAGCACGCAAAAGCACACAAGCCCTAACTATTACACCGGGGGCTTAATTTACAGTTAAAAAGGAGAAACAGTAAAATGACCTATCTATTACACTTTCTATATAATTACCCAAATTTTGCTAAAATATGAGAAAAATAATCTAACTATTACATTGACTAGCTAAATACAAAAATATTATATTTTTGCCAAAATAATAATGAAGAAATAATAAAACTTAAAATTTAAATGGCATAAAAGAAATAAATACACAAAGAGCATGCAACATAGGAAATATATGAATAAAAATGCATAAAAATCACGTAAGGCACATTGGAGCACATAAAGAAAATTAACGAAAAGTAGGAATACCTTTTTGAAGACTCGGTATCAATACTAATCAAAATTAACAAAAAAGTTAAGGAACCTTGATATAAAGAAATAAATACAAGGCACTAAAAACATTGAGGGTAAAACGTGAAGTTTAGTGACCAAGGGGACTAAAATAAAGCTCCATAAAACTTAAGGGATAAAATTGTAAATTCTAAATGATCAAGGGTCGAGATGCAAACTAAAGTAAAATTAGAGAGACAAAACAGTAAGTACAAACAAAAAGGGGTAAATCTACAAATTAGGGACCTAATTGAGAGAATATTAAATTTGGGAGGTCACCATAAAGTTATGGAGGATTCAATGCAGAAAGTTAAAAGGGTATTAGGGGCATGATAATATTAACTTAAACTTCAAGGAATAGGCACAAATATTTACAAATGTTTACTGTATTATATAAAAAAATTCAATAATTAAAACAAATACTTAATTTAATTGACTCTATTAACTTAATTAACTAAGGAATTAACTAAATTAAAATAATTAAATGGATAAAAAAATGGTAATAATAAAAAAAGAACTAGAAACAAACTTCAGACAAATTGAAGCAAAATGCTAAAATTTCCAAATTCCCTTAATCGGCCTTCTTCCCCATCAGATTTTTCCATTTTTTTTCCTATCTCTCTCTGTTCGATTCTTTCTAGCCTTCGCTACTCTCTCTCTCTCAGCCATTTTCTTCTTATTCCCTTAGCTTTCTCTCTCTATGTACCCTTTGATTTCTGTGGCTCACTCTATTTCTCTTCCTCTCTTTCTTCTCTGGAATCACTTTTTCTCTCTCAATTTCCAGATTGTTCTCTCCTTCTCTCTACTCTCTCGCTCTGTCGCTCGTCACTCCCCTCTTTTTCTCTGTTTCTTCTCTCATCCCTCTCCCTTTGAATTCTCTTCTCTTGATTTCTTCTTTCTCTTCTCCGCCCCCCTCTGTCCTGCCATTTTCTTCTCCAACTTTCTCTGCTTCTTCCCTGTTCTCACTCTCTCTTTTTCACTTTTTTTTTTGTTCTTTCCTGCTTCTTTTCTCCACCGAGTATCTTTCTCTCATCTATTTCCTCTCTCTCACCCTAGCAAAATGTCTCTTCTCTCGGCTCTCTTGCTTCTCTACTGAGGAATTCCAAAGCCCAATTACCCAATATATCAATTGCTCAAAACCCAGAGACCAATCGATTGTGATGAAGAAACAACAGAGCTTAGAAAAAATAAAATCAAAAGTGAATACCTGCTTTAGCTTGGGAGGAAATCGCTACTGTAATGGCGCTGCTGGTGGTGATGGGGTGGTCCGTGGAGGTAGAATTGAGACTGATGGGTTGTTGGTTTGTGACCCATACTGGGATTGCGGCTGACCATATTAACAATGGGACTGATTCAGATGGCTGAAGATGAACTATTGCTGTTGTTTTTGCAGGTGGTCTGGTTGTGTTTTTGCACGTGGTGATGGAATTTGATTCGGTGAGATGGGGCTGAAATTGGTGCTTGGGGCTGGAATTGATTCTTGGGGTTGGTGGTTCAATTAATGAGCTGATGTTGTGAGATTGTTTTTGGTTCGTTTGGTGTGTTTGTGAATTGGGTGGATGATTTGGATTTGGAGGAGGAAAGAGCTGATGGTTTGGGATTTAGTTGATATTCTTGGGCTGATGAATTGTTGAAAAAGATTGGTAGGGATGTGCGCCTATGTCTCTATAGTAGTGAAGTGGTCGTGGGGCTTGATTGGTGGCTGTGGAAGGCTGTAGTGGTAGTTCTTGGTGACCAAAATTGGGGTTGTCTGGAATATGTGTGTGTGTGTGTGTGTGTGGGAAGAATGTGCGTTAGTATGCAAGAATGATGAGTTCTAATGCGTGTGTGGCTTGTGTGTCTGTATGTTCACGTCTATATTAATTTGTGTGTGAATCGTGTGCTGGAGTCTCTGCGTGTATCTGTGAGTGGATGTGTGTGGGGAGTGTGAAATTTTGTGTGAATTGTGTGCGTATAGTATGTGTATGTACTGTGTGTTGTATATGAAGTAATAGTGTGTTAATGTGTGTGTATGGTGAGTTTGTGTTTGTGTTAATGACGTACTGTGTATATCTGTGTATGTGGATGTGTGTATGTGATTGTGTGAGCTGAAACATGAAATTGTACATGAAATGGGCTAATGTGTGTGAAAAATGGATACTAAAATGTGTGTGATTGCGTGTTGCTGTGTGTGTTTGAACGTGGGTGTTTGTGTGTGAATTCTGGGCATGTGTGTGTATAATTGCGTGATTGTGTGTGAATCAATATGTGAAAGATCTGCGTGATTTGTGTGTGAGTATGTGTGACTGCGAGAGATGTGTATGTGTGCGTGTAAGAGAGATGTGATTGTGTGTAGTGTGTGTGGTATGTGAGAGAGAAATGAGTGAAGTTTTTGGGCTGATGGGGAGCACATGAATCTGGTGTAGGTTGTATGTGTTTTGTGAATGTGTATGAATGTGTGTTTATGTACGTGAGAAGTGTGTATAGTGTGTGAGAGAGAAAGGTGGATATGTGTGTAGTGTGAGTGTGTAGTGTGTGTCAGAGAGAGTGAGTGTGTGTAGTGTGTGTGAGAGAGTGAGTAATGTGTGTAGTGTGTGAGAGAGAGCGAGTGTGTGTAGTATGTGAGATAGAATGTGAGTGTGTGTTCTTAGTGTAGTGTGTGAAAACTTGAAGATGTGTGGTGTGTGTTCTTGGTGTGGTGTGTGAAAACTTGAAGATGTGTGTAAAAAAAAGTGTGTGTTCTTGGTGTGGTGTGTGAAAACTTGAAGATCTGTGTAAAAAAAAAGTGTGTTCTTGGTGTTCTTAGTGAAAACTAAAAACTAAAAAAACTAAAACTCTCTCTAGGCTTTTTTTTTCTCTTTTTAAAATCCCCAAGTGGGGGTATTTATAGTGAACAAAAGACTTATCTTCTAAGAAATGGCTAAAAGACCAAAACGCCATTGACTACCAAAATTACAACTTTATCTTTAAAAATCTATTTTCTCTTACAAAAATGAAAAAAAATTAAGAAAAATGTAAATAACAAATTTATTAATAGAAATTCACCACAAAAAAGGTTGAAAAACTTAAAAACATGCTTAAAACTTAAAAATGAGTTTGGGACCCAAAAATTGGTGAAAAATGAATTTGGAATGTAAAATGACAATTTTGCCCTTGGATAACGAAAATATACAAAAAATAGCTATTGATTTCGAAAAATTACCAAAAATTAAAAATAAGCTTAAAACACTAAGAAATACATTTATGACTAAAAAATTGACGAAAAGTAAATTTAACTGTAGAATGACGATTTTGCCCTTGAATTCAGTATTTATAGAAAAATAGCAATTGTCCCCGAAAAAATTAAGAAAATTTAGAAACATGCTTAAAGCATTAGAAAAATAAATTTGGAATCTGAAATGAGCTAAAAATGGTGTTCGCGAGGCAAAATTACCATTTTGCCCTTGTGCTGTAAAAATATAAAAAGAATACCAATTAAATTTAGAAAAATCACAAAAAATTAAAAAATACGTATGAAAGTAAAAATGTGAATTTAAAACCCCCAAAACTAATAAAAAATATTTACAGATAAAAATTGACATTTTGTCCCCTGAGATTATTGAAAAATTAAAATTTGACGCCAAAAATATAAATACCTCCCCAATGTTTGAAAAGTAAATGGTGTGTCAAAATTTGGTGTCTACAGATGCCACTCATGATCCAAAAGTGAAAATTGATTAATTGTTGAATTAATGATAAATTAAAGTGTTTAATTTATCTAGATCTTAATTAATTAATTATGAGTTATAATTTGTACTTGTTGGCAACGTGAATTGAACCCAATGGTTCACATACAACAAGAACATGGTCTTTGGCTTAAATTATTATTAAGATAAGTATAAGATACTTATGGGATTAATTTATGTGATAAATTAACTTAAAAGACTTATTATAAATACTCTAGGTTTTGCTGGAAATTAGTTTCCTAAAAGGAATTAAGGAGCTATTTGGTTTCCTTATGGAATAGGTTTCCTAAAGGAGAAGGATTAGCTTAAAGTAAGCTTCCTAAACCTTTTTGATTTCCAATTACTCTTGTTTCCTTAAAGACTAGGATACTACATCTGTAAATATGTCCATGCCTTGACACTTGAATAATTGATGAAACACACGATAAAATTTTAAGAGAGAAAAATTGAGAGAGGCATTTTCTTTCTCAAGAAAAGTGCCATACCCCTCTTCCCTAATAGTTAGAATTTTGTCTTCTTCCTCTTCTTGTTCTTGTGTTCTTCATGATATTCAAGGGAGCTAGCACTCAAAAGGCAAGGCAAGCAAGCCAAAAGGTTCCTAAAGATCATGTTCGTGTGGCTACTATTAGAGGCTCGACACTTGAAGAGCTTTTCATGGTAGATCAACACCTTCATCGAATTGGATCGTGCCTTTTGAAGCATAAAAATCTTCTATGCTTGAGGTATTTATGCTAAACCCCCTTGTAATTGTCTAGATTATATCAAAGAGATCCATAGCTAAGGTGATAAATTTTTACGTTTTCACTGCGTTACTCTCCTTATTACCTTACACCATTCACATTAGCAATAAGTAGAAATCATAAATCATAATTAATTATTTAAGGGCTAGATAAATTAAACACTTTAATTTATCATTAACTCCATAATTAATTAATTCATACTTATAGATCATGAATGGCATCTAGCAATGCCTCATGACCATCCAAGTGAATAGGAAAGTCATATGGTAGACTACACCTATCAATGACAATGTTACCATGTAATTAATATCCTTTCACCACACAATGTCCCAAATAGTCTAAAAGTGCGGTGCGCACTCTTTAAATGACTAGTTAATGATTCCTTGTTCTTCAAATATAACTTTCCATAAAAGTATAACCTTGAAATGCTTTCAAGTCATACTTTCACTTTTGCACAAAAGATTCTTTAAGTTATATTTCAACAAGTGGCCAATATGGGATATACTCTCTTATAATAAGGAGTGATGAATCCTATATTGATTATTCACTATCCTTCCATGCTTCATACCATATCCAATCTCTACCGTATGGGCTAGTCTTTTACGAGTACCGAGCAATAGAGTCAAAGCATAGTAATTCACACTCAAGATACTATGATAATCTCAAGTCTAAGGATCACTTACACCATTGCCATTAAGAGTACAATTCATTGGCACTATGAATGGTAACTCTTAGTGGATCAATCCAATGAACTTGTTCTCTAACAAGTATCCACATATTAGCTTAGGTGTCACACACCATAGTTGATGAGATCAACTGCTACTTACTATAGGTAGAGGCAAAGTATGTGCTAGTCTTCCCGTATTAATGATGTCCAATCTCATTAATATTACGACTAGGGAAGCTTAAGAATATAACTTTATGTGTAATAAGAGTCTCATCATTGTAACTCTTACAATCTCTTATATACAATTAATATTCTATGGACTTTATCAAATAAACAAGTATTAAACGACCAAAAAAAAATACCACATAAATAAGTATAACTTGAAATAAGCATAATATTTAAATCTCAAAAACCATCTTGGTTTTAGGGCATACACTAACAAAAATTATAGGCAAAAATACACAAATCAAGTAACAAAAACCTAATCTCCCAACTGTACCGCAAGTGCACGGGTTTATGCTAGTACTGTAGACAGCAAATTTTGACACACCATTTACTTGTCAAACATTGGGAATGTGACAGCCCCACCTTACCCAGAGGCGCACCAAAGGGCTTAGCGGACTGCCTGCCTAGCTCTCGCCAGGACTCAAGTTGAGCACTCACTCAGAACATGCACGCGTGCTTAACTCCAAATAAAATTAAATAAAAATAGAATAAAATAAAATATATTCACATTACTTAATTTAAAGGTACAAGTAACATCAAGAAGTTTACACGTCACTATATACATGATTTTCACCAAGGTAGCCCAAAATAGTTTGGCTATCAAAATACACGAAATAAAACATGTACACGTCCAAAATCAGCTTTTCCCGCTTTAGTATTTTTGGAAACCTGGTTAAAGAAAACAAATGAACAGGATGAGCTATAATAGCCCAGTGAGTGTCCAAGTCATGCAGTCATACCCAGAATCTATTATTTTCCTGAACAAAATAATTGACAAGATTAAATAAGTAAGGCATGAACACTTTAATTAACAAGTAGTCAATGGCGGATACAGGGCTCAACTACGGAAGCAAGCTTAACCGCAGAAAGAGCAAGTACTGATCATGTAACCATGATGTTAGAACTGAGATAATAGCTCGGGTCTTTATCAAAGGTCATGCCAGTATTATCAAGCAAGAACCCTAACCACCATTCACCTTATAACCTCCGTATAGGCTACCACATCCAGGGAGAAATCTCAACCCTAGAGGGCCAACATGAAAGAAAGTTCAATCCGGAGTTGGCCTCTTTGAGGGTTCACAACTCATAAGGGAAAGAACATCACACCCTAAAACACCCAGCACCTTATATCCTCCCAAGCCTGTCCGAGTTGACTATTCGTGAAGTAACGGTGAAGTTAGTCACGGAAGTCTCATGCACAAGTAACACATTGGATAATGAAAGCATGTAACACATTGCGGAATAGAAGTGATAAAGTACACCTCTTTCCTCAAGTAACACATGTCATAAAATAACAATTTCAAGTATAACATAATATTTCATAATTTAACATTCTCAAGTAGGACAACCATTTCATGCATCATGCACACATAGAGACACTCACCTGAAATGCCTATGAAAATATTTCGTAAAATAGTCGTGATGCATTTTCGGACCCTGAAATTTAAAAGAAATAATATAATGAAAACCCAAGTAAAACCCTAGTAAATTTAGTAAGAAAAATTCAAGAAAACACCCCACTTATTTCTAGGGTTTTGGTTTTAGAGTTTCTAGGGTTTTAGGGTTTACTTATTCTAAGAAAATTTAATCTATCACTAGATCATTTCTAAAAATTCCTACACTTCAATTTCCTTCAATTGAACATATTCTAGGCTTAAAATCTCACTTATCAATTTTTCTTCTTTTAATTCTACAAAAATTTCGGCAGCATTTCCCCTTAAAATCGGACTAACCCAAATTTTTTTCCTGCAAGAAAATTCAACAATCCAACCCAATTCAACAAGTTCTACAACTTTTATGTTCAACTCAAGTTCAAATTCAATCAAAATTCCACTAAATTCCAAGAATTCTACTCGAAGAATCTTCAACCAAACAACATCTAAAACATGAAATTTCAAGGTTTAAAGGCCATATACTAGTCTATCTAACCACAAGAACATCTTATCTAACAAGTAAATCTCCAATTCAAACTAAGTTTTCAAAGTAGTAATATCAAGAATCTAGGTTTAAGCTTGTAAATAAAACTAATTAAAACATGAAATTAATAGGAAAAGTTCATGGTAAATACCTTAGATATGCTTATAACTTTGCTTAGAAAAGAAAAGAAGCCCATTTCCTATGGTGGATTTGCCCAAAATTTGGTGATTAAGCTTCAAGAAGTTGAGAGTAAAAATGAGAGAAGAAGAGGAAAGGGGATGGCCGGCCAAGAGGGAGAAGATAGAGAAAGAAATAGTCTAGGAAAAATGGAAAAGAAATGAAGAAAAGGTGAAAAAAATGATAAACCAATTAAAACCTCACAAGAGTAAAGCAAAAAGGTGGTCTTTAAATGCAAGAGTAGGTACGTGGATTAATTTGATTGGTGGAGCTCATTAACTTCTTATCACTTAATACTAACAATAATAATACATAAATTATTAAAGCAAAAAGAGAGTAAAATAGGGAGAGAGAGAGAACCGGCCACAAGAAGAAAGAAAAGAAAAGAATTTCGGCCCAAAAAAAGAAAAGAGAAAAGAGAAGAATTTTCGGCCAAGAGAAAAGAAAAGAGAGAGAAACATTTCAGCCAAGGGAAAAGAAAATAAAGCAAGAAAATAAGTGAAATTTTTTAGTAAAATTGAGCTAAAAATTCAAGTAGTCAAAAGACTAGAAAATAGTAAAATGAACTAATCAAAATTTAAACACTAATATAAATTAAATGGTCAAGTAAAATTATTCTAACTTTAGTACTTAAGTGTTCTTGCTTAAAATGAAAATCTGAAATAATTAACCTAATTAACTCAAGAAATCTTCTAACTAATAAATCAAGGTTTAACACTTAACCCTAAATAAGAAAAAAAAAAGTCTCTTGTAAATGCATTTCTAGGCTGTTACAGGGAAGGTGTTTATATTTCTGGAGACAAATTTTAATTTTTTAAATAATCTTGGGGGCAAAATAGTAATTTTTATTTGTAAATACTTTTTCATTAGTTTTGGGGGGTTTAAATTCACATTTTTACTTGCATACATATTTTTTAATTTTTTATGATTTTTCTAGATTTCATTGGTATTTTTTATATTTTTACCAACATAAAGGCAAAATGGTAATTTCGCCTCGCGAACACCAGTTTAGCTCATCTTTAGTACCAAATTCATTTTTCTAATTTTTTAAGGATGTTTCTAAATTTTCTTTATTTTTTCGGAAACAATAGCTATTTTTCTGTAAATTTTTATTGTCCAATGGCAAAATCATAATTTTTAGAAGTTAAATTCATTTTTTGTCAAATTTGAGTCATAAATGCATTTTTCTAGTATTTTAAGCTTATTTTAAATTTTGATAATTTTTTAAGGCTAATAGCTTTTTTTCTGTGAATTTCATTGTTTAAGGGCAAAATCGTCATTTTACAGTTTAAATTCATTTTTCACCAATTTTGAATCATAAATGCATTTCCTAGAGTTTTAAGCTTATTTTAATTTTTGGTAATTTTTTCAGGTCAATAGCTATTTTTCTGTGAATTTTCATTGCATAAGGGCAAATTTGTCATTTTACAGTTTCAATCCATTTTTGGCCAATTTTGAGTTGTAAATGCATTTTCTAGTATTTTAAGTTTATTTTTAATTTTGATAATTTTACGAGGCTAATATCCATTTTTTGTGTATTTTTGTTGTCTAGGGGCGAAATCGTCATTTCATACCCTGAGCACGTTTTTATCAGCTTAAAGCTCTAACTTTTACTTTTGAAATCTACTGTGAATTCTTTTTGAAAATTTAGAGATTTCGGTCAGATTATTTGTATTAATTTTTAATTTTGGGGTTAAAAATATTTTTTTAATAAAATTAGTATTTTTAATACCGGTGGAGTTTTCGTTATTTTATAGCATTCTTGGTCAACAAGACAAGTGGCCTATAAATACCCCTTTTAATCAGGAAAAAAAATCAGAAACGCTAAAACACTTCCTTATCTAAAGAATCAAAGATCAAACACATACTTTTCCACTCTAAAACACACACAAACAGCTTCTTCTTCCTTGCTGGTTGCTGTTCACCGTCCTATAAAAAGTCAAATTTCACTATTCATCGCCAGTGTGTGTTCTAACTCCCTAAGGTAAGTTCTTAATTTCTTTTCTTTTTGTTTTGAGTCACTTTCCTATTATTTTCTATGTGAGTTTAATTAACTATTTTATTTTTGTTAGGATTTTAGTTGAATCCTTAGAATTTTTCTTTTCTGGGTTTTGTTTATATTTCTAGATTATTGTTCTTGATTTTGTTCTTCCTCTTTCTTTTTCACCGTTCTTCTTCCCATCCTCCTCCATCACCACCACCTGAAACCTACAAACTCCACTATCAGACTCTCACTCCAAGTCAACCCAACTGCCTTACAATTCCCAATCGAGAACACTAAAACCATGCCTTCGCCATCACTCACTGTCTCTGCCCAGTTTTGCAGCTTAAACCACCACTACAATATTCAATCAACCACAATAGCCCAACAAGTCTCCCCTGTCAATTTCTTCCCTTACTACCTCAGACCACTGGCCAAACTCTATCCAAAACTCGGCAACTGGACCTAACTTCCCCTGCCACAACAGGTAGCCAATCGCAGCCCAATCACCTAACCTCCCCTGCCACCAAAACCCCACACACAATAGCAGTCATCACTAATCTGCCAAGCCCCACCAATATCAAACAAACTGCAATCAAGATTCATAGTTACACACAAACCAATCCCTCTCAACGAGACCACTACAAATCTGCACAACTACAAGACCAACAAAGCCAAGCCATAACCCACCAGCTCCATCAGCACCATAGTCCAAACCTGCAAAGAAAACTCGCAGACCACATACATACACGCACCACAATCCTTCCTCCACCCTTCAATCTCTAGTAAACAACCACCAAAACTATCAGACCACCTTCAACCTGCACAGAGACAAATAAAACAACCCAAAATCAAAATCAGAAACATCACACAATCGCACCCACGCACTCCATCATTCATTGCCAGTCAAAACACCTCCATGCCTTTTTCCCTGCAACTGTCAAACCCAAGTTCCTTCAATTCCATCATCCGCATCAGCTACAACCCAACTTCACCGAACGCCACTCCCCAATCCATTAGCATTCAGCTCTAATCAAAATCAGCGCCTCGGTTCTCACCTTCACCTGTAATCCCAACATCCAATTGTCAACGCCTGCTCAATCACCAATCAAACCTGCAATAACTATCATCAGCCCCCTGTTGCCAACAGAACCACCACAGACAACCCTAGTCTCCTCCTTCCACCACCTGCAAGAGTAACTCCAACATCACCTAACTAAATCCAAATCTAGCAGCTATACTCCATCCCATCACTACACATTGCGATTGTCCATCCCCCTTTTCAACTCACAGAAACTCAAACGCCCTCCACTGCTCTAATCTCACCACTAAAGCTGCAAAAAACCAGCCCGAATCACCTACAAAAAAGGAATAACAAAATAGCAACCACAAAGCCACAAAAACCTATCTCCCAGACAGCCCCTACAAAAATTCCCAATCAAATCATCCACCACCAAAAGATGCACATAGCTCCATTGCCAGCCCACTATCTCCCCTCCCCTGTCACAACAACAGTCCATCAGCTTCGCACAATCCACTACCTCATACCCCCTTTCACTGCTTCGAGAGAGAACATAACTTGGGAAAATTGTTTTTGTTGATTTATGGGGTGAGTGACTTCGAAAGCAGAAGAAGGCTAAGAGAAACAGTGAAGAGAGATGAAAGAGGGAGAGAGGAAGAGAGCAGTAAGGGGAGAGCAGAGAAACGAAAAGAGAGAGCAAAACCAAAATAGAGAAGACTGGATCAAAGAGAGAAAGGGCCTGGAGAAGAATTAGTTAAAAGTAGAGAGAAGAGAGAAGAGAAAAGAGAGAAAACAGGGGGCGTGAGGGAGAGAAGAAGATAAATTGGAAATAAATTTTGACAAAAATCGATTAAGGGGGAGGGGCTAGTAGTATTTTATTTATTTATTTATTTTTTTATATATATATTTTTTATTATCTTATTTGTTATTTTTATGTTATCAAGTGTTTTAGTTTTCTTAATTTTGTCATTTTATTTGATTTACTGGTATGTTTGGATTTAATCTAATTAAGTACTTTAGTTAATTAAGTCAACATGGTTAATAATGAGTAAGTTTAGTTATTTAGATTTTGTTTAACTGGTTGGAATTTCAGTTTATGATAAAGTGAGTATTTATGGCCTGGACCCCTCAATATTTAGTTATTGCATTTTATGCATTTTAGGTTCTTAATCTCATAACTTGACCCTTCTATGTTCTTTCAATTAAATCTTTGATTAACTACAATTTGGCATGAATTTGTTGGAACTTACATTTTGGTGTCGCAAACTTTCTGAAATTTTATTTTTTGTTTTTGTCCCCCTTCTACTTAGCGTTGATTCACAATTGTGCCCCACGCTTACTTGAATTTATTATTTGGCCCCTAGATTTGCTTTGAATTTGCTTTCAAGCCCTTAATTCAATAGAATTTGCATTTCTGCCCCCCGGCTCGTTAGAATTTTATGTTTTTGTGCTTTATTTATTTATATCAGGGTATCTTGACTTGTTTGTTCATTTTGATAGTATTTTAGTACCGGGTCTTCGAGAAGAGGTATTTTCGTTCCCTTTTAATTGCTTTTTTATGTGCTCCAATGTGCTCTAATGTGATATTTTATACATTTTTCTTCATGTGTTTTTTTTATTTTATGCACTTTTTGTATATTTATTTATTTTAAGTTATTTAATTTTGAATTTTCATTATTTTGATAAAAATGTAATATTTTGTATTTAGCTAGTCAATGTAATAGTTAGATTATTTTTCTCATATCTTAGCAAAAATTGTGTAATTAGATAGCAAGTGTAATAGATAGGTCGTTTTTATTTTTCCCCTTCAAATTTGTAACTTAAACCCTCCGGTGTAATACTTAGGGCTTATTTGTTTTTGCGTGGTTATGTGCTTATTTGTTTTACCACTTTCATTAGGATTTTGCATCTAGATATCATGCTTATGTGTTATGTGCTCTTATTTGACTTTATATGTCTTTATATGTCTAATTTGCTTTTAATTCACACTTAATATTTAATTCATGATTTATGATATTCCGTCACCACACTAGTCCAATGCTAGTTGTGGCTTCATTCTTTTCCCGCTAGTCCAACGCTAGTGGGATTTTTAGAACGGGCTAGCCCAACGCTAGACCCTTAGGACATTTTAGTGTTAGGAGCATTTGTGTGCATTTCACATTTCACACATTTTTAGTTTTCTTTACATTTGGAATGATTTTATTATTATTATCTTTATTATTATTATTATTATTATTATTATTATTATTTTGACACATTTTTAAAATGCATGACATCTAGGTTGCATCTCACTTAAAAATTAGGACATTTGTGTGATTTGACTAGAAATAGTCATCTACTCACGTGGGAAGCGGTGGCGTATAGGCCGTTTCCCCCTTCGTGAGTAGAAACATTCAGTCACGAATTATTAGTTCCCCGTATCCGTCATGTTGCATACCCACCTTCTTTCTTCACTTACTATATATTATTATTTTCTTTACTTTTGCATCACATTTTCTATAAAAACTCGTGACTCCCTCGAGGTCTCGACTTGGGTTTCACAATT
Source organism: Mitragyna speciosa (assembly GCA_024721245.1). Classification (NCBI taxonomy): domain Eukaryota; kingdom Viridiplantae; phylum Streptophyta; class Magnoliopsida; order Gentianales; family Rubiaceae; genus Mitragyna; species Mitragyna speciosa. The sequence continues at coordinate 15,947,591 of CM045557.1, read as the reverse complement.
AATGCGATAATTCTGACCTAGTCTCGAAGGAACATGTCGACCCTCTCGATATTCACATTTAGATTTAGGATTTGAATTCATATAGATACATCCGAACGAGATAAAATCTAGGGTTAATTTAGGAAAATTTGATTAAACCTCGCAACTAGCCTCGGCTAGGTTGAAAGGGTGCCTTAGGCGCAAGCCTTTGCCTTCCCTTTCTTCAAATGTGACTCCCAGACCTTTTTCTCTCGTTTTTCGTAGATCGGAGTCGGTAAAAGGGTTTTAAATAATTTTTTTTTAAATTTTATTTTGCTTTGTTAAAATGATTTTTTGGGTGACTTGGTACACCCTAACTCAATACCAAGTGGCGACTCCATTTTTCTAAATAAAAGCCCTTTTTCAAAATTAGTTGGCCAAAACTATCGCATTTTCTAGTCCCGGCCTTATTTTTTCTTTAAAATACCTATTTTTTACTAAATAACACTTTTTCACTAAAACACGATTTTTTTTCTCACACACGCACGGTTTTTCAAAAACTCTATCTTTTCAAAAGGGTCTTAGACCGGACCGTCTTTTCGGGACGCGACAGTCAACGACCCCACTAGTACCCGTTTATTTACGATTTTTAGGACGTGACAAGTACTTGGAGTATTAGGTGTTGAATCCCATGAGGAATCAATTATGTTGCAACTACTAAGGCCTTGTGACTAACTTTTGTTATCTAAACACGAACAAATCAAGAAGTGATAAGGGGTTGCTTCAATAGAATAGGTAAATGATTAAAAATTCCTGTAGAATTCAATGCAAAGAATCCTAGAACACAGAATCGACCAATAAATCATGTATGAATGACTTACTAAGTTTTACCTTGCCTTGTTTAGCATCCAATTCCATATGTGTCATGACTAGATCTCTCTATGAAATGACAAGAGTCCAACTATTCTCATGATGAAACCTTATGAAAAATTGAATTGTATTGATTCGCTTAAGTATCCATTATTTTCATATGAATCACTTAAGCATTACTTGTTCATTTTCCATTGCTACATGTATTTCTCAACGTCAAATAAGAACTTAGATGTCTTCTCTAAGTTGGCCATGCATAAACAAGTGTTAAAACTTGAACAAATAAACAAACAAGTACAAGCTTAGCAAATTTTGATAATTTAAGCCATGCTTTTGAATTCATTAGCTTCATCTAGGTACTAGATGAAGCTTTTAGCGAATCATGACTAGTGAAACAACTAAAAGTTCAACTTCAAAACAAGAATTCATGATAGCAAAGGAAAGTAAAAGAGAAAGAGTTAAGAATTGCTCAACCAAAGTTGGAACAGGCTTCTCTTCTTATTCACCTTTGAAAGTTGAACTTACAAAAGCTCTCTTACAATGTTTCTCGCTATTCTATTGAAGGATAAATAGAATTCTACTAATTCTCTTTCAAAATAATGCTAAACACTACTTTCCACTTCTAATTCTATCAAAAGCTAACTCTCACTTGTTACAAATGCTTTACAAATGACTTTTATTTATAGACAAATGTTCTTCAAGTCATTTTCCAACTTGCATGTGCATTTAAAACATGGAAACTAGGAAGATTTGCTTTGAGATTCCAAAATAGCATAAAAGTGTTCATTTTTGTTTTGAATGAAATCTCTAACTTGCAAAACCTGATCTTCATTTGAAAATGTCTGCAAAAATAGCTAGAAGAAAATGCAAGTTGCAAGTCCTAGAAAACTCCTGCTAACTTCGATCTGCGGGTCAGGTACCCGCAGATGACAACCTATGGATTACTCCCACTTGGCCCCACTTGATTTTCTAATTTTGCTGATGTGGTATCCACGTGTGTATATCTTTTCCACTTATTTCCACATATTTTTTATGTAGAATTAGGTCTCCCAAATATTTTGCACAATTATTTCTTCAATTGTTCTTTAAGTTGTTCATCAAAGCTTAGCACTTCGGACCACCTTTGAATTTGATTCTCCTTGACTCCAATTGATCTAAAATGTGTTTAAGTATGATGGACCTACTAATATGTACAAGAATTGTGCATTATTTTGCTCAAAATATAGATTCCTCCTCAAAACCCTAATTCCGGCATAAAAACCTTAATTCTATAAAAAGTTAGAAAATGAGTCATTTGCGATCAAAATTACTATAATTCTACTAAATTAATACCTGAAAAATATAATAATACATATAATATTATTGGTAAATTTATTACTTATCAAACTCCCCCGCACTTGAATCATTGCTTGTCCTCAAGTAATTGGAAAAGTAAGAGATAAAAACATGATTCAAGGCTTCAAATAATTAATGCTACATTGTTGAATGCAATTCCACAAGATAAAGTAAATAGGCATTATGCAATTCCTTGTTAAGTTTCCAATACTCATCATATCAAGTGAAAGGGAAGTGATTATATCAAGATTAAAACTTGTTCAACCAAATTCCCTTGCCTTCCAAAATTTTACACACTAAGTATTCAATATGGACAATCACGTACAACTCAATTCACATAATAGGGACACGTCAAACTTTATAATAGCAAGTGCCTTTTGACATGAAGGTTGACATTTTTAGATGAAAACCTTGGGTTACTCAACACTTTGATCATTTCTTTACACATTCTAATCCTTTGTTTGAGAAGCAAAATTGTCTTTCGATAAAAAGATCGACATTGGTTGATGAAGATCCCTTATTATTTAACAATTCACTTTCAATCAAATTTTCTATACATACTTTTAATTCAATTGCCGTTTGACGCGAAAATCGACATTGTGATGAAGGTTCCGGGTTACTAAGCAATTTGAATCATCGGAGCAGTAATATGTAACAATTTATCATTAAACTTCATAATATTATTGTCCTTAATTCAAACAATGCATAAGAATACTTCTTGTCCATATCTACCACTTTATAATGCAAAATTAAGTAAATAATAGAAATTTAAAATCAAAATGCCAAATCAAGACATAATTACAATTATTTTACAAGATATACTTTCTTAAAAACAGAACTCCAAATCACATAATAACTATTTCTTCATATATTTGTAAAATTCATTCAATCAAAGTTGCATAAATTACTTCAGAAAGTAAAGGAATGTAACAAGTATATGGTATGAAAGCAATGATCAAGAAGCAAATTTTGAAAAATTTTGACCACATGTTATGAAAACAATATCTTGACACAATTACTTCAAAACTAAACCTAGCATATTCTTATACCTTCCACCCGCACTTAGAATGTCACATTGTCCTCAATGTGTAAAGGAAAAGACAAATGAAATAAGAAAACTCCCCTTGTTTGGTTTAAGAATCCAAAGCTTGATAGTGTTGTTGATCCGTGAAATGCATTGGCCTTTGACAAGTCACTTTTTATAATGCTTCACCAATTCTTCTTCTTTGTCCATTCCTGCTCATCAACCTTGCTTCAATGCTGAGAAAAGCTCAATTGCTATGTTAGATGATGATTAAATAACTAATGAACACTAAGATTAACATAGCATGCGTCAAAATCAATGATTTCCCGTACACTTAATTGTTGCAATGTAGCTTAATGGGGTGAAATTTTGAAAAAAAAGTGATATGAGCAAATGTATTTTACATTGATGGAGTGAAAGATGAAAGAAAATTGTTCAAATTTGCTCCATTTCAAAAGTCAATCATTTCATGCCACTATGTCAAAATATAACCGAAAGATGGAATACTTGAAATGTAAGATTAGAACATGCTAGAGTGTTTAAAATATGTACACAAATCACGCAAAAGAAGTTGCAAAAGAACCAAATAGAAATCATTGAAAAAGAACTTGAAAATCTAAAACTGCAAGTGATCCGCGAGTTGGAGTCCCTTGCCCACGGATTACTGCACGTGCGGATTGTAAAAACTACCAGAAGCTGATCCGCGGGTGCGATTCGCGAGTTGTGACCTGCATATTTGACTTGCAAATCACTTCCTGAAACAGGCAGTGACTTTCTTTTCTGTAGTTTTTTAGTTCCATTGGCTATTTCAATATTCTGCAGCAACTTCAAACTTAATTTAAACATATTTTTCAATAAATTAACGCCTAGAACAAGTTAAAATCATAAGAATATACATGTGCAAATACAAATCTTTCAAACTTTTTACATAAATTGAGCATGTTTCTTCAAAGTTGCATAAATTGCAAAATTTGAATACAACTTTCAAACTAACTATGCACACATATTTCTTTAAGCACATTAAACATTTAAACAAGGTCAAACATCATATTTAATCAATGATTGACCAAATGACCTTTTTGATAAAAAAGTTCTTGAACCATAAATAATAACTTCTAGTGAATTCTACTTCTAAAACACATAACATACTAAAAACATGTTCATCAATCTTCTAAGTATGAAATGCATTTAAAAAGGATTATAGAAAGCAAACTCAAGGTTTTGAAACTTCTCGATTCAATCTTGCACCTTATGTTCCTTCTTGAGAACCCTACAAAACAAACATAACAAACATACTTTAAACTACCTAATACATATTAAAACAAATTAAAATTTCACAAAAATATTAAAAACATGGGGTTGCCTCCAAACAAGCACTACATTTATAGTCTAGAGGTAGACTTTGTAGATGTGTGCTTCATTCTTTAGGACCATAACCCAAAGAATCATCCACTTCTTTAAGTGTAGATATTTCAATGAAGTGTACTTGGCCCTTTCTTCATGACTTACTTCCTCTTGTGCTTCTAAGACCTAAAAATGAAAGATTTGGCATATCATCATCCAAATCATCAATCCAATACATATCAAAAGTAGAAGATGGATGTTTCATCATTGTATTTAATTCAAAAGCCACTTCTTCCTCTCCTACTTTCAATTTTAATGTGCCATTTTTAACATCAATAGTAGCACCGGCGGTAACAAGAAAAGGTCTACCAAGTATTATGGGCATATTAACATCATCCTCAATGTCCCAAACAACAAAGTCTACCAGGATGATAAATTTATTTACTTTCATTAAGACATTTTCAAGAACACCAAGTAAATGCCTAATAGACCTATTGGCTAGTTGCAAAGTATTATTTGTGCTTTTAACTTCTTTGAATCCTGGACTTCAAGCTATTGACATGGGAAGTAATGAAACACTAGCACCTAAGTCACACAATGCATTGGAAAAATTCACATCACCAATAGTGCATGGGATAGAAAAGCTCCCTGGATCCTTAAGTTTTGGTGGAAGTTTGTTCTGAATCCAAGCACTACATTGCTCTGTTAGTGCTATGGTCTCAAAGTCGTCAAGATTTTTCTTATTGTTAAAAGATCTTTCAAGCATTTATTGTACTTGGGAACCTGCAAAAAATGCATCTACAAAAGGAATGTTAACATGTAATTGCTTGAGCATTTGTGCAATCTTTCTGAATTCCTTTTCTTGCTTTTTATTCTTAAATTTTTGTGAAAATGGAATTTGCGGTGGAAGAGGAATAGTTTGTGATTGAGACTTCATATTTTCAACACCAACTTCATTATCACTCCCCATTTCTTTGCCTTTTTCATCTTTTTCATATTTCTCATTTCCATACTCTTCAATGATTGGTTCATTAAGCACCTTCCCACTCAATGCAATAGCTTGAACATGTTCCCTAGAATTTATTTATGTCATTACTTGATAACTCTCCTTGTTTCCTGAGGTTCATTTGTTCGGCTATTTGAACAATTTAATTTTCTAAAGATCTAGTAATTCCTTGCATTCTTGTTTCAAATTGTTCCATTCTTTCTAACATTTTCTCATGTGCCACCTCCCAAGCTGGTTTATTTTGTTAAAATCTGGGTTGTGCTATCATTTTTGGCACCCTCCACCCAGGGTTTAGATGGTTTCTCTACCTGGGGTTATATGTGTGTAGACACCAAATTTTGACACACTATTCATTTTTCAAACATTGAAGGCATGTTTGTGTTTTTGGGGTCAAATTCTAATTTTTTTAATAAAAAGGGGGACAAAATCAGTTTTCGGGGGGCAAAACAGTAAGTTTCAATTGTAAATATTTTTTCATTAGTTTTGAGGTTTAAATTAATATTTTTACTTTCGTACACATTTTTTAAATTTTTTGTGATTTTTTTGGATTTAATTGGTATTCTTTTTATATTTTACCAGCATAAGGGCAAAATGGCAATTTCAACTCGCGAACACCATTTTAACTCATTTTAGGTCCCAAATTTATTTTTCTAATTCTTTAAGTGTGTTTCTAAATTTTCTTGATTTTTTTTGGGGATGATTGCTATTTTTTCTGTATATACTGCATTAAGGGCAAAATCCTCATTTTACAGTTTAAATTCATTTTTTGCCAATTTTTGAGTCATAAATGCATTTCCTAGGGTTTTAAGCTTATTTTTAATTTTTGGTAATTTTTCGAGGTGAATAGCTATTTTTCTGTGTATTTTCGTTGTCCAGGGACAAAAATTGTTATTTTATAGTTTAAATTTATTTTTTGCCAATTTTTTGAGTCATAAATGCATTTCCTAGGGTTTTAAGCTTATATGGTAAGAAAGTCAAGATTTACTTTGCCTTTGTCTTGCTTTGATTGGTCCAAGTATTACCCAAATTTTCTCTAATTCTTTTCTTCTTTACTTAGTTAATTTTTCTCTCTTTCTTTCTTCTTTGGCCGGTTCTTCTCTTCCCTCTTTTCTCTCCATTTTATTTCATTTTCTTGGAGCTTTTACTTCCATTTGATCACTTTTCATCCATAGAAATTAAGTTGATCTTCCTCCTAAGCAACAATCTTGTCTTACTAAAGGTATTCCCAAGAACTTTTCATCTTATTTCAAGTATAAAGATCATAGTTTTCTAGCTTTTAAGTCATGTCTTTATGGTTAAGTATGATTTATTTTAGCCATGAAATATGAAGTTTTATTCCATGAATATGAGATTTATGGACTTGTATGACTTGTAGATAGTGATTTAAACTTGAGATGGCATGATTTAGGTTTGATTTAGTTGAAGAAACTTGGAGTAGTTTAGGTGTTTTTGTGATGAATTTGGGTGAAATTGAAGTGATCTTGATGTGAAATTGGTAGAACTACTTGAGATTGGGTTGTTTGGATGTTTTTCTTGCAGGTTAAAAATTTTGGGTTAGTCTGATTATAGGGGAAGTGCTGCCGAAATTTCGGTAAAACCTAAGAAATAAAAGTGATTAGGCTATGATTTAAAGCTTTATAAGCTGTAATTTAGTGATTAGAACGTGCAGAAATTTTCATAGATTAGCTATTAGTGAATTGAACCTTTCCGATCAAAACCCTAAAAGTTAGAAAAACCCTAACTTCAAAAACCCTAAACCCTAGGGTAAAACCCTAAACTCCAAAACCCTAGAAATTAAGCCCTAGAAATACTTGAGGTATTTCTCAAATTTTCTTATCGAATTACTTAGATTTTTATCCGGTTTTTATACGACTATTTTCTTTTAAATTTCAGGCTCCGGAAGTGAAACCTGACCGTATTACGAAATATTTTCTTAAGCACTTAAGGTTAGTGTCTTTATGTGTGCATGAGGCATGAAATATTTTGTCATACTTGAGAATGTTATATTATGAAAATTTATGTTATACTTGTAATTGTTAGTTGATGACATGTGCTACTTGAGGAAAGATGTATACTTTATCGCATCTATTCCGCAATGTGTTACACGCTTTCATTATCCAATGTGTTACTTGTGCATGAGACTTCTATAACTAACTTCACCGTTACTTCACTGATAGTCAACTCAGACAGGCTTGGGAGGATATAAGGTGCTGGGTATTTTAGGGCGTGTTGTTCTTTCCCTTTTGAGTTGTGAATCCTCAAAGAGGCCAACTCCGGATTGAACTTTCTCACGTGTTGGCCCTCCAAGGTCGAGATTACTCCCTAGATGTGGTAGCTTGTATGAAGGTTATAAGGTGAACGGTGGTTAGGGCGTGCGTGATAATACTGGCATGTCCTTTGATAAAGACCAGAGTTATTATCTCAGTCCTAACATCATGGTTACATGAACAGTATTTGCTTCTCCTGCGGTTGAGCTTGCTCCCGTAGTTGGGCCCTGTATCCGCCATTGACTACTTGTTAATTAAATTGTTCATAACCTGTCTATTTACCTTGTCAATTATCTTGTTCCATAAAATAATGAATTCCTGGTATGATTGCATGAGTTGGGCACTCACTGGGCTATTATAGCTCATCCTGTTCATTTGTTTTCTTTAACCAGGTTTTCCAAAACACTAAAGCTGGAAAAGCTGCTTTTGGATATAGTAAATGTTTTGCTTCATGTATTTTGATAGCCTAAATGTGTAGGCTTTTATTGTAAATATTATTTATATTTTGGGATGTAAAACTCTTGCGATATTTATACTTTCAAGTAAATTTCATGAATGTATTTCTTTATGAATGTATTTTTTTTTGGGGTACGTACGCTTGGATGTTTAAGCGAGTGCGTGATTTGAGTCCTGGCGAGAGCTAGGCAGGCAGTCTGCTAAGCCCTTTGGTGCGCCTCTGGGTAAGGTGGGGCTGTCACACTGTGTATTAGAGATTGTAAGGGTTACAATTATGAGACTCTAATACATAAAGTCATATTCTTAAATATCCCTAGTCATAGTATTAATGAGATTGGACATCATTAATCCGGATAGACTAGCACATACTTTGCCTCTACTTATGGTAAGTAGTAGTTGATCTCATTGACTATAGTGTGCATGACACTTAAGCTAGTATGTGGATGCTTGTTTCAGAACAAGTTCATTGGATTGATTCGCCAAGAGTTTCAACTATAGTGCCAATGGTTGAACTCTTAATGGCAATGATATAAGTGATCCTTTGACTTGAGATTATCATAGTATCTTGAGTGTGGATTGCTATACTTTGACTCTATTCCTCGGTGCCCGTAAAAGGGTAGCCCATAGGTTAGAGATTGGGTATAGTATGAAGCATGGAAAGATAGTGAGTAATCAATATAGGATTCACCACTCCTTAATCGGAGAGTATATCCCTTTATGGCCACTTGTTGGAAATATTAACTCATAAATCTTCTGTAGAAGTGATAGTATAACTTGGAAGTAGTTTCAAGGTTATACATCATGGAGAGTTATATTTCTGGAACAAGAAAATATAAATTAGTCGTTTAATAGTATGCACTATACTTTTAAACTAATTGGGATATAGTGTGGTGAAAGGATATTAATTACACAGTAGCATTGTCATTGAAGGGTATGGTCTACCATATGACTTTCCTATTCACTTGGGTGGTCATGATGCATTGCTAGACGCTACTCATGATCTATGAGTATGAATTGATTAATTAGTGAATTAATGATAAATTAAAGTGTTTAATTTATCTAGCTCATTGAATGAGTTATAATTTATACTTATTGCCAACGTGAATGGAACCTAATGGGTCACACACATAAAGAACAAAATCTTTGGGTTAAAATGTAATTAAGATAAGTATGATATACTTATGGGGTTAATTTATGAGATAAATTAACTTAAAGGACTTATTTATAAATATTCTAAGTCTTGTAGGAAATTGGTTTCCTAAAAGAAATAAAGTAACTAATTGGTTTCCTTATGGATTAGATTTCCTAAAGGAGAAGGTTTAGCTTAAAGTAAGTTACCTAAACCTTCTTGGTTTCCAATTAGCTTTATTCCTAAAAGATTAGAATACTTCTTCTATAAATAAGTTCATGCTTTGACTCTTGAATTATTATTGCAACACAAAACAAAACTAGTGAGAGAAAAATTGTAGAAAGAGGCACACCACTTTCTCTCTCTAGGCGTCTCTCTCTCTCTCTCTCTCCTAATTGTTAGGTTTTACTTCTCCTTGTGTTCTTAAATAATTCAAGGGAGCTAGCACTCAAAAGTCAAAGCAAGCAAGCCTACAAGGTTCCCAAAGAAGTTGTTTGTGTGGATATCATTAGAGGCTCTACGCTTGGAGGGATTTTTGTAGTAGATCGAACATCTTCTTCAAAGGATCTTTGCCTAGAAGTATAGAAATCTTCTGTGCTTAAGGTAGTCTTCATGCAAACCCCCTTGATAATCATATAGATATGTCAAAGAGATCCATGGTTAAGGTAATAAATTTTTATTTTTCCGCTGCGTTACCTAAAACATTACCTTAAATTGGTATCAGAGCCAGGTTTAATTATATCTATATGATTTGTGTTTATTTAATTGTCATAAATATAGATGGTTTGTTCTTGATGAAATTTGTCTCAAAATTGTTTTAGAAAAATCAAGAGTTTGATTTTTAAGAAAAGTTCTTGATTGTTTAAAAGTGTTTTAAATAATTAAGATAAGTTCTTAAGGTTGTTTTAGGGTTTCTAAATTATTTTTGACGTGCTAAAAAGGTTTTAACATGTTTTGATTCAAAAGAGTTTTGAAAATTTTAATTGTTAATATTTGGAAAGTTAAAATTTGGAAACCTATACCTTCTGTAACTATGTTTTTGAGACAAATAAATTTCAAGAGCATTAATCTAATTTATTTAGACAATATGATTTATGACTAGAATTAAATAAATAAATTTATTTAATTGTTAAATGGTATGATGGCATGGTGGATGATTATGGACTAGACCAATGTGATTGAATGGTTATTACTTCTTTTATGGTTGGCTTATATTGGTTTTATAAATAGGGTCTGCGTGTCCTTCTCTTTCTATTTTTCTGATGTAATTCTCTTCTCTCCTAAATTCCCCTCGAATGTAACTCGAGGTTTCTTGATCAATACTTGTCATGTACAAAGTATAGGTTAGGAATAGGCTTATTTTCTAAATTGTTTAGACTAGAATTACATATGTAATGTACAAGAAGATGGAGATGGCACCAAGGAGCAAACAAGGACCTGCCTCAAGGAGTTGACACGTCCCTTAGGAATTTTAATCAAATATTTTCTTCAAAAATCGAAGAAAATATTATTAGTTAAAGTTCATAATCATCCACGTTTATTATGCTTTTATTTATATGTTGATATATTTTAATTGCATAATATGATGAGACATTATTTTAAACTAAAATCCCTCAAATTTAAATATTAAGTCATCTATTTAAGTTGCCTCCCATTATTATAACAAAAATGAAGAGTTCCTATTAAGTGTTGACTTGTTGGCCCACTGTCAAGGTCACCTTACTTGGAATATGTTTTTGTTATGAGATTTGATCTCTGAATAATGGGTATGACTTAACAAAAATTACATAACTTGTTGGCCCACCGTCAAGGTTATGGTATTTTTTAGGCAAACTTTGACTTCAAGGGTTGATGTCAAAATAGGAGTCGCAATGGTTGTGATTGGTAAAAGTTACCTACCTAATCAAAATTATCTTTGGGTTGTTGGTCCACCGTCAAGCTTAAAGATAATTACATGGGATCCTAGCCCACTAGGAATTTCCAACGGATTCTCGAATCAATATTGAGGGTTATTGATTTGAAGTAAAATAGTGGGAGCTGTGACAGCCCCACCTTACCCAGAGGCACACCAAAGGGATTAGCGGACTGCCTGCCTAGCTCTCGCCAGGACTCAAACACGCACTCGCTTAAACATCCATCCGTACTTAACTTAAAATAAAAATGCACTCATAAATAAATACATTCATAGTATTTACTTGAAAATATAAATATTACAAGAGTTTTACATCCCAAAATGTAAATAATATTTATAATAAAAGCCAACACCTTTAAGCTGTCAAAATACAGAATCAAAACATGTACAAGGTTCAAAATCAGCTCCTCTAGCTTTGATAGTTTTGGAAACCTGGTTAAAGAAGACAAATACATGGGATGAGCTATAATAGCCCAGTGAGTGCTCAAATCATGCAACCATACCAGTAATATGTGATTTTTGTTCGATAAAATATTTAACGAGTAAATAAACAATTTGTGAATAATTTAATTAACAAGTAGTCAATGGAGGATACAGGCTCACTACGGGAAAATGCTCAACCGCAAGAGTATCAATCATGAACACGATAACATGGGTATCGGGACCGAGGTAAAAGCTCAGGTCTGAGATACTTGTAAAAATTCAATCCTGAGTCACCCTCTTAGAGGAATGAAACTCAAATAGGAAAGAATATCACGCACCTATAACCTACAACACCTTATATCACTCCAAACGCTCCTGGTTGACTAACCGAGGAGTAACGGTGAAGTTAGCCCTGGAAGTCCAAGATCAAGAATAAAATTCAATCATGAGTTAGCCTTTTCAGGACTTTGCTCAGATATAAAATTAACACGCACCAAATAACGCCCAACACCTTATATCTCTCCCATACGCTCCCAATTTGATTAACCGTGGAAAATAGTAAAATTAACCACGGAAGTCACAAGCACAAATAACACATTAGATAGTGAAAGCATGTAACACATTACGGAATAGATGCGATAAAGTACACATCTTTCCTCAAGTAACACATTTCATTAGTTAATCATGTCAAGTATAATCATACCTTTTCATGCATGGAAATAATAATGTCTAGTATTACATAGCGTTTCATGCATCATGTACACAGAAGAACACTCACCTGATATCTAAGAAAATATCTCGTAATACGGTCGGGTCTCACTTCCGGATCCTGAAATTCACGAGAAAATAATCGTATAAAAACCCTGACTAAAATCTAAGAAATTTCGTAAGGAAATTCAAGAAATACCCCAAGTCTTTCTAGGGTTTAATTTCCAGGGTTTTGGAGCTTAGGGTTTTACCCTAGGGTTAGGGTTTTTGAAATTAGGGTTTTCTAACTTTCTAGGGTTTTGCTCGGAAAAGTTTAATTCACTAATAGCCAATCTACAAAAATTTCTGCACGCTTAAATCACTAAATTACAGCTTATAAAGTCTTAAATCATAGCCTAATTACTTTTATTTCCTAGGTTTTACCGAAATTTCAGCAGCACTTCCCCTATAATCGGATTAACCCAAAAATTTTAAACCTGCAAGAAAATGTCCAACAACCCAATTTCAAGTAGTTATACTAATCTTACATCAAACTCAATTCAATTCCATTCAAATTCATCACAAAAACACCTAAACTACTCAAAGATTCTTCAACCAAATCACACTCAAATCATGATATTTCAAGTTTAAATCACTATCTACAAGCATACAAGCCTATAAGCTTCACATTCATGGAATAAAACTTCACTTTTCATGGCCAAAAATCAATCTTACTTAACCAAAAAAAACATAACTTAAGAGCTAAAAACTATAATCTTACACTTGAAATTAAAAGAGAAATTCATGGGAAATACCTCTATGTAGACAAGATTGTTGCTTAGGAGGAAGTTCCACTCAATTTCTATGGTTGAAAAATGATTAAATAGAAGTAAAAGATCCAAGAAAATTGAAAGAAAATGGAGAGAAAAGAGGGAAGCAAGCAACCGGCCAGGAAGAAGGAAAAAAAAGAGAAAAATTGGATAAGTAGGAAGAAAAGAAATGGAAAAGAATTGGAAAAAAAATGGACCACTTAAAACAAGACAAAGATAAAGAAGTCTTGACTTTTCTCTCCATGAAAGACCACACTTGGCATGAGCTAATTAGAAAGAAATTTTGTTATTTATCTTCACATAATTCTTGCAAGATTTCCTAGGTACAACTCTTAAAAAACTAAGTACAACATGCTCATTCTTTTTTATTTTTTTTCCACAAATTCGGCCACCACTTTTTTTTTTTTCGAATGAACATAATACAAAATGAATAGTCTTGGCATGAATTTCTAGGGTGTTACATCCTCCCCCCCTTAAAAGAATTTCGTCCTCGAAATTCTACCTTAATTCTAGAATAGCTTGGCTAGACCGTAGAAAACAAGAATCGTACCTTCAAGGCCTTCTGATGATTCCAGGACATCACATTTATCTGGAGCATAAACTCGAGCCGGTACCCTTCGCTTGTTTCCACTTTCTTTGGCCTTATCAACATCCTTATTTCCCGGCTGAGCTATACCCTGTCCACTAGCCACCTGTCTTGAGCAATATCTCATTTGATGATCGGCACTACCGCAAATTAGACATTTATGGTTTTTCCTCCAGCAATTTTCTTCAGTATGATTACTTTTACCACAATATCCGCAAGTAACTTGAACCGCCGGAGATTGAGTTTCTTTCAAAGTGTTTTCCAGGCATGGAACTCTGTCTCTCGGAGCCTCTCTTGTCCTTTCAGATTGGGCACCTTGCCCAATTCTTACTCCTTCATCTCCTCTTCCCATCTTAAGAGCTGGAGCACTTTCGGTTGACGGGCGAAAATCACTAGCATTTCCACGTTTCCGTGCTTGAAAGGTCCGAACCATAGATTTAGTCTCCTCCACCTGCTGTGCTTTTTCCACCGCGGCTTCGTACGTCTCAATGGTGGCAGCTGCGAGGGCGTCTTGGATCTCCAAATTCAAGTCTTGGATAAATCTCCTCTTTCTTCGCCGTTCAGTGGCTACAAGTTCCGGGGCATAACGAGACAGTTTAGTAAACTGAGCCTCATACTCAGCTACACTCAGCAACCCCTGTCTTAATTTCAAAAATTCATCTTCTCGCTTTTCTTGTACTCGCACGGGGATATACTTCTCCTTGAACTCTCTAGTGAAGTTGACCCATGTCCTTGGAGTCTGATGTCTTTCCCATTTGGCGTTGATTAAATTCCACCAAGGGGTGGCAGCACCTTCCAATTGGAACACGGCGAATGTCACTTGCTGATAAGTGCTAAAGTGAACTAATTTTTTTAGGTTAGGTTTTTAGGGTTTTCCATGAGTTTTTCTCTATTTCTTAGCTATTTCTTCTCTTTTATGATTTTAATGCCAAATTGTGTAAATGCATGATTTAAAAGTGTTTTTACACCATTTTGTAGGGTTTTGATAGCTTCAACTCGATTTCAATTGATTGGAGTGCAATGAAGAAATAGGCGAAGAAGAATTGGAATGGAAACAGTTTGGCAGCTTGGACATATTTCAGTGTTTTGGTCATATCTAGAGCTAGATACATTGGATTGGGATGAATCTTGAAGTATTTTGAAGCTAAGACAATTTTCTACAATTCATACGAAGACATCAAAGTCCAGTTCTCACGTTTCAATGGCCAAAATCCCAAGTTACTGAAGCACATTTGCACTGCAAGGCTGTTCCGACCAGTTCTTAGTATTTTGAGTATATCTCTGGTTACAAAGCTCTAAATGACATGATTTTTGATGTTTTGGAAAGCTATCTCAAGGGGCTACAACTTTTATGTTTTAAGGAAAAGCTAATTCGGCTGTCTTTGAGGCCAAATCTGACGTAGACAAACCGCGTGACAACCCGCGCGCGATTTGTGCTGCGGTTTCCATTCAGAAATTAAGTGAACAAACCGCGCCACAACCCGCGCACGGTTTATGCCGCGGTTTCTTCACAGAATCTGCAGCGTATTTAGCAGCTAAACTGGCCATTTGACGAAAAGAAGAACCCTAACTCTGGAGAAAACACACACACGCCGCAGACACCTCAAAAACACATATTTGGCACATCTAGAGTGATGTAGGGAGGAGAAAGCAAGAGTAGAGGGACAACTCAAGGGCTTCAATGGTGAAAGCAAGAAGATTTTATCAAGATGCAAGGGAGGATTCAAGAGGGCTGCATGAGAATGAGCTTTCTCTTTCTTTCTTGTCTTTTGTTAATTTTATTCTTGTAATTATGAATTGAGTTGTTTATGATTTAGATGGGATGAACCCTAGATTCTTATGTCTATGATTTTATTCTTGATTTAATGAAAGACCCACTTTGTTCTTAGATTTATTCATGAGTTTATTTGTGTTTTGGATTGGGATTTGCATGCATCCTTCAATTCAAGTATTGATTTTGTATGGGTATATCGAGAGATTGCACATATGATTAGATCACTTCATGAATAGAGAGAACTTGAATGAATTGCTAGAGATAGGATTACATGAGTTCTTCCTAAGTTGAGTTTTAGGATTAAAGCTCAACCACAAATGGAGTCCATTGATTAGAAATTGCATCTTTTAGGGGTTTTAATTGAGAAGAGATTCCAATTAATCAACCGAGAAGGTAGGAATTGTTTCACTTGAGAAAGGATATAATTCACATAAGGGACTCTGGGGTCTAAGAAATTGGGTTAATCATTAATCAAGTTAGAGTCTTGGCATGTTGGTTTAGGGGAATTCTTCATCTAAATTCACCTCTACTTTTGTCCATTCTCTCTACTATATTCTATATTGTCATTTAGTTAGATAATTAGTTTTAGCTAATTTGTATTTTCATTTAATTCGTCATTCACTTTGTGAGGTTAGATAATAGAAAGAAGGTTAATACTAGTACTCACATAGTCCCTGTGGGATACGACACTCGGTACTCCTGTACACTGTACTACTGGAAACGATAGGTGCACTTGCCTAAGTATCCATAGTATAGCGAAAGGGATATCACTTGCCGTTCATCCGTATACTTCAGGGCGGTAAAAATTTTCTCAATGTCCTCTAACCATTTTTCAGCAATTTCTGGTTTTGGGCTACCATTAAACTTAGGCGGGTTAAATTTCTGGAACTGTTCCAGGGCTACATCTTCCCCTACTGCCGGGTTTCTATGAGGACCACCAACTTCCGCTACTAGGTTCTGCCGAGTTCCCAATTGAGTTAGAACGTCGGTCATTCGGTTCAAGACCGCAATCATTGGGTCAGCTCCGGAAGGTGGATTTATGCTAGAGGTGGCGTCTTCATCTCGGTCTTGACGACGAGGACGTCCTCTACCGCGACCACGTCCACTCATGACTTAATATGCTATAATAACATGAATAAATTTATTTTAATATCTACATATGAGATGTCAAAATAAAATGTAGAATGCACAAATTCAAGATTAACAAGGAAATCAAGTTTCATGCCAACAAGATCACACATTTTTATACAAGTAGTTCAATTTACATATTTTCCAAGAGTCACGTACAAAACATGTCGTACATATAAAACATAACAAAAATAGCATAAGGTTTTGGTACATAAACCCATCTAAAGATCTAGTCTGAGATCTAGTCCAACTGGACTGACCCGGCCAAGCTCACATCCATGTCCTGCTCACCCCCAGGAGCCTCCTCAGCCCCAAGAGGTGGAGGCGCTGCCTGTCCTGGCCCTAGGTGTAGAGCCATATCTCGCATCTCATCTAACACATGACCTACTAACAGGCCACTCTCATCTTCCAGTCGTCCGGTGTGGTCCCGGACATGCTGTACTACGCGAGTGAGTCGGCCGTGCACCTCTTGGTACTGCTCTCGATAAGCATCCGTTCTCTGCTGTTCTTCCTGAACAGCAGTCTCTAAGTCACGAATCCTCTGAGCCTGAGCCTTAACTGTCTCTCTCAGCTCGTGAACACGGGCCCGGGAAGTATCACTCTCGCACCCCACTCGTCTACTATCCTCTATCAGTGAAAGCACAACATGGTCGGGATAAGAATAGATCCTCCAGCATCCACAAGCAGGGCGGACTCGACGGGCAGGCGAAAATGTGCAATAAGGGTGACCCGGTTCCTCACGAAACCGAACTACCAATCGTCTACGCTGCTCGTACTGGGTCAGGGGCACATCAGCTGGCTGCAATGCCCGTTATCCCTCACCTCGCTCGCTCTTTGACATACCTATATGTTTAAATAATAAATTAATTAGGTCTATCCCACAAATACTTAATAATAAATAATACTTAAATATTACACTCAAATATCAAGCTTAAAAGTAACCTAAACACATTCTCAAGCATATACACAATAGCGTCCACGTGCGGAAATTCGAATCTTATCTCTCACACTCAGGTTGATCAGGCCCAAGCATAACTGACTCAACCCAAATTTCCTACCCGACACCCAAAACAAGACTAGCACTAGAGACAGGATTCAATCCTAAGCTCTGATACCAACTGTGACAGCCCCACCTTACCCAGAGGCGCACCAAAGGGCTTAGCGGACTGCCTGCCTAGCTCTCGCCAAGACTCAAACACGCACTCGCTTAAACATCCATCCGTACTTAACTTAAAATAAAAATGCACTCATAAATAAATACATTCATAGTATTTACTTAAAAATATAAATATTACAAGAGTTTTACATCCCAAAATGTAAATAATATTTATAATAAAAGCCAACACCTTTAAGCTGTCAAAATAAAGAATCAAAACATGTACAAGGTTCAAAATCAGCTCCTCCAGCTTTGATAGTTTTGGAAACCTGGTTAAAGAAGACAAATACATGGGATGAGCTATAATAGCCCAGTGAGTGCTCAAGTCATGCAACCATACCAGTAATATGTGATTTTTGTTCAATAAAATATTTA
Source organism: Mitragyna speciosa (assembly GCA_024721245.1). NCBI lineage: Eukaryota > Viridiplantae > Streptophyta > Magnoliopsida > Gentianales > Rubiaceae > Mitragyna > Mitragyna speciosa. The sequence goes on along the minus strand of CM045557.1, from coordinate 15,929,331 downwards.
ACGAGTAAATAAACAATTTGTGAATAATTTAATTAACAAGTAGTCAATGGAGGATACAGGCTCACTACGGGAAAATGCTCAACCGCAGGAGTATCAATCATGAACACGATAACATGGGTATCGAGACCGAGGTAAAAGCTCAGGTCCGAGATACTTGTAAAAATTCAATCCCGAGTCACCCTCTTAGAGGAATGAAACTCAAATAGGAAAGAATATCACGCACCTATAACCCACAACACCTTATATCACTCCAAACGCTCCTGGTTGACTAACCGAGGAGTAACGGTGAAGTTAGCCCCGGAAGTCCAAGATCAAAAATAAAATTCAATCATGAGTTGGCCTTTTCAGGACTTTACTCAGATATAAAATTAACACGCACCAAATAACGCCCAACACCTTATATCTCTCCCATACGCTCCCAATTTGATTAACCGTGGAAAATAGTAAAATTAACCACGGAAGTCACAAGCACAAATAACACATTAGATAGTGAAAGCATATAACACATTACGGAATAGATGCGATAAAGTACACATCTTTCCTCAAGTAACACATTTCATTAGTTAATCATGTCAAGTATAATCATACCTTTTCATGCATGGAAATAATAATGTCTAGTATTACATGGCGTTTCATGCATCATGCACACAGAAGAACACTCACCTGATATCTAAGAAAATATCTCGTAATACGGTCGGGTCTCACTTCCGGATCCTGAAATTCACGAGAAAATAATCGTATAAAAACCCTGACTAAAATCTAAGAAATTTCATAAGGAAATTCAAGAAATACCCCAAGTCTTTCTAGGGTTTAATTTCCAGGGTTTTGGAGCTTAGGGTTTTACCCTAGGGTTTAGGGTTTTTGAAATTAGTGTTTTCTAACTTTCTAGGGTTTTGCTCGGAAAAGTTTAATTCACTAATAGCCAATCTACAAAAATTTCTGCACGCTTAAATCACTAAATTACAGCTTATAAAGTCTTAAATCATAGCCTAATTACTTTATTTCCTAGGTTTTACCGAAATTTCGGCAGCACTTCCCCTATAATCGGATTAACCCAAAAATTTTAAACCTGCAAGAAAATGTCCAACAACCCAATTTCAAGTAGTTATACTAATCTCACATCAAACTCAATTCAATTCCATTCAAATTCATCACAAAAACACCTAAACTACTCCAAGATTCTTCAACCAAATCACACTCAAATCATGATATTTCAAGTTTAAATCACTATCTACAAGCATACAAGCCTATAAGCTTCACATTCATGGAATGAAACTTCACTTTTCATGGCCAAAAATCAATCTTACTTAACCAAAAAAAACATAACTTAAGAGCTAAAAACTATAATCTTACACTTGAAATTAAAAGAGAAATTCATGGGAAATACCTCTAGGTAGACAAGATTGTTGCTTAGGAGGAAGTTCCACTCAATTTCAATGGTTGAAAAATGATTAAATAGATCTAAAAGATCCAAGAAAATTGAAAGAAAATGGAGAGAAAAGAGGGAAGCAAGCAACCGGCCAGCAAGAAGGAAAAAGAAGAGAAAAATTGGTTAAGTAGGAAGAAAAGATTTGGAAAAGAATTGGAAAAAAAATAGACCACTTAAAACAAGACAAAGATAAAGAAGTCTTGACTTTTCTCTCCATGAAAGACCACACTTGGCATGAGCTAATTAGAAAGAAATTTTGTTATTTATCTTCACATAATTCTTGCAAGATTTCCTAGGTACAACTCTTAAAGAACTAAGTACAACATGCTCATTCTTTTCTTTTTTTTTCCACAAATTCGGCCACTACTTTTTTTTTCTTCTAATGAACATAATACAAAATGAATAGTCTTGGCATGAATTTGTAGGGTGTTACAGGAGCAAACCAAATAAATTTACGAATCCACATTTTTGATTTGCATAGATATAACATAAAACAAATACTTATTTTCATCTTTACTTTTTGTAGAATGTCTAATGTGAATTTGCGACCGATTCTTGACAACAAACTCAATGAAACCAACTTTGAGAATTGGAATATCAATTTGAGAATTGTTCTCAAACATGAAAAAATTGAGAATGTCCTCGATAAACCCATGCCCCCTCCTCCACCCGCTACTGCATCACCTGAGGACATAGATGCATATGAGATGCACAGAGCCGACAATGATGCTGCAACATGTATCATGTTAGCTGCTATGTCCCCGGTATTGCAAAAGCAACATCTTAAGATGGATGCTCCCTCCATGATTGTGCATTTAAAAGAAATGTTCGACACACAAGCTAGGACTGAGAGGTATGAGACCTCAAGGGAGCTTTATTAATGCAAGATGGCAGAGGGATCTTCAGTGACTACCCATGTACTGAAGATGATCGGGCTAATTGAAAAATTAGCTAATTTGGGACACGTCTCTGACAATGAGTTAAGTATTGACTCAATTCTTCAGTCCCTCCCTAAGAGCTATTCACAATTCATCCTGCACTTCAACATGCGAAAAGTTGAGTGCACGTTGACTGAATTGATGAACATGCTCAAGACTACTAAGCCTAATCTTAAGACAGAGAAGGGCACCGTTATGCTTGTCTCGGGCTCCAAGAAAAAGAAGCCCAATTCTGGGCTTAAGAAGTCCAAGAAGAAGAGAATTAAGCCTAAGGGTGGGGTTAAGAAGGACAAACCCAAGGGCACATGCTTCCATTGCAAACAAGATGGGCATTGGAAGAGGAATTGCAAGGCTTACCTTAACTCTCTAAAGTCAAAGAAACTTGGTGAAGCTTCAACCTCTAGTATGTTTATGATTGAGATTAATTTATCTACTAACCAAGACTCATGGGTATTAGATTCCAGATCAGGATCTCATATTTGTAATAATATGCAGGGTCTTAAAGATAGTAGATTCCTGGCAAAGGGAGAGGTTGAGCTACGCGTGGAGAATGGAGCAAGAGTTGTTGCATTAGCCGTAGGAACCTATGTACTCTCTTTGCCCACTGGGCTTATTTTAGAATTGAAAAACTGTTATTTTATTCCCGTACTTACAAAGAACATCATTTCTATCCCATTGTTACATTTGGATGATTTTACCATCATTCAAAGGAATAAAAGTTGTTCTTTTTCACATGATGGTATTACTTATGGTACTGGTACATTAATTAATGGTTTATACATTCTAGATGAACAAAAGTCCATTCTCAACATAAACACCAAGAAAAAAAAATTAGATATTGTTAACCAAACATACATTTGGCATTGCAGACTTGGTCATGTAAATAAAAAACGTATATCCAAATTACATAAAAATGGATACTTGAACTCATTTGATTTTGAATCATTTGGGACATGTGAATCTTGTTTACTTGGCAAGATGACCAAGACACCTTTTACTGGAAAGGGTGAACGTGCTAGTGATCTTCTTGGGCTTATACATACTGATGTTTGTGGCCCAATGTCGATCCATGCTAGAGGTGGTTTCTCTTACTTCATCACTTTCACGGTTGACCATTCAAGATATAGTTATGTGTTTCTAATGAAGCACAAATCTGAATCTTTTGAAAAGTACAAAGTCTTTAAAGTTGAAGTTGAGAAATAACTTGACAAGAGTATCAAAACACTTAGATTTGATCGAGGTAGAGAGTACTTAAGTCAAGAGTTCCAACAATATCTAGAGGAAAATGGAATTATTCCTCAATGGACTCCTCCATACACGCCACAACTAAATGGTGTTGGTGTGTCTGAAAGGAGAAATCGTACTTTATTAGATATGGTACATTCCATGATGGGCCATGCATCACTTCCCAGTTTGTTTTGGGGATATGCCTTAGATTTTTCCTCCTTTACACTCAACCGTGTTCCTACAAAATCTGTTGATGCCACACCTTATGAGATATGGTATGGTAAAAGACCAAATCTTAGTTATCTAAAGATATGGGGAACATTCAATTATGTAAAGCGAAATATGTTAGACAAGGTTGAAGCTAAGTCTGATAAGTGCTTGTTTGTAGGGTATCCTAGAGAGGGTCGAGGATACTATTTCTACAATCCCCTTGAGCAAAAAGTATTTGTCTTAAGACATGCTATCTTTCTAGAGAAAGAGTTTATTCTTGAAAGATGTAGTGGGAGTAAAGTAGAACTTGAAGAAATTCAAGAACCACAAAGTAGTCAACAGTTGGAACAAGAGCTTACGCCACATGTCAATGAGGCACAGTTGGAAGATCAAGTTACACAAGAACTTTGTAGATCTAGTAGAACACGTTATGCTCCTGAGAGATATGAATTTGTCATTAGTGAGAGCAATTGACATGATCCGGGTTGGTCTCCCTTCTCGTGTGTCACAGGAACATCCCCAAAGGACCGTCTTGAAGATCAGGGTGATAATCTAACTCAAACCCTCCCACAGATCTGAATCAAATTATCAAAGAATACAAATTCTCATTGAATCACTCGACCCCAATCCAACCCCGTGGAATGAAACCGATTGAATCTAACAAGAGGGAAACCCTAAACCCTACTCAAACCTATTGGATAGAATGTAAGGTATAAAGTAAACCTCACAAGAATCGCTCTTGAGAAGGCAAAGATAGTTCTCATCTCAAGAACTAACGAAATCCCTCAAAGGGAGAAAATCAATTTCCATTGATCAAATCATAATTCAACATTGTAATTATAATAAAATGACAATAATTAGCCTTATATAGGTGTACAAACCCTAAAACTAAATATGGAAAGTTTAAATTAAACAAAACTTAAAAATTAAACTGAAATTAATTAAAATAATAAAATTTCATAGTTGCGGACGAAGGCTTGGGGCAAGGCCACGGGGTGGCCTTAGGCGCGGCCTTGGTCAGAAGCAATTCTAACCTTGGCATGCTTTCTGATTCAAGCCGTGGGGGAAGGCCGCAGGACGGCCTGGAGTGTGGCCTCCAATAGAATGTTTGCGACTGGCATTTGGTCTTGTCCTTTGAAAATCCGTTCTCGCACTTTAGACCTAAAACGTGACCACCAGGCTTTGGCCCCTTCAGTGGATGCTAAGTAAGCCATCTTCCATGCTCCCTTGCCAAGTTTTGACCACGTTCAAACCTCCGATTTGCACAGGATGATGCTATTTATTGGTGAAACTTGGATGATAGGAATCATGGCCACAGGATTCGTATTAGCAATGATGTGCTAGTCATAGATGATGACGATCCTACTAGCTACGAAGAAGTTATGTCTAATGTAGATTCTTTGAAGTGGCGCGAAGCCATGAAATTCGAAATGGATTCCATGTACAAGAACGAGGTATGGACCTTGGTCGAGCCACCTGAAGGGATAAAGCCCATAGGGTGCAAGTGGGTCTTCAAAAGAAAGACTGACATGGATGGTAACATTGTTACCTATAAAGCAAGGTTAGTGGCAAAAGGTTATAAACAAAGGCAAGGAATTGACTTTGAAGAAACCTTTTCACCAGTAGCTATGCTTAAATCCATTAGAATTTGGTTGCATAGCTGCTTATTATGACTATGAGATTTGGCAAATGGATGTCAAGACTGCATTCCTTAATGGGAATTTGCAAGAGGATGTGTACATGACACAACCTAAGGGTTTTGACTCCATTAATAGTCATAAGGTATGCAAGCTACAAAAATCCATTTATGGGCTCAAGCAAGCTTCAAGGAGTTGGAACATTCATTTTGATGAGATAATCAAAGAGTTTGATTTTCTTAAGAATGAAGATGAGCCTTGTGTATACAAGAAGGTGAGTGGGAGCGCTGTCGTTTTCTTAATACTTTATGGGGATGACATATTGTTGATGGGAAACGACATACCTTTACTACAAATCGTAAAGGTATGGCTATCCAAAAGTTTCTCTATGAAAGATCTAGGAGAGGCAACCTATATTCTGGGAATTAGGATCTATAGAGATAGATCCAAGAGGTTGCTTGGTCTTAGTCAATCAACATACATAGACAAGATGCTAAAGAGGTTTAGCATAGAGCAATCAAAGAAGGGGTACTTACCTATGAGATATGGGATTACTCTTTCGAGAGACATGTGTCCTAAGACACCTATCGAGATTAATAGCATGCAAAAGGTTCCTTATGCCTCGGCGATAGGATCCATAACGTATACTATGCTATGTACAAGACCTGACGTCTCCTATGCTCTAAGTGTTACGAGTAGATTCCAAGCTAACCTGGTGCGGGTCACTGGGTAGCTGTCAAGAGTTTTCTTAAGTACTTGAGAAGAACTAAAGAATTATTCTTAGTTTATGGAGAACACACTTTAGAAGTGTGTGGTTTTACTGATTCGAGTTTTCAGTCTGACAAGGATGATAGCAAGTCACGGTCTGGATTTATATTCACGTTAAATGGTGGTGTTGTGAGCTGGAAGAGTTTGAAGCAAGAAACTACCGCTGATTCTACAACTGAACCTGAGTACATTGCTACTTTTGAAGCTGCAAAAGAGGCTTTTTAGATCAAAAAGTTCGTTACCGAACTAGGAGTGGTTCCTTCCATTGTTGATCCTATAGCTTTGTATTGTGACAATAATGGTGCCATCGCCCAAGCAAAGGAACTTAGGTCTCATCAACGATCCAAACACGTACTTAGGCGCTACCATCTTATTAGGGAAATAGTTTGTAGGAATGATGTAAAGATAGAAAAGGTTCCCACTGATGACAATATAGCTGATCATCTCACTAAGGCCTTGTCCCAGAAAAAGCATGATGCTCAAGTAAATGCTTTTGGCCTAAAACAAATGAGTGATTGGTTTTAGTGCAAGTGGGAGTTTGTTAGTGTATGCCCTAAAACCAAGATGGTTTACGATGTTTTGTATTTACACTGATTTATGTTATATTTATCCATGTGGTATTTTTCTTTATCATCTATACTTGTATTTCCATGTTACTTGTTTGATGGATAAAGTCCTTAGAATATTGATTGTGTATTAGAGATTGTAAGGGTTACAATTATGAGACTCTAATACATAAAGTCATATTCTTAAATATCCCTAGTCACAGTATTAATGAGATTGGACATCAATAATGAGGATAGACTAGCACATACTTTGCCTCAACTTATGGTAAGTAGTAGTTGATCTCATTGACTATAGTGTGCATGACACTTAAGCTAGTATGTGGATGCTTGTTTCAGAACAAGTTCATTGGATTGATCCGCTAAGAGTTTCAACTATAGTGCCAATGGTTGAACTCTTAATGGCAATGATGTAAGTGATCCTTTGACTTGAGATTACCATAGTATCTTGAGTGTGGATTGCTATACTTTGACTCTATTCCTCGGTGCCCGTAAAAGGATAGACCATAGGTTAGAGATTGGGTATAGTTTGAAGCATGGAAAGATAGTGAGTAATCAATATAGGATTCACCACTCCTTAATAGGAGAGTATATCCCTTTATGGCCACTTGTTGGAAATATTAGCTCATAAATCTTCTGTAGAAGTGATAGTATAACTTGGAAGTAGTTTCAAGGTTATACATCATGGAGAGTTATATTTCTGGAACAAGAAAATATAAATTAGTCATTTAATAGTATGCACTATACTTTTAGACTAATTGGGATATAGTGTGGTGAAAGGATATTAATTACACGGTAGCATTGTCATTGAAGGGTATGGTCTACCATATGACTTTCCTATTCACTTGGGTGGTCATGATGCATTGCTAGACGCTACTCATGATCTATAAGTATGAATTGATTAATTCGTGAATTAATGATAAAGTAAAGTGTTTAATTTATCTAGCTCAATTAATGAGTTATAATTTATACTTATTGGCAACGTGAATGGAACCTAATGGGTCACACACATAAAGAACAAAATCTTTGGGTTAAAATGTAATTAAGATAAGTATGAGATACTTATGGGGTTAATTTATGAGATAAATTAACTTAAAGGACTTATTTATAAATATTCTAAGTCTTGTAGGAAATTGGTTTCCTAAAAGAAATAAAGTAACTAATTGGTTTCCTTATAGAATAGATTTCCTAAAGGAGAAGGTTTAGCTTAAAGTAAGTTACCTAAACCTTCTTGGTTTCCAATTAGCTTTATTCCTAAAGGAATAGAATACTTCTCCTATAAATAGGTTCATGCTTTGACTCTTGAATTATTATTGCAACACAAAGGAAAACTAGTGAGAGAAAAATTGAAGAAAGAGGCACGCCACTTTCTTTCTCTAGGCGTCTCTCTCTCTCTCCTAATTTTTCGGTTTTACTTCTTCTTGTGTTCTTAAATAATTCAAGGGAGCTAGCACTCAAAAGTCAAAGCAAGCAAACCTCCAAGGTTCCCAAAGAAGTTGTGTTCCATCACAACACTAGTCCAACGCTAGTTGTGGTATTTCTCGTCTTTCCGCTAGTCCAACGCTAGTGGGGAATTCCTAGAAAAGGGCTAGTCCAACACTAGATGCTTAAGGTCATTTTAGTGCTAGGTGCACTCGTGTGCATTTCATATCATCTCACACACTAATTTTTTAGGAAATTTTCATTTTTGTATGATTTGTATATATTTTATTATCTATTATTTATTTTTGACAAAAATTCAGTGCATGACATTTAAGTAGCATTTCACTTAGAATTTAGGTCATTTTGTGTGATCCGACTAGAAATAGTTGCCTACTCATGTGGGAAGCGGTGGTGTACATGCCGTTTCCCCTTCCATGAGTGGAAACATTCAGTCACGAGATATTAGTCCCCAAACCCGTTATGTTGCATTCCTATTTTTTGACCACTTATTATCTATACTATTATTTTTCTTTTCCTTTTGCATTTCATTTTGCATATAAACTTGTGACTCCCTTGAGGTCTCGTTCCAGGTTTCGCAATTAATGCGATAATCTTGACTGAGTCTCGACGGAACATTTCGACCATCCTGATATCACATTAAATTTTAGGATTTGCATTCATTTACACACATAAAAAATGTGATAGAATTTAGGGTTAGTTTAGGAAAATTTAATTAAACCTCGCAACTAGCCTCCGCTAGGTTGAAAGGGTGCCTTAGGCGCAAGTCTTTGCCTTCCCTTTCTTCAAATGTGACTCCCGGACTTTTTCTCTCATTTTCGTAGACCGGAGTCGGAAAGGAGCTTTTAAATGTTTTTTCTAAAATTTTTTATTTTTGTTTTATTAAATGGTTTTTGGGTGACTTGGTACACCCTAACTCAATACCAAGTGGCGACTCTATTTAAAAAATAAAACCTTTTTTCAAAATTAGTAGGCCTAAACTGTCGCACTTATTTGTCCCGGCCTTATTTTATTATTTTTTCTAAATAACACTTTTTCAATAAAAACCCGATTTTTCACACATGCGCACGGTTTTCTCCAAAACTTGCTTTCCAAAAAGGGTTACCGAACTGAACTGCCTTTTTGGGGCGCGACAGTCAACGACCCCATTAGTACCTTTTATCGATTTTTTGGACGCGACATATTTTGGTGACTCCATTGGGGATCACTAGTGAGTCCGAGCACTAGGCTTAATCACTTTTTTCCTTCTTTAACCCTTCGATGCTATCGCGTTTGGATGTTAGGACTACATTTTTGTTTTTTTTATGTTTATAGGGTTGTTTTTGCATTTCACACGCTTGCATTTGGGGAAGGGGTTAGTCACCCTTAGAGCTCACACGTGTTAATATTGCATTCCCCCCTCTCATAAGGTGCACTCCATATGTGCATTCGATATTTTTTGCCCTTTTTCTCTTTTTAGTGGTTATCACCCACCCTTCCCGATTAGGAATAGGATTGATCTACTTAGGCATGTGAGTGTGGCATGATGTGCACATAATCATGTTTGGGAGATCACCCGAACTCTCGGCTTAAGTCCATAAGTCTAGAGATTCGGGGATTTTAAGATCCACTTAGACATGTGGTCGGGGCATGATGTGCACGTAGCAATGTCCGGGGGATCACTCGAGCCACCGACCAAGGGCTTTGGGATTGATGACCCTTACCCTTAGGTCTGAAGGCTTGGGAATCGACAGCCTAATCGAGTTTAGATGCGTTAGTGAACCCAACCTCATGCATCCATGTAGAATAAGCCTAGGGTAGAGTCAGCCTTACCCTATCAGGTACATCAGGCACGAGAGGAGGGGATCCATCCCCTTTTATTTTTCTATTGTATTATTTACTGCTTTTGTTTTATCAATGTGTTATGTGATATTTGTTGAATAAACTAACACAATCTCTCTTATTCTTTGATTGCATTCACAACCATAGAATAAAGAGCCCTGGCATGGTGCTCTTGTAGGAAACCAACCCACTATTTGCACGTTTAAATTTCTGTCTTACCATTAATTTCTTCGAGAAAGTTGAAAATGTGATTTTCATAAAATTTGATAAATTTGTTGTAAATAAGGCACCCCAAGGGTCCAATCATTGTAAATTTTGTAAAATCCTGAAAATCTAATTTTTAACTTGCACATTTTTTAATAAGATTTGTAGCTTTAGACCTTTTTCAAAGTTTAATTCGTCCTTGTTGTACTTGTCAGTTTTGTCTGAACCAATTCTTTTCGGAGTCAATAAGTGTACCTAAGTGGTCAAACTTTTTCACAATTCGCATTTATCCTTCTTTCAAAGAAATTATTGCATCATTTTGGCCGTATCCCCCACCCTCCCATCCCACATTACACAAAAAGTGATTTTAGCACGTATTTCATTTGATTTTAATCAACTGGCATTTTGACTTGTATATTTCTAGATAAAGTCATGACTTTTGTTTTCTTTCAATGATGTGTCCCGTAACCTTGTGAAGGCTCGATTTTCAATCAAACAAATTTGAAGTCAATAATCCTTGGTACAGTTCATTTGCCATCTTTCTCGGAGAAATTACACACCATTATTAGAATAAAGTCTTTAAGACATTTTGCATTTTTACATTTATTTAACTTGCTTTAATAATAAATTGGTATCAAGCATAATCCTTAGAGGGAACGCCATTTCGGGAATCCCATTATAGGAAAGCCAGCCCTTTGTCTTGGGTACGTAACCCTAAAAAGACATGCACGTTTACTTTTCAATAAATCCTGGCGGGTAAGACCCTAGGTAAGGTAACACGAGCAGAATGGAGGCATTTCTTCCTGGCAAATTTGGCGCATCTTCATTAAAAGGGAGGTCTCACCCTAAAGGATTGCATTTCATGCATCCGTTTTTGTTTTCACTGATACTAACTTCGATTTTTTTCATTTTTACAGGTCCTCTACGGAGGCAACAAATTGGGAAACATATCGGATACATATTTGATTCAAGCATTTTAAATCATAGTTTTACTCCAGTAAAGTGTCATACACTTGACATTTACAATGCCAACGCTCTTTTCGAACTATATGAAGGACCGGGGGAAACCAATTTTTAGAATTGATAGTGCTAAGGGTCCAGATTGATGAGTTTGACTTGAATGATTAGTGTGATAGATGAAATTGTAGCTAGATAATGGTTCATTTAGATGTAATAAGAATAGGAATAACTTGGACACTAATAACGGTTTTCTTTTTGTAAATTTAAGATTGCCTTATGTTCAAAATTCATTCTCAGATGAAGCGCTAAACAAGCTACTTTCTCAAAATTGTTTGTGGTATTAGATTTTCCCTTCACGTTTTGCATTTAACTTTTGAAAAGAATTTTCTTCAAATCTTTTTGTTATATTGAACAAATAATTCTTTGATGAGGCCTCGAAATAAGTCACATTTTTCTCAAAGCCTAATGTAGACACCAAATTTTGACACACCATTTATTTTCAAACACTAGGGGGCATGTTTGCACTTTTTAGGACAAATTTTAAATTTTTAATAATTTCGGGGAGTAAAATAGTAATTTTTATCTGTAAATATTTTTTTTTCATTAGTTTTGGGGGTTTTAAAATTCACATTTCACTTTCATATGTATTTTTAAATTTTCTGTGATTTTTCTATATTTGATTGGTATTCTTTATATTTTTACCAACACAAGGGCAAAATGATAATTTCGCCTCGCGAATACCATTTTAGCTCATTTTTAGTTCCAAATTTATTTTTTTTAATTCTTTAAGCATGTTTTTTTATTATTTCAGAGACGATTACTATTTTTTCTGTGAATTTTCATTGCCCAATAGCAAAATCGTCATTTTACAAATTAAATTCATTTTTCACCAATTTTGAGTCAAAAATGTATTTTCCAGTGTTTTAAGCTTATTTTTAATTTTTGGTAATTTTTTGAGGTCAATAACTATTTTTCTGTGAATTTTCATTGTCCAAGGGCAAAATCGTCATTTTACAAATTAAATTTATTTTTCACCAATTCTGAGTCAAAAATGTATTTTCCAGTGTTTAAAGCTTATTTTTAAGTTTTTGATAATTTTCTGAGGTTAATAGCTATTTTTTTTGTGTATTTTCGTTGTTTAGGGACAAAATCGTCATTTTACACCCCGAGCGCGTTTCTATAAGTTTTTGAGCTCTAGTTTTTATTTCTGAAATCTACTGTGAATTCTTTTTGAAAATTTAGAGATTGCTGTCATATTTCTTGTATTAATTTTAATTTTAGGTTTAAAAATATATTTTTTAATAAAATTAGTATTTTTTAATACCGGTGGCATTCTTGTTATTTTACAGCATTCTTGGCCAACAAGACAAGTGGCCTATAAATACTCTCCCTAATCAGCAGAAGAAGGGAAAAAATGGAAAAACCCTAAAACACACTTTGATTTTACCCTAGAAGATCCAAAAACACACACAAAAACACCAAAAAACACACACTAAAAAAAAGAAAGCCGCCGTTCCTCATTTTTTCATTTTACTGTTCATCGTCTGCAATTCCAGATTCACTGTTCATCGCTCTTCATCCTCAACCACTGTTCATCTTCTACAGGCTTCAAAAGGTAAGATCTTATGCAATTTTTATTTTATTTTTACTCTGATTATGTGAATCTGATTATTATATGTGTTCATTTGAGGATTTTGATACATTTTTTTTATTTCTTCTATTTTTTTCCTTTTGTTTTGATTTTCTGTATTTTGTTCTTGTTCTGGAAATCCATGTTTTCTGGGTTTGTTGTTCTTGTATTTCTAGGTTTTCTCCTCTGTTCATCTACCATCGTTAGTGGATTCTATTACCAGTAAATCTCCATCTCCTCCCTGAACCCCCAATCGCCTGTCATTGCTCAATCTAACTCAACAAAGCATCCATGCCACCTCTCTGTCCCTTCATCACAGAACCACCACGCCTATCAATTGGCCAAGACCAGTTTCCCTACAAATCCAAATTCAACCTCCACGAATCAAACTCCCCACAAACCTGCAAGGAAAAAATGCAGCCCCAAATACAGTAATATTAGCTACCAAAATCAATCAACACGACCTGCACGTACAACCAAACGCAAACAAACTTCACCAGCAAACAAGCAATCACATACACGCACAATCCAACAAATTATTCCTACAGTTAACAGGAACAACCACAACACCACCAAGTCATCTATAACCTTCCCCCTCCAATGGCCGTCCAAAAGCCCAATTTTGTTCAAACCCAACCACCGAAAGTACTGGTATCCTCTCCATTTGCACAGCAGCTCCAAGACCCACTTCTCCAATGTCCCTCTCCCATCCAGTCACAATTTCACTAGTCAATCCCCTAAACCACCAAAATAACCTCTCCCCTGCCACCTCTGTTTTCAACTCGCTGTACCACCATCTTCACCAAAATTTCAGTCCATTACACCACTCCACAGCTTCACAGTCACCTGCGCAATCAACACCACCATCCAAGCCACGGCAAGACAGTAGTTTTTCCATCCTACACACACGCCCTTCGCACACACCACGAAATCAGTCACACACGAATCACACACCACACGCAGCAAGTTCATATAAACACAATCGCACACATAGACATAACTAATCACAAACACACACATACACACACAGAAGACCACAAATTGCAATCCCAAAGCCCCAATTTCCCGTCACCCGAAGTCAATTCATCACTATCCTCCAACCCCCAACTGTGACAATAGCAATCCGCAGCCCCCCTCCCCATGTTAATTTTGAAATCGGAGAGGGAGAGCTGAAGAGGAGACCGAAACAGAGAGAGAGGGGAAGGGATTAATCAGAGCAGAGAGAGAGAGAACTGGGAAAGAGAGAGACAAAACAGAGAGGGAAAAAGCTGGGGATCAGATAGAGACAAAATCGAGAGAGATAATCAGAGGGCTGGAGAACGAAAAAGAAAAAAAATTTTTTTGAGAGAAAACAAGAAGAGAGGGAGAGAAAGAAATTGAAAGAAAATAGAAAGGGAGAGCAACTGGAAGAAGAAAGAAAGAGACTGAGAGTGAAAAAAGAAAGAAAAGAAAGAGATTTGGTCCCAACAAGAGAAGACGAGAGAATAAAAAGAAAAAAAAAGGGGAAGAAATAGACCAAGGAGAGAGAGAGAGATAAGGAGATCAGATAGAGCGTAGAGAGAGAACGAAATAGAGTTGGGGAGAAGAGTGTATTTTCCAGATGAAGAAGAGAACCGATAAAATGTCTAAAGGTTGAAGACGACTTGACGAGGGGAATCTGTTTTTTTTTTTTTTTTTGTTTGTTGTTTTGTTGGTTTTGTCCCAGTTGTAGTTTATTTTATTTTATTTGGTTATTCTTTTATCGTTTGGTGGTTTATTTCCAATTTAATTAAGCTTGACTGTTGATTGTTGTTTTTCTTTCTTTCTTTTTTTCTTTTTCCACATTTGTTTCAGTAAATTAGTTAATTTATTTAGTTTAAACTAGCTAAGATTTTTTTTTTATTAAAATCTGACTATCTGTGTCCGGTCCCTCATGTTTTTTTTTTTAGTATTGTTAATGGGCCTTAACAACTTCATCTTTTTGCAATTACGTCCCTACTATTTGTGAATCAACCCTTGAATTCTTGAGTTCCTGTCAATTATGTCCTGTAAATTATGTTTTGACCCGCAAGATTTCATTTTCCTTCAATTAGGTCCCATGACTTGCAAATTCCCCCATAATTTGCTGAATTTATTGTTTTGCTCCTCCAATTTACCTTAATTTTGCATTGCTACTCCACTAGAGTTAGTTGTTTTTATTTTGCCCCTCAAGTCTTATAGAATGTTATTCGTAGTCCCCTTAGTTGTTAGAATTTACTATTTCCCCCAATTTGTGTTAATTTATATTTTGCTCCTAGATTTGTGTAGATTTTTTTTAATTGTTGCCCCCATTAATTTAAGTTTACTATTTGGCCCCAATTTACTCTACTTTCTTATTTATTTATTTATTTATTTATTATTTTTTTTCTCCTCTAACTTGCTATAATTTACATTCTTCTAATGTGTTAGTATTTCGTATTTTACTTTTTATTTCATTAAATAGTTGCCCCTTAAACTTGTGCGTTCGTTTTTAAGCTTTGGTACCGGGTCTTCAAAAAAGGTATTTTCGTTACCTTTTAATTGCTTCTTTACGTGCTCCAACGTGCTTTAATGTGATATTTTATGCATTTTTTATGTGTTTTTTATTTTGTGCATTTTTGTGTATTTATTTATTTTTGTGTTATTTAATTTTTTAAATTTTATTATTATTTGACAAAAAATATAATATTTTTGCATTTAGTTAGTTAATGTAATAGTTAGATTATTTTTCTCATATTTTAGTAAAATTTTGTATATAGATAGAAAGTGTAACAGATAGAGCATTTTTTTTTTTACTTTTTCCCCTTTAAATTGTAAATCAAACCCCCGGTGTAATAGTTAGGGTTTATTGCTTTTGCATGCTTATGTGTTTATTTCTTTTATCGCTTTTCTTAGGATTTTTGCATCTAGAATATTATGCTTATGTGTTATGTGCTCCTATGTGACCTTACATGTTTTTTTTTTTTTTTTTTTGGGTCATATGTGCCAAAAAGGCAACATTCAGCTGCATTGCGATATAATCACAATTCATGAAGCTTAAAACTCACACCACCATCAAAATTTTCTAGGAGCATTCATTATATTAAAATACAATATTGCACAAGGCGAAGGTAATAAAAGAGGTTGTTGACATGAACATTACAAAAGAGTAAAAAGTGAGAAGGGCATCTTCTTATGTTATCATTCTAATACGATGCAATTCCGATCCTTATCTGCTCCATTCAAACTCGGCACCAGATCTGGCATTGGCGTTGTTCATCCGACTAGCATCTTCTGGCTTCATGGAAGTTGCAAAAGCGTGCCAACCTAAAAGGTATGGCAAGATAAAATTGAATCCTGAGGTAAGAACTGCAAACTCTGCCTTTGTAATAGGGATGTAGATACTCTCATCCACGTTTATAAGCTTGTTTTGTACACTGAGATTAAAGAAGTGGCCAGAACCATCCGGCAGGGGTTCTACTTTCAGCACTTTCCTGACCCTACCTTCATCACTTTTTCCTTTAAAAGGATCATGGAAAAATTCACAAGAATCTTTTGCTCCAAGGCTAATCAGACTTCCAATCTCAGTTACTGACAATGAATTATGATATTATGATATTCCATCACCACACTAGTCCAACGCTAGTTGTGGATTTTTTCTCTTCCCGGTAGTCCAACGCTAGTGGGATCTTTTTAGAACAGGCTAGTCCAACGCTAGACTGTGACAGCCCCACCTTACCCAGAGGCGCACCAAAGGGCTTAGCGGACTACCTGCCTAGCTTTCGCCAGGACTCGAATCACGCACTCACGCAAACCTCCGAGCGTAATTAACTCAAAATAAATAAACTAAAATAAAATAAAATGGAATAACATAAAATACACTCAGTTTATTTACTTAAAGGGTACAAGTCACATCCAAAGTTTACATGTCATAATTTACATGATTTTCACAAAGATAGCCTAACACAGTTTGGCTATTACAATAACTAAACATTTATAATAATAAAAACTAGTTAGTCCGGCTTTAATTTTTCGAGCAACCTGAGTAAAGGAAAACAAATAAAAGGAATGAGCTATAATAGCCCAGTGAATGTCCAATTCATGCAATCATATCAAAACTCATTATTTTAGTAAATAAAATAATCAATAAGTTAAATAAACAAGATATGAACAATTTAATTATCAAGTAGTCAAGGGCGGATACAGGGCTCAACTACGGGAGCAAGCTCAACCGCAGGAAAAGCAAGTACTGATCATGGAAACATGACATTTAGACCGAGATAATAGCTCAGGTCTTATGTCAAGGAACATGCCAGTTTTATCACGCAAGCCCTAACCACCTTCACCTTATAACCTCCGTACAAGCTACCATATCCAAGGAGTAATCTCAACCTGGGAGGGCCAACACGCAAGAAAGTTCGATCCAGAGTTGGCCTCTTCGAGGATTCACAAGTCAAAAAGGAAATAACATCACGCCCTAAAACACCCAGCACCTTATAACCTCCCAAGCCTATCTGAGTTGACTATCCGTGAAGTAACGATAAAGTTAGTCATGGAAGTCTCATGCACAAATAACACGTTGAATAGTGAAAGCATATAACACATTACGGAATAGATGCGATAAAGTACACATCTTTCCTCAAGTAACACATTTTATCACATAATATTTGCAAGTGTAACATAATATTTACAAGTAAAACATAACATTTCATGCATCATGCACACATAAAGACACTCACCTGGAATGCCTAAGAAAATATCTCGTAAAATGGTCGTGATGCGTTTTCGGACCCTGAAATTTAAAAGAAATAAAATATAATGAAAACTCTAGTAAATTTAGTAAGAAAAATTCAAGAAAACACCCCACTTATTTCTAGGGTTTTGGTTTTAGGGTTTCTAAGGTTTAGGGTTTACTTATTCTAAGAAAAATTTAATCTATCACTAGATCATTTCTAAAAATTCCTACACTTCAATTTCCTTCAATTGAATACATTCTAGGCTTAAAATCTCACTTGTCAATTTTTCTTCTTTTAATTCTACCAAAATTTTGGCAGCATTTCCCCTTAAAATCGGACTAACCCAAATTTTTTCCCTGCAAGAAAATTCAACAATCCAACCCAATTCAGCAAGTTCTACAACTTTTATATTCAACTCAAGTTCAAATTCAATCAAAATTCCACTAAATTCCAAGGATTTTACCCCAAGAATCATCAACCAAACAACATCTAAAACATGAAATTTCAAGGTTTAAAGGCCATATACTAGTCTATCTAACCACAAGAACATCTTATCTAACAAGTAAATCTCCAATTCAAACTAAGTTTTCAAAGTAGTAATATCAAGAATCTAGGTTTAAGCTTACAAATAAAACTAATTAAAACATGAAATTAATACCTTAGATATGCTTAGAAAAGAAAGAAACCCACTTCCTATGGTGGATTTGCCCAAAATTTGGTGATTAAGCTTCAAGAAGTTGAGAGTAAAAATGAGAGAAGAAGAGGAAAGGGGATGGCCGGCCAAGAGGGAGAAGAAAGAGAAAGAAATAGTCTAGGAAAAATGGAAAAGAAATGAAGAAAAGGTGGGAAAATGATTAACCAATTAAAACCTCACAAGAGTAAAGTAAAAAGGTGGTCTTTTAATGCAAGAGGTGCTAACTTGGATTAATTTGATTGGTGGATCTCAATACCCTCTTATCACTTAATACTAACAATAATAAAACACAAATTATTAAAGCAAAAATAGAGTAAAATTGGAAGAGAAAATCTGGCCATAAAGAAGAAAGAAAAAGAAAAAGAATTTCGGCCAAAAAAAGAAAAGAGAAGAGAGAAGAATTTTCGGCCAAGAGAAAAGAAAAGAAAGAAAAAAATTTCAGCCAAGGTAAAAGAAAATAAAGCAAGAAAATAAGTGAAAATTTTGAGCAAAATTGAGATAAAATTCAAGTAGTCAAAAGACTAGAAAATAGTAAAGTGAACTAATCAAAATTTAAACACTAATATAAATTAAATGGTCAAGTAAAATTATTCTAACTTTAGTACTTAAGTGTTCTTGCTTAAAATGAAAATCTTAACTAATTAACCTAATTAACTCAAGAAATCTTCTAACTAATAAATCAAGGTTTAACACTTAACCCTAAATAAGAAAAAAAGTCTCTTGTAAGTGCATTTCTAGGGTGTTACATAGACCCTTAAGACATCTTAGAATTAGGTGCATTCGTGTGCATTTCACATTCCACACACTTCTAGTTTTCTTTCCATTTGGCATGATTTTATTATTATTATTATTATTATTATTATTATTATTATTATTATTATTATTTTGACACACTTTTTGCATGACATCTAGGTTGCATCTCACTTAGAAATTAGGACATTTGTGTGATTTGACTAGAAATAGTCGCCTACTCACGTCGGAAGTGGTGGCGTACATGCCGTTCCCCCCTCCGTGAGTAGAAACATTTAGTCACGAGTTATTAGTCTCCCGTACCCGTCATGTTGCATCCCCAATTTCTTCAATCACTTATTATATATTATTATTTTCTTTTCTTTTGCATTACATTTTGCATAAAAACTCGTGACTCCCTCAAGGTCTCGACTCGGGTTTCACAATTAATGCGATAATTCCTACCAAGTTTCGACAGGACATTCTGACCCTCCCGATATTCACATTGAGGCTTAGGATTTGCATTCATTTAGATACATCCAAACGCGATAGAACTTAGGGTTAATTCAGGAAAATTTGATTAAACCTCGCAACTAGCCTCGACTAGGTTGAAAGGGTGCCTTCGGCGCAAGCCTTTGCCTTCCCTTTCTTCAAATGTGACTCCCGGACCTTTTTTCTCTCGTTTTTCGTAGACCGGAGTCAAAAAAGAGTTTTAAAATATTTTTCTAAAATTTTTATTTTTGTTTTATTAAATAATTTTTTCGGGTGACTTGGTACACCCTAACTCAGTACCAAGTGGCGACTCCATTTTAAAAATAAAACCCTTTTTCAAAAAGTATTTGGCCACATCTGTCGCACTTTTAGTCCCGGCCTTGTTTTCTTTAAAATACCATTTTTCTTAAAATACACTTTTTTACTAAAATTTAATTTTTTCTCACACATGCACAGTTTTTCTAAAAACCTTTATTTTCAAAAGGGTCACCGAGACCGGACCGTCTTTTTGGACGCGACAGTTAACGACTACACCTTTACCCTTTGCCCATGATTTTTTTAGGGCGCGACACCTAATGTTAGGTTTGTGTCATTGTAAAGTTTCTATTTTGATGAGTGAATGTAAGCTCAAATTGAATGAAAAGGAAGAAATTTTTCTTGTATCTTTTGATGGTGAAAATAAATGCCATGGTTTTCGAATGTCATTTTATTTGAAGCTGATAATTGCCACTTCGGTATCTTTCTGATTCCAAAATAATGCAAATTGCAAGGGAGAATTAGAATGACACCGAAAAGGAATTTGAACTTTGTGTTAAGGAATCTGAATGGTACAAAAAGGAATCCCAGCTTAGCCTAAAAGAGAAAGAAAGCTACAATTATTGGCACTAAGAAATGGATTAAGGAGCTAGGGCAAGATGCGTTTTTATTCTAGAGACCTTGAAAATGTTTAGCAAACTTCACCAAGCAAGTTTGGATGATTGTTTTGAGAATTCAAGCACAACAAAAGGAATAAACATGCAGAGCATACGACTCCAACCATTTCACAAGGGGAGTTATTGTTTCATACCTACAATATCTTATTTACCTTTGGAATGTGTTGTATAAGTTGTTGTAAGATTAAAATAAGGTGATGTCACATGCTTGTGAGTTATTGCTAGCAATTGTGATTTTTGTTTTTATTCCCCTACTTGTTGAAATTACTTTATGTGCTTTGGCAAATGCTTTCTTCAAGTACTAAGAAATAATTATTATATGATTTGGAGTTTTGTTCTTATAGAAAGTATATCTTGTAAAGGGGTTAGAATTATGTCTAAATTTTGTATGTTTGATGAAATTTCTCTTCTTTACTTAATTTCACATGTTAAATGCTAATCATGGTCAATTAGCATACTCATGTAATCTGTGATGTAACATCTGTTATGAGGGATAAAAAAAGAGAAGAAAAAAAAGAAAAGAAAAAAAAAAGAGAAAAGGGAAGAAGAGAAGAAAAGAAAAAAGAATAATATAACTTTTTTCTACTCCAATGGTTCTTGTACTTAGTAACCGGGAGTTTTCATCCAAAAATGTCGACTTTCGCGTCAAATGGTACTTGAACTATGAGTAATGCATTGCAAATTCAAGTAAGTAAATTGTTGAGTAACCAGGGATCTTCATCCAACCAATGTCTATTCTTGCGTAAAAAGACAGTTTTACTTCTCGAATATAGTTTTTGCTATTTGCTTAAGATTGAGATGTTGAGTAATTGGGAACCTTCATAACCAATGTTGGTTTTCGCATCAAAAGATACTCTCGTATTTTAAGTAACTAGTTCACTAGATTAAAATTCCCTCATGTGGAAAATGAAATTGATCATAGACATGTGATGCACTTTGATTGATCATATGATTTATTTACTTGTGAAATTCGATAAGGCAAAGAAATTAAGTTGAACTTGCTTAATTGTGATATAATTCCTTCATCTCTGCTTAATATTATGAGTATTAAAAACAAGACGATAAATTGATTAATGGTTGTTTACTCAATATTGAGGAAATACATTTTTAGAACGCACATGTGTGATTTCAATGCTTGAATCATTAGTTGATCTCGCACTTTCTATTTGCTTGAGGACAAACAATGATTCAAATGTGGGCGAATTGACAAATGTCTAAATTATGCTTCTAATTTGTTTGTTTTAGTGTGAATCTGACTCATTTTGTATATTTTTTATTCGAATTTAGAATTTTAAGGCTATAATAATTTGAGCAGATTGACACACAAGTTTTTGAAATTTTTACAGGCTAAGGACATTCAAACAGATTGGATCAGTTGGAGCACGTCATTTCTCATTAAAAAGGAAAAGAGGAGAAGCATCAACCCGTTCTAATAGAAGTGGATGATTGATATTTCCCTCGATCATTAGTTTAGATACCATAAAAGACTTTCTCATTTGATTTAGTAAATTTTCTTTTAAAAATTGTTACAAAAGAGACAGATCAAAGTCGGGCCGTTTTTCTTTTCCATAAAAAAAAAGAAAAAAAAACCTTTTCTTCGCTAGTTTTCCCTTTTTGAGCCTTCAGAATATATGATTTTCGTTTGACAACCCACTTGAAGATCGTACCCCACACTGGGGCAATTTTGCTTTAGTTTCATCCCACACTGGGACAAAGTTTATTTCAATTTGTGTTTCCAAAAAAAAAAAAAGAAAGAAAAAGAAAAGAAAAAAAAAGAGAAAAGAAAAGAAAGGAAAAGGGAGACAACTGAAAAAGGAACCCCAAAGAAAGTAATAAAACTGGGGCAAATATTTTAGAAGAAAAAAAAAGAAAAGGGAAAAGAACCCCAAAAGTCAATAACAAAGCCGGGGTGAAAATTTTGTAAGAAAATGAAAACTGTCAAAACTGGAGCAAATTTCTTTGCAAATGCGACCTCAAGTTGTTTAAACTTTTCATGAATTCTACTTTCCAACCTCAACATCTTCAGCACATTACCCATCCCATTTCAAAAGCCAAGAATGTTACCGGCTTTCGTCTGTATTTTGTGACAATTTTGAAATGAAAATTTGTGAATCAACTGGCATATGATGTTAATATATCTATCCCAAATTGTCAGGGGAGGATTGCCTTACTGATGCCAAATATTCTTCGAGCACTAGTCTGTTTTAATGGAAAAAAGAAAGATTATCTCAATTTTGGACACTGTCGTTCATTTCATTTCTTCCCCTGAAGTCAGTAATCTAGAAGGATCCTATGGTTAGGAGAATGTGATAGTTGAAGGCTCACGGATGAGAAAACCAGTATGCCGACATGAGATACATTGGGAAGTTGATGACAACAATTGATTGAGGTTTCTCGCCTGCATTGATCAGTTTGTGGCAATGTTAGAGTTCAAATGGGAATGACATCCAAAGATCAAAAGGCATCTTTTAAGCCATCATTTTAAAATCAATTTTTTTAAAAATGTTTCATTTAATTGTATTTCATTTAGTCTTTATATGTTTTGTGTACATAATTTGTTTTACATTATTGCATGAGAAGCATTTTCTAACCAATTTATGTTTTGAAAAATTTGACGTTTGCTTTGTTTAAATTTGAAATAAAAGCAAAGTCAATCCTAAGTTTATCAGAAGTCAAAGACATGCATAAATTGCAAGCCTATTTGGGAGATTTGATTTGAATCATTAATCAGAGGCCATCGAATTTGCAAAACTTGTAGAAAGTCAGGCAAGAGATCGTATCAGAAATTCAAGATGAAAATACTCATGTTTATATGCACTAGTAGAGTCAAGAGACCGCCAAATGGTGGCATCACTTTTGCAATTGTAGTTACTTTCCCTTTTTGCAAGTGCAATCACATCGTCATCAATTGAGGCCTTCGTCAAGAATAAAAACTGGGGCAATTTTTTTAAAATAATGATGATTTGGTCAAGGGCACGATTCATTTCAAAGATTGATTTCAAAATTGACACTAGGGCAAATTTTTTGAGAAAAATTTGATTGTAAGAATAAATTTGATGCTTTATGCTTGAAGAAAAACTTGTAATAGACCGATTCGTACTGGGGCAAACTTGTTGGAATGATTGATTTGAAATGAATTTTGATTTTCAAATGGGTTTGATGCCATACACTGGGGCAAAATTTTTTTTGAAAATTTTGATTTTTGAGTTGACTTGTATGCAATGCTTGACAGTTATTTTAAGTTTTCCTTTTTTTTTTTTTGGCTAACCCCGTATACGAGGGAGGCGCCACTACTAGATTTTATTAATCATAAAAAACCTGAGGGGGACCAAACCTTACCTCATTATTACAATAGGAAAGCATAAATGAGGAGTACTACTCCTTTTATAGCACACTATGAATAAAAGTAAAATCCTAACCAATTCTAATAGAAGGAAACCCTATTCTATCAATCCTAAATTCTCCCTTAGCAAGTTTTGGCAACTATTGCTCTGTGTTATAAATAATCAACGATCCAATCAAGCATCCTTCATTTGATAAAATATCTGCCAATTTATTAGCTTCTCGAAAACAATGAGAAATTGAAAGAAAAGCATCCGAACATTCAAACAACATATCCAAGCTTTCAGCAATGGACCATGGACAAGCAAACTTCCTAGAGAGAATGTTTACTAACAACAAGGAATCAGTTTGCACATGAAACTTACCAAAGCCTCTGGCCAAACATAGTTTAAGCCCAGTTAATAAAGCTATTACCTCAGCTTGCAAACTCGTAACATGATGAAAATGACAAGCAAAAGCAAGGATCAAATTACCACGATCATCCCTAAGGACACCTCCACCTCCGCCTACTCCTGGATTCCCCTTGGAACAACCATCTGTATTAAGCTTTAGTTCTCCACTAGGTGGTCTATTCCAGTGAGTGAAAATGACCCTTGGTCATTTTGAAAGCTTTGAAACCCAACTATAAAAAACCTCCCATGAAGTTGGAATTTGATGCAAATAGAAACAAATTGTATAGAGAATAAGTTCCTCAACTCATCAAAAATCCAAAATACAATTGTCTCTACTGAAGTAATCACATCTTCAAAAAATGCCAAATTTCTAGCTTTCCATAAAAACCAGCACACCAAAGAAGGCAAAATGCAAAAAATAAAACCTAAGAATTTATTGTGCTTATATCCAAACCACCAATCTACCAAAATAGTTCGAATAAAAGATCCTGGAGACCGTACACCACAAACAGTGGCAAACCTCATCCAGACATACCAGGCTAAACCACCATTAGCAAAAAGTTGATCAATGGACTCAACCTGCGATCTTGCACAACAAAAGCATTTTGATGGTCCATAAAAACCAAAATTATAGAGAATTGGGAATATTGGTAACCTCATCTTCAGCAAACGAAGCATAAAAAAGGATATTTTCTTTGGTAGACATTTATGCCAAATCATGGAAGACATAAAAGACATCGAGGCAGTTCTCCTTGCATGCATGAAAGCAGAAGAAAGAGAAAATTTACCATGATGTGTTAAATTCCAAACCATAGTATCCGAGAGAGAAGATGTTGGGGACTTCTTCATTAGCACTTTATGAACAAGTTGTTGAGGTAACATCTCATGAAGTTTTTGTGAGTCCCATGAACCGTGAGAAACAAAATCACTAACAGCATGGTTCCCTGGAGCAACAACCTGGTGTGCCAGAAGTCCATCTCCAATCCAGTTATCCCACTAAAAATTACACCCTCCATTTTTAACTAAAAACTGAATGTGTGATTCTGCAAAATCCCGAACCAGCAACATTCTTTTCCATGTATGTGAGTCTGTTCGCCTTTAGTTCTACCTCATTTGGGTGTTTCTTTTTGCAATATTTAGCCATAAAAAATTCTGCCCATAAGGATTCACCTTGCCGAAATCTCCTCCATAAGCTTAATGGAGAAAGCCTAATAAATATCTTCCAATGATCTCAACCCCACTCCACTTTCCTTCTCCGGCTTACAAAGATCCCCCCATTTGATCCAAAAACATTTTCGGGACCTATCATTTGAACTCCATAGAAAGGCAACAAAAGTTCTTTCCATGTCACGAAAGACCTGTTTAGGAGGGCTAACAGACGACAATATATGCAAAGGCATAGAAGAAAGAACATGTCTTATGAGAATGAGTTTACCTCCCGAAGATAATAGGCGAGCTTTCCAAGTCAGTACCCTTTGTTGTATTCTTTGACATAAATCAGCAAAAAAACACCTTCTTACGATGCCCATAGAACAAGGGACAGCCAAGGTATTTAACTGGGAAAGATGCTTCAGAAAAACCCGTTATCTGAGCTATCAATTGTTTACGCTGACGGGAAATCTTATCATGCACCAAAAAACAACTTTTATGTACATTAATCACCTGTTCCAGAGACCTGCTGATAATGATTCAACACCTTCAAAATCAATCTCAACTGAATTCAGAAGTAGCAGAATGAAAAAATCATAACATCATCTGCATAAGCTAAATGATTAATAGCCGGGCAACCATTTGGAATATAGAATCCTTTAAAGCTACGAAATGTATTGAGAAGATTGAGAGACCTGGATAGCATCTCAGCAGAAAGAATAAACAAAGAAGGTGAGAGGGGATCTCCTTGCCTCAAACCCCTATGAGACTTGAAGAAACCAACCGGAGCACCATTGACTAATATAGAAAACCAACAATTAGAAATCAAACGCCAAACCATGTCAATCCAACACTCTCAAAATCCAAAAGCACGTAATACCTGTATCAGAAAAAACCATGAAACCTTATCATAGGCCTTAGCCATATCCAGTTTCAACACTACATTCCCTCCTCTATTTTTGTGACCAATTCCAGAAATTAATTCTTGGGCTAGCAAAAAATTATCTGAGATGAGACGATTTTTGACAAATCCACTTTGTTCCCTGGAAATCAGCTTTGGCAAAACTAGTTGCAAGTCTATTAGCCAATAGTTTGGATAATAATTTATTAAAAAAATTACACAAACTAATTAGTCTGAAGTGAGAGAAATCTTGCAGGAGCTTGATTTTTAGGGATAAGCACCAAAGAAGTCGAAGTCATGTATCTAGGTAGGGATCCACCACAGAAAAACCATTTGATTGCGTTAATCACATCCTCAGAAATAACATCCCAGCAAGATGTAAAAAACTTGCCTATATACCCATCAGGCCCCGCGGCACTATCACCATCCATATCAAAAACCACACGTTTAATCTCCTCATGAGAAGGGATACATTGAAGCATATCATTATCCTCCATAGATATGAGTTTAGGAATTACATTAGGGATATCCCCATAGTCCGAAATTGAGGGACTAGAGAAAAACTTGCTGGAAATATTTCACTGCCTCTTCTCCAATATTGTGGTTATCCACTAACCACTAGCCATTTTTAGCTTTAATCTTATGAATTGCTGAGCTGATCTTTCTTTGAGTAACGCATGCATGAAAAAATTTGGAATTGTGATCTCCTTGTTCCAACCATTTCATCCTTGCCTTTTGTCTCCAAAAATTCTCCTCATCAATCAAAGCTTGCCTCAACTTATCTTGTGCGATGCAAACAGCTGACCTAGTGTCACCATTAGAGGTATTCTGGGCAGTAAGATCAGCCTGTTCCACTGCCTCTTCAGCCTGCTTAACTCTATCAAACACATTCCCAAAAATGTTTTTATTCCATACTCTCAATTCCTCTTTTAGCTTCTTAAGTTTACTCATTAAAACTATCAGTGGATTCCCCTCAAAATCCTGTTGCCAACATCGTCGAACCATATCCAGGAAACCATGATGAGAAACCCACATGTTATAGAAACGAAAAGCTTTAGGCTTATTATCCATCCTTGTCACTATAGAAATTAATAAAGGTGCATGATCAAAGGGAGCACGAACTAGATGTGAAATGTCAACTTGCAAACCAGCTTCATACACTGCATCATTGATCAAGAAGCGATCCAATCTTTTCCATATCCGAGCTGCACCATTCCTATTATTGCACCAGGTATAAGATGCTCCAGAAAAGCCAGCATCAGAGAGTTCTCCATCAGAAATAAATGAGAGAAAATCCCTTGCTTCCTCCATTCTAAAAGGCCTCCCACCCTTCTTCTCATGCACACTTAAAATACAGTTAAAGTCACCCCCTACTATCCAAGGACCATTCGGTTTATCACTCAGCAAATCTGCCCACAAATGCATGCGTTCTTCAGGAGTACAAGCAGCATGGACTAAGGATGTAGTTACCCTACTAGCCAAGTGTGGGTGTTGCATTATTATAGATAGATGTTGGGAACTCTCCCCAACTTTATTGATGACAAAAGGAGATTTAAAGAAAACCCAAACAGACCCATGATTATTACAAATCACACCATCAAACTTGAGATGGAAACAAATGTTTTGAGACAAAGACACAGTACATTTTGGTTCACATATAATAAGTGTAGACACCAAATTTTGACACACCATTTATTTTCAAACACTGGGGGGTATGTTTGCACTTTTTGTTACAAATTTTAATTTTTAATTTTTCAAATAATTTGGGGGGGCAAAATAGTAATTTTATCTGTAAATATTTTTCTATCAACTTTTGGGGGTTTTAAATTCATATTTTTACTTTTATGTGAATTTGTTAATTTCTTATGATTTTTCTGGATTTAATTGGCATTTTTTTATTATTTTTGTACCAGCTAAGGGCAAAATCGTCATTTTAAAATTAAATTCTTTTTCACCATTTTTGAGTTAAAAATGCATTTTTCAGTGTTTTAAACTTATTTTTAGTTTTTGGTAATTTTTTGAGGTCAATAATTATTTTTCCGTGAATTTTCATTGCCCAAGGGCAAAATCGTCATTTTACAAATTAAATTCATTTTTCACCAATTTTGAGTAAAAAATGTAATTTTCAGTGTTTTAAACTTATTTTTAGTTTTTGGTAATTTTTTTGAGGTCAATAATTATTTTTCTGTGAATTTTCGTTGCCCAAGGGCAAAATCGTCATTTTACAAATTAAATTCATTTTTTTCACCAATTTTGAGTCAAAAACTCATTTTCTAGTGTTTTAAACTTACTTGTAATTTTTGATAATTTGTTGAGGTCAATAGCTATTTTTCTGTAAATTTTGTCATCCAAGGGTAAAATTGTCATTTCACATCCCAAACTCATTTTTCACCAATTTTTAGGTCCCAAATTCATTTTTAGATTTTAAGCACTAAGTTTCTATTTTTTTTTAGGGTGAATTTTTATTAACAAATTTGTTATTTACATTTTTCTTTTTTTTTAATTATTATTTTTGTAAGAGAAAATAGATTTTAAGGATAAAATTGTAATTTTTGTAGTCAAGAGCATTTTAGTCTTTTAGCCCTTTCTTGGAGGTTAAGACTTGTGCAGTATAAATACCCCACTTAGGAATTTTTAAAAAGGATGAAAAATGAGAAAACCCTAAAATACTATTTCTTGTGTGATTTTTTGGATTAAAACACACATTCAACACACAAAAAGAAATACACACAATTTCTGCCGGCGTCTTCAAAGTTCCGTTTACTGTTCATCAGCAAGCTAAAAGTTACCAGTTTTTTTCCAGTCCACTTTACAGGATCAAAAAGGTGAGTTCTTACTTAATTGATTCACTTATTATTTCATTTCTCTTTATGTAAATATGATTTTCTTTGGCCAGTTGTTTGAAACTTTGTTTAAGTCTACCGGATTATTCTTCTTTTTGGTTTGGATATGGTTTCTGGTTTCGTTTATCTTCATTTTCTGAAAACACTCTGACCTCCACCATCTCCTCCCTCATTTCCACCGCCTCACCACCATCTCTTCTCCCTCCCTCCACCTTGCAACCACCGAGCCACCATACTCCAGCAGGCTTCCTCTATCTCTTCTCTCTTCAACCCTCTCTCGTCAACCAAAAACCACCCCCCCCCGAACCAAAGAACCACCTCCACCAGCTATCAGCTGGAAACCAACCTACCCAAACCAGCAATTGCTAACATCCACCACAGCCACGCCGAACAATTGCCACTGAAACCACCCCACGAGCACCCTTGTTACCTACGATTTTTCGGACGCGATAGGATTTTGGCGACTCCACTAGGGATCACTAGTGAGTTCGAGCACAAGGCTTAATCACCTTTTCCTTATTTAACCCTTCTATTCCATTGCGTTTGGATGTTAGGATTGCATTTTTTTTCTTTTTTAGGTTTTTAGGTTTTTCTTTTGCATCTCACACACTTCCCGTCTCTCGGCTACTTATGTGATATATGTATGTTTTATTTACTTTTGTTTTATCCGACCACGCTTGCATTTGGGAGGGGATCAGTCACCCTTAGAGCCCACGCGTTATATTACATTCCCTCCTCTCATAAGGAGCACTTCATACGTGCATTCGATGTTTTTACCCTTTTTCTCTTTTTGGTGGTTGTCACCCACCCGTCCCTTTAGGAATTAGGATCGATCTACTTAGACGTGTGACCGTGGCACGACGTGCACGTAACATTGTCTAGGAGATCACCCAAACTCCCGACTTGAGTCCACAAGTCTAGAGATTTGGGCTGTAAAAATCGATTCGCTTGGACATGTAGGCCGTGGCCTCGACGTGCGCGTAGCAGTGTCCAGGGAATCACTCGAACCACCGACCTGGGATCTTTGGAATTGACGGACTTGTTACTTTTTGGATCCCTCAGTCTGAAGGTTCGGGAACCGAAGCCTTAATTGAGTCTAGATGCATTAGTGAGCCCAACCTCATGCATCCATGTAGAATAACCTAGGATAGAGTCAGCTTTACCCTGCTAGGTACATCAGGCACGAGAGGAGGGAATCCACCCCCTTTTTACTTTTTCTGTTGTATTGTTTACTATTTTTGCTTTATCAATGTGTTATGTGATATTTGTTGATTAAACTAACGCACTCTCTCTCTCTTATTCTTTGATTGCATCCACAACCGTAGAATAAAGAGACCTGGCATGGTGCTCTCATAGGAAGCCAACCCTCTTTTGACACGTTTAAATTTTGTTTTTCATAATTGATTTCCTCGAGAAAGATGGATTGTAAACAAAATACCAAGAGTCAAGTCGTTGTAAATTGTGTAAAAATCTCGAAAATCTAGTTTTTCAATAAAAGGTGTAATTTCAAATCCTTTTCAAAGTTTATTCATTCTTGTTGTACTTGTCAATTTTATCCGAACTAATTTTTTTTAAGCCAATAAATGCACGCGAGTGGTCCAAATTTTTGCACAGCTTGTATTTATCCTTTTTCAAAAAATTAAAATGTCATTTTTACCGTATCCCCCACCCTCCCATCCCACATTACGCAAAAGAGATTTTAAAGGGATGTATTTTATCATACTTTAATAAACTGACATTTCTGACTTGTACGTCTCTATATAAAGTCATGATTTTTATTTCTTTCAATGTTGTGTCCCGTAACCTTTTGGAGGTTCGATTTTTTTTTAGCCAAATATTTTTAGAGTTAATAATTTCTTTTGTACAGTTTATGGTCCATCCTTCTCGAAGAAATTTTTTGCATCATTGTTAGATATAAAATAATAATAATAATAATAATATTTTTAGGACATTTTTAAATTTTGGACATTTTCGCATACTTTAACTTGCTTAATAAACTACCATCATGCATAAACCCTAGAGGGAATGCCATTTCGGGAATCCCATAATAGAAACCATCCTTTTGTCTTGGGTATGTAACCCTGAAAAGGCATTGCACGTTTAAATATCAGTAAATCCTGGTGGGTGAGACCTTAGGTAAGGTAATCTGATCAGATCGTATTTTGAATCAGCATGAGTACTCCACGACGCATCAAGCAGATGTTGACGGTCCCGCCAGAGGTTCGGAAATGGCCAGAGCTTCTTCTTCCTAGTGAGATCAACCAAGTAGCAGCATTTTTAGGGCCCATTGGTGATTTTAAAGAAATAGAGACAAACGGAGTGTTTGATAGAAGCTCTGATTCATCTATGGGACCCGACTTGTTCAGCAGTTTAGGATCAGAGACAAGGAATTGACCATTACAGTTGAAGAGGTAGCCGGCCTACTTAATTTGCCAGTGGAGCAGACGACCGTGATCTTTCCATATGTTTCTGGAAAAGTCGAGTTCTGTCGTTTCGCAGGGTTGAAGGAATCTACAGTGCAAAATTTTAATCAGAACATAAGCGTAAAATTCCTGTTTGATAGATTCGCAGATAAAGATGGGTTCGACAAGTACCTCGGAAGATTTCACGCTAGCATCCAAGATGGCATGGGCGCAAAAGAGAGTCTGGGTATACGGGTTTGTCATGGCAGGCATCTATTTGTTTCCGAGAGAAGACAAGAAGATCAATTTCAAGATAACTAAACTTATGTTCGATCTTTTCTCTGGGATCGGGGGTCAGAGAGCTTCCATAGTGCCTACTGTGTTAGCAGATATATTCGTTGCCTGCACTAATTGTCAGAAAGGAACGAACTTCTTTCATGCGTCTAACAGAATTCTGCATATTTGGGCAATGGAACATTTCAACAGGCACCCGTCTGTCCCCCATAGCTTGCCACTGGTCGGACATAATTGGATAGTTACTCATCATAAAAGGATTGATAAGAATAGCCCAATGAGAACGGCGTCAGAATGTCTAGACCTTTTGATGACTATACCTGATCAAAGGATTCGATGGGTTCTGGATTGGACAGACTGCATCAAAGCTACTCTCCGTACTAAGTTGGCCGATTTCATACCGTTACTGGGGACTCAGGGCATTGCGGCTTACACTCCGAAAAGATTTCTTCGACAGTTAGGGCGTATCCAGGGATTACCGCCGACACCTGATTTATCAGACTTCCTCATTATCTTTGACAAAGGAAATTGTCCCACTGAGATTCCTAGAAGATCAGAACTGACGAAAGCATGGGAAAGTCAGTGTACAGACCAAAATCTCCCATTCGATGCAAAAAACAAGGTTAATCCTGTAACCACTCCACAGTATGAGATGTGGCTCAACAATCAAAACGTTTCAACAAGGCAAGTTGTCATTGATCCTGCCGAAGAGATTGCTCGATTAAGAACCCTGTTAGAAATGAAGGATCGTGAACTGATACAAGAGAAGCAGAGTTTCAAGAAGAAGGAAGAGGCATATGAGTCTGTCAAACAACTTTACACAGAAGCAAAACAAGAGCTGCGAGAGAAGAAAAGGAAATGCTTGAAGCTGAAAGACTGACATCAATCACACGATGAACAGGTACTCTTGGGAGCCGGACCACAGCAAAGCTCAGCGCTTGGAAGACCAACTGAAGAAAGTTGTAGAATGTGTAGATGAGTTGACAGAATGATGTACTCTCTTATATTGAGATGGCAATGAAAATAGTGAAGTGTTTGTCTTTTCATGTTCAAGTTGTATGAAAGTTGACTCAAGAAATGAAAAGGCTATTTCTTTTGGAGCTGAAATCCATCCTGTTCAGATATTGAAAGGGGGGTCTCACCCTAAAGGATTGCATTTCATGCTAGGCCTACCCTTGGCATAATAAGGGCTCCCCCTAGGACATGCATTGAAATTATTTATACACTTACTAACTTCAGTATTTTTCTTTTTTCTTTTATTAAACAATAAATTTTGACAGTATCCAATAGTGAAATGATGGCTGAATCACGTTCCTCTCCAATATAAATTTCAGGTACGTTAAACCATAGCTTCATTTCAAAGAAGCCCCATCATTACCAGGTCTCAAAGTCAAGCTTTGAAGCGTGCAAACATGAGTTCAACTCAAGGAATTGTCCGAAAGAGTAACTCCAGCCATGCCAGTAGATTTTTCTGCATTGGGAGCTCAGCTGAGCGAGATGTTAGGCAAGTTCAATGATTTAAGTGCAGAAATGGCATCACAGAGGCGTGTCATTGACCAACTCGTTACGAACAACAGTGGTAGTGCCCTGACTAATCCTGTGTCGGTAGTTGACCACCCACCTGAACAAGTCAATCAATTAGCCTCTCACAGTCCAATGTGCAAACTATTTCACTCCCACCTTTAACCAATCCAATTGAAGGACTCCCTGCCCACTTTCAACCATGACCTTTTGCATATGCGTCCGAACTTTGCTCAGACAAACCGCACCTAATTATCCTATTCCTTCAATCCCATCCACAGATAAATCCGAAATATCCTACCCAATCCTCAAGCACCTCATCACCACAGCAGCAGAACCTTTTGTTTGGGACGTCGCTTCTCAGGGAAGGCCGGCTATAGATGAAATTGCTACACCTGTAAACAAGGATTTGCTTAAGAGACTGGATCGATTTGAGGAGTTCATGAAGAAAAAGTCAGGGATTGCACAAACATGGCTGATTGGATTATGATGATCTTTGTCTTTTCCCTGATGTCCAGTTGCCATTGGGTTTCAAGGCTCCCAAGTTTACCAAATACGATGGAACTGGTAATCCCAAAACTCATCTCAAGATGTTTGCTAACAAACTGGGCAAGCCGGTCGATGATGAAAACTTGCCCATGCATTTATTTCCTGAGAGTCTGGAAGGAGACGCGTTAGACTGGTATTCTAATCTAAAACCTCAAGAGATTAGGACCTTGGTTGGATTTGTCAACAACTTTTGTGAAAGTAATATGAATTTAACTGTGATTTGGCACCAACACGAACTACCCTAGAGAGCACCAAGAGGAAACCTTCAGAAGATCATAAGACCTATGCTAAACGTTGGAGAAAGCTGGCTGCTAAAGTTGAACTGCCCATGAAGTGAAGAGGAAATCGTTCGTACCTTTATTAAGGCACATGATCCCACCATACTTTGAGGAAATCTTTCGCATGACTGGAAGCTTATTTGCCGCCATCATTAACAAGTTAGAAGAGTATGATGAATTTGTCAAGTAGGCAAGATAGTTAATGTAACAGCTCTGAAACTGCAGTTGGAGGCTTTGCAAAACCAGAATCAGAACAATAATGGGAAGGAAGGCCCCGTTCAAGAAGAAAGAGGGGGAGACTGCTTTTGTTTGGATTCAAGACCTATCGTTTAGACCCAAAATTCAACATCGTCCCTCATATGCTACTTTTTACCCATAACTTGCAAATCCTCAGCCAGTTTACCACACTAATACATTGCCTCATTATCCTCAATCTGGTTATCCAAACTATCCACCTCCATTCCCAGCACCTCAGCCAACCTTTCAAAATTACCCTCGTCCCCATTATAATCCGAAACCGCCACAACAAAACAACGACCACATCACACAAAACCCATTTCAAGCCAATAGAGACCAAATCTAAAGGCCACCTCGAACTTACACCAATTTGGGCTGTCCCATTGACTAATTGTATGAGCAACTGAAAGCTGCTGGTAAAATTGGAGTGATTCCAGCAAAGGTTTACAACAAGGGTTTACCTGCAAGATACAATTCTCAAGCTATTTGTGCATACCATTCAGGGAGCCTAAGACATTTCACAGCTAATTGTTGGGCCTTAAAGAATCAAATTCAAGAAATGATTGAATTTGAAGAGATTGTTCTTAGAAGGCGAGGAGAACAGGGACCAAATGTAAACAAGAATTCCCTCCCGAAACACAAAAATACTGTGGGAGCAATCACTACTGATGATGAATTTGATGATCCTACATCATACATTGTGGATGAGTATGAGATTGAGAATGTGATGGAAACTAATCTGATCAAGATAAAGAGGGAGTCGAATGCTGAAGATTCAGGAGTGAAGGACAGAGATGCTATTTTAAAAGACGAATTGAAACAATCAGTGTTCGAGAAAGATGAGTCTTTCGTGTTAGAAAGATGTTTCAACCCTTTCGTTTTGGACTTATCGCCTTTTGAATGGGATGCATCAGATTCCATTGTGTTTGAATTTCCTGAACAGATGCCTTGTGAATAGTTTACAAGAAGTGCCTTGGAATTATGAGGAGCCTGTGTTGTTGATTGGAGATAAAAAATTGTTGAAGGAAGAAGTCAGCACTGTCACCAGGTCTGGGAGAGTTCTAGGAGATCATGAGAAGAACGATCCGCTCAAAGTCCAAGGAAACTCTATGCCACCCAAGCAACCCGTATTTGAAAAAGAAGCTTTGGATTTCTTGAGATTGATTAAGAGAAGTGAGTATAAGATAGTGGAACAGTTGGACAAGGCCCCTGCTCATATTTCTTTTCTGAACTTGATTCTGACCTCTGAGCCGCATCGAGAAGCTTTGCTCAAAGTGCTTAACGAAGCTCAAATCCCTAAGGATGTCCCTGTTGACAAGTTCTCTGGTATGGTGGGCAATATTCTGGCCTCTAACTATATTAGCTTTTCAGATGATGATTTGACTGCTGAAGGAATTAGACACAACAGAGCACTCTACATATCAGTACGTTGTAATGGAAAATTATTGCCGAGGGTTTTGATTGATAATGGATCAGCTTTAAACATTTGCCCATGGGGTACTCTTGTCAGGTTAGGATTATCTGATACTAAACTGCGTCCATCTACTGTCGTGGTAAGGGGTTTTGACGGAACAAGGAGGGAGCCAAAGGGAGAAATTGATTTAGTTTTAGAGGTGAGACCATCTCAGTTTCAAATTCCTTGTCAAGTTATGAATTTCTCCGGTGCCTACAACGTGCTTTTAGGAAGACCTTGGATACATACCTCCAATTTGGTGCCTTATTCGTTGCATCAAGTACTAAAATTTGTTATGAACAATCAGTTGATCACTGTATTTGCTGAGGATGATTGTGCAATGATGGTCAATGCTAACTCCAAAGGGAAGGACAGTGGAAAAATCTCCGTTTCTACTCATAGGGTTGAAGATGTTGCTTCTGCAGGATGAATTTTCAAAACTGAATCGTTTGTACTGGAAGCCAGTGTCAAGTAGATTTTCTTCCAACTGCAAGGGATCGAAAAGAGATGAAAGCTCGAAAGATTGCTGAAAGAGAAGGAAAGCTGACCAAATTGCACATTCCACCACTGCACTGTTCTTTTGCTCGCCCATAAGGGGAAATGGTGCCCAATTTGAGTGACAATAACTCCGATGATGAAATTCTGTTGGACATGTCTCAGTTGTTTGTAGGGGTCATTTCTGATACTGAGTCATCTGGGTCTTCTGAGTTCCCAACAATTCCTAAAGATGGCATTCAGAATTGGACTGCTGGTTATCTTCCCTCTCGAAGGGAATTTCGGTAAATTTAAGGGGATTGTCTTTCACTCGAATCTATGTTTAGATAGGGTCTCATGTAGAGTCTTTTATTGGATATTTATATTACTTTTGGGTTTCGTTACTTTGTTATGTTAATGTTTCATGTTAAAAGTGTCTTTTGAGTGTTAACGTGATCTTTTAATTTGTCAGTTGTTTTAAATTCAATGAAATGAAAGACTCCTCTTATTGGTTTTCGACTATTTTTAATTTTTTTATTGTATGTGTTTGTTTTCTTGTTTTCTCAGATGGCCATCAATAAAATCATTTGACCCTTTGGATGTCACTATTCTGGAAGTCGATGATTGCCATCTCGAATCTCTCACGAATTTGAAATCATGCAATTTGACACTCAAAACGAGAGTGATACCGAAGAAGAATATGAGTCTTTATCAAAAATTCTCGAACAACATGAAGAGAAACCTAAACCGAACTTAGAAGAAACAGAAATTATTAACATTGGTACTAAAACGGAGGTCAAAGAAATCAAGATAGCATGCATTTGAATAAGAAACAAAAGCAAGAAATGGTAGAATTTTTTACTACATTTCAAGATGTCTTTGCTTGGTCTTATGATGATGTGGCTGGAATTTTCACGGACATAGTGGTTCACCGATTGCCAACTGATCCAAATGTCCCACTTGTGAAGCAAAAACCTCGCAAGTTTAAACCGAATATGAGTCTTAAAATTAAGGAGCAAATTGTGAAACAGCTCAATGCTGAGATTATCATGGTATCTCATTATCTTGTGTGGCTATCAAATCCGGTACCTATCCCAAAGAAAAATGGAGAAGTACGAGTCTGCATTGATTATAGAGACCTTAATAAAGCAAGTCCAAAAGATGATTTTCCGTTGCCAAACATTCATATTCTTTTGGATAATACCGCAGGGCATGAGATCGTATCTTTTGGAAATTATTTCTCAGGGTATCATCAAATTCTAATGGCTGAAGAAGATAGAGAAAAGACTACTTTTGTCACTCCATGGGGAACCTTTTGCTATAGAGTGATGGCTTTTGGATTAAAAAATGCTGGAGCTACCTACCAAAGAATGATGACTACGTTGTTTCATGATTCGATCCACAAAGAGATGGAGGTTTACGTGGATGACGTCATAATCAAATCTAGGAAGGTGGAGGACCATTTGGTTGATTTGAGAAAATTGTTTGAAAGATTGAGAAAATATAATTTGAAATTGAACCCTGCCAAGTGTGCTTTTGGAGCCCTGGTCGGTAAGTTGTTGGGTTTCATTGTTAGTAAGAAGGGCATAGAGGTAGACCCTGCCAAGATTAGGGCAATTCGTGATATGCCTGTTCCAAAAACTCAAAAAGATGTGAAGAGTTTTTTGGGAAAAATCAACTTCATCGGTAGGTTTATTGCTCAATTGACTTTTACTTGTGAGCCTTTGTTCAAGTTGTTGAGAAAAAATGCGCCAATGGAATGGAATGATCATTACCAGCGTGCTTTTGATAAGATTAAGGACTACTTGCTAATCCCTCCTGTTTTAGTACCACCTCAGCCTGGAAAACTTTTAATTATGTATCTTTCTGTACTTGATGAAGCCGTTGGATGTGTTTTGGGCCAACATGATGATTCAGGAAAAAAGGAACAGGCAATTTATTATTTGAGCAAGAAGTTTACGGCTTATCAGATGAATTATTAATTTTTGGAAAGGTTGTATTGCGCA
Source organism: Mitragyna speciosa (assembly GCA_024721245.1). Taxonomy (NCBI): domain Eukaryota; kingdom Viridiplantae; phylum Streptophyta; class Magnoliopsida; order Gentianales; family Rubiaceae; genus Mitragyna; species Mitragyna speciosa. The sequence goes on along the minus strand of CM045557.1, from coordinate 15,891,104 downwards.
CTAGCTTGGGCTGTTCAAAAACTCCGACATTATCTTCTTGATCATACTACTTACCTCATTTCCCGCTCTGATCCTTTAAGATATTTGTTGGAAAAACCAATAACCACCGGACGCATGGCCAAATGGCAAATGATCCTTTCAGAATTCGACATTGTCTTCACCACACAAAAGGCAGTGAAAGGACAGGTCATAGCGGATCACTTGGCAGAAAATCCAATAGATGATGGTTATCAACCACTCAACACTTATCTACTAGATGAAGAGATCCTGTTTGTTGGGGCCGTTGAAGACATGAATGAGCAGTACACAGAGTGGAGATTATTCTTTGATGGAGCTTCGAATTCTTTCAGAGCTGGAATTGGAGCAGTTTTGGTATCACCAGAAGGGAAGCATTATCTTGCAACGGCTAAATTATGTTTTCCTTGTACTAACAACATGGCTGAGTATGAAGCTTGCATATTAGGGTTAAAGATGGCCTTAGAGATGGAGATTAAGGATTTGTTAGTTTTCAGTGATTCTGATTTACTGGTACATCAGACACTTAAGCAGTGGACAACTCGGGATTCTAAAATCATGTTGTATTATTGTAGCCTCCTCAATTTGGCTGCCAAGTTTAGGAATCTGGAGTTCCGGCATATTCTGTGAACTCGTAATGTCTTTGCGGATGCTCTAGCCACAATATCTTCCATGATTAAACACCCTGATGAGTTAATAATTGAGTCTATCCGAATTCAGCTTCAGGAGGAACCGGCTCACTGTTTGCGCATCAAGTCAGAATCTGATGGTCTTCCTTGGTTTCATGATTTGAAGGAATATCTAAAGAATGGATTTTATCCCCCAGGTGCTAGTACAGTGTCTAAGAATTTTATCCGAAGAATGTCTACGAGGTTTTTCTGAATGGAGAAGTTTTATACAAAAGAACAAGTGACTTGGGTCTCTTAAGATGTGTTGATGAGAAAGAAGCGGAGTATTTAATGAAAGAGGTCCATAGTGGGGTATGCGGCCCACATATGAATGGACACTTGCTGGCCAAGAAGATCATGAAAATAGGATATTTTTGGCTCACCATGGAGCATGACTGTGTTGTATTCGTCAGAAAGTGCGTTAAATGTCAAGTACATGGTGATGTAATACACGCCCCTCCTTCAGAACTGCATAGTATGACTGCTCCTTGGCCTTGCTCAATGTGGGGAATGGATGTGATTGGAATCATCGATCCTCCCGCCTCAAATGGACATAAATTCATTCTGGTGGCGATTGAGTATTTCACCAAATGGGTAGAAGCAGAATCTTACAAGTAAGTAACCAAAAAGGTGGTTGCAGATTTCCTCAAGAACCACATCATTTGTCGTTTTAGTGTACCCGAAACTTTGATCACTGACAATGCAAGGAATCTCAATAATGACATGGTAGATGGATTGTGCGGTTTATTCAAGATTAAGCACAGAAACTCCGCTATCTACAGGCCTAAAGCTAATGGTGCTGTCGAAGCTGTCAATAAGAACTTGAAGAAAATTATTCGAAAGATGATTGATACTTATCGAGATTGGCATGAGAAGCTACCTTATGCACTTTTGGCCTATAGAACCGCAATTAGAACTTCAACTGGGGCAACTCCTTATTCTCTTATGTATGGAATGGAGGCAGTTTTACCTGCAGAGGTAGAAATTCCTTCTTTGCGCATTTTGATGGAAGCCCAATTGGAAGAGGCAGAGTGATTGAGGGAACGTCATGAGCAATTGGCATTCATTGATGAGAAGAGGTTAAATGCTATCTGCCATGGACAATGTTACCAGCGGCGAATGGCTCGTACTTATAATAAGAAAGTCAGATCGCGTCCATTTGAGGTGGGGGATAAAGTCTTGAAATAGATCTTGCCAAATCAAGAAGAGGCCAGAGGCAAGTTCGCCCCAAATTGGCAAGGTCCTTTTATTGTGAAAGAGGTACTATCAAGAGGAGGTCTTATGCTGACAGAAATGGATGGTAAATATTTTCCCCAAATCATCAATTCAGACATGGTGAAAAAGTTTTATATTTGATTAGTAAATTTTCTTTTAAAATTATTACAAAAGAGGACGGGTTAAAGGCGAGCCTTCTTTCTTTTCCCTTGAACATTTTCTTCCCCTAATTTTTCCTTTTGAGCCTTCAAAATTTAAAAATTTCGTTTCATAACCCACTTGATGGTCGCACCCCACATTGGGACAAAAATTTATTGTTTCTTATAGATTGTTGTTCAAAAAAAAAAAAAAGGAAAAGAGGATGAAAATGAGAAGAAAAGAAAACCCCATGAGAAAGCAATCAACTACGGCAAATTCAAAATTAAAAAAAAAAATGAATAAAATGATGATGAAAATGAATGAAAAATGAATGAAAGGAAATCCCAAAAATGCCAGAAATGAGAGTTGGGATAGTGCATTTTAAAATTGCGACCTCAAGATAATCAACCCTTTCATAAATTCTGCTTTCTAGCCTTAATATTTCAAACACCTTACTTGACCCCGTTACAAAAGCCAAGAATGTTACCGACCTCCGTCTTTATTTTGTGATGATTTTGATTTGAAAATTTGCAAATCAATATGGCATATGATGTTAATATATCTATCCCTAATTAATCAAGGGGAGATTGTCCTACTGATGCCAAATGACTCAACGCCAATCTGATCTAATGAAAAAGGGCATGACTGTCCAAGACTGGAGTGATTGTTGTTCCTATGAAAAGGCGAAAACCCGAAAGGGCGCCGAAAAAAAAAAGAAGAAAAAGAAGAGAAAAGAAAAAAAGGAAAAAAAAAGAGAAAGAAATAAAAGAAGAAAAAAAAAGAGAAAGAAAAAAGAAAAAGGAAAAGAAAAGGGGAGGGGGAGAACCTTAGTGAAAACCCGAAAGGGCGCTAAGGTAGAAATCTTGTGCACATAAACGAAGTCGGATAAAGGAGGAGTGACAAAACTGAAAGAGCTGGTGACTATGTTTCGCTTGGGTCTTTCTCTTCATAGTTGTTCTTCTTCTGGCAATATCGAGTTTCTGATTGATGACATCCAAAAGGGTCAAGTGCGATATTCTTGGTCAAAAACCCAACTTCAACAGTGTATATAAGTCGTTTGGTTACTTTTTTTTGAAATTCTTAATTTATCTTTAATAAAGGTTATTTTATATTTATTTTCGTGTTGTGTTGTATTTGCATTTTTGGAGACTTTGTTTTCAATAATGTAAAACATGATACTTGCATAAAAAAAAAAAAGAATGATGATGGATTTAAATAAATTTGTCTTTGCATTACTCATTTCATATAGATTTGTGTTGAAAAGCAATCCCCACAATTTATCATAAAGGAACATAGCAGGTGATAATATTTTATGAGGCATCGCAAGAGGTCAGTTAAAAGATGTTGATGAACGGTAAAATCAGAGATAGCTCGTAAGAGTGGACTATGGATTGGATTTTGACTCCCAGAACTCATGTTTATACGCTTCTTAAGGCCTGATAGACCTCACGCTGGCGACACATTATCTAATCATGTTTTACTTCCCATATACAGGTAAGGTTGCGAGTTCATTATTGACATTTGGTCGAAAGAGTCAAATTAGGACAAAATTTTGAAAGTAAAGTTTTATTTGATTCCAGTTTACACTGGGGCAAATTTTAGAAGGATTGATTTCAAATAAATTTTTTTTTGCTTTGAACAAGGCCAAAGTTTGAAAGGAAGGAGTTCAAATTAATCTGAATTTCATATACTGGGGCAAATTTTTTGATAAAAAATTTGGATCTCAAAGTGGTCTTGATGCGTTTTGCCTTAGGCGGAATTTTAGAAAGATTGATTTACACTGGGGCAATTTATTCGGAAGGATTAATTTCAAAAAGGGATCTTTGATACCTTGTAACATATCATGTTTTGATTGGAATGATTTCAATTTGGTTTGACCATCGGGGTAAATTTTGTAAAGAATGATTTTGACAATGTTTGAACATTGAGAAAAAATAGGGATTCATACTTGCTGCAAGTGTTGATACTGGGGCAAAAAAAAAAAAAAGAAAAAAAGAGAAAAATGGTGAAAAATAAAAAAAAAAGAGAAAAAAAAAATCAATTTTGAGTTAAGTTGAAAGCTTTGTTTACCATTTGTTTAAATTTCTCTGTATCTTATATGTCCATATGCATTTATCTTGTCCAGCAATCTGGGCACCGTTTTTTACATTTACTTTATGAATTTATTTTGTCCAGCAACCTGGGCACCGCTTTCTGTATTTACTTTATGAATTTATTTTGTCCAGCAACCTGGATACCGCTTTCTGCATTTTACTTTATGAATTTATTTTGTCCAGCAGCCTGGGCACCGCTTTCTGCATTTACTTTATGAATTTATTTTGTCCAGCAGCCTGGACTCGGTTTCTGTTCATTTTAGTCTGGCAGCCCAGACTCTGCATCTTATTTTATCCTGGTAGCCCAGGATCATTGCATTTATCATGTCCAGCAAACTGGACCTTCACGTTTATTTTTCAAGTTTGGCAAACCAAATTTTGCATTGCATCTCACCCCAGCAAACTGGGTGCATGTCCAGCAAATTGGACCTTCAGGTTTATTTTTCAAGTTTGGCAAACCAAAGTTTGCATTGCATCTCACCCCAGCAAACTGGGTGCATGTCCAGCAAATTGGACCTTCACGTTTATTTTTCAAGTTTGGCAAACCAAACTTTGCATTGCATCTCACCCCAGCAAACTGAGTACATGTCCAGCAAACTGGACTTTCACGTTTATTTTCTAAGTTTGGCAAACCAAACTTTGCATTGCATTTCACCCCAGCAAACTGCGTGCATGTCCAGCAAACTGGACCTTCACGTTTATTTTCCAAGTTTGGCAAACCAAACTTTGCATCGCATTTCACCCCAGCAAACTGGGTGCATATCTAGCAAACTGCACCTTCACGTTTAATTTTCTTGTACTCATCCCAGCAAAATGGGTGCATGTCCAGCAAACTGGACTTTGACGTTTATTTTCTAAGTTTGGCAAACCAAACTTTGCATTGCATTTCACCCCAGCAAACTGTGTGCATGTCCAGCAAACTGGACCTTCACGTTTATTTTCCAAGTTTGGCAAACCAAACTTTGCATCGCATTTCACCCCAGCAAACTGGGTGCATGCCCAGCAAACTGGACCTTCACGTTTAATTTTCTTGTACTCATCCCAGCAAACTAGGTGCATGTCCAGCAAACTGGACCTTTACGTTTATTTTCTAAGTTTGGCAAACCAAACTTTGCATTGCATCTCACCCTAGCAAATTGGGTGCATGTCCAGCAAATTGGACCTTCACGTTTAATTTTCTTGTACTCACCCCAGTAAACTGGGTGCATGTCCAGCAAACTGGACCTTCACATTTATTTTCTAAGTTTGGCAAACCAAATTTTGCATTGCATCTCACTCCAGCAAACTGGGTGCATGTCCAGCAAACTGGACTTTCACGTTTATTTTCTAATTTTGGCAAACCAAACTTTGCATTGCATTTCACCCCAGCAAACTGGGTGCTTGTCCAGCAAACTGGACCTTCACGTTTATTTTTCTTGTACTCACCCTAGCAAACTAGGTGCATGTCCAGCAAATTGGACCTTCACGTTTATTTTTCTTGTACTCACCCTAGCAAACTAGGTGCATGTCCAGCAAACTGGACCTTCACGTTTATTTTTCAAGTTTGGCAAGCCAAACTTTGCATTGTATCTCATTCCAGCCAACTGGATTTTTTCATGTTTTCTTTGCATTTCATCAATCCTAGCAAACTAGGATCACACATCTCTCCAGCAAACTGGACATTTACATTTTTGCTTTATTTTTATTTTTCAAAGTCGGGCAGCCCAATTTTTTTTGCTTTCATTATTGGAACTACGTTTGACCTGATTACTTTCACTGGGATACGTAGGCAGCTCTTTGAGAGCTCTGTCACATGTTTTATGATTCATCTGTCCATTGATTTACGTCTCAGCATATTTTCATACTATGCATGCTTAGATGTTTTAGTTTACATTCTTATCTGTTTCAACATTTTTAGGTGAGTCAAAATTTAGTGTTGTCTACGTCTTTGTCTGAAATCTCTACGAGATTCCCGACAAAGAGGGGCAAATTGTACACACCAAATTTTGACACACCATTTATTTTCAAACACTGGGTGGTATGTTTGCACTTTTTGTTACAATTTTTAATTTTTAATTTTTCAAATAATTTGGGGGGAAAAATAGTAATTTTATCTGTAAATGTTTTTCTATCAACTTTTGGGGGTTTTAAATTCATATTTTTACTTTTATGTGAATTTGTTAATTTCTTATGATTTTTCTGGATTTAATTGGTATTTTTTTATTATTTTTGTACCAACTAAGGGCAAAATCGTCATTTTAAAATTAAATTAATTTTTCACCAATTTTGAGTTAAAAATGTATTTTTCAGTGTTTTAAACTTATTTTTAGTTTTTGGTATTTTTTTAAGGTCAATAATTATTTTTTCGTGAATTTTCATTGCCCAAGGGCAAAATCGTCATTTTACAAATTAAATTCATTTTTTTCACCAATTTTGAGTCAAAAACTCATTTTCTAGTGTTTTAAACTTACTTGTAATTTTTGATAATTTGTTGAGGTCAATAGCTATTTTTCTGTAAATTTTGTCATCCAAGGGTAAAATTGTCATTTCACATCCCAAACTCATTTTTCACCAATTTTTAGGTCCCAAATTCGTTTTTAGATTTTAAGCACTAAGTTTCTAATTTTTTTTAGGGTGAATTTTTATTAACAAATTTGTTATTTACATTTTTCTTTTTTTTATTATTATTTTTGTAAGAGAAAATAGATTTTAAGGATAAAATTGTAATTTTTGTAGTCAAGGGCATTTTGGTCTTTTAGCCCTTTCTTGGAGGTTAAGACTTGTGCAGTATAAATACCCCACTTAGGAATTTTTAAAAAGGATGAAAAATGAGAAAACCCTAAAACACTATTTCTTGTGTGATTTTTTGGATTAAAACACACTCAACACACAAAAAGAAACACACACAATTTCTGCCTACGTCTTCAAAGTTCTGTTTACTGTTCATCAGCAAGCTAAAAGTTACCAGTTTTTTTCCAGTCCACTTTGCAGGATCAAAAAGGTGAGTTCTTACTTAATTGATTCACTTATTATTTCATTTCTCTTTATGTAAATATGATTTTCTTTGGCCAGTTGTTTGAAACTTTGTTTAAGTCTACCGGATTATTCTTCTTTTTGGTTTGGATATGGTTTTTGGTTTCGTTTATCTTCATTTTCTGAAAACACTCTGACCTCCATCATCTCCTCCCTCATTTCCACCGCCTCACCACCATCTCTTCTCCCTCCCTCCACCTTGCAACCACCAAGCCACCATAATCCAGCAGGCTTCCTCCATCTCTTCTCTCTTCAACCCTCTCTCGTCAACCAAAAACCACCCCCCCGAACCAAAGAACCACCTCCACCAGCTATCAGCTAGAAACCAACCTACCCAAACCAGAAATTGCTAACATCCACCACAGCCACGCCGAACAATTGCCACTGAAACCACCCCACGAGTACCCTTTTTACCTACGATTTTTCGAACGCGACAATAAGAAAATGCACCTTATGCTTCTTGATTAAACTATGCAAATGCCTGAAATTTAAGGGACGAGACAAACCCCTTATGTTCGAAAATAATGTGTTAATCATTGAGAAAAAACATCATCAGAATTACTGACCTGCTTGGAGCTAGACCGTAATTCCCTATCAGATGGGAATTTCGCTCGTATGCCCTTCACAGTCTCCTTCACAACATGAGGAATATAACTGGATGTATCTAAAATCCCTGCTTCAGAATGAAAAGCTGCTATATGACCAGAAGAAATTGGCCTCGGGGATAGATTTCCAGCAATCTTTGGAAGAGAGTCATACGTCTCTTTTTCCTCACCAATCGGAGCATCATCACCAGGCTGTTCCTCAGTTTCCATGCGACAATCCGCCTTAGGAATTACTCTCAGATTAGCATGTTCAATCTGCATGTTGTTCTCGACCCTAACATTCGGAATACCAGTCCCTTCACTTAGTACATCAACTACTTCAACCACCTGTTCTAAAGAAGGTTGTTTTTCACCAGATTCGTGAATCATCTCTTTCTCACCATCCCCCTTATTACTTCCTTCATCAATGGGCTTGATAGTGTTCTCCAATGATTGTTGTTTAGGAACATATTGTTGTTTCACATTTTTCTGCTTAGTTTGCTTAGCCTGTTCTTCATTTGGCTTTTGAAGTAGACGACAATGAGATTAGTCATGACCTTGCTTACAGCAATGTTGAAAATAAGCAGGGAGATCTTCATACACAACGGGTTGCCAAAAACCACTATCACCTGTTGCGATCCAGATCCTATGAGGAAGGTCTTGCTTTAAATCTGCATCTACACAGACACGCACAACATTTGGACGAGCCAGAGTTGATGTAGCTACATTAATTTTCATCGGAGTGCCAACTGCATTTGCAATGGAAAATAATGCCGTCTTATCAAAGAAATGCACTGGCAGTGATTTAAGTGCAATCCAAACTGGAAAATGACTCGATTCAATGATATCCGTTTCGCTACACTACGGATACTTAGGCAAGTGCACCTATCGTTTCCAGTAGTACAGTGTACAGGAGTACCGAGTGTCGTATCCCACAAGGACTATGTGAGTACTAGTACTAACTTCTTTCTATTATCTAACCTCACAAAGTGAATGACGAATTAAATGAAAATACAAATTAGCTAAAACTAATTATCTAACTAAATGACAATATAGAATTTAGTAGAGAGAATGGACAAAAGTAGAGGTGAATTTAGATGAAGAATTCCCCTAAGCCAACATGCCAAGACTCTAACTTGATTAATGATTAACCCAATTGCTTAGACCCTGGAGTCCTTTATGTGAATTATATCCTTTCTCAAGTGAAACAATTCCTACCTTCTCGGTTGATTAATTGGAATCTCTTCTCAATTAAAACCCCTAAAAGATGCAATTTCTAATCAATGGACTCCATTTGTGGTTGAGCTTTAATCCTAAAACTCAACTTAGGAAGAACTCATGTAACTCTATCTCTAGCAATTCATTCAAGTTCTCTCTATTCATGAAATGATCTAATCATATGTGCAATCTCTCGATATACCCATACAAAATCAATACTTGAATTGAAGGATGCATGCAAATCCCAATCCAAAACACAAATAAACTCATGAATAAATCTAAGAACAAAGTGGGTCTTTCATTAAATCAAGAATAAAATCATAGACATAAGAATCTATGGTTCATCCCATCTAAATCATAAACAACTCAATTCATAATTACAAGAATAAAATTAACAAAAGACAAGAAAGAAAGAGAAAGCTCATTCTCATGCAGCCCTCTTGAATCCTCCCTTGCATCTTGATAAAATCTTCTTGCTTTCACCATTGAAGACCTTGAGTTGTCCCTCTACTCTTGCTTTCTCCTCCCTACATCACTCTAGATGTGCCAAATATGTGTTTTTGAGGTGTGTGCGGCGTGTGTGTTTTTCCTCCAGTTAGGGTTCTTCTCTCCCGTCAAATGGCCAGTTTAGCTGCTAAATACGCTGCAGATTCTGTGAATAACCCGCGGCATAAACCCCGCGCGGGTTGTCGCGCGGGTTGTTCACTTAACTTCTGAATGGAAACCGCGGCACAACTCGCGCGCGGGTTGTCACGCGGTTTGTCTACGTCAGATTTGGCCTCAAAGGCAGCCGAATTAGCTTTTCCTTAAAACACAAAAGTTGTAGCCCCTTGAGATAGCTTTCCAAAACATCAAAACTCATGTCATTTAGAGCTTTGTAGCCAGAGATATACTCAAAATACTAAGAACTGGTCGGAACAGCCTTGCAGTGCAAATGTGCTTCAGTAACTTGGGATTTTGACCATTGAAACGTGAGAACTGGACTTTGATGTCTTCGTATGAATTGTAGAAAATTGTCTTAGCTTCAAAATACTTCAAGATTCATCCCAATCCAATGTCTCTAGCTCTAGATATGACCAAAACAGTAAAATATGTCCAAGCTGCCAAACTGTTTCCATTCCAATTCTTCTTCGCCTATTTCTTCATTGCACTCCAATCAATTGAAATCGAGTTGAAGCTATCAAAACCCTACAAAATGGTGTAAAAACACTTTTAAATCATGCATTTACACAATTTGGCATTAAAATCATAAAAGAGAAGAAATAGCTAAGAAATAGAGAAAAACTCATGGAAAACCCTAAAAACCTAACCTAAAAAAAACTAGTTCACTTTAGCACTTATCATTCAACATCACTTCTGAAGTCGGTTGACCATTTAAAAACTCTCATGGGGAACTCCTGTACCATCCAAATACCCTTGATCCAGCAGCGATGGAAATCAGCTTCTTGTTGAAATCTGATAAGCATATGTCGCTGGTCCAACAAACCAAGCGAATAAGAGCCCACAAATCCAATAGTAGAGAACGCCTTCCTGATCTGATCCATGCTAGGGCGACTATGCGAAAATTTCCCAACCAAAGCAAAGGAAAACGGTGAAGCAAGTTTCTAAATTTCGTCTGAAGAGAAAGAAACAGCCAGCTCTCCTCTGTAAGAAGACGTTGGCTTAACCTTCAAAGGTGAAAATGATTTATTCATAACCACATCAGCAAAGGACCGATTAGGGAGATTAGGTTGCCCTCCAACCAAAGGTTGAAGGGCCTCCATAGGAAACCCTAATTTTCAAAAAGAAACAAGGGGGAAACCGAGAGAGAAAGTTTAGAGAGAGAAAGTAGAGGATCAGGTCGCACTTCGGCATGTGTATTTTAAGTTTTCCTACGTTTTAAAATTTTCTATATATTTTGTTCACCAACTTAGATCCCATCATATTCATTTTAGTCTAACAGCTTAGACACTACATTTTGTTCACCAGTTTAGCATCATGCATGCATGCATTCGTCCAGTAGACTGCATCACATCAACATGTCTCATTTTTCTGAATAAGCATTTGTTTAGCATTTGTCTAGCATATTGCACATTACTTTAGTTTGTCTAGCATTTTGCATACCACTTTTTCCTAATTTTACTCTAACTAGTCAGTTGAGTTTTAGTTTCTGTTATGTTCCAACTCGTCCGTTGGGTTTACTTTTTTGTTAAGTCCCAACTCATCCATTGGGCCCCAACTCATCCGTTGGGTTTTAATTTCTATTATGTTCCAACTCGTCTGTTGGACCCCAACTCGTCCGTTGGGTTTACTTTTCTATTAAGTCCCAACTTGTTCGTTGGGCCCCAACTCGTCTGTTGGGTTTTAATTTCTGTTATGTTTCAAATCGTTTGTTGGATCCCAACTCATCTGTTGGGTTTACTTTTCAATTAAGTCCCAACTCGTCCGTTGGGCCCCAACTCATCCGTTAGGTTTTAATTTCTATTATATTCCAACTCGTCTCTTGGACCCCAACTCGTCCGTTGGGTTTACTTTTCTATTAAGTCCCAACTCGTCCGTTGGGCCCCAACTTGTCTGTTGGGTTTTAATTTCAGTTATGTTCCAACTCGTCCGTTGGGTTTACTTTTCTGTTAAGTCCCAATTCATCCATTGGGTTTTAATTTCTGTTATGCTCCAACTCGTCTGTTGGGTTTTAATTTCTGTTATGTTTCAACTCATCCGTTGGACCCTGTGACAGCCCCACCTTACCTAGAGACGCACCAGAGGGCTTAGCGGACTGCCTGCCTAGCTCTCGTCAGGACTAGAATCACGCACTCGCACAAACATCCGAGCATATTTAACTCAAAATAAATAAACTAAAATAAAATAAAATGGAATAACATAAAATACACTCATATTATTTACTTAAAGGGTACAAGTCACATCAAAAGTTTACATGTCATAATATACATGATTTTCACAAAGATAGCCTAACACAGTTTGGCTATTACAATAACTAAACATTTATAATAATCAAAACCAGTCGTTCCAGCTTTAATTTTTCGAGAAACCTAAGTAAAGGAAAACAAATAAAAGGAATGAGCTATAATAGCCCAGTGAATGTACAAGTCATGCAATCATATCACGAACTCATTATTTTAGTAAATAAAATAATCGCTAAGTTAAATAAACAAGATATGAACAATTTAATTATCAAGTAGTCAAGGGTGGATACAAGGCTCAACTGCGGGAGCAAGCTCAACCGCAAGAAAATCAAGTACTGATCATGTAACCATGACATTTAGACCGAGATAATAGCTCAGGTCTTTTATCAAAGAACATGCCAGTTTTAATCACGCAAGCCCTAACCACCATTCACCTTATAACCTCCATACAAGCTACCACATCCAGAGAGTACTCTCAACCTGGGAGGGCCAACACGCAAGAAAGTTCAATCCGGAGTTGGCCTCTTTGAGGATTCACAACTCAAAAGGGAAAGAAAGTCACGCCCTAAAACACCCAGCACCTTATAACCTCCCAAGCCTGTCCGAGTTGACTATCCGTGAAGTAACGATAAAGTTAGTCATGGAAGTCTCACGCACAAGTAACACGTTGAATAGTGAAAGCATATAACATATAATGGAATAGATGCTATAAAGTACACATCTTTCCTCAAGTAGCACATTTTATCACATAATATTTGCAAGTGTAACATAATATTTACAAGTAAAACATAACATTTCATGCATCATGCACACATAAAGACACTCACCTGGAATGCCTAAGAAAATTTCTCGTAAAATGGTCGTGATGCGCTTTCGGTCCCTGAAATTTAAAAGAAATAATATAATGAAAACCCAAGTAAAACCCTAGTAAATTTAGTAAGAAAAATTCAAGAAAATTCCCCACTTATTTCTAGGGTTTTGGTTTTAGGGTTTCTAGGGTTGAGGGTTTACTTATTCTAAGAAAATTTAATCTATCACTAGATCATTTCTAAAAATTCCTACACTTCAATTTCCTTCAATTGAACATATTCTAAGCTTAAAATCTCACTTGTCAATTTTTCTTCTTTTAATTCTACAAAAATTTCGGCAACATTTCCCCTTAAAATCGGACTAACCCAAATTTTTTTCCTGCAAGAAAAATCAACAATCCAACCCAATTCAACAAGTTCTACAACTTTTATGTTCAACTCAAGTTCAAATTCAATCAAAATTCCACTAAATTCCAAGAATTCTACTCCAAGAATCTTCAACCAAACAACATATAACACATGAAATTTCAAGGTTTAAAGGCCATATACTAGTCTATCTAACCACAAGAACACTTTATCTAGCAAGTAAATCTCAAATTCTAACTAAGTTCTCCAAGTAGTACCAACAAGAATCTTGGTTTAAGCTTGCATAAAAACTAATTAAAACATGAAATTAATAGGAAAAGTTCATAGTAAATACCTTAGATATGCTTAGAACTTTGCTTAGAAAGGAAAGAAGCTCACTTCCTATGGTGGATTTGCCCAAACTTTAGAGAGAAAACTTCAAGAAGTTGAGAGCAAAATGAGAGAAGAAGAGAAAGGGAGATGGCCAGCCAAGAGGGAGAAGAAAGAGAAAGAAATAGGCTAGGAAAAATGGAAAAGAAATAAAGAAAATGTGGGAAAAAGATTAACCAATTAAAACCTCACAAGAGTAAAGTAAAAAGGTAGTCTTTTAATGCAAGAGTAGCTAACTTGGATTAATTTGATTGGTGGAGCTCATTAACCTCTTATCACTTAATACTAGCAATAATAAGACACAAATTATTAAAGAAAAAAGAGAGTAAAATAGGGAGAGAGAATCCGGCCATAAGGAGAAAGAAAAAGAAAAAGAATTTCGGCCAAAAAGAAAAGAGAAGAGAGAAGAATTTTCGGCCAAGAGAAAAAGAAAAGAAAGAGAAAAATTTCAGCCACGGGAAAAGAAAATATAGCAAGAAAATAAGTGAAATTTTTGAGTAAAATTGAGCTAAAATTCAAGTAGTCAAAAGACTAGAAAATAATAAAATGAGCTAATCAAAATTTAAACACTAATATAAATTAAATGGTCAAGTAAAATTATTCTAACTTTAGTGTAAGGTAATAAGGGGAGTAACGCAGCGGAAAATTTAAAAATTTATTACCTTAGCTATGGATCTCTTTGATGTAATCTATACGATTAAAGGGTGTTTAGCACAAATACCTCAAGCATAGAAGGTTTCTATGCTTCAAAGGGCAAGATCCTATTCGATGAAGGTGTTGATCTACCATGAAAAACCCTCCAAGTGCCGAGCCTCCAACGGTATCCACACGAACACGATCTTTAAGAACCTTTGGGCTTGCTTGCCTTGCCTTTCGAGTGCTAGCTCCCTTGAATGATTCATGAAGAACACAAGAAGAAAAAAGAAGTTGAAACCCTAACAATTAGGGAAGGAGGTGTGGCGTTTTTCTTAGAGAGAAAAACCACCACCAAGCTCTCAATTTTTCTCTCTCTAATTTTTGTGTTATGTTTCATCAATCTTTCAAGAGTCAAGGCATGGACTTATTTATAGATGTAATATCCTAGTCTTTAAGGAAACAAGAGCAATTGGAAACCAAGAAGGTTTAGGAAGCTTACCTTAAGCTAATCCTATTCCTTTAGGAAACCTATTCCAAAAGGAAACCAAATAGCTTCTTAATTCCTTTTAGGAAACTAATTTCCATCAAGAGTTAGAATATTTATAATTAAGTCCTTTAAGTTAATTTATCACATAAATTAACCCCATAAGTATCATATACTTATCTTAATAACAATTTAACCCAAAGACCATGTTCTTATTGTGTGTGACCCATTAGGTTCCATTCACGTTGGCAATAAGTACAAATTATAACTCATTAATTAATTAATTAAGAGCTAGATAAATTAACACTTTAATTTATCATTAATTCACTAATTAATTAATTTGCACTTATAGATCATGAGTGGCGTCTAGCAATGCATCATGACCACCCAAGTGAATAGGAAAGTCATGGTAGACTACACCTATCAATGACAATGTTACCGTGTAATTAATATCCTTTCACCACACTATATCCCAATTAGTCCAAGAGTGTAGTGCACACTCTTTAAATGACTAATTAACGATTTCTTGTTCCCGAAATATAACTTTTCATAAAAGTATAACCTTGAAACTCTTTCAAGTCATACTTTCACTTTTGCGCAAAAGATTCTTTAAGTCATATTTCAACAAGTGGCCAATCCGGGATATACTCTCCTATAATAAGGAGTGGTGAATCCTATATCGATTACTCACTATCCTTCCATGCTTCATACTATACCCAATCTCTACCGTATGGGCTACTCTTTTACGAGCACCGAGCAATAGAGTCAAAGCATAGCAATTCACACTCAAGATACCATGGTAATCTCAAGTCTAAGGATCACTTACACCATTGCCATTAAGAGTATAATTCATCAGCACTATGAATAGTAACTCTTGGCGGATCAATCCAATGAACTTGTTCTCTAACAAGCATCCACATACCAGCTTAGGTGTCACACGCCATAGTTGACGAGATCAACTACTACTTACCATAAGTAGAGGCAAAGTATGTGCTAGTCTTCCCATATTAATGATGTCCAATCTCATTAATACTACGACTAGGGATATTTAAGAATATAACTTAATGTGTAATAAGAGTCTCATCATTGTAACTCTTACAATCTCTTATACACAATTAATATTCTATAGACTTTATCAAATAAACAAGTAATATTGATAACAAGTATTAAATGACAAAGAAAATGCCACATATATAAGTATAACACGAAATAAGCGTAATAAAAATCCCAAAAACCAACTTGGTTTTAGGGCATACACTAACATTTAGTACTTAAGTGTTCTTGCTTAATAATGAAAATCTTAGCTAATTAACCTAATTAACTCAAGAAATCTTCCAACTAATAATCAAGGATTAATACTTAACCCTAAATAAGAAAAATATCTCTTGTAAGTGCATTTCTAGGGTGTTACAGACCCCAACTCGTCTGTTGGGTTTACTTTTCTGTTAAGTCCTAACTCGTCCGTTGGGCCCCAACTCTTCGGTTTGGTTTTAATTTCTATTATGTTCTAACTTGTCTGTTGGACCCCAACTTGTCCGTTGGGTTTTAATTTCTATTATGTTCCAACTTGTCCGTTGGGTTTTAGTTTCTGTTATGCTTCAACTCGTCCGTTGGATTTACTTTTCTGTTTATGTTAGTTGAGCATCTCAAACTCTGCATTTTCGTTCATATTCATACATTCATTTATCAGTCTGCACCTCATTTGCATGTTTTATTTTTTCAAATTTTCGTTCACCTTGTAATTATCCAGCATATATCTAGCATACCGCATGTTGTTTTAAGGTGTCTAGTAATTTGCATATTGTGTTTTCGTTTCACCAGCTTATATCTTCAGTTTTCGGTAGGCTTAATCCTCTATTCTTAAAAAAAATAAAAAAACAAAAAAGAAAAAAGAAAAAGGAGAGAAAAAAGAGAAAAATCAGTTTTTGAGTTAAGTTGAATACTACGTTCAACATTTGTATAAATTTCTTTGTGTCTTACATTTCCATATGAATTTATTTTATCTAGCAGCCTGGGCACCGCTTTTTGCATTTAGTTTATGAATTTATTTTGTCCAGCAGCTTGGGCACCGCTTTCTGCATTTAGTTTATGAATATATTTTGTCCAGCAGCCTGGGCACTCCTTTCTGCATTTACTTTATGAATTTATTTTGTCCAGCAGCCTGGGCACTGGTTTCTGCATTTAGTTTATGAATTTATTTTGTTTAGCAGCCTGGGCACCGCTTTCTACATTTAGTTTATGAATTTATTTTGTCCAGTAGCCTGGGCACCGCTTTCTGCATTTAGTTTATGAATTTATTTTGTCTAGCAGCTTGGGCACCACTTTCTGCATTTACTTTGTGAATTCATTTTATCCAATAGCTTGGGCACTGCTTTTTGCATTTACTTTATGAATTTAGTTTGTCTAGCAGCCTGGGCAGCACTTTCTGCATTTAGTTTATATGTTTATTGTCCAATAGACTGGATCACTTTAAGTTATTTTAGTTTAGCGATTTAAATATTGCATTTCTTTCTTTGTTTTGCTCACAAGTTTTGAAAAGTTTGAATTCTTGTGTTACCATTTACGGTTGTGTTTTGCATCCACAGTTCACTTGCCCTGAACTACATTTGACCTGATTCCCTTCATCGGGATACGTAGGCAGCTCCTAGGGAGCTCGGTCACATGTTTTTCTATGATTCATCTGTTCATCGGTTTACGTCTCAGCATATTCTCATACTGTGCATGTTTAGATGTTTTAGTTTACATTCTAATCTATTTGTACATTAGGTGAGTCAAAATTTGGTATTGTCTACGTCTTTGTCTGAAATCTCTACGAGATTCTCGACAAAAGGGGCAAACTGTAGATACCAAATTTTGACACACCATTTATTTTTCAAACATTGGAGGCATGTTTGTGTTTTTAGAGTCAAATTCTAATTTTTTAATATAAAAGAGGACAAAATAAGTTTTCAAGGGGCAAAATAGTAAGTTTTAACTGTAAATATTTTGTTCATTAGTTTTGAGGTTTTAAATTCATATTTTTACTTTCGTACGCATTTTTTTAATTTTTCTGTGATTTTTTCAAATTTAATTGGTATTCTTTTTATATTTTACCAGCACAAGGGCAAAATGGTAATTTTGCCTCACAAACACCATTTTAGCTCATTTTAGGTCCCAAATTTATTTTTCTAATTCTTTAAGTATGTTTCTAAATTTTCTTGATTTTTTTTGGGGACGATTGCTATTTTTTCTGTAAATACTGCATTAAGGGGCAAATGTGACAGCCCCAACTTACCCAGAGGTGCACCAAAGGGCTTAGTGGACTGCCTGCCTAGCTCTCGCCAGGACTCAAGTCGAGCACTCACTCAGAACATACACACGTGTTTAACTCCAAATAAAATGAAATAAAATAGAATAAAATAAAATATATTCACATTACTTAATTTAAAAGTACAAGTAACATCAAGAAGTTTACACGTCACAATATACATGATTTTCACCAAGATAGCCCAAAATAGTTTGGCTATCAAAATACACGAAATAAAACATGTACACGTCCAAAATTAGCTTTTTCCGCTTTAGTATTTTTGGAAACCTGGTTAAAGAAAACAAATGAACGGGATGAGCTATATTAGCCCAGTGAGTGTCCAAGTCATGCAGTCATACCCAGAATCTATTATTTTATTGAACAAAATAATTGACAAGATTAAATAAGTAGGGCATGAACACTTTAATTAACAAGTAGTCAATGGCGGATACAGGGCTCAACTACGGAAGCAAGCTTATTAATAAATCACTCAAATCTAAACCCAGGAAGACTTATTAATAAACAATACTTAAGTATCACACCTCAAAATCAAGCTTAGAAAATAAACTAGACCATTCTCAATTGTATTCACGTAAATTTTCAGGCCGAAGAAACACTCGCACCTCATTTCCTAATGGCTTTTAAAATTTGCACGACAGAAAGAATAGTTACTACTTTCTCATTCTCGCATTTTCTCTTCTTCTCATGAAATGAAAAATTACATGAAAAATTCACACAAGTCTAATACCAAGACATCCCTTCACAACTGAAACAAGCCCTGGTTTTCCATTTACATTCTTCCAAGTGTATGCTATTGCAACCACTACATACCTTGACCTTCTTAAGAGGTGCCATTCTTCAACATAACAGGACCTAGAGCTAACTATCTACACCAAGCGACCCATACTAAACAATCCGGAGCATAGTAAAACTAACCTGTATAGAAGAAACTACGAAATCCTCAATCATCAATAATAGGTACTTGAACACGGATCTCAGAACTAAGTCAACCCACACTAAGGTTGTACACCCCGAAGTGTGAATCAATTAGTCCCAATAATCTGATCCAATGTACACACTAACCACCCAAAAGAATCTACAAATATTTGTACTTAAAGATTCACAAGTAAAATTCAAGCTTAGGATTTCATTTAAACACTGGCTATCTCAAGTTATATAAACATAAATAATTAATCACTTACAATGTATATCAAACCATCTATATCATATCATGTAACCATTCAATAACACTTCAAATACTTAATGCCGACACTTGCTATTATGATACATCTAATATACTAGAGTCAATATCCACCAGTACCAAAGCCAATCACAAAAGAAAACATTATATGTATCCCAATTTCAACTAGAGTTTACTTATTACCATCCATCTCATACTCTCAAATCTTAACAAGCCAATAAAATTTAATGTTTAGACTTAAGATCTAATAAAGGTCAAACTTGAACTCTTCAAAGATTCAAACTTAAACTCTGACAGGATTCAAACCTATGCTCTGATGATCATCTCTGAAACTCTAATAGTCATAATTTAAGCTCTGATGATCATAACCTAATTTCTAACAACCATATCCTAAGCTCTTAAACGCAGAAAATCATAAACCTAATCTCAAATGATCTGATCATGACTTAAAGCTCCACTGATCATAACCTAAGCTCTGATACCACTTGTGACAGCCCCACCTAACCCATAGGCGCACCAAAGGGCTTAGTGGACTGCCTGCCTAACTCTCGCTAGGACTCAAGTCGAGCACTCACTCAGAACATACACGCGTGTTTAACTTCAAATAAAATGAAATAAAATAGAATAAAATAAAATATATTCACATTACTTAATTTAAAAGTACAAGTAAAATCAAGAAGTTTACACGTCACAATATACATGATTTTCACCAAGATAGCCCAAAATAGTTTGGCTATCAAAATACACGAAATAAAACATGTACACGTCCAAAATCAGCTTTTCCCACTTTAGTATTTTTGGAAACCTGGTTAAAGAAAACAAGTGAATGGGATGAGCTATATGTTAGTGTATGCCCTAAAACCAAGATGGTTTAAAGGTGTTTTGTTTTACACTTATTTATGTTATATTTATCCATGTGGTATTTTTTCTTTATCATCTATACTTATATTTCCATGTTACTTGTTTGATTGATAAAGTCCTTAGAATATTGACTGTGTATTAGAGATTGTAAGGGTTACAATTATGAGACTCTAATACATAAAGTCATATTCTTAAATATCCCTAGTCATAGTATTAATGAGATTGGACATCATTAATACGGATAGACTAGCACATACTTTGCCTCTACTTATGGTAAGTAGTAGTTGATCTCATTGACTATGGTGTGCATGACACTTAAGCTAGTATGTGGATGCTTGTTTGAGAACAAGTTCATTGGATTGATCCGCCAAGAGTTTCAACTATAGTGCCAATAGTTGAACTCTTAATGGCAATGGTGTAAGTGATCCTTTGACTTGAGATTACCATAGTATATTGAGTGTGGATTGCTATACTTTGACTCTATTCCTCGGTGCCCGTAAAAGGGTAGCTCATAGGTTAGAGATTGGGTATAGTTTGAAGCATGGAAAGATAGTGAGTAATCAATATAGGATTCACCACTCCTTAATAGGAGAGTATATCCCTTAATGGCCACTTGTTGGAAATATTAACTCATAAATCTTCTGCAGAAGTGATAGTATAACTTGGAAGTAGTTTCAAGGTTATACATCATGGAGAGTTATATTTCTGGAACAAGAAAATATAAATTAGTCATTTAAAAGTATGCACTATACTTTTAGACTAATTGGGATATAGTGTGGTGAAAGGAATATTAATTACACGATAACATTGTCATTGAAGGGTATGGTCTACCATATGACTTTCCTATTCACTTGGGTGGTCATGATGCATTGCTAGACGCCACTCATGATCTATAAGTATGAATTGATTAATTAGTGAATTAATGATAAATTAAAAGTGTTTAATTTATCTAGCTCAATTAATGAGTTATAATTTATACTTATTGCCAACGTGAATGGAACCTAATGGGTCACACACATAAAGAACAAAATCTTTGGGTTAAAATGTAATTAAGATAAGTATGAGATACTTATGGGGTTAATTTATGAGATAAATTAACTTAAAGGACTTATTTATAAATATTCTAAGTCTTGCAGGAAATTAGTTTCCTAAAAGAAATAAAGTAACTAATTGGTTTCCTTATGGAATAGATTTCCTAAAGGAGAAGGATTAGCTTAAAGTAAGTTGCCTAAACCTTCTTGGTTTCTAATTAGCTTTATTTCCTAAAAGACTAGAATACTTCCTCTATAAATAGGTTCATGCTTTGACTCTTGAATTATTATTGCTACACAAAAAGAAAACTAGTGAGAGAAAATAGAAGAAAGAAAAAGGCACGCCTCTCTCTCTCTCTCTAGGCGTCTCTCTCTCTCTCTCCTAAGGGTTAGGTTTTTCTTCTTCTTGTGTTCTTAATAATTCAAGGGAGCTAGCACTCAAAAGTCAAAGCAAGCAAGCCTACAAGGTTCCCAAAGAAGTTGTTCGTGTGGATATCGTTAGAGGCTCTACGCTTGGAGGGCTTTTCGTGGTAGATCTAACATCTTCTTCGAAGGATCTTTGCCTAGAAGCATAGAAATCTTCTGTGCTTAAGGTAATCTTCATGCAAACCCCCTTGTTAATCATATAGATATGTCAAAGAGATCCATGGTTAAGGTAATAAATTTTTATTTTTCCGCTGCGTTACCTATGCTATTACCTTACAGTGGTATCAGAGCCTTCTTTGATTATATCTATATGATTTGTGTTTATTTAATTGTCACAAATATGGATGGTTTGTTCTTGATGAAATTTGTCTCAAAAGCATTATAGAAAAATCAAGAGTTTGATTTTTAGGAAAAGTTCTTGATTGTTTAAAAGGTGTTTTAAATAATTAAGATAAGTTCTTAAGGTTGTTTTTATGGTTTCTAAATTGTTTTTTACATGCTAAAAGGGTTTTAACATGTTTTGATTCAAAAGTGTTTTGAAAAACGCCAAAGAATTTCAAAGATCGTATTTTCTGGACACCAACCGCGCGAAAACTCGCGCGCGTTTTGACCCGCGGTCAAAATCCCGTAACTTCTGTCCACAAACCGCGGATGAAACCGCGCACGGTTTGTCGCGCGGGTTACAAACCGCGGATGAACCCGCGCACGTTTTGTCGCGCAGTTTGTAGGCAGAAACCTAGCGGGATTTTTCCTATTTTTGAAAGAACGCGAATTTTGATAATTTCTCAAATAAAACACTTTCCAATTTTAATTGTTAAGATTTGGAAAGTTAAAATTTAGAAACCTATACCTTCTATAACTATATTTTTGAGACAAATAAATTTCAAGAGCATTAATCTATACTATTTAGACCATATGATTTATGACTAGAATTAAATAAATCAATTTATTTAATTGTTAAATAGTATGATGGCATGGTGGATGATTATGGACTAGACCAATGCGATTGAATGGTTATTACTTCTTTTATGGTTGGCTTGTATTGGTTTTTTAAATAGGGCCTGCGTGTCCTTCCCTCTCTATTTTCTGATGTAATTCTCTTCTCATCTAAACTCCCCTCGAATGTAACTCGAGGTTTCTTGATCAATACTTGTAATGTACAAAGTATAGGTTAGGAATAGGTTTATTTAAATTGTTTAGACTAGAATTACATATGTAATGTACAAGAAGATGGAGGTGGTACCAAGGAGCAACCAAGGAGGCGCATCAAGGAGTTGAAACGTCCCCTAAGAATTTTAACCAAATATTTTCTTCAAGGCTTGAAGAAAATATTATTAGTTAAAGTCCATAATCATCCACGTTTATTATGCTTTTATTTTATATGATTGATATATTTTAATTGCATAATATGATGAGACATTAATATTTAAACTAAAATCCCTCAATATCAAATATTAGGTCATCTATAGGAGTTGCCTTCCATTATTATAACAAAAACGAAGAGTTCCTATTAAGGTTGACACGTTGGCCTCCGTCAAGGTCACCTTACTCGGAATATGTTTTTGTTATGAGATATGATCTCTGAATAATGGGTTTGACTTAACAAAAATTACATAACGAGTTTGGCCTCCGTCAATGTTATGATATTTTTGAGGCAATGTTGGGTAATACATAAGATGTAAATTTCAAAGAGTTGATACCCAACTCTCTAGGAGTCACAAGGGTTGTGATTGATAAATAGTTATCTACCTAATCGAATTTATCTTTGGGGCATTGGCCTCTGTCAAACCCAAAGCTAATTAGATGGGATCCTAGCCCACTAGAAATCTCCAACGGATTTCCGAATCAATATTGATGGTTATTGATTTGAAGTAAAATAGTGGGAGCAAACCAAATAAATTTACGAATCCACATTTTTGGTTTGCATATAACATAAAACAAATACTTATTTTCTGTCTTTACTTTTTGTAGAATGTCTAACGTGAATTTGCGACCGATTCTTGACAACAAACTCAATGAAACCAACTTTGAGGACTGGAATATCAATTTGAGAATTGTTCTCAAACATGAAAAAATTGAGTATGTCCTCGATAAACCCATGCCCCCTCCTCCACCCGCTACTGCATCACAAGAGGACATAGATGCATATGAGATGCACAAAGCCGACAATGATGCTGCAACATGTATCATGTTAGCTGCTATGTCTCCTGCATTGCAAAAGCAACATCTTAAGATGGATGCTCCGTCCATGATTGTGCACTTAAAAGAAATGTTCGATGCACAAGCTAGGACTGAGAGGTATGAGACCTCAAGGGAGCTTTATCAATGCAAGATGGCAGAGGGATCTTCAGTGACTACCCATGTACTGAAGATGATTGGGCTAATTGAAAAATTAGCTGATCTGGGACACATTTCTGACAATGAGTTAAGTATTGATTTAATTCTTCAGTCCCTCCCTGAGAGCTATTCACAATTCATCCTGCACTTCAACATGCGAAAAGTTGAGTGCACGTTGACTGAATTGATGAATATGCTCAAGACTGCTGAGCCTAATCTTAAGAAGGAGAAGGGCACCGTTATGCTTGTCTCGGGCTCCAAGAAAAAGAAGCCCAATTCTGGGCTTAAGAAGTCCAAGAAGAAGAGAACCAAGCCTAAGGGTGGGGTTAAGAAGGACAAACCCAAGGGCACATGCTTCCATTGCGGACAAGATGGGCATTGGAAGAGGAATTGCAAGGCCTACCTTGACTCTCTGAAGTCAAAGAAGCTTGGTGAAGCTTCAACCTCTGGTATGTTTATGATTGAGATTAATTTGTCTACTAACCAAGACTCATGGGTATTAGATACCGGATCTGGATCTCATATTTGTAATAATATGCAGGGTCTTAAAGATAGTAGATTCTTGGCAAAGGGAGAGGTCGAGCTACGCGTAGGGAATGGAGCAAGAGTTGCTGCATTAGCCGTAGGAACCTATGTACTCTCTTTGCCTACTGGGCTTATTTTAGAATTGAGAAATTGTTATTTTGTTCCCGTACTTACAAAGAACATCATTTCTATCTCACTGTTAGATTTGGATGGTTTTACCATCATTCAAAGGAATAAAAGTTGTTCTTTTTCACGTGATGGTATTACTTATGGTACTGGTACATTAATTAATGGTTTATATATTCTAGATGAACAAAAGTCCATTCTCAACATAAACACCAAGAAACAAAAATTAGATATTGTTAACCAAACATACCTTTGGCATTGTAGACTTGGTCATGTAAATGAGAAACGCATATCCAAGTTACATAAAAATGGATACTTGGACTCATTTGATTATGAATCATTTGGGACATGCGAATCTTGTTTACTTGGTAAGATGACCAAGACACCTTTTTCTGGAAAGGGTGAACGTGCTAGTGATCTTCTTGGGCTTATACATACTGATGTTTGTGGCCCAATGTCGATCCATGCTAGAGGTGGTTTCTCCTACTTCATCACTTTCACGGATGACCATTCTAGATATGGTTATGTGTTTCTAATGAAGCACAAATCCGAGGCCTTTGAAAAGTTCAAAGTCTTTAAAGTTGAAGTTGAGAAACAACTTGGCAAGAGTATCAAAACACTTAGATCTGATCGAGGTGGAGAATACTTAAGTCAAGAGTTCCAACTATATCTAGAGGAAAATGGGATTATTCCTCAATGGAATCCTCCATACACGCCACAACTAAATGGTGTGTCTGAAAGGAGAAATCGTACTTTATTAGATATAGTACGTTCAATGATGGGCCATGCATCACTTCCTAGTTCGTTTTGGGGATATGCCTTAGATTCTGCCTCCTATATACTCAACCGTGTTCCATCAAAATTTGTTGATACCACACCTTATGAGATTTGGTATGGTAAGAAACCAAATCTTAATCATTTAAAGATTTGGGGTTGTTCTGCTTATGTGAAGCGAAACATGTCAGACAAGCTAGAGGCTAAGTCTGACAAATGCTTGTTTGTGGGGTATCCTAGAGAGAGTTGTGGATACTACTTCTACAATCCCCTTGAACAAAAGGTGTTTGTTTCAAGACATGCTACTTTTCTAGAAAAATTGTTTATTCTTGAAAGAAGTAGTGGGAGCAAAGTAGAACTTGAAGAAATTCAAGAACCACAAAGTAGTCAACAGTTGGAACAAGAGCTTATGCCACATGTTGATGAGGCGCAGTCGGAAGCTCAAGTTACACAAGAACTTCGAAGATCTAGTAGAACACGTTATGCTCCTGAGAGATATGGATTTCTCATTAGTGAGAGCAATGATGTGTTGGTCATAGATGATGATGACCCTACTAGCTACGAAGAAGCTATGTCTAATGTAGACTCTTTGAAATGGCGCGAAGCCATGAAATCCGAAATGGATTCCATGTACGAGAACAAGGTATGGACCTTGGTCGAGCCACCTGAAGGAATAAAACCCATAGGGTGCAAGTGGGTCTTTAAAAGAAAGACTGACATGGATGGTAATATTGTTACCTATAAAGCAAGGTTAGTGGCAAAAGGTTATAAACAAAGGCAAGGAATTGACTTTGAAGAAACTTTTTCGTCGGTAGCTATGCTTAAATCTATAAGGATTTTGCTTGCCATAGCTGCTTATTATGACTATGAGATTTGGCAAATGGATGTCAAGACTGCATTCCTTAACGGGAATTTGCAAGAGGATGTGTACATGACACAACCTGAGGGTTTTGACTCCATTGATAGTCATAAGGTATGCAAGCTACAAAAGTTTATTTATGGACTCAAGCAAGCTTCAAGGAGTTGGAACATTCGTTTTGATGAGACAATCAAAGAGTTTGGTTTTCTTAAGAATGAAGACGAGCCTTGTGTATACAAGAAGGTGAGTGGGAGCGCTGTCGTTTTCTTAATACTTTATGTGGATGACATATTGTTGATGGGAAACGACATACCTTTACTACAAACCGTAAAGGTATGGCTGTCCAAGAGTTTCTCCATGAAAGATTTAGGAGAGGCAACCTATATTCTGGGAATTAGGATCTATAGAGATAGATCCAAGAGGTTGCTTGGTCTCAGTCAATCGACATACATAGACAAGATGCTAAAGAGGTTTAGCATGGAGCAATCGAAGAAAGGGTACTTACCTATGAGACATGGGATTACTCTTTCGAGAGACATGTTGTAACACCCTAGAAAATGCACATATAAGAAGCATTTTTTTTATTATTTAGGGTTAAGTGCTAATCTTAGAATTATTAGTTGGGAGATTTCTTGAGTTAATTAAGTTAATTAGTTAAGATTTTCATTCTAAGCAAGAACACTTAGGTACTAAAGTTAGAATAATTTCTCTTGACCATTTAACTTATAGTAGTGTTTAAATTTTTACTAGTTCATTTCATTATTTTCTAGTCTTTTGACTACTTGAAATTTTGCTCAATTTTATTCAAAAGTTTCACTTATTTTCTTACCTTATTTTCTTTTTTTTCCCTTGGCCGAAATTTTTCTCTCTCTTTTCTTTCTTTCTTGGCCGAAATTCTCTTTCTTTTTTTTTCTTTTCTTTAGGCGAAATTCTTCTTTTCTTTCTTTCTTCATGTGGCCGGTTCTCTCTCCCTAATTTACCATATTTGTGTTTTAATAATTTATGTTTCTTTATTGTTTATATTAAGTGATTAGAGTTGATAATTTTAACCAATTAAATTCAACCAAGTTATCACACTTTGCATAAAAATCTCACTTTTTGCTTTACTCTTGTGGGCTTTTTATTGGCTACCCATTTTTCCACCTTTTCTTCATTTCTTTTCCATTTTTCCTAGACTATTTCTTTCTCTTTTTCTCTCACTTTGGCCGGCCCTCTTCATTCTTCTTCTTTCCCCATTTTTGCTCTCAACTTCTTGGACTTTCATCTCTCAAATTGGAACAAATCCACCATAGGAAGTGGACTTCTATCTTTTCTAAGCAAAATTCTAAGCATATCTAAGGTATTTACCATGAACCTACCTTATTAATTTCATGTTTTAATTAGTTTTTATTCAAGTTTAATACCAAGTTCTTGTTAAGATTACTTGAAGAAATTAGTTAGAACTTGATATGTACTTGTTAGATAAAGTGTTCTTGTGGTTAAATAGACTAGTATGTGGTATTGGAACCTTGAAATTTCATGAAGAACATGTTATTTGGGTGAAAGTTCTTGGAGCTTAATCCTTGAAATTTAGTGAGATTTTGATTGAATTTGAGTTTGGATTGAACTAAGAAGTTGTAGAACTTGATGAATTATGGGTTGGATGATTGAAATCTTGATGAAAAACAAGATTGGAAGGGCCGAAATTTAGGGGAAATAATGCCCAATTTTTGTTAGAAAAACCCTAGAAAACCCTAAAATAAAAACCCTAGAATGAAAACCCTAAACCCTAAACCCTAAACCCTAGGAAAAAAAAAACCTAGAATTTAATGAGGTATTTCTTGCATTTTCTTACTAGGTTAGTTAGGGTATAAATTGGGTTTTTCATTAGATTATTTCTTTCAATTTGCAGGATCCAATAGTGAGACCCGACCTTTCTACGAGATATTTTCTTAGGCACCAGGTGAGTGTCTTTATGTGTGCATGATGCATGGAATGTGATAATTTTATTTTGTGACCATTATGCTTAACTTGCAAATATTATGTGAGTACATGTGTTATTTGAGGAAAGATGTGTACTTTATCGCATCTATTCCACAATGTGTTACACGCTTTTATTATTTAAAATGTTATTTGTGTGTGAGACTACCGTGACTAACGTCACTGTTATTTCACGGTTAGTCAACCGGGCTGCAAGTGGGAGGACATAAGGTGCTGGGTGTTTTAGGGTGTGATGTTCTTTCCTTTTGAGTTGTGAATCCTCAAAGAGGCCAACTCCGGAATGAACTTTCTTGATTGTGTGTTGGCCCTCCAGGGTTGAGATTTTTCTCCCCCGGATGTGGTAGCTTGTACGGAGGTTATAAGGTGATTGGCGGTTAGGGCTTGTGATTGATAAAACTGATATGTTCCTTGATAAAGACCTGAGCTATTATCTCGGTCTAAATATCGTGGCTACATGATCAGTACCTGCTCCTCTACGGTTAAGCTTGCTTCCGTAGTTGAGCCCTGTATCCGCCAGTGACTACATGTGAATTAAATTGCTCATATATTGTTTATTTAATTTATTGATTATTTTAATGACCTGAAATCATGAGTGCTTGGTATGATTGCATGAATTGGACATTCATTGGGCTATTATAGCTCATTCCATTTTATTTGTTTTTCCTTTACTCAGGTCAACTGAAAAATTAAAGCTGGACCAACTGGTTTTTTTTGGGTTATTATAAGTGTTTTAGTTGTTGTAATAGTCGCACTATGTTAGGCTATTATTGTGAAAAAAAAAATTATGTACATTATGACTTGTAACTTTTTGATATGACTTGTATCTTCAAGTTAAATAATAAGAGTTTGTTTTATTTTATTCCATGTCACTTCATGTTATTTTATTTTAAGTTAAGTACGTTTGGATTTTCACGTGAGTGCGTGCATCGAGCCCTGGCGAGAGCTAGGCAGGCAGTCCGCTAAGCCCTTTGGTGCGCCTCTGGGCAAGGTGGGGCTGTCACACATGTGTCCTAAAACACCTGTCGAGATTGATAGCATGCAAAAGGTTCCTTATGCCTCGGCAATAGGATCCATTATGTATGCTATGCTATGTACAAGACCCGACGTCTCTTATGCTCTAAGTGTTACGAGCAGATTCCAAGCTAACCCTGGTGAGGGTCACTGGGTAGCTGTCAAGAGTATTCTTAAGTACTTGAGAAGAACTAAAGAATTATTCTTGGTTTATGGAGGACACACTTTAGAAGTGTGTGGTTTCACTGATGCGAGTTTTCAATCAGACAAGGATGATAGTAAGTCGCAGTCTGGATTTATATTCACGTTAAATGGTGGTGCTGTGAGCTGGAAGAGTTCGAAGCAAGAAATTACCGCTGATTCTACAACTGAAGCCGAGTACATTGCTGCTTCTGAAGCTGCAAAAGAGGCTGTTTGGATCAAGAAGTTCGTCACCGAGCTAGGAGTGGTTCCTTCCATTGTTGATCCTATGCCTTTGTATTGTGACAACAATGGTGCCATAGCCCAAGCAAAGGAACCCAGGTCTCATCAACGATCCAAACACGTACTTAGGCGCTACCATCTTATTAGAGAAATAGTTGGTAGGAATGATGTAAAGATAGAAAAGGTTCCCACTAATGACAATATAGCTGATCATCTCACTAAGGCCTTGTCCCAGAAAAAGCATGATGCTCATGTAAATGCTTTTGGCCTAAAACAAATGAGTGATTGGTTTTAGTGCAAGTGGGAGTTTGTTAGTGTATGCCCTAAAACCAAGATGGTTTAAAGGTGTTTTGTTTTACACTTATTTATGTTATATTTATCCATGTGGTATTTTTTCTTTATCATCTATACTTGTATTTCCATGTTACTTATTTGATGGATAAAGTCCTTAGAATATTGATTGTGTATTAGAGATTGTAAGGGTTACAATTATGAGACTCTAATACATAAAGTCATATTCTTAAATATCCCTAGTCATAGTATTAATGAGATTGAACATCATTAATACGGATAGACTAGCACATACTTTGCCTCTACTTATGGTAAGTAATAGTTGATCTCATTGACTATGGTGTGCGTGACACTTAAGCTAGTATGTGGATGCTTGTTTGAGAACAAATTCATTGGATTGATCCGCCAAGAGTTTCAACTATAGTGCCAATAGTTGAACTCTTAATGGCAATGGTGTAAGTGATCCTTTGACTTGAGATTACCATAGTATCTTGAGTGTGGATTGCTATACTTTGACTCTATTCCTCGGTGCCCGTAAAAGGGTAGCTCATAGGTTAGAGATTGGGTATAGTTTGAAGCATGGAAAGATAGTGAGTAATCAATATAGGATTCACCACTCCTTAATAGGAGAGTATATCCCTTAATGGCCACTTGTTGGAAATATTAACTCATAAATCTTCTGCAGAAGTGATAGTATAACTTGGAAGTAGTTTCAAGGTTATACATCACGGAGAGTTATATTTCTGGAACAAGAAAATATAAATTAGTCATTTAAAAGTATGCACTATACTTTTAGACTAATTGGGATATAGTGTGGTGAAAGAATATTAATTACACGATAACATTGTCATTGAAGGGTATGGTCTACCATATGACTTTCCTATTCACTTGGGTGGTCATGATGCATTGCTAGACGCCACTCATGATCTATAAGTATGAATTGATTAATTAGTGAATTAATGATAAATTAAAAGTGTTTAATTTATCTAGCTCAATTAATGAGTTATAATTTATACTTATTGCCAACGTGAATGGAACCTAATGGGTCACACACATAAAGAACAAAATCTTTGGGTTAAAATGTAATTAAGATAAGTATGAGATACTTATGGGGTTAATTTATGAGATAAATTAACTTAAAGGACTTATTTATAAATATTCTAAGTCTTGCAGGAAATTAGTTTCCTAAAAGAAATAAAGTAACTAACTGGTTTCCTTATGGAATAGATTTCCTAAAGGAGAAGGATTAGCTTAAAGTAAGTTGCCTAAACCTTCTTGGTTTCTAATTAGCTTTATTTCCTAAAAGACTAGAATACTTCCTCTATAAATAGGTTCATGATTTGACTCTTGAATTATTATTGCTACACAAAAAGAAAACTAGTGAGAGAAAATAGAAGAAAGAAAAAGGCACGCCTCTCTCTCTCTCTAGGCGTCTCTCTCTCTCTCTCTCCTAAGGGTTAGGTTTTTCTTCTTCTTGTGTTCGTAATAATTCAAGGGAGCTAGCACTCAAAAGTCAAAGCAAGCAAGCCTACAAGGTTCCCAAAGAAGTTGTTCGTGTGGATATCGTTAGAGGCTCTACGCTTGGAGGGCTTTTCGTGGTAGATCTAACATCTTCTTCGAAGGATCTTTGCCTAGAAGCATAGAAATCTTCTGTGCTTAAGGTAATCTTCATGCAAACCCCCTTGTTAATCATATAGATATGTCAAAGAGATCCATGGTTAAGATAATAAATTTTTATTTTTCCGCTGCGTTACCTATGCTATTACCTTACACTATAATAGCCCAGTGAGTGTCCAAGTCATGCCGTCATACCCAGAATCTATTATTTTATTGAACAAAATAATTGACAAGATTAAATAAGTAGGGCATGAACACTTTAATTAACAAGTAGTCAATGGCGGATACAGGGCTCAACTACGAAAGCAAGCTTAACCACAGAAAGAGCAAGTACTGATCATGTAACCATGATGTTAGAACTGAGATAATAGCTCAAGTCTTTATCAAAGGTCATGCCAGTATTATCAAGCAAGAACCCTAACCACCATTCACCTTATAACCTCTGTACAGGCTACCACATCCAGGGAGAAATCTCAACCCTAGAGGGCCAACACGCAAGAAAGTTCAATCCAGAGTTGGCTTCTTTGAGGATTCACAACTCATAAGGGAAAGAACATCACGCCCTAAAACATCCAGCACCTTATATCCTCCCAAGCCTGTCCGAGTTGACTATCCGTGAAGTAACGGTGAAGTTAGTCACGGAAGTCTCATGCACAAGTAACCCATTGGATAGTGAAAGCGTGTAACACATTGCGGAATAGAAGTGATAAAGTACACCTCTTTCCTCAAGTAACACATGTCATAAAATAACAATTTCAAGTATAACATAATATTTCATAATTTAACATTCTCAAGTAGGACAAGCATTTCATGCATCATGCACACATAGAGACACTCACCTGAAATGCCTATGAAAATATTTCGTAAAATGGTCGTGATGCGTTTTCGGACCCTGAAATTTAAAAAAATAATATAATGAAAACCCAAGTAAAACCCTAGTAAATTTAGTAAGAAAAATTCAAGAAAACACCCCACTCATTTCTAGGGTTTTGGTTTTAGGGTTTCTAGGGTTTAGGGTTTACTTATTCTAAGAAAATTTAATCTAGCACTAGATCATTTCTAAAATTTCCTACACTTCAATTTCCTTCAACTGAACATATTCTAGGCTTAAAATCTCACTTATCAATTTTTCTTCTTTTAATTCTACAAAAATTTCGGCAGCATTTCCCCTTAAAATCAGACTAACCCAAATTTTTTTCCTGCAAGAAAAATCAACAATCCAACCCAATTCAACAAGTTCTACAACTTTTATGTTCAACTCAAGTTCAAATTCAATCAAAATTCCACTAAATTCCAAGAATTCTACTCCAAGAATCTTCAACCAAACAACATATAACACATGAAATTTCAAGGTTTAAAGGCCATATACTAGTCTATCTAACCACAAGAACACTTTATCTAGCAAGTAAATCTCAAATTCTAACTAATTTCTCCAAGTAGTACCAACAAGAATCTTGGTTTTAAACTTGCATAAAAACTAATTAAAGCATGAAATTAATAGGAAAAGTTCATAGTAAATACCTTAGATATGCTTAGAACTTTGCTTAGAAAGGAAAGGAGCTCACTTCCTATGGTGGATTTGCCCAAACTCAAGAGAGAAAACTTCAAGAAGTTGAGAATAAAATGAGAGAAGAAGAGAAAGGGAGATGGCCGGCCAAGAGGGAGAAGAAAGAGAAAGAAATAGGCTAGGAAAAATGGAAAAGAAATAAAGAAAAGGTGGGAGAAAGATTAACCAATTAAAACCTTACAAGAATAAAGTAAAAAGGTAGTCTTTTAATGCAAGAGTAGCTAACTTGGATTAATTTGATTGGTGGAGCTCATTACCCTCTTATCACTTAATACTAGCAATAATAAAACACAAATTATTAAAGCAAAAATAGAGTAAAATTGGGAGAAAGAAATCCGGCCATAAGGAGGGGAAAAAAAAAAAGAAAAAGAATTTCGGCCAATAGAAAAGAGAAGAGAGAAGAATTTTTAGCCAAGAGAAAAAGAAAAGAAAGAGAAAAATTTCAGCCAAGGGAAAAGAAAATAAAGCAAGAAAATAAGTGAAATTTTTGAGTAAAATTAAGCTAAAATTCAAGTAGTCAAAAGACTAGAAAATAATAAAATGAGCTAATCAAAATTTAAATTCTAATATAAATTAAATGGTCAAGTAAAATTATTCTAACTTTAGTACTTAGGTGTTCTTGCTTAATAATGAAAATCTTAACTAATTAACCTAATTAACTCAAGAAATCTTCCAACTAATAAATCAAGGATTAACACTTAACCCTAAATAAGAAAAATGTCTCTTGTAAGTGCATTTCTAGGGTGTTACAGCAAAATCGTCATTTTACAGTTTAAATTCATTTTTCACCAACTTTTGGGTCATAAATGCATTTCCTAAGGTTTTAAGCTTATTTTTTATTTTTTGGTAATTTTTCGAGGTCAATAGCTATTTTTCTGTGTATTTTCGTTGTCTAGGGGCAAAATCGTTATTTTACAGTTTAAATTCATTTTTTGCCAATTTTTTAGTCATAAATGCATTTCCTAGGGTTTTAATCTTATTTTTAATTTTTGGTAATTTTTTGAGGCCAATAGCTATTTTCTGTGTATTTTTGTTGTATAGGGGTAAAATCATCATTTCATACCTTAAACACGTTTTTTATCAGTTTTAAGCACTAACCTTTATTTTGAAATCTACTTTGAATTTTTTTGCAAAATTTTAGAGATTACTGTCATTTCTTTGTATTAATTTTTTATTTTTTTGGATTAAAAAATATTCTTTTTAAAATAAAATTAGAATTTTTATTACCGGTGGCATTTTTGTTATTTTGTAGTATTCTTGGTGACCAAGGCAACTTGCCCTATAAATACCCCCATTAAAATCAGAGACTGGAGAGAAAAAAAATAAAAAAAAAAACCCTGAACATACACCTTTTTACCCATTTTTAAGATTAAAACACACAATGACTCACACTCAACACACACATTACAGCCGCCTGTTTCACTGTTCATTATCAGTTTTGTTCATCCAAGGAAATAGCAAGTATTCATCACCATATTGTCTTCCAAGTCCAAAAGGCAAGTTATTACCAAATTGTTCTCTTGGTTGATTCAGTTATCTTCCATTTTTTATGAAAAATCTGGTTATTTATTTAGTTGTTTAGATTTTTTCTGTTTTAGTTTGTTGGATTGTTCTTCTGTTTTGTTTCTTTTCTTTCATTTCTGGGTTTTCTCTCTTCCCCTTCCATCTTTACCGTCCTCCTTTCCTAGCCTCTTTCCAACCCCAAACTGCCAATAATCTAGCTATCTTTTCTCTTGTTCCTCCCTTAGTCGCCTCTCCACTGTTTACCACTACCCAGCTTCTATGTCAACCACCGTCCCTCACAAATCCACTAGCAAAAGCCTCATAATCTCCCTGCTTAAGTCTCTACCACTATCCACCTCCTCAGGCATCCACAACCTGTAGATAAAATATAACAGTCGCAATTCCTTACCTATTCATCAGACATCAAAAATGGTCCCAAAAGATTACCAAAATTAAAAATAAACTCAAAACCCTAAAAAAATGAGTTCAGAAATGCCAAAACTTGACAAAAATGCATTTTGGGTGTAAAATGACTATTTTACCCTTGTGTTGGCAAAATACAAAAAAATAACAGTTAAAGCTGAAAAAATCACAAAAATTTAAAAATACATATGAAATTAAAAAATATGAATTTAAAACCACAAAACTAATGGAAGAATATTTATAGATGAAAATTACTGTTTTGCCCCTCAAAATTGTTGTTTTCACCCCTTTTACTCAAAAATCAAGATTTGACCCCGGCACTAAAAAAAATGCCACCTAATGTTAGAAACGATAAATGGTGTGTCCAAATTTGGTGTCTACACTGGTCTGGAAATATGTTCAAACCATCGGGTTCATGGTATAATAGGGGAAGTGGATTCAAAAACCTTACACCAGTTACTTATTACAAATAGTTCCTCAGGCTGACCACTTTGCAATGTTTTACAAAAAATTAGAACGCATCTACAAATACTTCATGGTTCGATTCGTCATGTGTTTCATAAAGCCAATGCTGTAGCAAATGGTTTGGCCAGATTGTCACTGCTAGATCAACATCAATATGACTCGATGCAACAACTTCCAAAACATGTGAGGTTACTAATTAGTCTAGACAGTTATTCTTTCCCTTATATTAGGTATTTTTCTATAAAGCAGTAGCACTCCTCTTCATTAATATTTAAGTTTTTCCTCTTATTTTCAAGAGGTCAGGTTTGGCCCACTCTTTTCTTGCTAATTAATTTGGTTTTTTAGTAATAAAAATAATGGGCTGGCATCCCTTCTCTGTGTACGGGGTTTGCCAAAAAGAAAATGTAATAGATGCCTTAACACCAAAAGGTTAAGAACATAAATCTCCAAAAAAGCTAAAGAAACAACACCGCCACCCACATATTCCATTTATTGACTGGTTCCCAACTGGTTTCCCTTTATGTTGTGTAAATTTCCCAAATATCCTTCTGAAAGTTACTTCCTTGTGCTCCTTATGCACTGTATCATTCTCCTGTAATTAGAGAAAGCTCAAACTCAATTTTGTATATGTTGAGCATGTAGCTACATGACTCGAAAAAGATTGAATCACTACCCCTTTGCTTAAGCAACTGTAGACAAAAATAGGTCGTTATGGATCTTGCTTGCTTCAAATAATTATTCGTTGATGATAAAATTTGTTATTGAACTACACCAATGAAAGAACGAAATATTGTCTTGGCATGATGCTATCATTTACATCTGCATTTACAAAACCTTATATTCCAAGATTTCTTTTGATACCCCCCTCCCCCAACCCTCAAAAAAGGGGTAGATATCTTATGATTCCAGATGTCTATAAAAGATTAGATGCGTGAAGACAACTCTGCCATTGGGATGCACCAAATTATTAGGTTTGATGATATTTACCCATCGTTCAAACACAAAAATAGAAGATTGTCTAGTAGTTCAACCATATTAGTTACTTTTTGCCTTCATGATTAAAGCAGATTTCTTAAGTTCTTGAGATACTGCACTGGAGCAAACCTCTATTTCTAGATCTTCACTTCTTGTCCATAGTTGTTCAACTTTCATCGAGTGATTTAGGATTAGTCTGTTACTTTCATGATTTTCGATTTGACAACCTCAGCTTTTGATAGTTGTGAACTAGAGCATGAAGAAAATAATCATCAAAGAACAAAATAATTTTGTAAGAATTATGAAAGTAAAACAAAACAAATTTTCAACCATTTTAGAAGTACAAGGGGCCAATATTAATTTTCCAAGGTCCAAACAATGGATGTTTGAAATTAGAAAGGATGACAATTTTCGCACCTTTTTCAATTTTCTTCAAACTCTGAAGGTTTAGTTGCGAAAATGACTTTTAGAAACCCATCAAAAGCATCTTGTTTTCATTCCAACCACATCCAAAACCAGGAAAACAGTAACAAGGCTCATAATGGCTCCACCAACTAAACTGATCTTTTAACTATGACGAGGAGTTCAAATTATTCAGTCCAGCAATTTTGACCAACACAAGAGTTTTTTCCTCCAACACTCGATTCTTTGTTTTTTCCCCCCTCCTCCAATGATCATTTATTTCTCCTTATTCATCTTGAGTTTGTGTCCTATCCATGTCCTATACCCCTGCTTGGATCATGTCATATTGATAGGTACAAAATTAGAATAATATTTAGGTGTTTGTTTGGGTCAATAGGAGTAGCTTTTAGTAGATTAGGTTAGGAATTGATTATTTTTTCTTTATTTTAGTTTGAATTGATGTTTATAGTTTTTCCTTATTTTTGTTATAAATTGCAGGTTTGGTTAGCTCTAGAGCACCAAAGGAGTCCAACTTTTTTTTTTTGGCTAACCCTGTACACAGGGGGGGACGCCACACCCAAATTTTATTAATCATAGTAAAAAGTGATACAGGGAGGGGGACATAGACCTTACCTCCTATTATTACAACTTAATGAAATAAAATTTCAATCCAAACAAACTGAAACTAAACAAGGCTAAAAGAAAAATCAGTTAATATCTATGAAAACAAAAAGCTAGAAAATTTAAGCAGTTTACGAAAACCAAAGGAGTCCAACTGGCAAGAACATGGATGGTTGTAAAGGATGAATGAAGAAGGGAGGATGAGCTGCATAGAAATTCATGAAAGCAAAAGAAAAGCTCTACTTGCAACGGTATCCGTGCACAGATACACATCGTGAGTATTTTCTTAGCTACGAAAGTCAAGTGTCACAGGAAGGGGTATCCGCAACAATTTTCGGTCAAGGATACACATCGCGGATACAGCGAACTTTCTGTTTTATTGCAGACAAAAGCGAAAAAAAAAGACGGATTTTTCCATCTTTGAAGACTTCCACTGCAACTCAAATTCTTCCTTTTTGAAGAGTAGTCTAGGGCAAGAAATACTCTGTAATTTTACATACACCGTAGATTTTTCATCATTTTACTCTTTAGATTTAGTTTCTCTCTCTCTCTAGCCATAGTAGACAATAGCAAGAGGAGAGAAGATTGTGGATGAACAAAGGAGATTTGTGCAGCAACTTTGATTATTATTCAATAATCAATAAGTTTCTATCTCAATTTCTCTTTATTGTTAATTAATTATGTCTCTTGAAATGAAAGACTATATCTTTATTGACATAATTATGTGTACTTAAATTGTTCTTGTCTAGGGTTTAGAGGATTTCTATGATTGATGGTTGTTTGATTAACTGAATTTTATGCCTACGTTGCTTTATTTATTCACTATCTTGAATTATTGTGGGTCGTAATTGGATGGCCAACTATTATAACCGTCAAAACTATCCCTACGCAATGAGAGTTTATAGTGGTAGTGGAAAGGAGACAAGTGAAGTTTAGGTAATATTTTACACAAGAGTAGTGGTATTCCTAGATGAGTCAAGAGCGATCCATAAGGTAAAATGAACCAATCTTAATCACTTTACCACGACAGTAAGAAAGGATTAATAAGTTGTTAATTACTAGTTTGTCATGAGAGTGAAAATTAGATAAATTGGGATTGGACTCTAAACAAGGTAATTGAGAGGGCATAAAGGAGGTTAATTGATAGCAACCTAGGTCATAGAATGATTCTAGATAGGCCTATTCGTCATCCATGGGGTGTTAGAAGATGTGTTGCTCAAAATTGACAAGTTCATTATACCCGTTGATTTTGAGTCCTAGATATGGAGGAGGATGTGCATATGCTTATTATTTAAGGGAGACCATTCTTGGCTACAACAAGTACTATAATAGACGTGAAGAATGGAAAGTTGAAGTTTCAAATAGGTGATGAAGAGATGGAGTTCAATTTGAATAGTACAGTTAGATACTCTTTATTCACTAATCACATCTATTCTATAGACTTAGTGAGGAATTTAGTAGGGAAATTTGAGTTAGCTACTCTAGGAAAAGATACACTAGAGTTGTGCCTATCTGGTTTCGGTCCTTCATTGGAGGAGTGTGAGGAAGTAGAGGAGCTAGTGTTACACCTAGATTCTAGAGAGCCATATAAGGGGAAATCAGTATTTGAGGATCCAGGATGAAGTAAGGGTGTGAAAACCCTAACTCGGGAATAGTACCTTAGGGCTTTACTATTCAAATTTTCTTATTACATGTCATTTCATGCATATTATTTTGAATTAATGCTAGTTGAGAAAGGTTTTCCATTTTTGGAAAAAAAAAATCGGAACAAGAGAGAGAAAACACCGTGTGTGTGTGCTAGTGTGTGTTTTGCGTAAAATGGAGTTTTAAACCACTTTCATGATTTGTAAATATTTGACATTCTCAACTTTCACAATTTCAAGTATTGACTTGAAAAAAATAATAATAATAATAGGTTTTACGCTAAAAACACTTTTGTGCAAAAATTACGTGTTCAACGTTTAAACGGGTATTTCATTTAACGACTTCATTAGAAGACCTTAAACCACTTTTAAAACCACTCAAACATGCCATGTACTTGAGGAAACACAACCCTAATTTCACTCGTTGATTTAAGCTAAGCTTGACACCTAACCTTGCATTTTGGCCAAACCTTAGCCAAGTAAAATGATTTCCATTTTCTTTCATTTCTTTGCAGCCAAATCTCTTCCATTTTTGCCTCAAAATTTCGTGCCTTATAGCTCCATTTTCAGCTGAAATATCTCATTTTTGCATCATTCCAAAAGCTCGCAAAAGCTAAAGACAAAACACAACTTCTAGCAACCAAAACTTCACCAAGAAATTTCAGCTTTCTTCCTGCAATTCCAGCCGAGTTTCAGCAGCCTTTGGAGGGGTTGTTGCACCATCAATTGCACCTACAACTACCTAACATCTTGTGGTACATATCTCTTCAACTAACTTGTAAAATTGAGCCCTTAAATTTTTGTTTTTGGAGCTGAACAAAACTGGCAGCAGAGCTGTCAAAATTTCCAACTTTTCACTTCTTGTTTAGCTTCTTGTTTTGATAGTTGAATTTAGTTCTTTTGGCACCATTAATTCTTGTATATTTTAGCTAACTTATGGTTTATGATTACACCTTTGATAGCCTATAAATACTTGGTTAGATTAGAGCTTAATTAGTGAAAGTTTAGCCATGGATTTCTTATGAAACTTTGCTGAAAATTTTCTGATTTTGGGAACTTCTTCTTGGACGAATTTTGTGGATTGTTTTAACTTCATCATGTACCATTTATTTCCTGCATATCATAGCTATTTAAGTTCCCTAATTGACCTAGAAAACTTGGTGCAATTAGTGGTTGTTTTGGCAATTAAATTAGTTGTTAAAGTTGAGCTATGAAAGCTGAAATTTCTGTTTCTGTTTTTGGCTTCATGGCTGGCCAACTTTCTTGTTCATGTTGTTCTTGATATTTTTGCTTCATTTGTTGTTATTTGATCTTCCAAGACAAGAAGAATGGATATAGTTAGTGTTTATTGCAATTTAGTCCCTCAATTTATTTGTTACATTTAATTATACCTTGCTAGTTTCCAAATGTTTCACTTGAGTCCAACAAATACCTAAACCCTAAACCCTAATAGTAGTTGAAAACCCTAAACCCTAAACCCTAATAGTAGTTGTAAACCCTAAACCTAATAGTGTTTCAAAACCCTAAACCCTAAACCCTAAACCCTAATAGTAGTTATAAACCCTAAACCCTAATAGTAAACCCTAATAGTGATTTTTCCAACTTTATACCTAATTAAGTTTCCTTTCTTTTGAAACTAGTTTTTGATTCGAAACCTTAAAATGTTCACTTTAATACTTTTAAACTAAAACTAGTGTTTATATAAGGTTTAGTTTTGGACTTTACTTATATTATTAATACTTGGCATGACTTAATTTGGGGTTTTAAAATCTAATTTCCCTAGGAAAAGTGCTAAACTCATTTTAGCCATAATTAAACATAAACTTTTGACATATACACTAAGTTAACATATAACCTTCTAGTATGATTCTTTTACTAACGTTTTGGAAATCTTAGTTAAAATTCCACAAATTTATGAATTTGACCTTAGAGTAGTAACTAAACCTAGTTCTTTTGAACTTCCAGGGTTCCAATCAAATACTTCTCCTTATCCCAAATTTTCGTGAAAATCTCTTAAGGTGAGTGTTCCTTTACTTGCGCCTGCGAGTGTTTATTTGCTTTTCCTATTAGATTCCATGTGTTATTTGCCTTACTTGAAAGCATGAGAATGTGGTTACAAGGGCGAATATGTACTTTATCGTATTCGACCCTAGCTTTCGATTATGAACTATATTTGACTCATTGATCTTGAACTATACTTGACTCATTGATATTGGACCATATAAGTGGTTGGAGGTTATAAGGTGTTGGAGTTAAGGGACTTTAAACTCTCTCCTTATGAATGTAAGTCCTGGACAAGGCAATTTCCTAGGTTTGAGCTACCCTATCTTTAGCCCTCCATCATTGAGGACGATCTCACATGGAGTGGTGGTCTTGAGGAGGAAAGGTGAATTGGTGGGATGGAGAATTACCTTGATCATTGGCAAGGACAAAATGAAACGTCCAAGCGCTATTGCCATTTGATCCAAAAACACAATGATGTGAATCTTACTTGACTTGAATTCACTTGACTTGAATCTTAATTGAATATTTCTCCCTTTGGTGAAAGTTAACATTGTTTGCCAATGGTTGAGAAGA
The DNA here is from genome assembly GCA_024721245.1 of Mitragyna speciosa. NCBI lineage: Eukaryota > Viridiplantae > Streptophyta > Magnoliopsida > Gentianales > Rubiaceae > Mitragyna > Mitragyna speciosa. The sequence continues at coordinate 15,849,670 of CM045557.1, read as the reverse complement.
TACTTATCCTTATACTTGAAATGATATTGAATTGTCCTTCCCGTGGTCGAGTGACTCCCACGGTTGATCTGTATCCTACTTTATCTTTACTTGTCTTTTACATACTTTATCGCTTTGACAAGTTGCTTGTATGTTTGCATGCCTTGGAACCTCATTGAACTTCTAGCTCACTTCCTTTTATTCTTGTTTTCCTTAGTAGGCTCTAATTGATGCGAAGATTAGTATGAGTGTGAGTACTAGTCATCTAAGTCATTTCTCTTGATGTATATTTTGATGTTGTACTAGGAGTTTATCTTATCTAAGTTGAAGTTGTAATAGTTTGGGATTCTATATATTTGTATGGCAACTAGTTTGAAAATATTGCAAGTTTACTTATACTTTGAAGTTTAGTTTACGTGTTTATTACTTTAGTGACTTGAGTCCTGGCGAGAGCTAGGCAGGCAGTCCGCTAAACCCTCTGGTTCGCCTTAGGGGGAGGTGGGGCTGTCATAAAGGGACTACCACCACCATCTAATATCCAACCTCCTAAGTTAGAACTGAAGCCATTACCTAAGCATCTTAGGTATCAGTTTTTTAGGAGAGATAGATACATTGCCTATCATTGTGAGTAATGTTCACTCTTAGCAAAAGGACAAATTGCTTAGAGTTTTAAAGAAACACAAAAAGGCAATTGGATGGTCAATCTCTGACCTTAATGGGATAATTTTTTCTATGTGTATGCATCGTATATTACTGGAAGACAATTGTAAGCCAGTAATAGAAGCTCAACGAAAGCTTAATCCCAACATGAAAGAGGTGGTGAAATCAGAGATATTGAAGTGGTTAGATGCTGGCGTCATCTGCCCCATCTCTGATAGTAGATGGATAAGTCATATTCATGTGGTGTCAAAGAAAGGTGGTACTACAATTGTAAAAAGGAAAGATAATGAGCTTATACCTTCTAGGCTAATAGTTGGGTGTAGAGTTTACATTGATTATAGGAAGCTAAATTCAGCCACTAGGGAAGATCATTTCCCTCTACATTTTCTTAATGCTACGCTAGAGCGTATATTTGGTTATGCATTTTATTACTTTTTGGATGGTTATTTGGGGTATAACCAGATAGTTGTAGCACTTGATGTAAAGTAATAAGGGGAGTAACGCAGCGGAAAATTTAAAAATTTATTACCTTAGCCATGGATCTCTTTGATGTAATCTATACGATTAAAGGGTGTTTAGCACAAATACCACAAGCATAGAAGGTTTCTATGCTTCAAAGGGCAAGATCCTATTCGATGAAGGTGTTGATCTACCATGAAAAGCCCTCCAAGTGTAGAGCCTCCAACGGTGTCCACACGAACATGATCTTTAGGAACCTTTGGGCTTGCTTGCCTTGCCTTTTGAGTGCTAGCTCCCTTGAATTTCATGAAGAACACAAGAACAAGAAGAGGAAGAAGACAAAACCCTAACCCTTAGGGAGAAGAGGGTGTGGCGTTTTTCTTGGGAGAAAAACAAGCCTCCCTCAATTTTTTTTCTCTCTAGATTTTATCTTGTGTTTCATCAATCAATCAAGAGTCAAGGCATGGACTTATTTATAGATGTAGTATCCTAGTATTTAAGGTAACAAGAGCAATTGGAAACCAAGAAGGTTTAGGAAGCTTACCTTAAGCTAATCCTATTCCTTTAGGAAACCTATTCCAAAAGGAAACCAAATAACTTCTTAATTCCTTTTAGGAAACTAATTTCCATCAAGACTTAGAATATTTATAAATAAGTCCTTTAAGTTAATTTATCACATAAATTAACCCCATAAGTATCTTATACTTATCTTAATAACAATTTAACCCAAAGACCATGTTCTTATTGTGTGTGACCCATTAGGTTCCATTCATGTTAGCAATAAATACAAATTATAACTCATTAATTAATTAATTAATTAAGAGCTAGATAAATTAACACTTTAATTTATCGTTAATTCACTAATTAATTAATTTGTACTTATAGATCATGAGTGGCGTCTAGCAATGCATCATGACCACCCAAGTGAATAGGAAAGTCATATGGTAGTGTAGACACCAAATTTTGACACACCATTTATTTTCAAACATTGGGGGGGCATGTTTACACTTTTGGGACAAATTTTTTAATTTTTCCATAATTTGGGGGGCAAAATAGTAATTTTATCTGTAAATATTTTTCTATCAATTTTTGGGGGTTTTAAATTCATATTTTTACTTTTATGTAAATTTTTTAATTTCTTATGATTTTTCTGGATTTAATTGGTATTTTTTTATTTTTTTGTACTAGTTGAGGGCAAAATCGTCATTTTACAATTTAAATTCATTTTTCACCAATTTTGAGTAAAAAATGCATTTTTCAGTGTTTTAAACTTATTTTAGTTTTTTGGTAATTTTTGAGGTCGATAATTATTTTTCCGAGAATTTTCATTGCCCGAGGGCAAAATCGTCATTTTTACAAATTAAATTCATTTTTCACCAATTTTGAGTCAAAAATGCATTTTTCAGTGTTTTAAAATTATTTGTAATTTTTGATAATTTTCTGAGAACAATAACTATTTTTTCTGTGAATTTTCATTGCCCAAGGGCAAAATCGTCATTTTACAATCTAAGTTCATTTTTTGTCAAATTTTGAGTCGCAAATGCTTTTTCTAGTGTTTTAAACTTATTTGTAATTTTTGATAATTTTCTGAGAACAATAACTATTTTTCTATGAATTTTCATTGCCCAAGGGCAAAATCGTCATTTTACAATCTAAGTTCATTTTTTGTCAAAATTTTGAGTCGTAAATGCCTTTTCTAGTGTTTTAACCTTATTTGTAATTTTTGATGATTTTTTGGGGTCAATAGCTATTTTTCTACAAATTTTCATTGTTCAGGGGCAAAACCGTCATTTTACACCCCGAGCGCGTTTTTATCAGTTTTGAACTCTAGTTTTTATTTCTTAAATCTAATATGAATTCTTTTTGAAAATTTAGAGATTTCTGTCAGATTCTTTGTATTAATTTTAATTTTGAGGTTAAAAAATATTTTTTAATAAAATTAGCATTTTTAATACCGGTAGCATTTCTGTTATTTTACAGTATTCTTGGCCAACAAGACAAGTGCTGTATAAATACCCCACTTAGGAGGAAAAAAAAAAAAGACCCAAAAACATCTTTTGATTTTACCCTAAAGGATCAAAAACACACACTTCACACTCTAAAACACACACACTCCATTTTCTTTTGATTTCCGGCTACTTGTTCATCGAATCCATCTACTGTTCATCGTCATCCAAGCAGATCATTACTGTTCATCACCAATTAGTTCAAAAGGTAACATCTTAGTTTAATTTCTTGCCTTTTAGTTCATTTTTTTTTTCATTTTTGCTGTCAAAATTGAATGAATGGAGATACAAAATCTGGGTTTACTTTTGTGATTTTAGTTGAAGTCCTCTGAATTTTTTTTACTTCCTGTTTTTGTTTTTGTTCTTTTTTGTTGTTTTTGATCTGGTTAATGTTCTGGGTTCTCTCCACCTTTTCTCCCTCTCCTTCCTCCTTATTCCACCACCAGAGCAAAACCCCCAATCACAACAATAAAACCACCAAGTCAGAAGACATATTCCATCGTCACCAAACATTTGCAAAATCAGTCATAACCCCAAACAGCAACTCTTCCTCAACCTACCCCCTGTACCACCATCGCCAACAGACAGAACCACCATCCCTTCCCCTTTTTGCTCACTACTAGCCTAGACAGTCCCAAAGCTGCTCAAATCTCCTCCAACGATTACACAAACTCCAATGTCCAATTCCTACCCAAGTCAGTTCCAAATTTCGCCCCACTTCCACCGTCAATTCACAGCCAAATTGCAAACAGCAACCATTCAATTCACAGACATAACAGCAGGAATCAATTTTTATCCAGGAAAACAACCACAAACGCAGCCATCAACATTGTCATCACACACACGAATACACACATATCACTCACACAGCACACAAATTAACACTGACACTCAAAATTCATGCACACACTCACAGATTCCCTTTTCACAAATACACACACAGTCATACACAGGAACACAGTACAGAATGCACACATACACACGCTCATCCCCACCTCCTCCCACAACCACCAATGCCACCTGCAACTACCCATGTCAACCTGCAAGCACAAGAAATCACCACCCACCCAGCATTCAACACCCAATCAATCACCAGCAATCCAACTAACCAAGCCCCCCAATCTCAATCCGAAGCCACTCAATTCAACCATCATAGCCCCAAATCACCTACGACCTCCATCAAAAACCAGTAGTCCTTTCCCCCAACTTGTAAATTCAACCTGTAATCTCCACCCAAATTCCAATCTGACAACCGTGGCCACCGAAAACAGTCACGTGCCACCAATTTTCCCACCGGAACAAGCACCCATCTCAGCCTTCAAACATTATGGCTCCACTTTCTCAATTCAGCAGCGCCACCATTCCTCTGTCACCTAGCTCCACCATTCACCCCAGAACCCCACCATGGTCCCAATCGTGCACAGCAGAACCACCGCCAACCAACACATAACACCACAAACCAGCCATCAGTTTTTGGAACGAGGAAGAAGAGAGAATAGAGATTGATTAGAGGGACAAAAGCATAGGGAGAGGGACCAAGAGAATGACGAGACAGAGAGAAACAAACAGAGAGAACCGGAGTTAAGAAGCTGGAAAAGAAAGTGGAAATAGAGAAAAATCTGGAAGAAAAAGGAAAGAGAAGAATCGATAGAGAAATCGAAAACCGGAGAAGACGAAAATAGGAAAGATGAAACAGAGAGAGAGGGCGAAAGAGGAAGAAATAGAGAACACAAGAGGGAGATGGAGCAATCTGGAGAAGTGCGTGAGAAAAACAGAGAGGAGAACAGAGGCGGGAGAGAAAAGAAAAAAGAGAGAAAAGAATGTGGACCTGGCTTTGAGGGGAAACCGGGTCGGGTTTTGGGGAATTTGGGTATCATTTTTTTAATTTTTATTTATTCATTTATTTGTTCCATTTTTGGTTACTTGATTAATTGATGCTAGTTTATTTTTAATTGGTTTAAATTTTATCTTTATTTGCTTTAATTTGGTTTAATTTAGTAGTTAAATTTTGCTAATTAATTGAATGAGTTAATTGATCCAGTTTTAATTGAGTTATTCATTTTAATTTATATAGTTATTTTGTTCTATAAAATATAATTTAATACTTTAACCCCTTTAAATTAGTTACATATTCATGTTTTACCCTACTCGATAGGATTTACCGCTTTGTTCCCTCCAGTTTACTTTGATTCGTATCACTACCCCCTTAGACTTGTGTAAATTCTTAATTTTGTCCCTTGATTAGTCAAATTTCTAATTTTACCCTCCAGCCCCTAAGTTTGCTTGAATTTTTAATTTTGTTTTTAAGTCATTTAGTTTAATAGAATGTACGTTTTTACCATCAATTGGGTAATTTTTATATTTTATGCTTTATTTCATTAAAATAGTGGTACCTTGACATGTGTGTTCATTTTTAAGCTTTGGTACCGAGTCTTCAAAAAGGTATTTTCGTTACCTTTTAATTGCTTCTTTATGTGTTCCAACGTACTCTAATGTGATATTTTATGCAATTTTTTATGCGTTTCTTATTTTATGCACTTTTTGCGTATTTATTTATTTTGTGTTATTTAATTTTAAATTTTATTATTTTGACGAAAAATGTAATATTTTGTATTTAGTTAGTCAATGTAATAGTTAGATTATTTTTCTCATATTTTAGTAAATTTTTGTGTCTAGATAGAAAATGTAATAGATAGGGCATTTTTTTAATTTTCCCCCCCTTAAATTGTAAATTAAGCCCCGGTGTAATAGTTAGGATTTATTTGCTTTTGCATGCTTATGTGTTTATTTCTTTTACCGCTTTCATTAGGGGTTTTGCATCTAGATATCATGCTTATGTGTTATGTGATCCTATTTGATTTTATATGTCTTTATATGTTTAATTTGTTTTTAATTCACGTTTTATTATTTAAATTCATGATTTATAGTATTCCATCACCACACTAGTCCAACGCTAGTTGTGGCCTCGTTCTTTTCCCGCTAGTCCAACACTAGTGGAATTTTTTTTTAGAACGGGCTAGTCCAACGCTAGACCCTTAGGGCATTTTAGTATTAGGGGCACTCGTGTGCATTTTACATTCCACTTCATACACTTTTAGTCTTCTTTCTATTCTGCATGATTTTGATTTTGATTACTATTATTATTTATTTATTTATTTTGACACGTCTTCAAGTGCATGACATTTAGGTCGCATTTCACTTAGAAACTAGAACATTTGTGTGTTTTGACTAGAAATAGTCGTCTACTCACGTGGGAAGCGGTGGCGTACATGCCGTTCCCCCCTCCGTGAGTAGAAAGATTCAGTCACGAGATATTAGTCCCCCGTACCCGTTATGCTGCATACCCACTTTCTTTCTTCACTTACTATATATTATTATTTTCTTTTCTTTTTGTATCACATTTTGCATAGACACTCGTGACTCCCTCGAGGTGTCGACTCGGGTTTCAGCAATTAATGCGATAATTCCGACCAAGTCTCGACGGAACATTTTTGACCCTCTCGATACCCACATTTTAGACATTAGGATTTGCATTCATTTAGGTACATCCGAACGCGATAGAACTTAGGGTTAATGTAGAAAAATTTGATTAAACCTCGCAACTAGCCTCGGCTAGGTTGAAAGGGTGCCTTAGGCATAAGCCTTTGCCTTCCCTTTCTTCAAATGTGACTCCCGGACCTTTTTCTCTCGTTTTTCGTAGACCGGAGTCGAAAAAGGGTTTTTTAAAATATTTTTTTAAAATTTTTTATTTTTATTTTTTATTAAGCGATTTTTCGGGTGACTTGGTACACCTTAACTCAGTACCAAGTGGCGACTCCATTTTTTTTAAAATAAAACAAAACCCTTTTTCAAAATTAGTTGGCCAAACCTGTCGTACTTTTTTGTCCCGGCCTTGTTTTCTTTTAGAATACCATTTTTCTTGAAATACATTTTTCACACGCGCGCACGATTTTTTCCAAAAACTTGCTTTTTCAAAAGGGTCATTAGACTAGACTGTCTTTTCGGAACGCGACAATCAGTAACACCCTTTAGCACACTTTTTACTTTTACGATTTTTTCGGACGCGACAGGTAGACTATACCTATCAATGATAATGTTACCGTGTAATTAATATCCTTTCACCACACTATATCCCAATTAGTCTAAGAGTGTAGTGCGCACTCTTTAAATGACTAATTAATGTTTTCTTGTTCCCGAAATATAACTTTCCATAAAAGTATAACCTTGAAACTCTTTCAAGTCATACTTTCACCTTTGCGCAAAAGATTCTTTAACTTATATTTCAACAACTGGCCAATCCGGGATATACTCTCCTATAATAAGGAGTGGTGAATCCTATATCGATTACTCACTATCCTTCCATGCTTCATACTATGCCCAATCTCTACCGTATGGGCTACTCTTTTACGAGCACCAAGCAATAGAGTTAAAGCAAAGTAATCCACACTCAAGATACCATGGTAATCTCAAGTCTAAGGATCACTTACACTATTGCCATTAAGAGTATAATTCATTAGCACTATGAACAGTAACTCTTGGCGGATCAATCCAATGAACTTGTTCTTTAACAAGCATCCACATACCAGCTTAGGTGTCGCACACCATAGTTGACGAGATCAGCTACTATTTACCCTAAGTAGAGGCAAAGTATGTGCTAGTCTTCCCATATTAATGATGTCCAATCTCATTAATACTATGACTAGGGATATTTAAGAATATAACTTTATGTGTAATAAGAGTCTCATCATTGTAACTCTTACAATCTCTTATACACAGTTAATATTCTATGGACTTTATCAAATAAACAAGTAATATTAATAACAAGTATTAAATGACAAAGAAAATGCCACATATATAAGTATAACACGAAATAAGCGTAATAAAAATCTCAAAAACCAATTTGGTTTTAGGGCATACACTAACAAACTCCCACTTGCACTAAAACCAGTCACCTATAGGTTTTAGGCTATAAGCATGACTATCATGCCTATTCTGGGACAAGGCTATGATGAAAGGATTAGTGACATTAACCTTGTGGGAACCTCCTCTATCTTTTCATCATTTGACCCAAGCTATTTCCATAAATAGATGGTGGCACCTAAATACACTTTAGGATCGTGGATGAGACTTTAGTTCCTTGATTAAGTGATGGCACAATTGTTTCATAAAACAATGGAAGGAACTATTCTTTGTCTAACAAAGAATCCCTTGATCCGTAATAACTTCTAAAGCCACCATGTATTTGGCCTTTGTTGTTGATTATGTTGTAGTGTCTATGATAAAACACCTTTATCCACTACAATTCAACGTGAACACCAATTCATCTCATGATTTACTTATCATCCCTATTGGATTAAAAGTTTGTATCTTTAAATTCACACACTTCCTAAGTGTGATCTCCATAGTCAAGAATAGTCTTTTAGTGCTACTCGAGTACTTAAGAATATTCTTTGATAACCATCTAGTGACACTCATTAGAATTGCTTGTAACACTTAAAGCAAGGAGACATTGGGTCTCGTACATAGGATAGCATACAAAATAGAACCCATTGTAAAAGCATACGGGATCTATTAATGCTATCAATCTCAACAAGTGTCAAAGACACATGTCTCTCGAAAGAGTAATCTCCTATCACATAGGTAAAACCCCTTCTTCGATTACTCTATGTTAAACCCTTTAGCATCTAGCCTATGTACTTGGATCTAGGGAGACCAAGCAATCTCTTGGATCTATCTATATAGATCTTAATTCCCAGATTAGAGATCGCCTCTCCTTTATTAAGAAATTCTTGGACAACCATGTCTTTACCTTTAAAATATGTTGTTTTCATCAACGATATGTCATCCATATATAGTATCAAGAAAACGAGAACGCTCCCACTCAACTTTACATTTACACAAAGCTTGTCTTTGTTTTCGAGAAAATCAAATTCTTCGATAATCTCATCAAAACAAATGCTCTAACACCTTGACACTTGCATGAGTCCATGAATGGGCCGCTTGCACACCTTATGACTATCAATGGAAGTGAAAACCCAAGGAATATGTCATATACATACCTTTTAATTCCCCTTAAGGGATGTAATTTTCATATCCATTTGTCATAAAAGCAGCTATTGCAAGTAAAATCTCAAATGGATTTAAGCATGACTATTGGTGAAAAAGGGTTCTTTCAAAGTCAAACTTTCGAATTGAATCCTTTTCTATTAACCTTACTTTATAGGAAACTACGTTACCATCCATGTCAATCTTTCTTTTAAAGACCTACTTGCACCTTATGGGTTTTATCCGTTTAGGTGACTCGAGCAAGGTCTACACCTTGTTCTTGTACATGGAATCTATTTTGAATTTTATGGCATCTTGCCATGTCAAGGAGTCTATATTAGACAAAGCCTCTTTGTGACTAGTAGGTTTGTTATCATATATGACTAGTACATTATTGCTCTTTCTAATGAGAAATCTATATCTCTCATGTGTGAGAAATCTATATTTCTCAAGAGTATAATGCACTCTACCAGTCTTTTGAAGATTTTGTGCACTTCGAGCTTCCGTTGCGCCTCATCAACACGTGGCATAAGCTCTAGTTCCAACTATTTATCTTTGTCAACTTGCGGTTCTTGAACCTTTTCAAGTTCTATCTTGCTCCCAATGTCTCTTTTAAGAATAAATTATTATTCTAGAAAAAGACATTTCTTGAGACAAAAACATTTTTCTCAAGAGGATTATGAAGTGATATCTATTGTTTTCACAAGGATACCCCACAAATAGACATTTGTCGGAACATGGCTGAGTGTATAGGAGTTGGCGTCTAAGACATGAACCCCTAAAATGAGGTTAGGACTTGTAGTATGGCTCATCATAGTTTGCACCATATCTCATAGGGTACAACTTCTCCTCTTTCACACATCATCAACAATGGTGTGTCAAGTGGAGACCATTGAGAAAGAATCACATCCTTCTTTAATTATTTTGAAACACTTGACATTGAGTATTAGCCACATAGATCAAATGTTTAGTGTTTTAATACTCTTGTCAACTTGTTTTTCTTACTTCAATCTTAATGACTTTGAACACTTCAAAAGCCATGGATTTGTATATCATATGATACACAATCATATCCCATATGGTCATCCATGAAAGTTATGAAGTATGATAAACAACCTCTAGCAAAGATCGACATTGGGCCAAAACATCTATATGTTGAAGCCCTATGAAGATCACTAGCACATTCACCTTTTATAATAAAAGGTGTTATACCATCTCTCTAAGTAAATGAGAATCGCATGTTTCAAACGATTCACAATTGAATGAGTCCAAGTACACAACTATTATGTAATTTGGAAGTGCGTTTCTCATTCATATGACCAAGTCTATGATGCCAGAAGGATAGTTGTTTCAAAATATAGAGTTTTTTTTCTATGTTTGAGAATGGACTTATCAAGGTCTAGGATTTGTAAAACGTTGTTTTAGTGATCCAATACCATAAAGAACACCATTACGTAAAAAAACAGTAGATATTCTCTTTTGTAATGGTAAATCTTTCCACAAATAATGTGAATTGATTTCAAGTTCCTTTTAAGTATTAGAAACACAATAACAATGTTTTTAAATTCTAGAAGAAGCCCAGTTGGTAAAGAGTGCATAAGTCTCTACGGCTAGTGTAGCAACTATTGCTCCATTCATCACACGTAGTTTGACTTTCTCTTTGCTTATTGTCTACCATGCTTAAGACCTTGCACATTTTTGCAAATATGGGATCCAAATCCAGTATCTTATACCCAACGGTCTTAATTAGTAGATGAATTTATCTCAAATATAAACATACTTAGAAGTAGAAGCTTCACTAAGCCTCTTTAACTTCTTATTATTGAAACGAGCCTTACAATTCCCTTTCCAATAGAATTGGAAACATGTGCCCTTAGACTTGTCCATTTTGATCACACCTTTAAGCTTTGTCATAGCTACTTGGGTCTTCTTAAGACCACACTTGGGTTTCCGCTTGACAAGCAATAAAGCGCCCCTTTCTTCCTTGATAGATTACTCTTTAGATATCTCATATCTAATGGTCCTAGATTGTGTATCAATAACTCTTTGAGACGCACAATCGTGGACAAAAATCTATCAATTTATGCTACTTTTATAGCTTAGGAATTATAGATGACAACACGATATAAATAGCAATATCATTATCATCTTTTATACATCTTGTATGCACATTGTTTCCTAACTATAATTGTCTCTATAGGACAAGTGGAAGTGAATATCAAGGACATAGCCAATTGTGCTTAAGAACTATTCCCAAGTCTTACATTAGTCCAAGAAAATTGTATATGTATGGAGATATAGGGTGATAAGTGTGTTCATGTGTATATGCATTCTACAACAAGTGAAAAGATATTACAAGTATTTGTTTCATGTTATAATTGCAAACCAAAAATGTGGGCTTCGAATTTATTTGGTTTGCTCCCACTATTTTACTTCAAATCAATAACCCTCAATCTATTGATTCGGGAATCCGTTGGAGATTCCTAATAGGCTAGGATCCCATCTAATTAACTTTGGGTTTGACGGAGGCCAATGCCCCAAAGGTAACTTCGATTAGGCAGATAACTTTTATCAATCACAACTCTTGTGACTCCTAGATAGTTGGGTATCAACTCTTGATATTCACATCTTATGTGTTTCCCAACATTGCCTCAAAAATATCATAACATTGACGGAGGCCAAACTCGTTATGTATTTTTTGTTAAGTCATACCCATTATTCAGAGATCACATCTCATAGCAAGAACATATTCCGAGTAAGGTGACCTTTACGGAGGCCAACATGTCAACACTTAATTGGAACTCTTCGTTTTTGCTATAATAATGGAAGGAAACTTATATATATTGACTTAATATCGCCTCAAAAACACCATAGCCTTGATGGAGACCAACAAGTTAAGCATTTTTGTTAAGTCAAACCCATTATTTGAAGATCATATCTCATAGTAAAAAACATGCTCTAGGTAAGATGACCTTGACGGTGGGCCAACAAGTCAACACTTAACAAAAACAATGATTTTTACTACAATAATGGAAGGCTAGTGACTTAATATTTTATTTGAGGGATTTTATTTTAATTATACAATATATAGTCTCATCATAGCATGTAATTAAAATATATCGACATATAAAATAAAAACATGCATAATAAACCGTGGATGATTATGGACGTTATTAAGATATTTTCCTCGAGCCTTAAGGAAAATATACGGTCAAATTCCTAAGGGACGTGATCAACTCCTTGATGCGTTCTTGGGAGGTCTCCAACTCTTGATGAGCCTCCATGGTTGCTCCTTGGTTCCATCTCCATCTTCTTTGTACATTACACTTGTAATTCTAATCTAAAGAATTTAGAAAATTAAAACCTAACTCTAAACTACACAATGTACATTACATGTATTGATTAAGAAACCTCGAGTTACATTCGAGGGGAGTTAGGTGAGAAGATAATTACATGAGAAAATAGAGAAGGCAGGACACGCAGGCCCTATTTTAAAAACCAATACAAGCCACCCATTATTTAACTATTCAATCACATTGGTTATAGTCCATAATCATCCACCACGCCATCACATTATTTAACAATTAAATAATATAAACTTTTATTTAATTCAAATCATAAATCACATGATCTAATCAAATTAGATTAATATCCTTGGATTATTTGTCTCAAAAATGCTAAAGAAGGTTTATGGTTTCCAAAATTGTCTTTCCAAATTTTAACACTTAAAATTGGAAAGAGTTTTTCTAAAATCAACTTTCCAGATTTTAACAATTAAAATTGGAAAGCATTTTTCACAAAAATTCACACAAAAACACATTTTTCCAAAAAATCAAAATTTTCTTGCTAGGGTTCTGCCTTGAGCCGTGGGTATGAGCCATGGGTACAATACCCGCGGCTCGTGCTCATGGGTTGTGGACAGACTTGAGCTGTGGGTGCCAGACGTGGGTAAGTCACCCACGGCTCATGAGCCACAGGTTGAACCGCGAGCAAAGTGCCCACGACTGAGCCCACGGCTCAGACTTTGAAAAATACGATCTCTTAGCCATGGGTTCAACCGCGGGCAAACACCCACGGATCAGCCCACGGCTGGCCTTCTGCAACTTGCAAAAAATGATTTTTCTTGATGTTTTTCAAAACTCTTTTGAACCAAAACGTGTTTAAACCCTTTTAGCACTTAAAATTAGTCTAGAAACCATAAATACAACCTTAAGAACTCATCTTAATTATTTAAAACACTTTTAAACAATTAAGAACTTATCTTAAAAATTAAACTCTTGATTTTTCTAAAACAATTTTGAGAGAAAATTCATCAAGAACAAACCATCCCTATTTATGAAAATTAAATAAATACAAATCATATAGATATAATCAAAGTAAGCTCTGATACCATTGTAAGGTAATAAGGGGAGTAACGCAACGAAAATTTTAAAAATTTATTACCTTAGCCATGGATCTCTTTGATGCAATCTATACGATTAAAGGGTGTTTAGCACAAATACCTGAAGCATAGAAGGTTTCTATGATTCAAAGGGCAAGATCCTACTCGATGAAGGTGATGATCTACCATGAAAAGCCCTCCAAGTGTAGAGCCTCCAACGGTGTCCACACGAACATGATCTTAGGAACCTTTGGGCTTGCTTGCCTTGCCTTTTGAGTGCTAGCTCCCTTGAATTTCATAAAGAACACAAGAACAAGAAGAGGAAGAAGATAAAACCCTAACCCTTAGGCAGAAGAGGTGTGGCATTTTTCTTGGGAGAAAAACACGCCTCTCTCAATTTTTTCTCTCTCTAGATTTTATCTTGTGTTTCATCAATCAATCAAGAGTCAAGGCATGGATTTATTTATAGATGTAGTATCCTAGTCTTTAAGAAAACAAGAGCAATTGGAAACCAAGAAGGTTTAGGAAGCTTACCTTAAGCTAATCCTATTCCTTTAGGAAACCTATTCCAAAAGGAAACCAAATAACTTCTTAATTCCTTTTAGGAAACTAATTTCCATCAAGACTTAGAATATTTATAAATAAGTCCTTTAAGTTAATTTATCACATAAATTAACCCCATAAGTATCTTATACTTATCTTAATAACAATTTAACCCAAAGACCATGTTCTTATTGTGTGTGACCCATTAGGTTCCATTCATATTGGCAATAAGTACAAATTATAACTCATTAATTAATTAATTAAGAGCCAGATAAATTAACACTTTAATTTATCATTAATTCACTAATTAATTAATTTGCACTTATAGATCATGAGTGGTGTCTAGCAATGCATCATGACCACCCAAGTGAATAGGAAAGTCATATGGTAGACTACACCTATCAATGACAATGTTACTGTGTAATTAATATCCTTTCAGCACACTATATTCCAATTAGTCTAAGAGTGTAGTGTGCACTCTTTAAATGACTAATTAATGTTTTCTTGTTCCCGAAATATAACTTTCCATAAAAGTATAACCTTGAAACTCTTTCAAGTCATACTTTCACCTTTGCGCAAAAGATTTTTTAACTTATATTTCAACAACTGGCCAATCCGGGATATACTCTCCTATAATAAGGAGTGGTAAATCCTATATCGATTACTCACTATCCTTCCATGCTTCATACTATGCCCAATCTCTACCGTATGGGCTACTCTTTTACGAGCATCGAGCAATAGAGTTAAAGCAAAGTAATCCACACTCAAGATACCATGGTAATCTCAAGTCTACAGATCACTTACACCATTGCCATTAAGAGTATAATTCATTAGCACTATGAACAGTAACTCTTGGCGGATCAATCCAATGAACTTGTTCTTTAACAAGCATCCACATACCAGCTTAGGTGTCGTACACCATAGTTGACGAGATCAGCTACTACTTACCCTAAGTAGAGGCAAAGTATGTGCTAGTCTTCCCATATTAATGATGTCCAATCTCATTAATACTATGACTAGGGATATTTAAGAATATAACTTTATGTGTAATAAGAGTCTCATCATTGTAACTCTTACAATCTCTTATACACAATTAATATTCTATGGACTTTATCAAATAAACAAGTAATATTAATAACAAGTATTAAATGACAAAGAAAATGCCACATATATAAGTATAACACGTAATAAGCGTAATAAAAATCCCAAAAACCAATTTGGTTTTAGGGCATACACTAACACTTGAGGATCAAAAGAAGACCACCTTTACTTGCCCTTATGGAACTTTTTCTTTTAGGCGTATGCCTTTTGGCTTTTGCAACGTGCCTGCCACCTTTCAGTGTTGCGTGATGGCCATTTTTTGTGATTACATTGAGAAAATCATAGAGGTATTCATGGATTACTTCTCAGTTTTTGAAAAATCTTTTGATGATTGCCTCCATAATCTAGAGTTATTCTTGACAAGATGTGAAAAGACTAACCTAGTTTTGAATTGAAAAAAATGCTATTTTATGGTCAAGGAAGGCATTGTCCTAAGCTATAAGATATCAACTAAGGAGATTGAGGTGGATAGGGCAAAAATTGAAGTAATTGAAAAAATGCCTCCACCTACTAATGTAAGTGGGATCAGAAGCTTCTTAGGTCATGCAGGGTTGTACAAGCATTTTATTAAAGATTTTTCTAAAATTGCAAAACCTTTGTGTGACTTACTTGCTAAAGATGCTCCTTTTGACTTCGGTAATGAGTGCTTAAAATCATTCAATAGGTTAAAAAGGGAAACTTGGGGATTAGCGGGTCTTTATTCCTTCCACCCAAAATTAGGGTGATTCCTCCATCCTTGATTATAGGTATTAGAATAAGGATTATTTTGCGATGGACGATTGTAATTGTTAACATATTGTACTTGCTCATAACACTCACTTGCATCATGATTTCTACCACAAGTAGTACAACATGCAACACTTACATGAGAGCTAGATCCATTTGATTTGTTAAGCATATTAAAAACTGAATCAACTTTAGCACTTAACATACTAATGGTGTGACAGCCCCACCTTACCCAGAGGCGCACCAAAGGGCTTAGCGGACTGCCTGCCTAGCTCTCGCCAGAACTCAAACACGCACTCGCTTTAACATCCATCCGTACTTAACTTAAAATAAAAATGCACTCATAAATAAATACATTCATAGTATTTACTTGAAAATATAAATATTACAAGAGTTTTACATCCCAAAATGTAAATAATATTTATAATAAAAGCCAACACCTTTAAGCTGTCAAAATACAAAATCAAAACATGTACAAGGTTCAAAATCAGCTCCTCCAGCTTTGATAGTTTTGGAAACCTGGTTAAAGAAAACAAATACATGGGATGAGCTATAATAGCCCAGTGAGTGCCCAAGTCATGCAACCATACCAGTAATATATGATTTTTGTTCGATAAAATATTTAACGAGTAAATAAACAATTTGTGAACAATTTAATTAACAAGTAGTCAATGGAGGATACAGGCTCACTACGGGAAAATGCTCAACCGCAGGAGTATCAATCATGAACACGATAACATGGGTATCGGGACCAAGGTAAAAGCTCAGGTCCGAGATACTTGTAAAAATTCAATCTCGAGTCACCCTCTTAGAGGAATGAAACTCAAATAGGAAAGAATATCACGCACCTATAACCCACAACACCTTATATCACTCCAAACGCTCCCGGTTGACTAACCGAGGAGTAACAGTGAAGTTAGTCCCGGAAGTCCAAGATCAAGAATAAAATTCAATCATGAGTTAGCCTTTTCAGGACTTTACTCAGATATAAAATTAACACGCACCAAATAATGCCCAACACCTTATATCTCTCCCATACGCTCCCAATCTGATTAACCGTGGAAAATAGTAAAATTAACCATGGAAGTCACAAGCACAAATAACACATTAGATAGTGAAAGCATGTAACACATTACGGAATAGATGCGATAAAGTACACATCTTTCCTCAAGTAACACATTTCATTAGTTAATCATGTCAAGTATAATCATACCATTTCATGCATGGAAATAATAATGTCTAGTATTACATGGCGTTTCATGCATCATGCACACAGAAGAACACTCACCTGATGTCTAAGAAAATATCTCGTAATACGGTCGGATCTCACTTTCGGATCCTGAAATTCACGAGAAAATAATCGTATAAAAACCCTGACTAAAATCTAAGAAATTTCATAAGGAAATTCAAGATATACCCCAAGTCTTTCTAGGGTTTAATTTCTAGGGTTTTGGAGTTTAGGGTTTTACCCTAGGGTTTAGGGTTTTCAAATTTAGGGTTTTCTAACTTTCTAGGGTTTTGCTCGGAAAGGTTTAATTCACTAATAGCCAATCTACAAAAATTTCTGCACGCTTAAATCACTAAATCACAGCTTATAAAGTCTTAAATCATAGCCTAATTACTTTTATTTCCTAGGTTTTACCGAAATTTCGGCAGCACTTCCCCTATAATCGGACTAACCCAAAAATTTTAAACCTGCAAGAAAATGTCCAACAACCCAATTTCAAGTAGTTCTACTAATCTCACATCAAACTCAATTCAATTCCATTCAAATTCATCACAAAAACACCTAAACTACTCCAAGATTCTTCAACCAAATCACACTCAAATCATGATATTTCAAGTTTAAATCACTATCTACAAGCATACAAACCTATAAGCTTCACATTCATGGAATAAAACTTCACTTTTCATGGCCAAAAATAAATCTTACTTAACCAAAAAAAACATAACTTAAGAGCTAAAAACTATAATCTTACACTTGAAATTAAAAGAGAAATTCATGAGAAATACCTGTAGGTAGACAAGATTGTTGCTTAGGAGGAAGTTCCACTCAATTTCTATGGTTGAAAAATGATTAAATGGAAGTAAAAGATCCAAGAAAATTGAAAGAAAATGGAGAGAAAAGAGGGAAGCAAGAAGCCGGCCAGCAAGAAGGAAAAAGAAGAGAAAAATTGGTTAAGTAGGAAGAAAAGAAATGGAAAAGAATTAGAAAAAAAAATGGACCAATTAAAACAAGACAAAGATAAAGAAGTCTTGACTTTTCTCTCCATGAAAGACCACACTTGGCATGAGCTAATTAGAAAGAAATTTTGTTATTTATCTTCACATAAATCTTGCAAGATTTCCTAGGTACAACTCTTAAAGAACTAAGTACAACATGCTCATTCTTTTTTTTTTTCCACAAATTCGGCCACCACTTTTTTTTTTCTAATGAACATAATACAAAATGAATGGTCTTGGCATGAATTTCTAAGGTGTTACAAATGGCATCAAGTTCATACATACCTGCAACTCTTTTAGATTTACCTCTTTCATTTGCCCATTGGTAGTGATTTGCCGCCATATCTTCAATTAGAGCTTGAGCTTCTTCGGCTGATTTTTCTATAATTGCTCCACCTACAGCTGTATCAATATTTATTTTTGTGGGGTAATTAAGTCCATTATAGAATGTTTGTACAATTAACCAGTCCGGGAGGCCATGGTGAGGGTATCTTCTTAATAGTTCTTTGAATCTTTCCCATGCCTCATATAATGATTCTCCTTCACTTTGGGTAAAACTAGTTATGTCCATTCTCAATCGTGTAGTTTTTCCCAGTGGAAAGTATTTATTAAAAAATTCTCGGGATAATTCAACTCAAGTTGTGAAAGTATGAGGTGCATACGAATCAAGCCATTGCTTTGCTTTGTCCCTTAATGAAAATGGAAACAATCTTAGCTTAATTGCATCATCCGTCACTCCATTATATTTAACCATATCGCATATTTGCAAAAAGCTAGCCAAATGAGAGTTAGGACCTTCCGTTGCATTACCTCCGAATTGTTCTTGTCTTAGCATTTAGATTAAAGCCGGTTTGAGTTCAAAATTGTTGGTATTTACCGGTGGTTGTGCTATGCTTGTTTGGGAACCGATGTTATCCGATAAAGCATAATCATGTAGTATTCTAGGATTTACCTCTGCCATGATGTTTCTTGGTGATCTTACCTCCAAAGTATCTCCTATTGCTTCCTCCACCCTTGCTTGATTTTGAGCTTGTCTCCTAGCCTTCCGTCCAGTTCTTTCGATTTTCGGATCAAATGGCACCAACACCCTCAAAGATCTATGCATGCACTACAAAAACAAAAGACCAAATTAATTAATAGAATAAGGTGAGCTTAGATTAATAAAGTTGGTTTTTACTCTAATATTGCCGTAGTTCCCCAGCAACGGCGCCAAAAACTTGACTTGGTGTAGATTAGGTATAGAAATCAAGTCAAGCATACACACAAAAAGTCAAGTAATAAAACCTAATCTCTCAACTTTTACCGCAAGTATACAGGTTGTTGTAGTATAGGAAATTAGGGTCGAATCCCTCAAGGAACCAACAAGATGCAATTACTAGAGTTTTATCACATTCTTTACTATCTAAGCAATGATTCAATTGAACAAGTTGGGTTGAAAATAAAATTAACTAGGAGAAACTTGTAAGAATGCAAGAATTTTGGTAGAAAAATATTTATGAAGGAATTCTATGATTATGAATCCACTAATGATCGATATTAAGTTGTAAAGATTAACACTTACCACATTGAGCTTGCTTTGTTTAGGAATGCAATTCCATGTATATCAAAACTTGCTTTCACAGTGAGTTGATTCAATCTACCTACTACCATGATAGAGTTGTTGGGGTAATGCATGAATGGCTTCATCAAGTCCTCATAAGCATAACACTATTTTCATGTGCTAGTGCTTAAGCTCAATCATTCATTTTCTATTAGTTAAGAACAAACTTAATTGATTCCTAATAACTAAGATGCTTTGCATGTGATGGCCTTTCAAATATAAAGAGTTAAAGCTTGAATAATTGAAGAAACAAGAGCAAGAAAGGGCAAGGTTAATAAAAAACAAGTCTTAATATTAATGCATTAGTATCATTAAAACCCTAGAATAAGAATTTAGCTCAACATGGTTGTCTCCAAATCAATACACGTAATTTGAAAACAACTAGCCATAGCAATCAAGTGGAATGAAATAAACAAAGTTGAAGAAAGTTTATTCAATATGAAATGGCTTCAAGACTTGTATTTCTTTCACAAGAATTGCTACAAAGATTTTTGAACAAAGAACTCTCTAGAACTCACAATATTTCTATTATGATTTGAGAATTCTAACAATTCTCTTCAAATTCCCTATCCTAGCATATCTCAAACTCTTCACAAATGACTTCTATTTATAGACATGGATCTTACAAGTCATTTTCCAACTTGCTATTTACATTCAATAAATTGGAATGATGAAAACCCTAGTTGAAGGCTTAAAAATCTTCATTGGTACTTCCAATGCAATCTTCAACTTGCAAAACCTGTGTACAGTTCAAAAGTATACAAAAACAACTGGAGGATGAAGCAAGTTGCAACAGCCGCAATTTGGCAAGTCGGTTGCGATACGCAGCTGTCGTCCGTGTATCGTCATCCGCGGATTGCATTTCCTGGTCCCATTTGTGTAAATTTTTGTTGAGTTGTCCCTCCAAGTGTCCGGATCCCTTTTCATGGCTTTCTTCGAATTTTTGCTGATTTTTTTCTAATTTTCCACATTTTGTTCATTTCATCTTCCAATAATTCTTTGACTATCTCACTTAATTACCTTGATCTTTGCCTTTCTTGATGAATCTACAAAAATAAATATTAGTTTGTGAATTAAATACTCAAAATAATAGTTTTAGATGCAAAAACCCAAATTCTGGAAAATAAACCCTACTGAATAAAAACACGTTATTTAAAGTCAAAAAGTATAATAACTTTACTAAAAATACCAACTAATATATATATACTAATATGGGCAAAATTTTCACTTGTCAAATTCCCCCACACTTGGATCGTTGCTTGTCCTCAAGCGATTTAGAAAATCAAGAGCTCAAATAATGATTCAAGAATTGGAATAACTCATGTATGATTCTCAAATAATTTTGTCCAAAACTACTCAAGTAAATAATCATTATGTAACACCTTGTTTTTCTAGTACTTATAATATTAAGTGAAGGAAAAGTAATTATACCATAAAATTCACTTGTTTGGAGTAAGTTTCTTTGCCTTACTTAGTTTTACAAACAACAATGCATATAGCTAATCAAGTAGTCTTTACACCTTAAGATGATGTCATAAAAGAGGGATAGTTCACATGTGTTTGGCACAATATAAAGTTGTCTTTTTACGCGAAGATCGACATTTTTAGATGAAGTGTGAGACCCCAATCCCACATCGGTGTGAGAAAGAAAAAGTGACTAGTATATAATGTCCTGCGTTTGGGCTACTAAATAACTTGGCTTAAGCATTTTGAGCCCATGGTTTAAAGCTCAAAAGTTATTGGGCCAACCTAGACGCGGGATGTTACAAATGGTATCAGAGCGAACCTCGTGTGGTCTCTACACGAGGTGAGACTAAGCCTATGGTATTTGGGTCGTGACTACACAAGGAAGTGAAGGAACTAAGTGCTGTGCAGTACTAAGTGCTACGTCGACTTAAGGGCAGGAGCCACCTCTAGAGCCCATACGAGCCACCTCTAGAATCCGACACAACCGAGTGGACAAGTCCCGATATGAATTGGGCTTTGCGAGGACGCAAAGGCCTAAAAATGAGGAGTGAATGTGAGACCCCTGTTAGTGTATGCCCTAAAACCAAATTGGTTTTTGGGATTTTTATTACGCTTATTTCGTGTTATACTTATATATGTGGCATTTTCTTTGTCATTTAATACTTGTTGTTAATATTACTTGTTTATTTGATAAAGTCCATAGAATATTAACTGTGTATAAGAGATTGTAAGAGTTACAATGATGAGACTCTTATTACACATAAAGTTATATTCTTAAATATCCCTAGTCATAGTATTAATGAGATTGGACATCATTAATATGGGAAGACTAGCACATACTTTGCCTCTACTTAGGGTAAGTAGCAGTTGATCTTGTCAACTATGGTGTGCGACACCTAAGCTGGTATGTGGATGCTTGTTAGAGAACAAGTTCATTGGATTGATCTGCCAAGAGTTACTATTCATAGTGCTAATGAATTATACTCTTGATGGCAATGGTGTAAGTGATCCTTAGACTTGAGATTACCATGGTATCTTGAGTGTGGATTACTATGCTTTGACTCTATGGCTCGGTGCTCGTAAAAGAGTAGTCCATACGGTAGAGATTGGGTATAGTATGAAGCATGGAACGATAGTGAGTAATCGATATAGGATTCACCACTCCTTATTATAGGAGAGTATATCCCGGATTGGCCACTTGTTGAAATATTACTTAAAGAATTTTTTGCGCAAAAGTGAAAGTATGACTTGAAAGAGTTTCAAGGTTATACTTTTATGGGAAGTTATATTTCGGGAACAAGAAATCATTAATTAGTCATTTAAAGAGTGCACACTACACTCTTAGACTAATTGAAATATAGTGTGCTGAAAGGATATTAATTACACAGTAACATTGTCATTGATAGGTGTAGTCTACCATATGACTTTCCTATTCACTTGGGTGGTCATGATGCATTGCTAGACACCACTCATGATCTATAAGTGCAAATTAATTAATTAGTGAATTAATGATAAATTAAAGTGTTAATTTATCTGGCTCTTAATTAATTAATTAATGAGTTATAATTTGTACTTATTGCCAATATGAATGGAACCTAATGGGTCACACACAATAAGAACATGGTCTTTGGGTTAAATTGTTATTAAGATAAGTATATGATACTTATGGGGTTAATTTATGTGATAAATTAACTTAAAGGACTTATTTATAAATATTCTAAGTCTTGATGGAAATTAGTTTCCTAAAAGGAATTAAGAAGCTATTTGGTTTCCTTTTGCAATAGGTTTCCTAAAGGAATAGGATTAGCTTAAGGTAAGCTTCCTAAACCTTCTTGGTTTCCAATTGCTCTTGTTTCCTTAAAGACTAGGATACTACATCTATAAATAAGTCCATGCCTTGACTCTTGTGGGATTGATGAAACACAAGATAAAATCTAGAGAGAGAAAAATTGAGAGAGGCGTGTTTTTCTCACAAGAAAAAATGCCACACCCTCTTCTCCCTAAGTGTTAGGGTTTGGTCTTCTTCCTCTTCTTGTTCTTGTGTTCTTCATAAAATTCAAGGGAGCTAGCACTCAAAAGGCAAGGCAAGCAAGCCCAAAGGTTCCTAAAGATCATGTTCGTGTGGATACCGTTGGAGGCTCTACACTTGGAGGGCTTTTCATAGTAGATCAACACCTTCATCGAATAGGATCTTGCCCTTTGAAGCATAGAAACCTTCTATGCTTGAGGTATTTGTGCTAAACACCCTTTAATCGTATAGATTGCATCAAAAAGATCCATCAATAAGGTAACAAATTTTTAAATTTTTCGCTGCGTTACTCTCCTTATTACCTTACAACCCCAAGTCCCACATTGGTGGGAGAAAGAAAAAGTGATTAGCATATAATATCCTGCGTTTGGGCTACTAAATAACTTGGCTTAAGCATTTTGAGCCCGTGGTTTAAAACTCAGAAGTTATTGGGCCAACTCAGACGCGGGATGTTACATGAAGACCCCTAGTTACTCAACACTTCATTTATTTTTCACTTGGTTCAATTGCTTTCTGGAGAGTGAAAAATCATCTTTTGACGCAGAGATCGACATTTTTAGATGAAGACCCCCAGTTACTCAACAATTTCTACTCTCAAGTTGCTTTTGTCTTTTCTTTTTCTAAGTACCGTTTGACGCAAAAATTGACATTTTTAGATGAAGATTCCCGGTTACTAAGTACTAGATAGCAATTGTTTTCTTCAACACATCTTCTTTTTCTTATTATTTTCCCTCTTAAACTAATAATCATAAAGCATTTAGACCCCTCAACCTTCTATACTCCTTGTTTCTTTTGTAAGACTAAATAAAGAAAAGAAGCTCAACATAAACTTGTGTCCTTTTTAGGCATAATTACTTCTACCTCTCCTAATATACTTTTCTCAAAAACAAGAATTTTCATTACATAATAATTACTACTCTTTATTGGGATCAAGCTATTTTAAGGAATTACTTGTAATTAGTTCAACAAATAGAAGAATTTTTTAACAAGCTAACTTTTTTGCCAAAACCAAGTTAGATCATGATAGCCTTCCAAACTTTGGAAGTGTTTTGAAAACCGGTGAAAAATAATTAAATTGGAAAAATTTTTTGAAAAATTTTGACGAAGTTTCCCCTATAAATGGATTAAACTCCCTATCAAACATAATAACATACCAACCTTCCAATCAATCTTTTTCCACAACCCATGTTCTTCAATTTCAAATGCATGAATATAAGCTCCAAAACCTTTTTCCCTCCACACTTATATTACACATTATTCTCAATGTGAGAAAGGAAGAAGAGAAATAGAAGTATGAAAGCAATAAAACTCCCTTGTTCATGTGTTCGAGCAGTTCGAATAAGCTTTCACGGTCCTTGAGTAGTTCACTAGTATGGATAATATCAAATAAAACATATTAGTTAATGTAACATTCACATCAAAATTAAACTTAAATTTTTAACAAAAGTTAAAGGAAATATCCTAAATGACTAAGAAGGGGGAGGTTGGTCATGTTGATCTCTCCATCTTTGCTCCAAGGTGTGTAGTCGTCCATCAGTGGTGTCAAGTCGTTGCGTGATGAACTAGAACGATTCTCTTTGGTCATTTCGGATGTTTTGCATTTCTTCCATCCATTGCTGCCATGGAGTTGTACATTGCCTTGGAGGAGCTGCGGTAGAAGGGCCTGCTTGTGTAGATGATGAAAGCCCGGCATGGTAGGAAGATTCTTCAATGTCTTCTTGGTTCTCTCTGGTGTGTACTCCTACTTGCTGTCTAGGAATTTGCTCTAGCACACTGGGATCCATCAAATGAATGCAGCGGAGGATGGTGATGGTGATGGTGATGATGTCTGCTTTGTGAATCAGTTGGGGAGCCTCTCCTTGGGTGTTGATTTCGTAGAATTCGAAGATCCTAGTCAACATCCTAGGAAAACCAAAACAAATTTCCGGAACTCGAGCTCGCGCAATAGTGCGCATGTAACTAATAATGATACTAGGCAAAAGAATTCAACGAAGGTCATTTCCTTACCCATTTACCATTTTGTCCAACAAGTAAAGGTTAGCATTTCTAACTTCATTTTTGCTACTTCTTTTAGGCATAACATGACGAGCAAAAATGAAAATGCAAATATGATAAGCATTGTCAAACCGTTTGGTATAGAGACCGGTCCTTTCATAATCGCCTTGGCGAGTTATTTCATCTTGGACCCCGACTGTCTTTTGGCTTCTTGAATGTTCCATGTTTGCTTGTCCCACTTGAATTCCTTTTTGTAATCCACATCCATCTCCTCATTTCTACAATGGAGAATCTCTACGATATGGGACCGTAGCAACACAATTCCTTTTCCACGGACTATAGTTTGTAGGTAGGATGCGCTATGTCCCTCCTTGTCATCGATGTTGGCATAGAATTCGCGCACCAAATTTGGGTAGATGAGCTCCGGTAGATTGAGGATTGGGTCCCATCCCATTTGTGTGAAGAGGGCACTTATATGGAAGAATTGCTCTACTTCGTTGTCCACAATTTTCTCTTTAATCAATTCTTTATGCACTCGGGCATTGTACCATTCTTCATTCTCCAAGGATGTGAAACGCAGAGTGTCGAATTGGGGAACGGGTTCCTCTTCTTCTTGTTGTGCAACCCGTGCTCTACCGTATCTTCGAGACATTTTTGCCTAAAACAATAAGAAAAGTTAGCCCATGATTAAAGAATGGATGCAAGCCTTTAAATTGATTGTATTTCTTTCCAAGTTAGCATGAATCTTAGTGTGTCTTCGAGCCCCTACTTTATCATCCCAACTTCCAATTGCATGCTTATGAATCATCAAGATAGAGTTGTTTTCATGCTTTCAATGTGCTCTTAAAATGATTCTTCATTCATCTATGGTCATTTTACCCTTTTCATCCATTCATATTATGCATTTGGTTCAAGATGTCCTCACTTATTTTGATTTTGTTTAAGATAGTTGCATATGTTCCTCTTTTAGTTTCCTTGTGTCAAATTAGGCACGCTAACACAATGTAGCTTAATTTAACTCTTTGTACATGTTAACAATGTCCTTTTATGAAGGAATTAAGCCCTAGTTTCATTCAAATGCATGTAGTAATGATTTCACCCTTTCTTCACAAAAATTCACTGTTTTCTTCAAAATCCACATATTCATGTTCCACATTACTCTAAGCAAGTGTTACCCATGGTCAATCTAGTGCAAATAAGCCATTTATATTATCAAAATTAACATAGCATAACACAAATTCATTGTCTCCACAATTTCGCATATGAACAATAAAGTGGAATTTGAAGACTTAAGCTTGAGTTGTAAGGATGAAAGCTTACCTAAAATGTGATGCAAATGCTTCAATGATGTGTGAAGAGTGGAAATTTGTCCACGATTGGCGTTGAATTGACACCATAGTGAAAAGGGGAATTAGGGTTCTTGGGAAATTTTTGTGAATTTGTCCCCTTTTCGTGCAAATTTGATGGAAAATCTTGAATCAAGTGTGTTGTTTGTGGTGCTTATGTTGAGGTTTTGTGGTGAATTGGAAGGAAAAGGGACGTAGATGGATTTGGGAGGGGGATTTGAGAGAGTTTTGCAAAAAAAAGAGGAAAGAAGAATACCGTTCGATTGCCGTGTTATTTGCCAAAAATTGCAGTCGATACGTGCCTGTTGTCCGCGTATCCCTTAAATCATCCACGTATCACTGCTCATGCGTATCTGCCACACCTCCCAGAACTTGATACGTGGATAGCGATATGCGGCTGCCATCCACGTATCGCTATTGACGCGTTTCGTGATAAGTCCCTGGAACCTTATACGTGGATAGCGATACGCGGCTGCCACCCGCATATCACTGTTGGCGCGTATTTGGTTTTGTTCTTGATGTTCCAGGTTGGTTTTTCAGCCATTTTTATGAGCAAATTTGTTCTAGTTATGCTTCTTCTTTTTGGCCAAACTTTTGTAAACATGTAAACATATCATCCATAGTTTGATTCATGCTTTAAAGTCATTGTAAACATGATTATCTAGCAAGTGAAAAGTGATTCAAACTAGCTACCAACAAATTCTGCAACTTATGTTTTATCGTAGATCCTTAAAATCAAAGTTTTTGGTTTCAAGTTTTTTATTATTCCAATGCTGCAAACATGCTTTAGTGATGGAACAAAGTTGTCAACATGCTTTTTAAGCATCAAAAATATCAAATTTTCAAAACTTATGAGCAAAATCCTAAAGAGTCTCTTTGGAAGTTAATCACCCAATTGAATAGTTCGTTTTTCCTCAAAAAGCTAAATTTGATTTCTATCATGTTTTTGTAAGGTAATAAGGGGAGTAACGCAGCGGAAAATTTAAAAATTTATTACCTTAGCCATGGATCTCTTTGATGTAATCTATACGATTAAAGGGTGTTTAGCACAAATACCTCAAGCATAGAAGGTTTCTATGCTTCAAAGGGCAAGGTCCTATTTGATGAAGGTGTTGATCTACCATGAAAAGCCCTCCAAGTGTCGAGCCTCCAACGGTATCCACACGAACATGATCTTTAGGAACCTTTGGGCTTGCTTGCCTTGCCTTTCGAGTGCTAGCTCCCTTGAATGATTCATGAAGAACACAAGAAGAAGGGAGAAACCCTAACTATTAGGAAGAAGAGAGGTGGCGTTTTTCTAGAGAAGAGAAACGCCTCTCATGCTCTCAAGTTTTCTCTCTCTAGATTTTGTGTTGTGTTTTCATCAATCAACTCAAGAGTCAAGGCATGGACTTATTTATAGATGTAGTATCCTAGTCTTTAAGGAAACAAGAGCAATTGGAAACCAAGAAGGTTTAGGAAGCTTACCATAAGCTAATCCTATTCCTTTAGGAAACCAATTCCAAAAGGAAACCAAATAGCTTTTTAATTCCTTTTAGGAAACTAATTTCCATCAAGACTTAGAATATTTATAAATAAGTCCTTTAAGTTAATTTATCACATAAATTAACCCCATAAGTATCTTATACTTATCTTAATAACAATTTAACCCAAAGACCATGTTCTTATTGTGTGTGACCCATTAGGTTCCATTCACATTGGCAATAAGTACAAATTATAACTCATTAATTAATTAATTAAGAGCCAAATAAATTAACACTTTAATTTATCATTAATTCACTAATTAATTAATTTGCACTTACAGATCATGAGTGGCGTCTAGCAATGCATCATGATCACCCAAGTGAATAGGAAAGTCATATGGTAGACTACACCTATCAATGACAATGTTACCGTGTAATTAATATCCTTTCACCACACTATATCCCAATTAGTCTAAGAGTGTAGTGCGCAATCTTTAAATGACTAATTAATGATTTCTTGTTCCCGAAATATAACTTTCCATAAAAGTATAACCTTGAAACTCTTTCAAGTCATACTTTCACTTTTGCGCAAAAGATTCTTTAAGTCATATTTCAACAAGTGGCCAATCCGGGATATACTCTCCTATAATAAGGAGTGGTGAATCCTATATCGATTACTCACTATCCTTCCATGCTTCATACTATACCCAATCTCTACTGTATGGGCTACTCTTTTACGAGCACCGAGCAATAGAGTCAAAGCATAGCAATCCACATTCAAGATACCATGGTAATCTCAAGTCTAAGGATCACTTACACCATTGCCATTAAGAGTATAATTCATTAGCACTATGAATAGTAACTCTTGGCGGATCAATCCAATGAACTTGTTCTCTAACAAGCATCCACGTACCAGCTTAGGTGTCACACGCCATAGTTGACGAGATCAACTACTACTTACCATAAGTAGAGGCAAAGTATGTGCTAGTCTTCCCATATTAATGATGTCCAATCTCATTAATACTACGACTAGGGATATTTAAGAATATAACTTAATGTGTAATAAGAGTCTCATCATTGTAACTCTTACAATCTCTTATACACAGTTAATATTCTATGGACTTTATCAAATAAACAAGTAATATTGATAACAAGTATTAAATGACAAAGAAAATGCCACATATATAAGTATAACACGAAATAAGCGTAATAAAAATCCCAAAAACTAACTTGGTTTTAGGGCATACACTAACAGTTTTGAACTTCAAAATCATTTTGAACAAGTTTCAACTGATAAAACTAAGTTGCTCAAAGCCAATTTATGCATCAAAATTCCATGAATTGCAAAATGAGCATCATTGTTCTCGATCAAAATTGGCTTATGAATAGTAACCAATGGAATAGTATTTTGCATTTTTATGCTTCAAATTGGTTTACTTGTTCTTTTAAGCTTCTAAACCACTTCAAACAACCTTCAAATGATACAACTGAGATGTTTAAACCAAATGCACCTTTGAAACACAAGAGATATGAAAATTTGGCATTCAACATCCAAATTTAAGCACGCATTCTTCATCATGGTCTTCACTTTTCACTTTAACTTCACTTTTCCACCTTATTAAATTTATCTTAAAAACACCTTACTAAACTTAAAAATGACATATCAAAGCATCTTACATTACCAAAATCATTGGGTTGCCTCCCAACAAGCGCTTTAGTTATAGTCAAAAGCTTGACTATCCACCTCTTTTGGTTCATGAATTTGCTTCTCCTAAGGGATAATTTTCTCCCTTAGGAATCAATTGTCCAGCGAGGTAAGGCTTTAACCTTTGACCGTTGAACTTGAAGTGTCCTCCGTGTTGATTCACTACTTCAACCGCTCCATATGGAAATACTTTTGTTACTTCAAAAGGTCCCGACCACCTTGCTCTCAATTTTCCTGGAAACAATTTGAGCCTTGAATTGAATAATAAAACTTTTTGACCTACCTCAAACTGTTTTGGAGTTAGGTGCTTGTCATGCCAAAATTTGACATTTTCCTTGTACATTTTAGCATTTTCATATGAATTGAGTCAGAATTCCTCCAATTCACTTAACTCCAAAAGCCTCTTCCTACCTGCAAGATTTAAATCGAAATTAATAGACTTTATGGCCAAATATGACTTGTATTCAATTTGTCACGCCCCATTTTTTTTCGAAAGAAGACGGGAAAAGGAAGGATTAAATGTGTTGTGTTGAGAAAAGAATGTAGGTTTTTAGTAAACTATTTTTTAGAAAATAATTTACAAAAGATTTGACAAAAGATGTGATTTTTAGAGATGCTTTATTTTTTAAAACAAAAGAAAATGGCCTAAAATGGGACTTTGAAAATGCAACGGTTTTTGGGCCCGAAAATAGAGTCTAAAAAGGGTTTTTAGTAAAAGGGAGTCGCCACTTGGTATTGAGTTTTGGTGTACCAAGTCACCAGAAAATATTTTACAAGGGTAAGAAAATCGAGAATGATTTATTTAGAAAATGATTTTTTTTTGGAAAAATATAGGAAAAACAAGAAAAACCCTTTTAGACAACTCTAGGTCTTTGAAAACAAGAGAAAATGGTTCGAGAGTCACAGTTAAAGAAAGGGAAGGCAAAGGCTTACACCTAAGGCACCCTTTCAACTTAGCTAAAACTAGTTGCGAGGTTTAGTCTAAATTTTCCTAATATAACCCTACGATTTTATCACATTTGGATGCAACTATATGAATGCAAGTCTAGTCCTAAAAATGGATATCGTTAAGGGACAAAATATTCCATTAAGGTTTGGTCGGAATTATCGCATTAATTGTGAAACCCGAATATAGACCTTGATGGAGTCATGAGTATAGATGCAAAATGGAATGCAAATGAAGACGAAAATAGTAATATAAATAGTAAGTGAACAAAGAAAGTAGGGATGCAACATAACGGGTACGGGAAACTAATAGGCTCATGACTAGCTATTCCTACTCACGGAGGGGGGAACGGCATGTACGCCACCGCTTCCCACGTGAGTAGATGACTATTTCTTAGTCAAAAATCACACAAATGACCTAAAATTCTATGTGTAGTGGAATCTAAATGTTATGCACTAAATAGATGTTAAAAATAGATAATAAGTGATAAAGTATATATGAAAATCATACAAAAATGGAAAAGGCCTAAAAAAAGATAAAATGTGTGTGAAATGTCATGAAATGCACACGAGAAATGATTCTAATACTAAAATGACCTAAAGGCTTAGCATTGGACTAACCTATTTTCTAGAAATTCTCCACTAGCGTTGGACTAGCGAAGAAATCGAAATTAACCACAACTAGCGTTGGACTAGTGTGGCGACGATACACATATATTATAACAAGTAAGTAAATAAATAAATAAAGCATAGATTAAAGCAATAATCATATAAAAGTAAATAATAGCACATAGGAGCACATAGCACACAAGCATAATATTCTAGATGCAAAGTCCTAGGGAAAGCGAATAAAACACATAAGCACGTAACACACAAGAGCCCTAACTATTACACCGGAGAAAAACCTAATTACAATCTAAAATAAAATAACAGATAACCTGCCTAACCTATCTATAACATTTTCTATCTAAAATACATGGGATTTTTGTTAAATAGGTAAAATATAGACTATCTATTACATTAACTATCTAAACACAAAAATTTTGTTACATAGAATATTACCTATCTATTACATTTCTTTGAACAATTAAAAATTAAATTCAAATAAACAACATGGAATGAATAAATAAATATTCACGCATGAATAAAAATTATAAGTACAAAGAGATACACAAAAGAAAACATATAGGAAAAGCACGTAGGAGCATGTAGGAGCATATAAAGAGACATTGAAGGGTAATGGAAGTAACTCCCATTCGTAAATTCAGTACAAATTGCGAATAAAATCAACAAACATGTCAAGGTACCACTATTTAAAGTATAAAAATATGAAATACTTAAAATTGGGGATAAAATGTAAAGTTCGAGCAAAGCTAGGGGACTTACAATAAAATTCCAACAAGTTTAGGGATTTAGAATAAAATTCCAGCAACTATTTATGACTTAAACTAAGATTTGAGCAAGTTTAGGGATTTAGAATAAAATTCCAGCAAGTATCTAGGACTTGAAACTAAGATTCCAGCACATATCTAGGACTTAAACTAAGATTCCAGCAAGTTTAGGGACTTGGAACAAAATTTTAGCAAGTATAATGAAAAAAATAAAATTACAGCAAGGTTGGGGGACAAAAATGCAATTTTCAGCAACATGAGGGACCAAATTTACAATTTTCAGCAACATTCAATGGCGAAAATACAATTCCAGAAATATTCTAGGGTCAAAAATACATTTCCAGCAATGCATGGGGGATAAAATAAGTATGAACTTAAATGGAGTAAACTAAAGTATTGAAGGGCATAATTAAACAATTAAGAATCTAGGCGGGCAAAATGTAGATAAATATAATCTGATGAAGATAATGAAAATAAATAACTAAAAAAAACTAAGTTTTGACTATGATTTTTCTTCTTTTTTCTCTTCGGTTTTTTTTTTAATTCTCTCTTCGGGTCCCTCTTTGGTTTTTATTCTCTCTTCGGCCTCCCCCTCTTCGGCCTACACTTTCTCTTCTTCTCTTCTTCTCTTCGGCTCACTCTCACCCTCTTCTTCTCTTCTTCTCTTTGGCTCACTCACTCTCACTCTCTTCTTCTCTTCTTCTCTTCGGCTCACTCACACTCTCTTCGGCCTCCCTCTTTTCTCACTGGTTCTCTCCTTGGTCTCTCTCCAAAATCTAGAATCAATAATTAAAGACCACAAATCTCTTAAATCAAAACCCAAAATCCTCAAATCCAAAAATATAAACACCATAAATCGAACATCCTATACACAACTTACATTAATTGGAATACAAATCAGAGCAATTAAGAGAGATCCATGAAGCTTACCTTTTTCTGCCAAGGGAAGGGGTGGTCCAATGGTGGTAGTGAGTTGGTAGTGCTGGCGTTGGTGGCACGTGGTGAAGTTGTTGCTGCTGCTGATGGTCTGTAACACCCTAGAAATGCACTTACAAGAGACATTTTTTTTCTTATTTAGGGTTAAGTGTTAAACCTTGATTTGTTAGTTAGAATATTTCTTGAGTTAATTAGGTTAATTAGTTAAGATTTTCATTTTAAGCAAGAACACTTAAGTACTAAAGTTAGAATAATTTTACTTTACCATTTAATTTATATTAGTGTTTAAATTTTGATTAGCTCATTTTACTACTTTCTAGTCTTTTGACTACTTGAATTTTAGCTCAATTTTACTCAAAAATTTCACTTATTTTCTTGCTTTATTTTCTTTTCCCTTGGCTGAAATTTTTCTCTCTCTTTTCTTTTTCTCTTGGCCGAAAATTCTTCTCTTTTCTCTTTTCTTTTTTTGGGCCGAAATTCTTTTCTTTTCTTTCTTCTTGTGGCCGGTTCTCTCTCTCCCTATTTTACTCTCTTTTTGCTTTAATAATTTGTGTCTTATTATTGTTAGTATTAAGTGATAAGAAGTTAATGAGCTCCACCAATCAAATTAATCCAAGTAGCTACTCTTGCATTTAAAGACCACCTTTTTGCTTTACTCTTGTGAGGTTTTAATTGGTTAATCATTTTCCCACCTTTTCTTCATTTCTTTTCCATTTTTCCTAGACTATTTCTTTCTCTTTCATCTCCCTCTTGGCCGGCCATCCCCTTTCCTCTTCTTCTCTCATTTTTACTCTCAACTTCTTGAAGCTTAATCACCAAATTTTGGGCAAATCCACCATACGAAGTGGGCTTCTTTCTTTTCTAAGCAAAGTTCTAAGCATATCTAAGGTATTTACCATGAACTTTTCCTATTAATTTCATGTTTTAATTAGTTTTATTTGCAAGCTTAAACCTAGATTCTTGATATTACTACTTTGAAAACTTAGTTTGAATTGGAGATTTACTTGTTAGATAAGATGTTCTTGTGGTTAGATAGGCTAGTATATGGCCTTTAAACCTTGAAATTTCATGTTTTAGATGTTGTTTGGTTGATGATTCTTGGGGTAAAATCCTTGGAATTTAGTGGAATTTTGATTGAATTTGAACTTGAGTTGAATATAAAAGTTGTAGAACTTGTTGAATTGGGTTGGATTGTTGAATTTTCTTGCATGGAAAAAATTTTGGGTTAGTCCGATTTTAAGGGGAAATGCTGCCGAAATTTTGGTAGAATTAAAAGAAGAAAAATTGACAAGTGAGATTTTAAGCCTAGAATGTATTCAATTGAAGGAAATTGAAGTGTAGGAATTTTTAGAAATGATCTAGTGATAGATTAGACTTTCTTAGAATAAGTAAACTCTAAACCCTAGAAACCCTAAAACCAAAACCCTAGAAATAAGTGGGGTATTTTCTTGAATTTTTCTTACTAAATTTACTAGGATTTTAGTTGAATTTTCATTATATTTATTTCTTTTAAATTTCAGGGTCCGAAAACGCATCACGACCATTTTACGAGATCTTTTCTTAGGCACTCCAGGTGAGTGTCTTTATGTGTGCATGATGCATGAAATGTTATGTTCTACTTGTAAATATTATGTTACACTTGCAAATATTATGTGATAAAATGTGCTACTTGAGGAAAGATGTGTACTTTATCGCATCTATTCCGTAATGTGTTATATGCTTTCACTATTCAACGTGTTACTTGTGCGTGAGACTTCCGTGACTAACTTTACCGTTACTTCGCGGATAGTCAACCCGGACAGGCTTGGGAGGTTATAAGGTGCTGGGTGTTTTACGGTGTGACGTTCTTTCCCTTTTGAGTTGTGAATCCTCAAAGAGGCCAACTCCAGATTGAACTTTCTTGCTTGTTGGCCCTCCCAGGTTGAGAGTACTCCCTGGATGTGGTAGCTTGTTTGGAGGTTACAAGGTGAATGGTGGTTAGGGCTTGCGTGATAAAAACTGGCATGTTTCTTGATAAAAGACCTGAGCTATTATCTCGGTCTAAATGTCATGGTTCCATGATCAGTACTTGCTTTTCCTGCGGTTGAGCTTGCTCCCGTAGTTGAGCCCTGTATCCGCCCTTGACTACTTGATAATTAAATTGTTCATATCTTGTTTATTTAACTTATTCTTTATTTTATTTACTAAAATAATGAGTTTTGATATGATTGCATGAATTGGACATTCACTGGGCTATTATAGCTCATTCCTTTTATTTGTTTTTCCTTTACTCAGGTTGCTCGAAAAATTAAAGCCGGACTGACTAGTTTTGATTATTATAAATATTTAGTTATTGTAATAGCCAAACTGTGTTAGGCTATCTTTGTGAAATTCATGTAAATTATGACATGTAAACTTTTGATGTGACTTGTACCCTTTAAGTAAATAATATGAGTGTATTTTATGTTATTCCATTTTATTTTATTTTAGTTTATTTATTTTGAGTTAATTACGCTCGGAGGTTTGCGTGAGTGCGCGATTCGAGTCCTGGCGAGAGCTAGGCAGGCAGTCCGCTAAGTCCTTTGGTGAGCCTCTGGGTAAGGTGGGGCTGTCACATGGTCCGTGCGTGGGTGGTGGAGGATTAGTGTCTGTGTTTGGGTG
The DNA here is from genome assembly GCA_024721245.1 of Mitragyna speciosa. NCBI lineage: Eukaryota > Viridiplantae > Streptophyta > Magnoliopsida > Gentianales > Rubiaceae > Mitragyna > Mitragyna speciosa. Next base: position 15,814,030 of record CM045557.1, on the reverse strand, counting down.
TGAGTGAATTGTGTGTGTTGTGAGAGAGCTGAGGAGAAGGGAGAGGAAAATGTGTGTCTGGTGTTGTTGTTGTGAGCTGGTGCAGATGAGTTGTGTAAAAAAGCGAGAGCAAAAGTCTTTTTTGTGTAAGTGTGGAGTGGGTGAAGAAGGAAGAAAATTCATACAAAATCTCCTCAAAATCTGTCTTTTGCAGGATGTTTGGTTTGATTTCTCTGCTGGCTGCGTGCAGCAGCTGCAGAAGCACTGTAGCTGCTTGTAGCAGCTTTTTTCTTTTTTTTTTAATAAAAAATCCAAATAAATAGTAAATAGTGTTTAAAAATTATGAAAATTTTATGAAAAATCTATAAATTCATAAAATGCTTGTATAAAATTTTTGATACGAAATTCTAATCATAAAACATATTTGAATATGTGTCATATGTGACAAAATTATGAAAAGAAAAATAAAAATACTAAATGACCATTAAAAATCACAAAATTTTTACACAAAATATATTATCACACAAAATATGTATACTAAAATTTTCACTCAAAAATTTTAACATATAATGCATTCTTGGGTAATGTGTCCTTAACAAACAAAAAAGACGAAAATTAAATAAATACATAAATGACCTCCAAAAATTATGTAATTTTGACAAAAAATTTATGAATACAAAAAATGCACATATAAAATTTTTCACTTGAAAATTCTTGTAAAAAAGAGTGCATTGGTAAACATGCCATTAAGTTTAAAATACTAAAATTTTAAATAACTAATGAATGACTTCCAAAAATCATTAAGATCATAAATAATGATAAAAAATAGTAAAATTATGTATTTAGGAAATAAAACAAAAATAGAATAATATTTAAGTGGTGAAATTACCATTTTGCCCCTGACGTGACGAACTAGTCATAAATTGCATGAAAACTGTAATTGATTCTCGAAAAATGAAAAATATCCCCCCTAAAATAAAGTAACACACATATTTTTACAAAAGGTGTGTCAAAATTTGCTGTCTACACAATTTCTACCGGTAGATGACATGCTTTCCCAAAAATTAGCCGATATGGAGACATCCCCAATGGTGTTTTATAAGCTGTTCTATAAGCCCATAAAGCATCATCGAGCTTTTTTGCCCAATCTTTTCTAGATTTATTCACCCTTTTTTCCAACATGAGCTTCAACTCTCGATTGGCTAATTCGGCTTGTCCATTTGCTTGAGGATGATAGGGTAATGAAGTTTTGTGCCTGCAACCATACTTAGACAAAAGTGAGTCAACTTGCTTATTACAAAAATGCTTACCTTCATCACTCACGATTGCCTTAGGGACTCCAAACCTTGTGAAAATGCTCGTTTTAAGGAATCTAAGTACAACCTTAGCATCATTAGTTGGTGAAGCAATGGCTTCCACCCATTTGGAAACATAATCAACTACAACTAAGATGTAATGATTATTAAAAGAACTAGAGAATAGTCTCATAAAATCAATTCCCCAAACATCAAATAATTCAACTTCCATGAATGTAGTAAGTGGCATTTCTTGTCTCCTAGAGATGTTACCGGTTCTTTGACAAGTATCACATTGTTTTACATATTCTCTAACATCATGATACATAGAAGGCCAATAAAATCCCGATTGCCATATTTTAGGTACCATTTTAGATGTACTAAAGTGTCCTCCGGTTTCTAAAGTATGACAATGATATAAAATGCCATTTACTTCATTTTCGGCCACACATCTTCTTATCATGCCATCTGCACAATGTTTGTATAAAAGTGGTTCTATCCAAAAATAACTTTTAACCTCATGCATGAACTTTTTCTTTTTATGATGATTTAAATCTTTAGGTATTACACTTCCCACTAAATAATTTACAATATCGGCGTACCATGGTGATTGTGTAATAGCCATTACCCATTCGTCCGGAAAATCTTCTTGGATTGGAACTTAATTGTTGGTAGGGATGTACTCAATTCTTGACAAATGGTCCACCACCGCATTTTTGGATCCCTTTTTGTCTCTAATCTCCAAGTCAAATTCCTGCAATAATAAAATCCATCTAATTAGTCTTGGTTTTGCATCGTTTTTGTTTAACAAATACTTTCAAGTTGCATGGTCCATATATACAACAACCTTAGATCCTATTAGATAAGATCTAAATTTGTCTAGTGCAAAAATGATAGCCAACAATTCTTTCTCGGTAGTTGCACAATTAATTTGTGTACCATTCAAAACTTTGCTAGCATATGATATAACATGCAACTTATTGTCCTTTCTTTGCCCTAAAATTGCCCCAACCATATAGTCACTTGCGTCACACATCAATTCAAATGGTAGCGACCAATCTGGTGAAGTGATGATAGGAGCGGACACTAATTCTTTCTTCAATCATTCAAAAGCCTCCAAGTATCTATCGTCCAAATAAAAAGGGGTTTCTTTGCATAATAAATCACACAATGGCTTTGCTATTTTGCAGAAATCTTTGATGAATCTCCTATAGAAGCCTGCATGTCCAAGAATTTGTATCCTTTTATGTTACTTGGTGGGGGCAATTGCTCAATTATTTTAAATTTAGCCTTATCTAATTCAATTCCCTTAGTGGAAATTTTATGCCCCAATACTATGCCTTCTCTAACCATGAAATGATATTTTTTCCAATTAAGAACAGGGTTAGTTTCTTCACACCTTTGTAAAACTAGATCAAAATTATGTAAACATTTATCAAACGATGAACCAAACATAGAAAAATCATCCATAAATATTTCCATAAACTTTTCAATGTAATCCGAAAATAAAGCCATCATCAAACGTTGAAATGTAGCGAGTGCATTACACAAACCAAATGGCATTCTTCTAAATGCAAATGTACCATACGAACACGTAAAAGTTGTTTTTTCTTGGTCCTCAGGTGCTATGGCAATTTGATTATAGCGGAATAACCATCAAGAAAACAATAATACTCGTGTCCCGCTATTCTTTCTAACATTTGATAGAGAAATGGTAAAGAAAAATGGTCTTTTCTATTTACATCATTTAATTTTCTATAATCTATACACACTCTCCACCCGGTTACAATTCTAGATGGAATTTGTTCATCATTTTCCCCCTTTACAATAGTCATTCCACCTTTCTTAGGTACCACATATATAGGACTTATCCAAGCACTATCAGAGATATGAAAGATTATACCTGCATCAAGCCATTTGAGAATTTCCTTTCTTACCACCACTTTCATGTTTGGATTGAGTCGCCTTTGCATTTCTACAACTGGTTTGCAATTTTCTTCCAATAGAATGCGATGCATGTATAAGGAGTGACTTATTCCTTTTAAATCATAAATAGTCCATCCAGTGGCCTTTTTATGCTTCCTTAGAATTCTTAATAATTTATCTAGCTGCTCAGAATCAAGGTATTCACAATTACCGGTAATGTTTCATTTTCTCCAAGAAATACATACCTAAGGCGGCTAGGAAGTGGTTTAAGTTCCACTTTTGGTGCTTGCTCAATTGAAGTTGGTAGCAATTCCTTGTTTGGTCCAAGGCCCTCAAAGACTTCCTTCTTTTTGTAAGGCACTTGAGTATTTAAGTAATTTTCTACCTCTTCTATTTCTTCATTTTCCTCAATGAATTTTCCTACCAAAGACAAACACAATTCCAGAGGATCATCTCCAAGATAAGCTTGTGTGTCCTCTTGGATTGATTCCTCTTCTATTATGAATGAATAAACTTGATTAGTAAAAGAGGGGAATCTTTCCATTTCATTCAAATTGAACTCCACTTCCTCGTCTCGTATTGGGAATTTTAGCTTCCCGTTTTTGACATCAATAATAGTATCTGCAGTAGCTAAAAATGATCTACCAAGAATAATTGGCATAGAGATACCTTATTCCATATCTAACACCACAAAATCCACCGGAATGTAAAATTTTTGTACTTTGATCAACACATTTTCTAACATTCCTAATAGATGTCTAATAGACCTACCCGCTAATTGCAAGGTAATATTAGTACATTTAAGCTCATTTAATCCAAATTGTCTTGCAACCAATAAAGGAATTAATGAAACACTAGCCCCCAAATCACACATGGCTTTTGAAAAATCTACCTTACCGATTGTACATGGAATTGAGAAACTACCGGGATCTTTCAACTTGGGAGGCAACTTATTTTGAATTCGTGTGCTACATTCCTCCGTCAAAGCTATGGTGTCATAGTCATGCAACTTCCTCTTCCTTGACATCAAATCTTTGAGAAATTTTGCATATTTTGGAACCTGCAAGATATAATCTACAAAAGAAATGTTAATATTAAGTTGCTTAAGACCCTTAGCAAATTTTTCAAATTCTTTATCAAGTCTTTCATTTTTCAATCTTTGTGGGAATGGGACTTTAGGTGGAATAGGAACCGATTCAACGAAGTCATTTTGTTCTTTTTCCTCATGTTCTATTCCTTTTTTATTTTCTTCCTTATTTTCCTCAATTTCTTTTCCTTTCTCAACACTCGGTGCTTCTAACTCTTTTCCACTTCTAAAGGTAATTGCTTGAACATGTTCTCTAGGATTTATTTCCATTTTGCTAGGTAATTCCCCTGGATTCCTAGTGTTTACATTTTCCGCTAATTGCCCTATTTTGAAGTCAAGTTCCCTCAATCTCGTTTCCATCTTTCCTTCTAACTTTCTAAACCTCTCAGAATTTTCTACATCATGTTTATGAAACCTTTCATAAGTATTATTCACAAATTTTTCCATTGCTAATTCCAAAGAAGATTTAGATTCAGAAATATTATTACGTGAAGGGAAACCTGGTGGATTAGCGGGTCTTTGTTCCTTCTAGCCGAAATTAGGGTGATTCCTCCATCCTTGATTATAGGTATTAGAATAAGGATTATTTTGAGATGGACGATTGTAATTGTTAACATATTGTATTTGCTCATAACACGCACTTGCATCATGATTTCCACCACAAGTAGTGCAACATGCAACACTTACATGAGAGCTAGAACCATTTGATTTGTTAAGCATATTAAAAACTGAATCAACTTTAGCACTTAACATACTAATGGCATCAAGTTCATACATACCTGCAACTCTTTTAGAGTTACCTCTTTCATTTTCCCATTGGTAGTGATTAGCCGCCATATCTTCAATTAGAGCTTGTGCTTCTTCGGCTGATTTCCCCGTAAGTACTCCACCTGCAGCTGCATCAATATTTATTTTTGTGGGGTAATTAAGTCCATTATAGAATGTTTATACAATTAACCAGTCCAGGAGGCCATGGTGAGGGCATCTTCTTAATAGTTCTTTGAATCTTTCCCATGCCTTATATAATGATTCTCCTTCACTTTGAGTAAAATTGGTTATGTCCTTTCTCAATCGTGCAGTTTTTCTCGATGGAAAATATTTATTCAAAAATGCTCGGGATAATTCCGCCCAAGTTGTGAAAGTATGAGGTGCATAGGAATCAAGCCATTGTTTTGCTTTGTCCATTAATGAAAATGGAAACAATCTTAGCTTAATTGCATCATCCGTCACTCCATTATATTTAACCGAATCTCATATTTGCAAAAAGCTAGCCAAATGTGAGTTAGGATCTTCCGTTGCATTACCTCCGAATTGTTCTTGTCTTAGCATTTGGATTAAAACCGGTTTGAGTTCAAAATTGTTGGTATTTACCAGTGGTCGTGCTATGCTTGTATGGGAACCGGTGTTATCCGGTAAAGCATAATCACGTAGGATTCTAGGATTTACCTCTGCCATGATGTTTCTTAGTGATCTTACCTCTGAAATATCTCCTATTGCTTCCTCCACCCTTGCCTGATTTTGAGCTTGTCTCCTAGCATTCCGTGTGGTTCTTTCGATTTCCGAATCAAATGGCACCAACATCCTCAAAGATCTATGCATGCACTACAAAAACAAAAGACCAAATTAATTAATAGAATAAGGTGAGCTTAGATTAATAAAGTTGGTTTTTACTCTAAAATTACCGTAGTTCCCCGGCAACGGCACCAAAAACTTGACTTGATGTAGATTAGGTATAGAAAATCAAGTCAAGCATACACACAAAAAGTCAAGTAATAAAACCTAATCTCTCAACTTTTACCGCAAGTACATGGGTTGTTATAGTATAGAAAATTAGCATCGAATCCCTAAAGGAACCAACAAAATGCAATTACTAGAGTTTTATCTCATTCTTTATTATTGAAGCAATGATTAAATTGAACAAGTTGGGTTGAAAATAAAATTAACTAGGAGAAACTTGTAAGAATGCAAGAATTTGGTAGAAAAATATTTATGAAGGAATTATAGGGTTATAAATCCACTAATGATCGATATTAAGTTGTAGAGATTAACACTTGCCACATTGAACTTGCTTTGTTTAGGAATGCAATTCCATGTATATCAAAACTTGCTTTCATAATGAGTTGATTCAATCTACTTACTACCGTGATAGAGTTGTTGGGGTAATGCATGAATTGCTTCATCTAGTTCTCATAAGCATAACACTATTTTCATGTGCTAGAGCTTAATGTAGATACCAAATTTTTACACACCATTTATTTTCAAACAATGGGGGGTATATTGAATTGCTTCATCAAGTTCTCATAAGCATAACACTATTTTCATGTGCTAGTGCTTAATGTAGACACCAAATTTTGACACACTATTTATTTTCAGGGGTATATTTGTATTTTTTGGGCCAAATTTTAATTTTTTTAATAATCTAGGGGGCAAAATAGTAATTTTATTTGTAAATATTTTTCTATCAGTTTTTGGGGGATTTAAAATTCATATTTTACTTTCATGTGAATTTGATAAATTTTTATGATTTTTCTGGATTTAATTAGTATTCTTTTATATTTTTACCAGCACAAGGGTAAAATGGTAATTTAGCCTCGCAAACACCATTTTAGTTCATTTTTAGTTCCAAATTCATTTTTATAATTCTTTAAGCATGTTTCTAAAATTTCTTGATTTTTTCGAGAACAATTGCTATTTTTTTTGTAAATACTGCATTTAAGGGTAAAATTGTCATTTTACAATTTAAATTAATTTTTTGCCAATTTTGAGTCATAAATGTAATTTCTAGTGTTTTAAGCTTATTTTTAATTTTTGGTAATTTTTTGAGATCAATAGCTATTTTTCTGTGATTTTTTATCGTCCAAGGGCAAAATTGTCATTTTATAATTTAAATTCATTTTTTGCCAAAATTTAAGTCATAAATGCATTTTCTAATGTTTTAAGATTGTCTTTAATTTTTGGTAATTTTTTTATGTTAATAATCATTTTTTGTGTATTTTCGTTGTTTAGGGGTAAAATCGTCATTTGACACCCCGAGCGCATTTTTATCAGCTTTAAGCTCTAACTTTTATTTTTGAAATCTAATTTGAATTCCTTTTGAAAATTTTAGAGATTGCTGTCAGTTCTTTATATTAATTTTTAATTTTGGGGTTAAAAAATATTTTTTTAATAAAATTAGTATTTTTAATACCAGTGGCATTTTCGTAACTTTATAGCATTCTTGGTCAACAAGACAAGTGGCCTATAAATACCCCTTTAATCAGCAAAAAAAATAGAAAACCCTACAAACACTTTGGTTTTTGTGCTTTAACAATCAAACACACACACTTGACACCTAAAAACACACACAGTTGCCGTCATCGCCATTTTCCATTTACTATTCATCGCCACCTGAAATTTCACTGTTCATCATCTTCAAGTTCAAACCCAGCAAGAAGATTACATTTTTCAGTTCATCATCAATCATCCACAAGGTATTTTCTTAATTTGATCTATTTCCATTTTTTTTAATCAAATCTGATTATGTGTTTTTTAGAGTTTTTCGCTTAGTTTTCTTTTTGTTTGTTCTATCGTTTGTTGGGTTTGAGATGCAATTTTCTGGGTTCTGTTTTGTCCTTTCCTTCTCCTCATCCCCCTGAAATCATGTCAATAATTCCTTTCTTTTGTTCCACCTCCACCGTTTTCCAATCCCCTGAAACCACCACCACCAGGCGAACCACCAGCAATTGCCGTTCCTCACCAACCTTCATCCACAACCAGTAACTCCATCGGATCCATGATAGACCCAATTCAACCCACAACCGCCTCTCCATAAATCTGCCCAATTAACAAACTCTCATCAACAACCAAATCAAACCATCACCATGGACCCTATCCAACAACCGAATTTACCCAGCCAAGTCACAAGTTGTAACTAATCATCAATTGGAAACCACTAGACAGCCATACACAAAGCAAACAAACATCCCAATTCTAGGCACACTGCCATCATGAAACTAGCCCCAAAATTGCAAAACAAAATCAAACCAGCAGCACCTCCAATCTAATTGCCTCGTCAATCCCTCTCTTATCCACAACCTAAGTCAGTTTCAAAGCCCCTAGACACTCAAATCCTCACCACGCCATCACTACAGCAAAATCCCACAATTCATGACAAAGCCACACCATTGCCATCAAAATCACCACCTATAGACACCAAATTTTGACACACCATTTATTTTTAAACATTGGAGGGCATGTTTGCACTTTTTGGGACAAATTTCAATTTTTCAATAATTTGGGGGGCAAAATAGTAATTTTATATGTAAATATTTTTCTATCAGCTTTTGGGGGTTTTAAATTCATATTTTTACTTTTAAGCGAATTTGTTAATTTTTTATAATTTTTCTGGATTTAATTAGTATTCTTTATATTTTTACTAACACAAAGGCAAAATGGTAATTTCGCCTCGCGAATACCATTTTAGCTCATTTTTAGTTCCAAATTCATTTTTCTAATTCTTTAAGCATGTTTCTGAATTTTCTTGATTTTTTTTAGAGACGATTACTATTTTCCTGTGAATTTTCATTGCCCAAGGGCAAAATCGTCATTTTATAAATTAAATTCATTTTTCACTAATTTTGAGTCAAAAATGTATTTTCTAGTGTTTTAAAATTATTTGTAATTTTTGGTAATTTTTCGAGGTCAATCACTATTTTTCTGTAAATTTTCATTGTCCAGGGGTAAAATTGTCATTTCACATCACCAACTCATTTTTCACCAATTTTTTGGTCCCAAATTCATTTTTAAGTTTTTAAGCATGTTTTTAAGTTTTTCTAACTTTTTTTCGAGGTGAATTTCTATTCACGAATTTATTATTTATATTTTTCTTAATTTTTTCTATTTTTGTGAGAAAACATAGATTTTTAATTTTTTTTAAGGGTAAGGTTGTAACTTTTGTAGTCAAGGGTGTTTTGGTCTTTTAATAATTTCTTGGAGGTTAAGACTTATGCACTACAAATACCCCACTTGGGGATTTTAAAAAGGGAGGAGAAAATAAAAAAGTCTAGGGAGAGTTTTTTATTTTTTAGTTTTTAGTTTTTTTTTTCATTTCACCAAGAAAACACACTTCCTTTTTACACACATTTTCAAGTTTTCACACACCACACCAAGAACATGTAGACACCAAATTTTGACACACCATTTATTTTCAAATATTGGGCGACATGTTTGCATTTTTTGGGGTCAAATTTTAAATTTTCAATAATCTCGGGGGGCAAAATAGTAATTTTTATCTGTAAATATTTTTCCATTAGTTTTGGGGGTTTTTAAATTCACATTTTACTTTCATACATATTTTTTAATTTATGTGAATTTTTCAAATTGAATTGGTATTCTTTTTATGTTTTTTGGCCCAAGAGCAAGATTGTCATTTTACAGTCTAAATTCATTTTTTGTCAAATTTTGAGCCGTAAATGCATTTTCTAGTGTTTTAAGCCTATTTTTAATTTTTGGTAATTTTTTTTAGATCAATAGCTATTTTTGTATATTTTCGTTATCCAAGGGCAAATTTGTCATTTCGCATTCTAAAATCATTTTTTACCGATTTTTGAGTCCCAAATTCGTTTTTAGGTTTTTAAGCATGTTTTAAAATTTTTTCTAATTTTTTTAAGGTGAATTTCTATTAACAAATTTGTTATTTACATTTTTCTTAATTTTTTTTCATTTTTGTAAGAGAAAACTGATTTTAAAAGATAAAATTGTAATTTTGGTAGTTAAGGGCGTTTTGGTCTTTTAGCCATTTCTTGGAGGTTAAGACTTGTGCACTATAAATACCCCCACTTGAGGATTTTAAAAAGGGGAGAAAATAAAAAAGTCTAGGGAGAGTTTTTTTAGTTTTTTTTCTAGTTTTTTTAGTTTTTCCATTTCACAAAGAACACCAAGAACACACACTTCCTTTTTACACACATCTTCAAGTTTTCACACACCACACCAAGAACACACACTTTTTTCTACACACATCTTCAAGTTCTCACCTAGAACACCTAGAACACACACTAGTACATCTTCAACCACACACCTAGAACACCAAGAACACACATTAACATTCTCTCTCACACACTACACATACTACTCTCACTCTCTCTCACACACACATTTACACACACAACCAGGCACATAAACACACACAGAAACTCACGCCTTAACACACACACCAAATCCACTCACTTAACACACGTTCCCAAACACACATTAACAGAAACACCTCAACCACAACACATACTGGCACACACAAACACACAATACATTCACACACAGATTCAACACACGCAGATACACATAGTTTCACACACAGATTCAGCACACACAGATACACATAGTTTCACACACACATTCACACATAGCAGAAACACATAGATACACATACATAAACACACATTCACACATAGCAGAAACACATAGATACACATACATAAACACACATTCACATCTGCACACACACCACACTCACAAATAACACACAGTCACACACTGATTCACACATAAACACACATTCACATCTGCACACACAATCACACATCACACACTCAATTTCACACAGTCACGTTGTGACAGCCCCACCTTACCCAGAGGCGCACCAAAGGGCTTAGCGGACTGCCTACCTAGCTCTCGCTAGGACTCAAATCACGCACTCGCTTAAACATCCAAGCGTACGTACCCAAAAAAAAAATACATTCATAAAGAAATACATTCATGAAATTTACTTGAAAGTATAAATATCGCAAGAGTTTTACATCCCAAAATATAAATAATATTTACAATAAAAGCCTACACATTTAGGCTATCAAAATACATGAAGCAAAACATTTACTATATCCAAAAGCAGCTTTTCCAGCTGTAGTGTTTTGGAAAACCTGGTTAAAGAAAACAAATGAACGGGATGAGCTATAATAGCCCAGTGAGTGCCCAAGTCATGCAATCATACCAGGAATTCATTATTTTATGGAACAAGATAATTGACAAGGTAAATAGACAGGTTATGAATAATTTAATTAACAAATAGTCAATGGCGGATACAGGGCCCAACTACGGGAGCAAGCTCAACCGCAGGAGGAGCAAGTACTGTTCATGTAACCATGATGTTAGGACCGAGATAATAACTCAGGTCTTTATCAAACGACATGCCAAATTTATCACGCACGCCCTAACCATCGTTCATCTTATAACCTCCGTACAAGCTACCACATCCAGGGAGTAATCTCGACCTTGGAGGGCCAACACGCGAGAAAGTTCAATCCGGAGTTGGCCTCTTTGAGGATTCACAACTCAAAAGGGAAAGAACAACACTCCCTAAAACACCCAGCATCTTATATCCTCCCAAGCCTGCCTGGGTTGACTATCCGTGAAGTAACGGTGAAGTTAGTCACGGAAGTCTCATGCACAAGTAACACATTGGATAATGAAAGCGTGTAACACATTGCGGAATAGATGCGATAAAGTACACATCTTTCCTCAAGTAGCACATGTCATCAAATAACAATTACAAGTATATCATAAATTTTCATAATATAACATTCTCAAGTATGACAAAATATTTCATGCCTCATGCACACATAAAGACACTCACCTTAAGTGCTTAAGAAAATATTTCGTAATATGGTCGGGTTTCACTTCCGGATCCTGAAATTTAAAAGAAAATAGTCGTATAAAAATCGGATAAAATCTAAGTAATTTGATAAGAAAATTCAAGAAATACCTCAAGTATCTCTAGGGTTTAATTTCTAGGGTTTTGGAGTTTAGGGCTTTCGAAGTTAGGATTTTCTAACTTTTTAGGGTTTTGATCGGAAAAGTTCAATTCACTAATAGCTAATCTACAAAAATTTCTGCACGTTCTAATCACTAAATTACAGCTTATAAAGCTTTAAATCATGGCCTAATCACTTTTACTTCTTAGGTTTTACCGAAATTTCGGCAACACTTCCCCTATAATCGGACTAACCTAAAATTTTTAACCTACAAGAAAAACATCCAAACAACCCAATCTCAAGTAGTTCTACCAATTTCACATCAAACTCACTTCAATTTCACCCAAATTCATCACAAAAACACCTAAACTACTCCAAGTTTCTTCAACTAAATCAAACCTAAATCATGCCATCTCAAGTTTAAATCACTATCTACAAGTCATACAAGTCCATAAACCTCATATTCATGGAATAAAACTTCATATTTCATGGCTAAAATAAATCATACTTAACCATAAAGACATGACTTAAAAGTTAGAAAACTATGATCTTTATACTTGAAATAAGATGAAAAGTTCTTGGGAAATACCTTTAGTAAGACAAGATTGTTGCTTAGGAGGAAGATCAACTTAATTTCTATGGATGAAAAGTGATCAAATGGAAGTAAAAGCTCCAAGAAAATGAAAGAAAATGGAGAGAAAAGAGAGAAGAGAGAAACCGGCCAAGCTAAAGAAAAGAGAGAAAAAGTGATTAAGTGAAGAAGAAAAGAAATGGAAAAGAATTGGGAAAAAGTTTGACCAATCAAAGCAAGACAAGAACAAAGTAAATCTTGACTTTCTTACCATGGAAGACTACACTTGGCTAAGGGTCATTAGAAGAGATTTTGTCATTTATCCTATAATTAACTCTTGCAAGACATGCTAGGTACAACTCTTAAAGGTAATGGTACAACATGCTAGTAAAATAGAAAATCATTCTTTATTATTTTTTTCCACTAATTCGGTCCTTCTTCTTTTTTTTTTCTAATGAACATAATACAAAATAAATGGTTTTGGCATGAATTTCTAGGGTGTTACACACGCCCCAATCTCACCAAACTAGTTCTCAAATTCCATCAAAACTACCCTTTCCTAATCAACCAAGCTCAATCTCACCGTTGACAACCTACAAAAGACAAAAACAAAACCACAAGCCCCTGAAACTGCAACATTCTAGCCTACAAAGCAGCCAATTCCTCACCCTAAAACCACAATTCAATAACCAATCAACCCTTCCCAAACCCACGGACTCACCATTACTCAACCATAGCCTGCAATCACCTGCAATCAACGGACAATCCAAAAACAATTCAATGACAGTCATGCCACAACAACAAAATCTCATTCACCACCTGCAAAACAATTTGAAAACACACTATAGCCAGCTCCAAAATTCCCACCTCTGGACAATCCCAACCATCAACGTTACCAAGACCTCCTTTGCCCACCAGAGCCACAACACCCGTCTCGCTGCCAATTCACCAAACCACCAACAGCCACCACGGTTTCTCCCAAACTCCACCTGCACCATCATCAGCAACATACACACGACAACATCACAGACGACACACATCACTCGCGCACACGGTAAATCGGTCACTCACACAAACAATCATACATACATAACTAGCAATTCAGATACGAATTTCACAGTCAATTCCAAAGTCCATAACCTAGCCAACCACCTCAAGCCTGCAAAAACAGAATCTCCACCACCTGTTGCTCACAAACCACCGAATCAACCAATTCATCACCCCCTGCAGCACCAGTCAATCGAGCCAACCAAAATGCCATCACTTGTGACGCCCCCAACCAGGTCCTACTCCAGAACCCTGATCGAGACGCCTGCCTGGCTCGCGCCAGGACTCAAGTATAAATAGTCACATGCTAGAAATATAATCAAACGCTAAAAGTTACATATATCTTCAAAAATAATTACAACATTTGAGCTACTTGAATATCAAATTACATTTATTTGACGGCTAATCCTAAACAAAGGAAAACCCTCTATTTGCACTTCTTGCCCTATTTCCCGTGGGTTAGCACCTGTAAGGAAAGCAAATTTAACGAAGGGTGAGCTTAGTGAGGTCCATTTTAAAACCACGTTGTAAACATCTTTTAAAATTGTTTAGTTGGATAGAAATTCATTCGCATTAATAGCATAAAAGAATATAACTGAATCAAATAACATGTACTCAAGAACCATAAAAGGATACAGGATTGTCATGTCAAGTACTGCCCATGGGCGAATCAAGTACGTTGGCCTCCGGCCCTTCACCAATTTTATTGCCTCCGGCACTACATTGTTTTGGTAGCTCGAGTTCTACCCAAGTACTTTTCTCGTACACCCCCTTAACCTACAAAACCTCCTTGTAGGCCGGAAGGTGCCAAGAGACCAAGGTAGTCAGAACTTGGTGACCAAGCCCGCTGCCGGCTCAGCCAAGACCAACTACCAAGGCCGGGCCCCAAATCATGCACAAGTATAACATGCACAAGCACACTTTGAATTTAACAAGTGCAAGTACTACCAATGAGATAAAGTACACAACCGGACTTATATCAAGTACTACCAGTATTTAAAAACCAGGTACAAGTAGCAAATATAATATCAAGTTATATAATAACAAATTATAATGTTGACTAATCAACACATGTATAAAAGACTCACCGGCGGTCATACCTTTCACGTAAATGCATTCTAATCATATATCACATAAACAAACTCGCCGGGAGATCAAAGCATTTATATTAGAAAAGGTCTATTAAATTTCTACAAGAATTCACGTAGTTTTTGTAAAATTAAAATTGGTAAACAAAATAATTTAATGGACACTCACAGGTAATCTTTAGGTTTGCTCAAGTTCTTCTCACGTCTGTTCCTTGAGGTTCTGAAGCACCTATAAATAAGAAGTGCATTGTGCAAAGCTAAGTCCAAGTAAATGAATAACCATTGGTACTTAAAAGTTTTGTTTTAATTTATTTATTTATATTATTTCTATCACCTATATATATTTCCCTTGAAATGGGAAGTCAAGAACCTAACTGCGACCTCAATACCACCTAATACAAGCTTGTTCAAACAAGCTTTACTCAGTCGCTACACAACTAGTTCCCACAATCTTTACACCCTTAGAAACTAGACTCATTTTATCACATTTTTCTTTGACAAACCAAATTCTAATTCTATTCATAAGTCGATCAAATTGCCATCACAAATATTTTCCTTAACCTGTAGAACACGGTTTCAGTTTCATTGAGTACCCATTTTCGACCGGTCATAGCTCTCAATTGACAAGTCGTGTGAGCGAAAAGATTACATGGGTAGAAACTACATTCCAATGGCTAAATATTTTATTTAGGTCACTAAGTCAAATTATAACAAGAACAATTCCAAAATCGACTCCCAATCTGGTTCATCACCAACCCTGTACATGCAGGGCTGGTTTTCCAGTCCATTTGGCCTGAATTCTGGTGGCAATGTATCAAGAATCAATACCTGTGGCTTACACCTTTGAAAACTAAATTGTAAGGGCTATAAATTTTGTGAAGATCACCATCCCAAATTCCTACCATAACAAGTTCAAAATTATGGCTAAAGTTGGCCGTTTATACGATCCTGTTTACGCAGAGTTGTCTGTCCATCGAGATTTGCTCAATTTCTGCGATTAATATACGAAGAAAAAGAGTGCAAGATTTACACCATATTAAACCCCTATTAGTCTAGTTTCTAGGACAACAAGAATCATTCAATTCTAAGCTTCCCTACACCAAGTTATAGCTATGTTTCCAAGACTGCGCATGAACGACTGTACATACCAGTTTCTCGATCATAGGAAAACAAAATCAAGATATCTCGAGCTACAGTCAATGAAAATTCATAATCTTTGCACTCTTATAAACTATGTTCAATATGGAGCAAGTTTCTAAGAGGCATCATCCCCTAATTTTAATCAAAACCTTATTAAAATTCCACCACAACTTCAGTTAGTTCAAAACCTTCACTCAGAGGGTACCAAGATTTCAGTCATATTGTTTGTGTTCTTAAGGATCACATGCTTCGAACCAACCCAAGATTCTTATAGCCCCAGAAAGCCCCTTGAGTATAGTTTATAACAAAGCAAAATTCACTCAATTCCAACTTTTCTAGACACAGTTATGAATATTTTCCCAAAACTGCTCCTGAGAGCCTGTTTTCATTCAATTCTTGATGTTTTCTTGTACTTAGCTTAATGTTTACTTAATTCAAGTTTAAAATTCGGGTCTAACTTAATAAACACAAGCCTTAACGATTTAATATTGTATGAGAGAGCTTAAAATAACTTACCTTAAACTTAGAAGCTTAACTTTTCCCTCCACTCTTCAATTCCTCTCAAGTAGTTAGCCTTGTATAACCAAGTTTATTTCCCTTCTTTTTCTCCCTGACTCCAGACGTCCCTTCTCCTTTTCTCCTCTCCTCTTTTAGCTGATTTCTAGTATTTTAGATGGTCTTCATCAGTCAAAAGTTGGGGAAGATTACTAAGCTCTTAGCTTCCCCAATTTGCCCTAAGTTCTTGCCACCTCCAGCTTGGTTTCTAGACTAGTCATCACCGGACATATTTGTTTTCTTTCTTTGCATTGCTGTCCGTTTTTTTTTTTTCTTTTCTTCTCTTATGCCAACACTTCTCTTCTCTTCTTATCTCATTCTTTCACCAATTCCACCGTAAAGATTAATTGCAATAGAGCTGCTAGCTTCACCAATTTGTTTTATCATAAATCTTCTCAAGACTTGATACCTCCTACCAACTCACTTTGTCTTGGACAGCCGGCTATTGACAACCAATTCTTTTCTCTCCTTTTTGTTTGTTTGTTTTTTTTTTTTTTGTGAGTCTTGACTATATATTTTGCAACATGCCCAATTATGCCACTTAAACAATTATGAGCATGTAACATGTGCTTGTTCATAACTAACGCAAATTGTGTTATCCCACTTAGTCTTAGAGCTTCATAGCATGTTAATTTAATGGCTAAGTTTAACTAATCTATATATTAACATTATTCACCTAACCCAATTCCGATAATTATGGTAGGACACAACTAAATAAGCGATCGGATAATTAAAATTGTATTAGCATTAGGTGTTAATGTGAACAACTAAAGTTTTGGGAACTTAGTTGTACTATTGCTATTTAAACTTAGTGTTTTCAGGTGTAACCAATTTAATGGCTAAATTTATCTATCTAACCACTACATTACCCACTTAATCTGACCTCAACAATCCTATCATGCATAATCCAATGCTAATTAGCACCCAATCTTGCTACCTTATTTGTCATAGTATGTTATTTGCATATAATCCGCAAGTACTATAAATACGAGCACCAATACTTCACTTAGGGGTTAGATGGATTATCAACACTTTATAATTTGATCCCAAAAATTATATAATTAAATAAATACATAAATAACACTTCAAATTTAATAGGTTATTTGCAAGCCCTTACATCACTAGCTGCAGCCACCTCTTTCACCACCATCGGATTTCTCTCACTCGTACTAGGGAGAAGAGAATGGTCATCGTCAGTTACTCTGTCGACCACCTCAGTCCATCACCGAATTTCTCCATCTAAGTCTAGGTAAAACTCCATGTTTTTTATTGTCTAATTCATTTTAATTAGCATCCAAACATGAAGTTATGTTTGAATTATGTTTGTATCGATGTGAGATTGAAAAGGGAAACGAGAGAGAGTGGGAGAGAAAGAGAGAAACGAGAATGAAATCAGAGAGAAAAAGGGGAAAAGATAGGGGGGGAAAGACAGAGAAAACGAGCAGAAATAAAGAGAGACTGAGCTAATTCAGAGGGAGAGTGAGACAAAAAGAAATAGAGAACAGAATCTGGAGGTGAGGGAGAGAAAAGAAAGAAGATGGGAACGAAAGAGAAAAGAATAGAAAGAGGAACGAGAGGGAAAGAGAGCAGCAACCGAGAGAGCAAGATGAGAAACAGAAGACGAAATCAGAGAGAGAAAGGAAATAGGAAAAACAGAGGATTGAAGAGAGAGAAGTCGTAAGTAGAGAGAGCACAGAGACGACGGAGAGAGAGCTGGAAAACCAGAGGGGAGTATAGAGAAGAAGAAAACAGAGAGAGAGAGAGAGTCTGAAGGAAGAAGACGACCTGGGAGGGAGGGGTTTTCTTAATTTTAAGCTTTTTTTTTTTTTGAATTTTTGTTCACATAAGAAAAAAGAGAGAGAAAGGATTTGGTAATTGGCTTTAGTTCTTAATTTAGTGCACATTTTTTTTATTTTTCTTTCTTTTGTAGTTTAATTTTTTTGTGTTAATTGATTTCCATTTTAGCTTGGTTTAGTTGGATTAAGCAATTAAAATAATCTGTTAGGTTAGTTTAGTTAATTAATGTAGTTTTATTTTAGTTTTGCATTTTCTGTTTTTGGTTAATCTATTTGTAGTAAATAGTTACATGTCAGTCCCTAGGACTTGAATAATATTGGTATGCTCTCAAAGATTTCCTAGTCTTGTACAATTAGGTCCTCAATTTTACACATTGACTCTCAGATTTTTATATTCTTTCAATTCAGTCCCCTATTTGCAATTTGCTCCACTTTTGTTGAAATTTATTATTTTGTCCCCCTACTTACTTTAATTTTTCATTTCTACCCTTCTAGACTTTGTGAATTTTTAATTTTTACACCTTAAGCTTTATGGAGCTTCATTTTTTTAATCCCTTTAGTTGCTAGAATTTACATCGTACTCTAATTACATATTTTTAGGCATTATTTATTTATATAGTGATACCTTGACTTGTGTGTTCATTTTCTTAAGTATTGGTACCGGATCTTCAAAGAAGTATCCCTATTCCTCATTAATCTCTCTTTTGTGTGCTCCAATGTGCCTTACATGATTTTTATGCATTTTATTCACATATTTCCTATTTGGCATGCTCTTTGCGTATTTATTTCTTTCACACGATTCCATTTTAAATCTTATTATTTCTTTATTATTATTTTGATAAAAACGTAATATTTTTGTATTTAGCTAGTTAATGTAATAGTTAGATTATTCTTCTCATATTCTAGTAGAAATTGTGTAATTAGATAGAAAGAGTAATAGATATGGCATTTTTAATTTCCCCCTTTAAATTGTAAATCAAGCCCTCCAGTATAATAGTTAGGATTTATTTCTTTTGCGTGCTTACGTGTTTATTTCTTTTATCGCTTTCCTTAGGATTTTTGCATCTAGAATATCATGCTTACATGTTATGTGCTCCTATGTAATATTATATGTTTAATTTACTTTTAATTCATACTTTAATGTTTAATTCATGATTTATGGTATTCCGTCACCACACTAGTCCAACGCTAGTTGTGGCTTATCGTTTCCCCGCTAGTCCAACGCTAGTGGGATTTTCCTTAGAGCGAGCTAGCCCAACGCTAGACCCTTAGGACATTTTTGTGATTAGGTTCATTCGTGTGCATTTCTCATTTCACACACTTTTAGTTTTCTTTTTATTTGGCATGATTTTATTATTACTACTACTATTATTATTATTATTATCATTATTTTGACACATTTTTAAAATGCATGACAATTAGATTGCATCTCACTTAGAAATTAGGATATTTGTGTGATTCGACTAGAAATAGTTGTCTACTCACATGGGAAGCGATGGCGTACAGGCCGTTCCCCCCTCCGTGAGTAGAAACATTTAGTCACGAGTTATTAGTCCCCCGTACCTATCATGTTGCATACCCACCTTCTTTCTTCACTTACTATATATTATTATTTGCTTTTCATTTTTGCATCACATTTTGCATAAAAACTCGTGACTCCCTCGAGGTTTCAACTCGGGTTTCGCAATTAATGCGATAATTCCGACCAAGCTTCAACGGGACATTTCGACCCTCCCGATACTCACATTTAGGTTTAGTATTTGCATTCATTTAGATACATCTAGAACACGATAGAATCTAGGGTTAATTTAGGAAAATTTGATTAAACCTCGCAACTAGCCTCGGCTAGGTTGAAAGGGTGCCTTAGGCGCAAATCTTTGCCTTCCCTTTCTTCAAATGTGACTCCCAAACCTTTTTCTCTCTTTTTCATAGATTGGAGTCGGAAAAAGGGTTTTAAATGATTTTATAAATTTTATTTTTAGTTTAGTTTTGTTAAACGATTTTCGGGTGACTTGGTACACCCTAACTCAGTACCAAGTGGCGACTCCATTTTCTTTTAAAATAAAACCCTTTTTCAAAAATTAGTTGGGCAAACCTGTCGCATTTTTAGTCTCGGCCTTACTTTCTTTTAAAATACCATTTTTTCTAAAAATACATTTTTTAACTAAAAAATCAATCTTTATCACACATGCACCATCTTTCAAAAATCTATCTTTTCAAAAGGGATCTCAGACCAGACCGTCCTTTTCAAGACACGACAGTCAACGACCCCACTATTAGTACACTAGCCCCTTTCACCCACGATTTTTTAGAACGCGACAGAACACACACCACACATTTTCAAATTTTCACACACCACACCAAGAACACTCACCACACATCTTCAAGTTTTCACACACCACACCAAGAACACACACCTTTTTCTACACACATCTTCAAATTTTCACACACTACACACACTCACTCTCTCACACACACTACACACACTCATTCTCTCTCACACACTACACACACTCACACTCTCTCCCACACACTACACACACTCACCCTCTCTCTCATACGCTACACACACTACACCCTCACACACACATTTACACACACAACCAGGCACATAAACACACATTCATATCTGCACACACACTACACTCACAAATAACGCACAGTCACACACAGACAACACACAAACACACACTCAGTAACTTACACACAATTCACACAAATAACGCTCAGATTCACATACAGATAACACGCAATACATACACAGAGACATTCACACATTCACCCACAGTTGCAATCAATCACACACCAGCACACATAGTCACACACGGCTCACATACAGTTCCACACACAGCTCACACACACAAACAACACAGACACACATTACGTTCACAAACACCATCAGACACATTTCATACACAATTCTCACACATACACTCAACACATACGCCAGCAACACACAGATTCACACACAGAGGCAACAACCAAAACACACAGGTATAAACGTAACCCACACAATCAAACACAGTTCACAAACACAACATTTTAACATAGAAACACTCGCACAATCCCTTGCCACACAGCACCAAACAACTCCAAATCATCACAAACGCAGCCACACCTCCAGACGTCAATCATCACCTACAATTCCAACATAACAGCCAAACCACTACAAAACTCCTCCCATAACCCAGTCGTCACCACCCTTGAAACAACTGGAGAACCACCACGCATCACCCCAATTTCCCATCCTAATCCTGCCACCAATCACAGTAGTACAAAATCAGTTCCTCAACCACATAACCATTCCAGCCCTTCATTACCATCTATGTCCACCTTACCATCGCCTCCACTTGCAAAAATCAACTAGCCAGCCACAAATCCCCTGACACCAAGCCATCCACAATAGCCCAAATCTCCTCAAAATGCCATCAATTGGCCATCTCCCAACCTGCCAAAAATTACTGAAGCAGTTTAATTTTGTCGCCAAAAGCAAACAACCAGAAACAGGCTCAATTTCGGTCGGACAACCCATTATCAATGCCACAATTCACCATTAGAAAACCAAAATCACGTTTCCATCAGTACCACAGACATCAACTGCAAAATTAAACACCCACTAACAACCACTGCAAGCCATACAACCCACAATCACAGAAACGGCGAGCCACTGAGGCGTCCAAGCCATCTTCACCAGCAGAATTGCCACCACCACGATCATCAACTTCAACCTACCAGAAACAACCACCTCGCCGCCACAATCACCCTTCTCCACCTCCATCATCCATTAATCGAAGCCATCAATTCACAACCACCATCAGAGGCCTCTTCCCTCCACTAACCACCTGCAAAGAAAACACTAACACAACAACAATGCAAGCCCAGCCATCATCTCCTCTGCCCAAACAGTCATAACCCAATCGTCGTTGCTACAAGAATAGTACCAGTGATTCAGCTCAACACAACCTGCAACGTCCTTTGACCCAGGTAAACTGCTTTCCCCTTTCCTTAATTCCCCACGTTTATCAATTAATTGGTGAATATTGTATGCCTGTTTGTTTCTTGAACGATTGACTGCTGAATTTGTAGATTGGGATTTTGGAAAGTTTTGAGATAAAAGAGGGATTTGGGATTTTCTGAGCTTGAACTGATTTGGGGCGTTCGATGAGAGTGAGAGAAGAAACAGAGATGGGCGAGTGAGAGAGAGAGGAATTGGTAAGAAAAGAAAAAAGAGAGATGCGAGAGAGAGACTAAGAAATGAAACAGAGATCAGCGAGAGCAAAGCGAGGGAGAAGCAAAGACGAGTGGAGAGGAGAAAGAAGGAGAGGGAGACGGAGAGAGAGCTGGAAAACTAGAGGGGAGAATAGAGAAGAAGAAAACACAGAGAGAGAGAGAGAGAGAGAGAGAGAGAGAGATAGAAAAAAAATGGGGAAGAAAGAAGAGATAACAGAAGAATAGAAGGCGAGAATAGAGAGAAAGGGTGAGAGAAGGAGAAAGAGAAGTGAGAGAAGGGGAAAATAGAGAAAGTAATCAGATGAAAGGGGAGTGAACCAGGAAAATCAGAGAAAGAAGAGGGAACGGATAACATTGAGCAAAGAGTAAAACAGAGAGAAAGAGAGTTTTCAGGAGAAGAACACGATTTCGGGAGGGGCATTCAGTGCAAAGAGAAAGATTTAGAGAGAATTTGGATTTTGGGGTTTTGAATCCTAATGGGACACTTTGGTTTTGATTTTAGTTAATTTCTCTTGTTTGGCCTTCACTTTGTTTTAGTTTAGCTGTGATTTAGTTTACTTTAATGTATTCTAGCATTTTAATTTTTTATAATTTCTATTAATGAGTTCTGTTAATTTAATTAATTTTCGTTAATTGGTTTGTTTTGTTTTAATGTTTTCTTTTTTTGGCTTATTTTATAATAAAGTAGATATTCATGTTCAATCCTTGGTTTCTTGTGTATTATCAATTGGCCCCTAAATTTCTTCTTCAGTTGTACAATTAAGCTTTTAATAATTATAAATTGACCCCCCCTTAGATTTTACATTCTTTCAATTAAGTCCCACAATTTGCAATTTCCCCCATATTTGCTGGAAGTTACTGTTTGTCCTCCAATTTGCTTCAACTTTCAATTTTTGCATCTTAATTAGTTACAATTATCAATTTTACCCCTTGACCCCTAGGTTTGTTTAAATCGTTATTTTTTTTAGTCCTCTTATGTTAGTGTATGCCCTAAAACCAAGATGGTTTAAGGTTTTTTATATGTTATATTTATCCATGTGGTATTTTTCTTTATCATCTATACTTGTATTTCCATGTTACTTGTTTGATTGATAAAGTCCTTAGAATATTGACTGTGTATTAGAGATTGTAAGGGTTACAATTATGAGACTCTAATACATAAAGTCATATTCTTAAATATCCCTAGTCATAGTATTAATGAGATTGGACATCATTAATACGGATAGACTGCCACATACTTTGCCTCTACTTATGGTAAGTAGTAGTTGATCCATTGACTATGGTGTGCGTGACACTTAAGCTGGTATGTGGATGCTTGTTTGAGAACAAGTTCATTGGATTGATCCGCTAAGAGTTTTCAACTATAGTGCCAATGGTTGAACTCTTAATGGCAATGGTGTGAGTGATCCTTTGACTTGAGATTACCATAGTATCTTGAGTGTGGATTGCTATACTTTGACTCTATTCCTCGGTGCCCGTAAAAGGGTAGCTCATAGGTTAGAGATTGGGTATAGTTTGAAGCATGGAAAGATAGTGAGTAATCAATATAGGATTCACCACTCCTTAATAGGAGAGTATATCCCTTAATGGCCACTTGTTGGAAATATTAACTCATAAATCTTCTGCAGAAGTGATAGTATAACTTGGAAGTAGTTTCAAGGTTATACATCATGGAGAGTTATATTTTTGGAACAAGAAAATATAAATTAGTCATTTAAAAGTATGCACTATACTTTTAGACTAATTGGGATATAGTGTGGTGAAAGGATATTAATTACACGGTAACATTGTCATTGAAGGGTATGGTCTACCATATGACTTTCCTATTCACTTGGGTGGTCATGATGCATTGCTAGACGCCATTCATGATCTATAAGTACGAATTGATTAATTAGTGAATTAATGATAAATTAAAAGTGTTTAATTTATCTAGCTCAATTAATGAGTTATAATTTATACTTATTGCCAACGTGAATGGAACCTAATGGGTCACACACATAAAGAACAAAATATTTGGGTTAAAATGTAATTAAGATAAGTATGAGATACTTATTGGGTTAATTTATGAGATAAATTAACTTAAAGGACTTATTTATAAATATTCTAAGTCTTGTAGGAAATTAGTTTCCTAAAAGAAATAAAGTAACTAATTGGTTTCCTTATGGAATAGATTTCCTAAAGGAGAAGGATTAGCTTAAAGTAAGTTGCCTAAACCTTCTTGGTTTCTAATTAGCTTTATTTCCTAAAAGACTAGATTACTTCCTATATAAATAGGTTCATGCTTTGACTCTTGAATTATTATTGTAGCACAAAAGAAAACTAGTGAGAGAAAAATTGAAGAGAAAAAGTCACGCCTCTTTCTCTCTCTAGGCGTCTCTCTCTCTCTCTCCTAAGGGTTAGGTTTTTCTTCTTCTTGTGTTCTTAATAATTCAAGGGAGCTAGCACTCAAAAGTCAAAGCAAGCAAGCCTATAAGGTTCCCAAAGAAGTTGTTTGTGTGGATATCATTAGAGGCTCTACGTTTGGAGGGCTTTTCGTGGTAGATCTAACATCTTCTTCGAAGGATCTTTGCCTAGAAGCATAGAAATCTTCTGTGCTTAAGGTAATTTTCATGCAAACCCCCTTGTTAATCATATAGATATGTCAAAGAGATCCATGGTTAAGGTAATAAATTTTTATTTTTCCGCTGCGTTACCTATGCTATTACCTTACATCTTAGTTGCTAGAATTTACATTTTATCCCAATTTGACAATATTTACACATTTTTATGTTTTATTTATTTATATTGTGATACATTGATGTATGTGTTCATTTTCTTAAGCTTTTGTACTGGGTCTTCAAAAAGGTATTTGCGTTACCTTTTAATTGCTTCTTTATGTGTTCCAACGTGCTCTAATGTGATATTTTATTTCTTATTTTGTGCACTTTTTGCGTATTTATTCATTTTGTGTTATTTAATTTTAAATTTTATTATTTTGACAAAAAATGTAATATTTTTATATTTAGCTAGTCAATGTAATAGTTAGACTATTTTTCTCACATTTTTAGCAAAAATTGTGTAATTAGATAGAAAGTGTAATAGATAGGATATTTTTTAATTTCCCCTTAAAATTGTAAATCAAGCCCCCGGTGTAATAGTTAGGATTTATTTGCTTTTGCTTGCTTATGTGTTTATTTCTTTTACTGCTTTCCTTAGGATTTTTGCATTTAGAATATTATGCTTATGTGTTATGTGCTCCTATGTGATCTTACATGTTTTTTATATGTTTAATTTGCTTTTAATTCATGCTTTAATATTTAATTCATGTTTTATGTTATTCTGTCACCACACTAGTCCAACGCTAGTTGTGGCTTCTTTTTTTTCCCGCTAGTCCAACGCTAGTGGGATTTTTTTTAGAATGGGCTAGTCCAACGCTAGACCTTTAGGACATTTTAGTGTTAGGTACATTCGTGTGCATTTCACATCTCATTTCACACACTTTTAGTTTTCTTCTGTCATGATTTTATTATTATTATTATTATTATTATTATTATTATTATTATTATTATTATTATTATTCTAACACATTTTTAAAATGCTTAACATTTAGGTTGCATTTCACTTAGACTTTAGGACATTTGTGTGATCCGACTAGAAATAGTCGTCTACTCACGTGGGAAGCAATGGCGTACAGGCCGTTCCCCCCTCCGTGAGTAGAAACATTCAGTCACGAGTTATTAGTCTCCCGTACCCATCATGTTGCATACGCACCTTCTTTCTTCACTTACTATATATTATTATTTTCTTTTCTTTTTGCATCACATTTTGCATAAAAACTCGTGACTCCCTCGAGGTCTCGACTCGGGTTTTGCAATTAATGCGATAATCACGACCAAGCCTCGACCGGACATTTCGACTGTCTCGATACTCACATCTAGATTTAGGATTTGCATTCATTTAGATACATCCGAACGCGATAGAATCTAGGGTTAATTTAGGAAATTTTGATTAAACCTCACAACTAGCCTCGGCTGGGTTGAAAGGGTGCCTTAGGCGCAAGCCTTTGCCTTCCCTTTATTCAAATGTGACTCCCAGACCTTTTTCTCTTGTTTTTCGTAAACCAGAGTCGGAAAAGGGTTTTAAATTATTTTTCTAAAATTTTACTTTTATTTTGTTTAAACAGTTTTTTCGGGTGACTTGGTACACCCTAATTCAATACCAAGTGGCGACTCCATTCTCTTTTAAAATAAAACCTTTTTTCAAAAAAAAAATCAGTTGGCCAAAACTGTCGCATTTTTAGTCCCGGCCTTACTTTCTTTTAAAATGCCATTTTTTCTAAAAATACATCTTTTAACTAAAAACTCGATTTTTTATCACACACGCACCATTTTTCAAAAATCTATCTTTTCAAAAGGGATCTCGGACCGGACCGTCCTTTTCAGGACGCGACAGTCAACAACCCCACTAGTAGCCCTTTACCTACGATTTTTTAGGACATGACACCACCAATTACCTGTAAAAAAAGAAAAACAAAAATAATACAATACAAACAGCCCTCGTCGCCCATCATCAACTGTCCAATGACCATCAAACTCCAATCACCTTCCAACCCACCACACAGCCGAACCAGTTCCAATGCCCCCAGATGTTACACACCCATCAGATTTTCATCAGGCCCAATCACCACAGCCCTGTGACTCCCAAAATCCAAACCAACGCCCGAAATTCGCTCAAAATCACCACCATCAAAAACCATATTCTGTTTGCCCCACACACAGGGGTGCATCTGCACCTCCATCTCCTGTTTCGAAGGAGAAGAAAAGGGATAATCAGCAGAGGGTAGGGGAAAGGTGAGTGCTTACAGATATGAAAGAGTGAGATTGCTGAGAGGGCCAGAAAGAGAGAGCTGGAGACATACAGAAGTTGAGAAATCAGAAACTGAAGAGAGAAAGGAGAAGAAGAAGAATACACTGGAAAACCAGAGAGATCGAACTGGGAAGACAAGCAAAAAAAAATTAGACAGAATCCACGGAGAACAGAGAACAATTAGAGAGAGATGAGGGAAGAGAAGGAAAATTAGAAAGAGAAGAGAGTTGGGGGAAGAGAACAGAGAAAATGGTTAGAAGGAGAGAGACGGAAAGCAAACAAGGGGAGAAAGAGAGAATCAGGGAACGCAAAAAATAGAGAAAAATGAAAAAGAAAAAGGGAGCAAAAAAAATATATCTAGGAAATCCAGTTTGGGATTTGGAAATTCTTATAGGTTTATTTTGTTTAATTATTTGCCTTAGGCTTAGTTTAATTAATGTTCAATGAGTCTCTGATTTTGATATTAGTTTAGTTAATTTGATAGGTTAATTTACGCTTAATTTGTTTTGGGCATTTTAAGTTTATGTTCATAACAAATAAATTTATTTATTTAGGTTTAGGTGTCTATTTTTTTTTTTGGGTATTATTAACAACCCCTTAAAGATTTCTATTTTTATGCAATTGTAGACACCAAATTTTGACACACCATTTATTTTCAAACACTGGGGGGGTATGTTTGCACTTTTTGTTACAAATTTTAATTTTTAATTTTTCAAATAATTTGGGGGGCAAAATAGTAATTTTATCTGTAAATATTTTTCTATCAACTTTTGGGGGTTTTAAATTCATATTTTTGCTTTTATGTGAATTTGTTAATTTTTTATGATTTTTCTGGATTTAATTAGTTTTTTATATATTTGTACCAGCTAAGGCCAAAATCGTCATTTTACAAATTAAATTCATTTTTTACCAATTTTGAGTCAAAAATGCACTTTCTAGTGTTTTAAGCTTATTTGTAATTTTTGATAATTTTTTTAGCACAATAACTATTTTTCTGTGAATTTTCATCGCCTAAGGGCAAAATTGTCATTTTACAGCTTAAATTCATTTTTCACAAATTTTGAGTCAAAACGCATTTTCTAGTGTTTTAAGCTTATTTGTAATTTTTGATAATTTTTTGAGGACAATAACTATTTTTCTGCGAATTTTCATTGCCCAAGGGCAAAATCGTTATTTTACAGATTAAATTCATTTTTCACAAATTTTGAGTCAAAAATGCATTTTCTAGTGCTTTAAGCTTATTTGTAATTGTTGGTAATTTTTTTAGGCTAATATCTATTTTTTGTGTATTTTCGTTGTTCGGGGGCAAAATCGTCATTTTACACCCCCAGCGCGTTTTTATCAGTTTGGAACTCTAGTTTTTTATTTTGAAAATCCACTGTGAATTCTTTTTTAAAATTTAGAAATTGTTGTCAGATTCTTTTTAATTTTAGGGTTAAAGAATATTTTTTTTAAATAAAATTAGTATTTTTAATACCGGTGGCATTTTTGTTATTTTACAACATTCTTGGCCAACAAGACAAGTGGCCTATAAATACTCTCCCTAATCAGCAGAAAAGAAAAAAAAATGGAAAAAAACCCTAAAACACACTTTGATTTTACCCTAGAAGATCAAAACACATATAAAAACACCTAAGAACACACACTAAGCCGCCACCCTCAAGAACTGATTCACAGTTCATCGTCTTCTTAAGAGTCCTACGGCACTGTTCATCATTCATCAAGCACTATTCATCAAGTTATCAGTTATTGTTCATCATTCATCATCAAGTTAATCAGATCTATTGTTCATTATCCATTCAGCAAGAATAAAAGGTAATGTTTTAAACTTCAATTTCTTTTTACAATTTTCTTTTCCAGAACGTGTTCTCGTTGTTCTTTGTTAATTTTCTGGGATTTTTCTTTTGATGTTTTTTTTTTCTGGATATTTAGCTTCTTGGTTTGGTTTTGTTGAGTTCCTTCTTCTTAGTTTTGCTTCCACCATCATCCCCTGCAAATACAAACCACCTATTTCACGAAATTCCAAAATCATCAATCAAAATACAACCCAAATTCCAGCAAATCATCACCCAAAACTCTTCTGTTCCACCATTCTTCAACCATCATCAGCCACCAAAACTTCCACCTCCACCAGCAGTCCACCACCTCGCCGTCCTTTCTCTCTCAACTAAACACAGAACATAAAAAACCAATCCCACCTTCACCGTGTCTTTACCAGCTTACAACACCAGAACTACCAGATTCCCAATCCACCTGGTTGTCAGCCGCCAAAAAAAAAAAAAAAGGGGCCCAATTGACCAGACCATAAACACACACATACGCTCAAACCAGTAGTCTCAAAATCAACCAACCTGCAAAGTAACCAAAAAACACCAAAAACCCCAAAATCACTACCAAAGCCACGATCAGCTCAAATTGCCAACACCCCTGCCACTAGATTTCCATCTATAGCCACCAATTTCATTCACAAATCAGTTCCAACCCAATATTCCAACCAATTCCAATAGCCCCAAATTTCACACGTCCATCAGATTCTCATCAAGCAGAACCACCATCAACAATCGGACCACAGTACTAGTGCCCAACCAAAACCACCACATCGTTACTGATTTCCCCATCCCTCCCATCGCAATTCACATCATTAGCCCAAACCACACAAACATCTCCTGCAAATCATTCTGCAAGAAACCAAACCCCAAATCCACGATTTGCCCACCATTCGCTGTAACACCCTAGAAATTCATGCAGAACCATTCAATTTGTATTATGTCCATTAGTAGGAAAAAAAAAAAAAAAAGAAAGAAAGGGTCGAAAATTAGTGGAAAAAAATAATAAGGAATGATTTTCTATTTTATTAGCATGTTGTACCTTCTTCCTTAGGAGTTGTACTTAGAATGTCTTGCAAGATTAATCATGGGATAAATAATAAAAATCTCTTCTAATGACCCTTAGCCAAGTGTAGTCTTCCATGGAGAGAAAGTCAAGATTTAATTTGTTCTTGTCTTGCTTTGATTGGTCAAACTTTTCCCAATTCTTTTCCAATTCTTTTCTTCTTTAACTAGGCATTTTCTCTCTTTTTCTTATTCTCAAATCCAGCCCCTCTCTTCTCTCTTTACTCTCCATTTTCTTTCATTTTCTTGGAGCTTTTACTTCCATTTGATCACTTTTCATCCATAGAAATTAAGTTGATCTTCCTCCTAAGCAACAATCTTGTCTCACTAAAGGTATTTCCCAAGAACTTTTCATCTTATTTCAAGTATAAAGATCATAGTTTTCTAGCTTTTAAGTCTTGTCTTTAGGGTTAAGTGTGATTTATTTTAGCCAGGAAATATGAAGTTTTATTCCATGAATATGAGGTTTATGGACTTGTATGACTTGTAGATAGTGAATTAAACTTGAAATGGCATGATTTAGGTTTGATTTGGTTGAAGAACCTTGGAGAGATTCAATGTTTTTGTGATAAATTTGAGTGAAATTGAAGTGAGTTTGATGTGAAATTGGTAGAACTACTTGAGATTGGGTTGTTTGGATGTTTTTCTTGCAGGTTTAAAATTTTGGGTTAGTTCGATTATAGGGGAAGTGCTGCCGAAATTTCGGTAAAACCTAAGAAATAAAAGTGATTAGGCTATGATTTAAAGCTTTATAAGCTGTAATTTAGTGATTAGAACGTGCAAAAATTTTCGTAGATTAGCTATTAGTGAATTAAACCTTTCCGAGCGAAACCCTAAAAGTTAGAAAACCCTAAACCCTAGGGTAAAACCCTAAACTCCAAAACCCTAGAAATTAAACCCTAGAAAGACTTGAGGTATTTCTCGAATTTTCTTATCAAATTACTTAGATTTTATTCGGTTTTTATATGACTATTTTCTTTTAAATTTCAGGCTCCGGAAGTGAAACCCGACCGTATTACGAAATATTTTTCTTAAGCACTTAAGGTGAGTGTCTTTATGTGTGCATGATGCATGAGATATTTTGTCATACTTGAGAATGTTATATTATGAAAAATTATGTTATACTTGTAATTGTTATTTGATGACATGTGCTAATTGAGGAAGGATGTGTACTTTATCGTATCTATTCCGCAATGTGTTACACGCTTTCATTATCCAATGTGTTACTTGTGCATGAGACTTCCGTGACTAACTTCACCGTTACTTCACGGATAGTCAACCCAGACAGGCTTGGGAGGAATATAAGGTGCTGGGTGTTTTAGGGCGTGTTGTTCTTTCCCTTTTGAGTTGTGAATCCTCAAAGAGGCCAACTCTGGATTGAACTTTCTCACGTGTTGGCCCTCCAAGGTCGAGATTACTCCCTGGATGTGGTAGCTTGTACGGAGGTTATAAGGTGAACGATGGTTAGGGCGTGCGTGATAATACTGGCATGTCCTTTGATAAAGACCTGAGTTATTATCTCGGTCCTAACATCATGGTTACATGAAGAGTACTTGCTTCTCCTGCGGTTGAGCTTGCTCCTGTAGCTGGGCCCTGTATCCGCCATTGACTACTTGTTAATTAAATTGTTCATAACCTGTCTATTTACCTTGTCAATTATCTTGTTCCATAAAATAATAAATTCTTGGTATGATTGCATGGCTTGGGCACTCACTGGGCTATTATAACTCATCCCGTTCATTTGTTTTCTTTAACCAAGTTTTCCAAAATACTAAAGCTGGAAAAGCTACTTTTGGGATATAGTAAATGTTTTGCTTCATGTATTTTGATAGCCTAAATGTGTAGGCTTTTATTGTAAATATTATTTATATTTTGGGATGTAAAACTCTTGCGATATTTATACTTTCAAGTAAATTTCATGAATGTATTTCATTATGAATGTATTTTATTTGAGTTAAGTATGCTTGGATGTTCCGAGCGAGTGCGTGATTTGAGTCTTGGTGAGAGCTAGGCAGGTAGTCTGCTAAGCCCTTTGGTGCGCCTCTGGGTAAGGTGGGGCTATCACATTCATCCACCAATCCGAGAACCACCAAAACATACATCCACTATGCTCCACCAAGAATAATTGCTACCTGCAAACACCAATGGACCCTAAAAACAGCCCAAGTCTACCCAAATCCCCTTCCAATTGCCACCAATTTCAGTCACTAAGTCTCCCCATTCACTGCCATTACCACCACACCACCATTACAGAAAGCCTACAGTCACCACCACCATTCGCCCGTCCAACCATAGCCCCACTCCTTAATCACCTACCTGCAAGAGAAAGAACCACAAAACAATAACATACAAACAGCCCCAATCAACGCCTCCACCACCCAAACACAAACGCAATCCTCATACATATACATGCAATTAACACACAAGTACATAATTGATTCAAGCCATACAAGTTAAACACACAATCAGAAACCATTTGCAAGCACCCCTGTCATCATCGTAGGACCTCCCCCACTGCCTCCATCACAGTCTCAAGACCCACTTATCCATTTCCATTGCACACACTGAGAGGTTGAGCGAGAGTGAGAACGACAGAAATCAGAGAGAAGGAATCGACCAGAAGAGTGAAAGAATGCAAAAGAAAAGATGAAAGAAAGAGGAGAGATCAGAGGGAAATAGAGAGAGCAAAGACGAAGAAGAAGAGGAGACGAGAGAGTGAGACAGAGAGGGGAGAACAGATGAGAGGAAGAGAAGAAAATCATAGGAAGAGAGAAAAGAACGAGAAGAAATTGGGGAGAGGGAAAACAGAAAAGAAATAGAAAGGCGGACAAATCAGAGAAGGAAAGCAGGGGAGGAGAAAAGAGAAGCTGGAAAGAAAGAGGAGAGATCAGAGGGAAATAGAGAGAGCAAAGGCGAAGAAGAAGGAGAGAGAGAGAGAGAGAGAGAGAGAGAGAGAGAGAGAGAGAGAGAGAGAGAGAGAGAGAGAGAGAGAGAGAGAGAGAGAAATTGGTATTGTCTGGAGGTTGAAGACGATTTGGGGAAATTAGGTAATTTTGACTATTAATCCAATTTAGCTAATTTTGGGAATTTTGGTTATAGAGAAAAACAATTAAAGGTTTAGTCTTTTTTGTTTTGTTTGTCTAAAATTGTCTTGGCTTTTAATCTGGATCATTTTTCTTATTTATCATCTTGTTTATTTTGATTTAGTTTAATTTAGTTACCATTTTAGTTAATTAGATTAATGTAATTAACTGATTTAGTTTTTTTAATTAATTTCGTATTTATTTTTTGGTGTGCAATAAAATAAACACTTACATTGTAGTCCTTATTTTTCATGAGCACTATTAATACATCCTCAAACATTGACCCCCCTAATTCTAATTTCTTTCAATCAAGTTTTTATTAATTGCAATTAAGCCCATTAGTTGCTGAAATTTATATTTTTGTGTCCTTTTACTTGCTTAAATTTACATTTTTGCCCTTGTTTATGTGAATTTTTTTTTAGTTCTACCCCTAAGTTTTGTAGAATTTTATTTCAATCCTCCTTAGTTGCTAGAATTTATTTATTTATTTAATTGTATTTTTATCCCAAATTGTCAACATTTACAGACTTTTAGGCTTTATTTCTTTATGGTACCTTGATTTGTTTGTTCATTTTTTATTAGCATTAGCATCGGGTCTTCGAGAGGTATTCCTATTTCTTATTAATTTCTCTTTTATGTGCTCCAATGTGCTCCTATGTGACTTTTATCCATTTCCTTCAGTTTTTCATTTTTACACATTTTGCATATTTATTTGCTTCACATTATCTAGTTTCAAATTTTATTATTAAATGTCCTTTATTTTTACAATATTTTGTTTTTAGTTAGCCGATGTAATAGCTAGACAGTATTTCTCACATTTTTAACAAAATTTTGTAATTAGATAGAAAGTGTAATAGATAGGGCATTTTTAATTTTCCCCCTTAAATTGTAAATCAAGCCTCCCCGGTGTAATAGTTAGGATTTATTTGCTTTTGTGTGCTTATGTGTTTATTTCTTTTACCGTTTTCCTTAGGATTTTTGCATCTAGAATATTATGCTTATGTGTTATGTGCTCCTATGTGATCTTATATGTTTTTATATGTTTAATTTGCTTTTAATTCATGATTTATAGTATTCCGTCACCACACTAGTCCAACGCTAGTTGTGGCTTCTTTCTTTTCCTGCTAGTCCAACGCTAGTGGGATTTTTTAGAATGGGCTAGTCCAACGCTAGACCCTTAGGACATTTTAGTGTTAGGTGCATTTGTGTGCATTTCACATTTCACACACTTTTAGTTTTCTTTCCATTTAGTGTGATTTTATTACTATTATTATTATTCTTATTATTATTAGTATTATTTTGACACATTTTTTAAAATGCATGACATCTAGGTTGCATCTCACTTAGAAATTAGGACATTTGTGTGATTTGACTATAAATAGTCATCTATTCACGTGGGAAGCGGTGGCGTACAAGCCGTTCCCCCCTCCGTGAGTAGGAATATTCAGTCACGAGATATTAGTCCCCCGTACCCGACATGTTGCATACCCACTTTCTTCGATCACTTACTATATATTATTATTATTTTTCTTTTCTACATTTCATTTTGCATCAACTCGTGACTCCCTCGAGGTCTCGACTCAGGTTTCTCAATTAATGCGATAATTCTGACCAAGCCTCGACGGAACATACCGACCCTCCCGATGTTCACATTTAGACTTAGGATTTTGCATTCATTTAGACACATCCGAACGCGATAGAATTTAGGGTTAATTTAGGAAAATTCGATTAAACCTCGCAACTAGCCTTGGCTAGGTTGAAAGGGAGCCTTAGGTGCAAGCCTTTGCCTTCCCTTTCTTCAAATGTGACTCCCGGACCTTTTTCTCTCGTTTTTCGTAGACCGAAGTCGAAAAAGGGTTTTAAAATATTTTTCTAAAATTTTTATTTTTATTTTTGTTTTATTAAACGATTTTTTCGGGTGACTTGGTACACCCTAACTCAATACCAAGTGGCGACTCCATTTTTCTAAAATAAAACCCTTTTTCAAAAATTATTTGGCCAAACCTGTCGTATTTTTAGTTCCGGCCTTGTTTTTGTTTTAAAACACCATTTTTCTCAAAATACACTTTTTCTACTAAAATTTGATTTTTCTCACACACGCACGGTTTTCCAAAAAACCTTTATTTTTGAAAGGGTCATTAGACCGGACCATCCTTTCCGAGACGCGACAGTCAACGACCCCACTTACACCCTTTCCTCACGATTTTTTAGGACGCGACAGCAATTAAGTCCTCTGCTGTAACAACCCTAGAAGCACATAAAACTTATTTAGATTTGTGTTAGACATGTTAGAGAAAAAAAAGGAAAACCGAAGATAGCTAAATGAATAAGCATTAGCATGATTTCTTCCATGTTATAGTATATTGTACATTTTCCTTTAGGAGTTGTACCTTAGAGCTCTTGAAAAATTAATGGGTTGATAAGTACAGAAAATTTCCTCTAATCAAATTAAGCCAAGTTGATGGCTAATGGGCAAAAAGTCAAGACCTCTATGTCAATCTTGGCTTGCTAGGATTGGTTGGTTTTTTCCCATTTCTTTCTTTATTTCTTTTCCCATTTTTCTTGGTTTATTTTCTTTCTTTTCTTCTTGCTTGGTCGGCCACCCCTTGCTTTTCTTTCTTCTCTTTTGCTACCATTTTCTTGAAGCTTTTCTTCTCATTTTGGTCATCTTCTTCAAGTGAAAGAGAGCTTATCTTCTCACTTAGCAAAACTCTAGACTTACTTGAGGTACTCACCATGAACTTTTGTTATTTTTCCAAGTCTATAAGTAGTAGTTGTATAAGTTTTATAATCAAGTTCTTGTTGTTGAGCATGAGAAATTAGGCTATGATTTTGAAGTTTTATTCCATGTTATGATGTTTATTGGCTTGTATGACTTGTAGTTAGTGTTTAAACCTTAAAATAACAAGTATTAGTTATTGATTGATTGAAGAACCTTGTTATGGTTCAAGTGATTTGATTGAAATTTTGAGTGAATTTTGGTTGATTAAGATATAGAAGTTATAGAACTAGTTGAAATTTGGTTGGTTGGTTGATTTTCCTTGTAGGTTAAAATTTTGGGTTAGTCCGATTTTAGGGGAAATGCTGTCGAAATTTCGGTAGAATCTAAAGAGCAAAAATTTGATACGCGAAATTTAACCTAGGATATGTTGAAATTTAGGAATTGGATATGTAGAAAATTTCAAGAGAATGAACTAGTAGTGAATTAATTCTCCTAGAACAAGAAAACCCTAAATCTAAAACCCTAGATCCAAAACCCTAAATCTAAAACCCTAAACCCTAGGTTCAAAACCCTAAACCCTAAACCCTAAAACCTAAACCCTAGAAAGAATTGGGTTGTTTCTATAATTTTCTTATTGATTTACTTTGTGTTTTAATCAGGTTTTCATTAGATTATTTCTTTTGAATTCCTGGATCCGAGAGTGAATCGCATCCTTACTAGGGGTGGCAATTTCTGACACGACTCGAAAACCCGACACGAACCTAACACGAAAATAGTAGGTTTGGGTTGGGGGTTTTTGGGTTCGCAAGTTGGCGGGTCGGACCCGACTGACCTGATAAAAAAAACAGGTCGGGTTCGGGTCGACCTGAGTCATTGGATAATTAATCAAGTAAATTGTAAGAAAGAGTAAGAATTTTACCTAGATTTATGAAAAGTAAATTGTAAGAGGAGTTAAGTGTATGTTAATAAGTATCTTTAACATTAATGTGTGCAAAAATGTGTTTGATCATTTTTTTTTGTATGTGTTTTAATCTCTTTTCTTTGCTCTTTTCTTCTTATTCTTCTTCCTCTTTTTTTTTTTCGGGTCGGCGGGTCGACCCGCCAACCCGATTCGGGTCGTGTTCGGGTTGGCTATTTTTGGGTTGGCGGGTCGGGTTCAGGTTGGCAGGTTGGCTGTTATATTTGGGTCTCAACCCGACCTGCCAACCCGCCAACCCGACCCGTTGCCACCCCTAGTCCTTACTATGAGATTTTCTCTTAATTATTCCAGGTGAGTGTTTCTATGTGTGCATGATACATGAAATGCTATGTTATACCTGTAAATGTTATTTAATGAAATGTGTTACTTGAGGAAAGATGTGTACTTTATCGCATCTATTCCGAATGTGTTACATGTCTTGATTATTCAATGTGTTATTTGTGCTTGAGACTTCCGTGGTTAACTTCAGCGTTACTCCACTGTTGGTCAAACCGGTCATGATTAGGAGGATATAAGGTGTTGGGTGTTTTAGGGCGTATTGTTCTTTCCTATCTGGGTTGAATTCCTCAAAGAGGCCAACTTTGGATTGAACTTCTTTGCTTGTTGGCCCTCCAAGGTTGAGATTACTCTCTAGATGTGGTAGCTTGTATGGAGGGTATAAGGTGAATGGTGGTTAGGGTACTTGCTTGTTACTATTGATCTGATCATTGGCTAGGACCTGAGCTATTATCTCGGTCTCAACGCCAATGTTACATGCTCAGTATTTGCTACTTCTGCGGTTGAGCTTGCTCCCGTGGTCGAGCCTGTATCCGCCCTTGACTACTTGTTATTTAACTTGTTTATACCCTATTTATTGGAATTGTTAATTATTATTATTTAATATTATAATGGGTTACTGGTATGTTTACATGACTTGAGCACTCACTAGGCTATTATAGCTTATCCCTTTCACTTGTTTTCTTTGATCAGGCTTCCATTACTGTTAAGGCTGGCAAAGCAGATTTTGGATATGTTAGATGGATTTTTGGATAGCCAAACTGTTTAAGCTATTAATGTAATTACTGTGTATTTTTGGGATGTAACACTTAATGGTACTTGTACTCTTAATTTGAATTATATGAGTGTATTTTTGGGTTATGTATGTTTGGATCAATTGAGTAAGTGCTTGATTTGAGTCCTGGCGAGAGCCAGGCAGGCAGTCCGCTAAGCCCTTTGGTGCGCCTTAGGGTAAGGTGGGGCTGTCATATCTGCTATTTACATATTTGTCTCTAGGTTTTTAGTTCATTTCAATAAAGTCCCATAATTTGCAATTTATCCCATATTTGCATGAATTTGCTATTTTATCCCCCAGAGTTATTTTAATTTTTGCAATTGCACCCCTCAGACTTACGTGAATTCCTATCGTTTACCCCTTAAGTTTATAAAATTTTATTTTAGTCCTTTTTTATGCTAGATTTTGCATTTTTTTATCTCAATTTGCCAATGCTTATATATTTTAGTTTTTGTTTGTTTATACCGAGATACCTTAATTTGTTTGTTAATTTAGATTAGTGTTGGTACCGGGTCTTCAAAGAGGTGTATCTATTTCTCATTAATCCTCTTTATGTGCTCCAATATGCTCCAATGTGATTTTATGCATTAGTTTTATTATTATTTGTTTATTTCTTATTTTACATACTTTTCACGTATTTACGTAGTTAATTTATTTAATTTTGAATGTTTATTATTACTTTGAAAAAATATAATATTTTGTATTTAGCTAGTCAATGTAATAGTTAGATTATTTTTCTCATAGTTCAGCAAAAATTGTGTAATTAGGTAGAAAGTGTAATAGATAGGGCATTTTTAATTTTCTCCTTAAAAATTGTAATTAAACTCCTCGATGTAATAGTTAGGGCTTATTTGTTTTTATGTGCTTATGTGCTTATATGTTTTATCGTTTTCATTAGGATTTTGCATCTAGATACCATGCTTATGTGTTATGTGCTCCTATTTGACTTTATATGTCTTTATATGTCTAATTTGCTTTTAATTCATGCTTTACCATTTAATTCATGTTTTATGTTATTCCATCACCACACTAGTCCAACGCTAGTTGTGGCTTCATTCCTTTCCCGTTAGTCCAACGCTAGTGAAATTTTTTAGAACGGGCTAGTCCAACGCTAGACCCTTAGGACATTTTAGTATTAGATACATTTGTGTGCATTTCACATCTCATTTCACACACTTTTAGTTTTTCTTTCCATTTTGCATGATTTTATTATTATTATTATTATTATAATTATTATTATTATTATTATTATTTTGACACGTTTTTAAAATGTATGACATTTAGGCTACATCTCACTTAGAAATTAGGTCATTTGTGTGATTCGACTAGAAATAGTCGTCTACTCACATGGAAAGCGGTGGCGTACATACCGTTCCTCCCTCCGTGAGTAGGAACATTTAGTCAAGAGTTATTAGTCATCATACTCGTCATGTTGCATTCCCACTTTCTTCGGCCACTTATTATCTTATTATTATTTTTCTTTCCTTTTTTGCATTTCATTTTGCATTCACACTCGTGACTCCCTCGAGGTCTCGATTCGAGTTTCGCAATTAATGCGATAATTCCGACCAAGCCTCAACGGAACATGCCGACCCTCCCGATATACACATTTAGACTTAAGATTTGCATTCATATAGATACATCCGAACATGATAGAATTTAGGATTAAATTAAGAAAATTTTATTAAACCTCGCAACTAGCCTTAGCTAGGTTGAAAGGGTGCCTTAGGCGCAAGCCTTTGCCTTCCCTTTCTTCAAATGTGATTCCCGGACCTTTTTTCTCTCGTTTTTTGTAAATCGGAGTCAGAAAGGGTTTTAAATAATTTTTCTAAAATTTTACTTTTTGTTTTGTTTAAACGATTTTTTCGAGTGACTTGGTACACCCCAACTCAATACCAAGTGGCGACTCCACTTTTAAAATAAAACCCTTTTTCAAAATTAGTTGGCCAAAACTGTCGCATTTTTTACTCCCGGCCTTATTTTCTTTTAAATTACCATTTTCTACTAAATAACACTTTTTCACTAAAACACAATTTTTTCTCACACACACACGGTTTTTCAAAACTCAATCTTTTCAGAAAGGTCCGGACCAGACCGTCTTTTCGGGACGCGACAGTCAATGACCCCGCTAGTACCCTTTACCCACGATTTTTAGGACGCGATACTTAAGCTCAATCATTCATTTTCTATTGTTAAGAACAAACTTAATTGATTCCTAATAACTCAGATGCTTTGCATGTAATGGCCTTTCAAATACAAAGAGTTAAAGCATGAATAGTTAAAGAAACAAGAGCAAGAAAGGGAAAGATTAATAAAAACCAAGTTTTAATATTAATGCATTATTATCATCAAAATCCTAGAATAAGAATTTAGCTCAACATGGTTGTCTCCAAATCAATACACGTGATTTGAAAACAACTAGGCATAGCAATCAAGTGGAATGAAATAGACAAAGTTGAAGAAAGTTTATTCAATATGAAATGGCATCAAGGTTTCTATTTCTTTCACAAGAATTGCTACAAGGATTTTTGAACAAAGAACTCTCTTGAACTCACTACATTTCTATTATGGTTTGAGAATTCTAACAATTCTTTACAAATTCCCTATCCTGGCATATCTCAAACTCTTCACAAATGACTTCTATTTATAGACATGGATCCTACAAGTCATTTTCCAACTTGCCATTTACATTCAATGAATTCGAATAATAAAAATCCTAGTTGAAGGCCTTAAAGTCTTCATTGGTACTTCCAATGCAATCTTCAACTTGCAAAACCTGTGTACAGTTCAAAAGTATACAAAAACAACCAGAGGATGAAGCAAGTTGCAACAGTCACAATTTGGCAAGTCGATTGTGATATGCAGCTAGCGAAACGTGACTGTCGTCCGCGTATCGTCATCCACGGATCACGTTTCCTGGTCCCATTTGTGTAAATTTTTGCTGAGTTGTCCCTCCAAGTGTCCTAATCCCTTTTTTATACGAATCCTGTGGCCATGATTCCTATCATTCAAGCTTCACCAACGGATTTCATCATTCTGTGCAAATTGGGGGTTTCAAAGTGTTCAAGGCATGGCAATGGAGCAAGGGAGATGGCTGAGTTAGCATCCACTCAAGGGGCCAAAGGCTGGTGGTCGCATCTAAGGTCGAAAATACAAGGTAGAATTTTCAAAGGACAAGACCAGAAGCCAGTTGCTGACGTTCTGATGGAGGCCGCACTCCAAGTCGTCTTGCGGCCTTCCCCCATGGCCTGGATCAGAATGCGTGCCAAGGCCAGAATTGCTTCTGACCAAGGCCGCGCCTAAGGCCGCCCCGCGGCCTTGCCTGCGGCCTTCGTCCGCAGCTTGAAATTTTTATTATGTTATTTAGTTTTAGTTTAATTTTTAAGTTATATTTAATTTAGACTTTCCACATTTAGTTTTAGAGGTTTGTACGCCTATATAAGGCTAACTATCGTCGTTTAGTATTATGGTAATGTTGAATTATGATTTGATGAATGGAAATTGATTTTCTCCCTTTGAGGGATTTCGTTAGTTCTTGAGATGAGAACTATCTTTGCCTTTTCAAGAGCGATTCTTGTGAGGTTTACTTTATACCTTACGTTCTATCCAACAGGTTTGGGTAGGGTTTAGGGTTTCCCTCTTGTTAGATTCAATCGGTTTCATTCCACGGGGTTGGATTGGGGTCGAGTGATTTAATGAGAGTTTGTATTCTTTGATAATTTGATTCAGATCTGCGGGAGTGTTTGAGTTAGATTATCACCCTGATCTTCAAGACAGGTCCTTTTGGGGATGTTCCTATGACACACGAGAAGGGAGACCAACTTGGATCGTGTCAAGTGGTATCAGAGCTATTGGATCTTGAAAGAAAATCAAGTTTATTCGTTGTATTTAACCCACTTGGGTATATCTTTTCGTTGTTAATCCGTTTGAATATATCTTTTAATTTTTTTGTTCGAGTTGTTTAGTGTTGTTCTTGATTCAAGATCTGAAATTTTTCTTGAATCAAAGTTGTGATTTTTTTTGTTGTTGATTTGAAAAAAAAAAAAAAAGTCACTGTTCACGCACTGTAGCGTCACTGTTCATAGATACTGTTCACGCCGGAAACACTGTTCACGCGGCGTACTGTCGTGCCTAGGGTTTATTGTTTGTGACAGGTACTGGTCATCCGAGAATTTTCAGTTTTTTTTTTTTTTGGTTTTTGAAGTTGATTTTGTGTGTTTTGTGAGTTGTTTGTGTTGTTAAAAAAAAGAAAAAAAAGAAAAAAAAGAGGGTTGTTAGATTGAAAAATTTTCTTGAGTGGAAAAAGGCATAAAAGTGAGATCTTCGTAAAAGCCAAGAATTGGAGAAAATTTTGTTTATTTTTACAGGTTATTGATGTTGAGCTTTGAAGATTTTCAACAGTTTAATGGTGAACCCCAAAGAGGCTTCTATGAAAGCAAAGATAGATGGGATGCCAAAAGATCGAGTGATAAAAGGCACCATTCCAAATTCTCTACGAAGGCAGTTGATGAATATGGCTATGAAGGCAGTGCTTCAATGAGGAAGGAGAGGTCTTCGAAATCCAAATCTTCCAAGAGTCATCGTATGAATTATCTATGGGATGAGATGAAGGATCGATTTGATTCTTTCATAGATATGATGAATAAGTTTGTGGACAAATATGAATCACACATTACTGCTTCAATAGAAAAGCAAAATCAAGCAGTTAATGAAAAGAAGCATCAATCGACTATGGAACTTGAAGTTGAAGAACGTCCACAACCCATGGAGGTTGCATATGGAGGAGAAGATTGGAGTTGAGGTGTCATCTTTGGAGCCAAATGAAGTTGCAACGCCATCTTTGGAGAAGCAAAGCCTAGCTGAGCATCCAATGGAGGAACGTGTTGAAGTTGAAGATGAAGCACCATTGGAGGAGCCATTAGGAGAGCCAAGTGTTGAACAATCCCTTATGATCTTAAATTGCTGCTTATCTAGTATGGGCGACGATTCGAGGACGAATCGTTTTGAAGAGGGGGAGTTTGATACGAATCCTGTGGCCATAATTACTATCATTCAAGCTTTACCAACGGATTTCATCATTCT
Source organism: Mitragyna speciosa (assembly GCA_024721245.1). Classification (NCBI taxonomy): domain Eukaryota; kingdom Viridiplantae; phylum Streptophyta; class Magnoliopsida; order Gentianales; family Rubiaceae; genus Mitragyna; species Mitragyna speciosa. The sequence continues at coordinate 15,770,942 of CM045557.1, read as the reverse complement.
GTGCAAATTGGAGGTTTTCAAAGTGTTCAAGGCATGGCAACGAAGCAAGGGAGATGGCTGAGTTAGCATCCATTCAAGGGGCCAAAGGCTGGTGGTCGCGCCTAAGGTCGAAAGTACGAGGTAGAATTTTCAAAGGACAAGACCAGAAGCCAGTTGCTGACGTTCTAATGGAGGCCGCACTCCAGGCCGTCCTACGGCCTTCCCCCATGGCCTGGATCAAAATGCGTGCCAAGACCAGAATTGCTTTTGACCAAGGCCGCGGGTTGCCCGTGGCCTTCATCCGCAACTTGAAATTTCTATTGTTTTATTTAGTTTTAGTTTAATTTTTAAGTTTATTTAATTTAGACTTTTCATATTTAGTTTTAGGATTTGTACGCCTATATAAGGCTAACTATCGTCGTTTAGTATTATAGTAATGTTGAATTATGATTTGATCAATGGAAATTGATTTTCTCCCTTTGAGGGATTTCGTTAGTTCTTGAGATGAGAACTAACTTTGCCTTTTTAAGAGCGATTCTTGTGAGGTTTACTTTATACCTTACGTTCTATCCAACAGGTTTGGATAGGGTTTAGGGTTTCCCTCTTGTTAGATTCAATCGGTTTCATTCCACGGGGTTGGATTGGAGTCGAGTGATTCAATGAGAGTTTGTATTCTTTGATAATTTGATTCAGATCTGCGGGAGGGTTTGAGTTAGATTATCACCCTAATCTTCAAGACGGTCCTTTGGGGATGTTCTTGTGACACATGAGAATGGAGACCAACCTGGATCGTGTCACTTTTCATGGCTTTCTTCAAATTTTTGCTTATTTTTTCTAATTTTTCACATTTTGCTCATTTCATTTTCCAATAATTCTTTGACTATTTCATTTAATTACCTTGATCTTGGCCTTTTTTGATGAATCTGCAAAAATAAATATTAGTTTGTGAATTAAATACTCAAAATAATAGTTTTAGATGCAAAAACCCTAATTCTGGAAAATAAACCCTACTTAATGAAAACATGTTATTTAAAGTCAAAAAGTATAATAACTTTACTAAAAACACAAAAATACCAACTAATATATGTACTAATATGGGCAAATTTTTCACTTGTCACTAGGAATTTTATTTTAAAGTGTAATCAGTGTCAAAGGACAGGGAACATTTCTAAGAGGATTGAAATGCCCCAAACTCCCGTGTTAGAGGTTGAATTGTGATGCGCGCAGGTTTGTGAACGGCCAAGATCGCTTGAAGATTCCAAGTGGTTAGGCTTCGAATATTCTTCAATGAAGAACTGAAGAACCTAGGGTTCTAATTTAGACCAACTTGAGCGGGTTCAATTTGCCTAAATTATTACACTAAGAACTTGATCAAACACAAAAGAATTACTCTAAGCGGGTAATTGGGTCACCACAAGCGAAGGCTTGATAAGACCAAGAATGGTTCCAATCCAAGAACCAAGAAAGCACTTTTGAAGAGCTCTCAAAAACACACGTTTCAATGAAAAATGTTCTAAAACTGTTATTACTCAATGTGTTCTACCTTTAATAGGCGTACGACATGTACTACAAAATAAGGAAATAACAACATAACAAATAAAACCCTAAACTAACGCAACTTCACATTCTCTGGAGAAGGCCGCGGGAAGGCCGTGGGGCGGCCTTAGGCCGTGTACTCGATCAGAACATCTACTGTTCTAGCCTTAACCATTCTAATGAAGGCCATTCAGAAGTCTGCGGTGCTGCTTGGAGTGCGGCCTCGGCCAGAATGTTCACCAAGCCTCGCCTCCTCAATCTGATGGAGGCCGTGGCAAGGCCGCAGCACGGCTTGGTGTGCGGCCTTAGTTAGAAACTCTGTTCCTTCACCTTTTGGCCCGAATTGCACACTTTGCCTATTTCCTTGTCTTGGCATTGCTTCTCCATATGACCCCTCTTCAAACGAAGCACCATCTCTGACCCATATTAGCGTAACAAGCCTTGACAATGAAGAATTGCCCTTGGAAGCTTCTTTCTCTAACACTTCCATGATCAACACATGCATGGCTTCCTTCATTCTCCTTGTCCTTGCACTACGTCATTGGACCACCTATTCCTTGCAAAGGATCCGGGACGCTTGAATTATGCTTGGATACGCCTTGATCCCTATCATTCCCTCCTCCTTCGAAAGGATTCGTCCTCGAATCACCTACATCATAAAGAGAAAGGTCAGAAACATTGAAGGTAGCACTTATACCTCCATACTTACCGGGTAAATCGATCTTATAGGCGTTATCTCCTATCCTTTCTAACACTTGGAAAGGACCATCTCCTCGTGGGTTAAGCTTAGATTTTCGCTGAGTAGGAAATCTCTCCTTATGCATATGCACTCACACCCAATCACCGGGTTCAAAGATGACTTTTACACGACCCTTGTTTGCCATTCGCGCATAATGCTCATTCTTCTTCTCAATGTTTGCTCGTACCTTGGCATGCAACTCCTTAACAAACTCTGCTTTCTTTTTGCCATCAAAATCTGCACGCTCGTTAGTAGGTAAAGGCAAAATATCCAAAGGAGTTAAAGGGTTAAATCCATACACAATTTCAAAAGGTGAAAAAGTAGTAGTAGAATGAGTCACACGATTGTATGCAAATTCAATATGAGGCAAACATCCTTCCCAATTCTTTAGATTTCTTTGTATGATTGCACGCAACAAAGTGGTGAGTGTCCTATTGACCACTTCAGTTTGGCCATCTGTTTGTGGATGTGCAACAGTGGAAAATAACAATTTGGTGCCTAACCTATTCCACAAAGTGTGCCAAAAGTGACTAAGAAATTTCACATCACGGTCACTCACTATAGTCTTTGGCATCCCATGCAAACTGCACAATCTCTCTAAAGAACAGATCAGCAATATGTGTAGCATCGCTAGTTTTAGCACAGGCAATAAAGTGTGCCATTTTGCTAAACCTATCAACTACCACGAATATGCTATCCTTTCCACTAGAAGACCTAGGTAGACCTAAGACAAAATCCATGGATATGTCTACCCAAGGTTGAACAGGGACGGGCAGAGGAGAATACAATCCATAAGGTCTAACTTTGGACTTTGCCTGCCTACATGCAATGCATTTATCACAGATAATTTGAACATCACAGCCGCATGTTTGGCCAGTAAAAATGTTCACTTAACACAGACAAGGTCTTTTGAACACCGAAATGCCCCATTACTCCTCCCCCATGAGTTTCCCTCACAAGTAATTCACGAAGAGAACATCTAGGCACACAAAGTGTATCACCCTTAAACAAATATCCCTCTTGCCTAAAGAACTCCTCATGAGCTCGTTTTTCACACAAAATCCAAATTTGACCAAAGTTTGCATCATTTTCATATAAAGACTTAACATGCTCAAATCCAAGCAATTTAGTATGCAAAGTAGTAAGAAGAGTATACCTCCTTGAAAGTGCGTCAGCTACAACGTTTTCCTTACCCTGCTTGTATTTGATGATGTACGGGAATGCTTCTATGAATTCCAACCACTTAGCATGCCTCTTGTTTAACTTTCCTTGCGACTTCAGAAACTTTAGGCTCTCGTGGTCTGAGTGTATAACAAACTCCCTTGACAGCAAGTAATGTTGCCAATTCTGCAGAGTCCTCACTAGTGCAGTAGAGTTCTTTATCGTAGGTTGGGTAATTCAAAGTGGCTCCATGCAACTTCTCACTGAAATAGGCTATCGGCTTCGACTCTTGCATAAGGACAGCCCCAATACCCACTCCAGATGCATCACACTCTACCTCGAACACTTTGTCAAAATCTGGCAAAGGACAACAAAGGAGCATGAGTTAGTTTATCTTTCAATACATTAAAGGCTTCTTCATGCTTACCTTCCCATTTGAACACAACGTTCTTCTTTACAAGCTCATTAAGAGGTGCAGCAATCGTACTAAAGTTTCGCACAAACCTCCTATAAAAATTTGCAAGACCATGAAATGACCTCACCTCGTTAGCATTCGTTGGAGTAGGCCACTCACGTATGGCCTCCACCTTGGAGTCATCAACTTGAACTCCTTTTGAACTCACTACATAACCAAGAAAAACCACAGACTCCATACAAAATGTGCATTTAGACAGGTTAGCATATAACTTATGCTCTCTAAGCACAACAAAAACTTCATGCAAATGATGCACATGATCTTCCAACGACCTACTATATACAAGGATGTCATCAAAGTACACTTACTACAAATCTACCAATAAAAGGACGGAAGACATGATTCATAAGACGCATGAATGTACTAGGGGCATTAGTCAACCCAAAGGGCATAACCAACCACTCATACAATCCATATTTAGTCTTAAATGCAGTTTTCCACTCATCCCCTTCTTTCATTCTTATTTGGTAGTAGCCACTTTTAAGGTCAATTTTAGAAAATATTGTAGAACCATGCAACTCATCTAACATGTCGTCTAACCTAGGGATAGGATGACGATACTTTACCGTAATCTTGTTGATGGCTCTACAGTCCACGCACATCCTCCACGTACCATCCTTCTTAGGAACAAGTATCACCGGTACGGAGCATGGACTTAGGCTTTCACGAACAAATCCCTTCTCAACGAGCTCATCCACTTGGCGCTGGATCTCCTTAGTTTCTTCTAGATTAGCTCGGTAAGCAGGCCGGTTCGGTATGCTGGCACCAGGTAGAAAGTCGATTTGGTGCTCAATTCCCCTCAGAGGTGGCAATCCCTGTGGTATTTCTTCGGAAATACTTCTTTAAATTCCTGTAATAAGGACACAACTGCACTAGGAAGAGATGAGTCAAGTTCATTAATTGAAAGAAATAAATCTTTATATAAAACAATAAGAACTTGCTGCTTAGCCATTATTGCCTCGTCCACCTCACTTTTGCTGGCATAAGCACTTACCCTCTTTTTCTCTTCATCCTTACCTTTAGCCTTAGTACCTTGTAATTCCCCTTTTTGAGAACTCGCTAACTTTAAATCTTTTGCAAGTCTCACTTGGTCCTCATGAGTCCTCAAGGGGTGACAATGGGCGAAGAGAAACGGGTTTTCCCTTCCATTCAAACGAATACTTATTAAGGTACCCTATCGTGGTGCACTTGCCTATCGAATTGCCACGGGCGACCTAGCAGCAGGTGGCATGCTTGCATGGGTACAATGTCACACCACGCCTCATCATGGTACTTACCAATGGAAAATGGAACTAGTACTCGTTTAGTCACCTTCAGATCCTCTGTGTCAGCAAGCCAATGCAGCTTGTAAGGCCTTGGATGCCTCACAGTCTCCAATCTCAGCTTCTCTACAAATAAAGCAGAAGCCACATTAGTACAACTCCTACTGTCTATGATTAGACTACATACCTTGCCTTTAACAGTACAGCGAGTGTGGAAAAGATTTTCTCTCTGATTTTGGTCGTCTTCTCCCTTTGGTTGCACACTCAAAGCTCGCCTGGTAACCAAGATATCTCCAGTATCAGCACCATACTCTCCATCGGACTCACTGCCTCCCTCCAATGGTGGCATCTCCTCATCATCACTGGAAGTGACACTTGCCACTTCTCCATCATCCATCACAATCATAGCTCTCTTGTTTGGGCAATTAGATGCAATATGCCCAAATCCCTGACATCTATAGCATCTAATCTCTCTTGTGCGTTGAGAGCCTTCATCCTTGGATCTTTGTTGAGGTTTAGGTGTGATGGCCTCTTGCTTGCCTTTCATAACTTCTTTTGGTTGGAAGGCTGGGCGAACTTCCTTCCTCTCTGGTGGTCTGGAATCACGCCAGGGTGCTCTAGTATTGGAGCTAGTGTAGCCCCTTGACTTCTTCAATTTGAGCTGGCATTCTACTTTGATGGCCATGTCCACCAAATCCCTCATGTCCAGGTAGTGGTGTAGCTCTACTCAGTTCACTGATTTCAAGGATTGAGTCCTCCCATGAATCGAGCCATAAGAGCCTCTCCATCCTCTTCCAAGTTGGCACGGATGATGAGCATCTCCATCTCTTTATGGTACTCATCTACTGTCATGGACCCTTGTCTTCAAGGTTTGGAGCTTTCTATGAATATCTCGAGTATAGTAACTGGGTACGAACCTCCTTTGCATAATCGTCTTCATCTCTCTCCATGTTCGCACGGGCTCCTCTCCATACCTCCTACGGTTTTTAATGAGCTGATCCCACCAGATACTGGCGTAATCGATGAATTCCACTGCTGCCAGTTGCACCTTCTTCTCCTCAATATAGTTGTGGCATTCAAAAATGTGCTCCACCTTACGCTCCCAATCTAGGTAGGCTTCGGGATCAAGCTTCCCCTGGAAGGTTGGAATTTTCATTTTAATACTCCCCAAGTTGCTGTCTTGGGTCTTTGATACCCTCCTCCCTCTTCGGGTAATCACATCATCATAATCAGAGGCTTCACCTTCTTCTTCCTCAAACATGGGTTCTTTAGAGGCCTTTGATTGTATAGGTCTTTCAATACTGTCAATGCGTGCATGAATCCCTTCCATGGCATTATTCACAGCCTTGTTCACCTCCCTCATCAATTGCTCATACATATACTTCATGTCAAAGGGTGGTGGAGTTTGAGAGTTGTCTCCTTCTTTCGACATACCTACAAGAAGAGGTTAGTAGCACAAGGAATGATAAAAAGATAAATAACCTTACTCACTCCTTAGTGTATGCACTCAATTCTCTCGTGTATCACTCAAGCTTTAGGCTTTTTCCCGATGCTGTGCTCACCCCTTAGCCTTTTTCCTCTCTTAAGTGCCCTCTTATTGGCCCTTGAGAAAGAACCAATCAATCACTTCTATCAAGTACTAATGGATTCCCAATTATAAGAATAGCATTGAGGGTAAAACTGAGAAAAGAAAGCTTAGAGTTTAGTTGATCAAGAAGGAATCAAAAAGGTAATACAGATGAGAAATGACTCAAGGAAACAAGATTTGAGATCCTAATGTGTGGTAACTCTTGGAGGTTAAATCTTGATTTTCAAAATTCCCTTGAAGAATTTTTTCTATATTCTTGTGTAAAACTAAAGATTCAAGTCCAAAATTGATTCACAACAAAAGAACTAACCCAAACAGCAATTGAGTACTCCTCACAAAACACCAAGAAACAAGAAGATTAGAATCTGGTCAATTAAACTTTTAGTACGTGGCGTTGTTTTCTGTCCAACGATCTAGATGTTTTCACCAGGTCTATTCGGTTGCACAAGGACAGTATTCCAGCCAAATATACTTTAGTTTAATTGGTTTAGTTCGTGTGCTTGGCTTTTACTCCCTTCAAGCACGCCTCCTTTCTTTCTTTTTTTTTTTGTACTTTGGCTTTTCTTGTTCTTAGCCTTTTTTTTTTTTGTAACAATGGAACACCAGAACAAACCCCCAAATCAATTCACTAGAACTAACAAATTAAGCAAAAATATTCACGGTGAACAGTAACCCGTGAATAGTGCCGAACAGTGACGATGAACAGTAGCGGGAACAGTAATCGCTACAGTACTTAAACAGTCTTTTTTTTTTATATGCAATTCAACAACTAACCTTGCAAGAAATATCAATCCAAGGCTTGATTAACTTCTAGAAAAGTCTTATCACAAGAATTTTAAAGAAACAATGAAAACAGTCAAGATTCACAAGGTACCACACAAACCCTAGACCAATTTCTGTAGGAGTATTGCAGAAAAATGCAGGAAATTGTAGAAAGACTAATGAATGAACAAAAAGTTGGGATCTTTGGCAATGAAAAGACACGAAAACACAAAAGTTGCAGTCTAGGCACGAAGCACTTGACAAAACAACGATTAACAATAAGAATAAAGGGATATATCCGATCTTTCTAAGGAAAAATACGGATTGAGTAAACCTAGAAAAATCAAGAAGTTGGCTCTGATACCAATTGATGCGCGCGGGTTTGTGAACATGGCCAAGATCGCTTGAAGATTCCAAGTGGTTAGGCTTCGAATATTCTTCAATGAAGAACGTAAGAACCTAGGGTTCTAATTTAGACCAACTTGAGCGGGTTCAATTTGCCTAAATTATTACACTAAGAACTTGATCAAACACGAAAGAATTACTCTAAGCAGGGTAATTGGGTCGCCACAAGCGAAGGCTTGATAAGACCAAGACGGTTCCAATCCAAGAACCAAGAAAGCACTTCTGAAGAGCTCTCAAAAACACACGTTTCAATGAAAAATGATCTAAAACTGTTATTACTCAATGTGTTCTACCTTTAAATAGGCGTACGACATGTACTACAAAATAAGGAAATAACAACATAACAAATAAAACCCTAAACTAATGCTGACTTCACATTCTCTGGAGAAGGCCGCGGGGCGGCCTTAGGCGCGGACTCGATCAGAACGTCTGCTGCTCTACCTTAACCATTCTGATGAAGGCCGTTCAGAAGTCCGTGGTGCGGCCTAGAGCGCAGCCTCGGTCAGAATGTTCACCAGCCTCGCCTCCTCAATCTGATAGAGGCCATGGCTAAGGCCACGGTGCGGCTTGGTGCATGGCCTTGGTCAGAAACTCCGTTCCTTCACCTTTTGGCCCAAATTGCACACTTTGCCCATTTCCTTATCTTGGCATTGCTTCTCCATATGACCCTTCTTCAAACGAAGCACCATCTCTGACCCAGATTAGCGTAACAAGCCTTGACAATGAAGAATTGCCCTTGGAAGTTTCTTTCTCTAACACTTCCATGATCAACACATGCATGGCTTCCTTCATTCTCCTTATCCTCGCACGCGTCATTGGACCACCTATGCCTTGCAAAGGATCCAGGACGCTTGAATTATGCTTGGATATGCCTTGATCCCTATCAAATTGTTTGATGTTTGGAATATAGATTTTATGGGACCTTTTCCTTTATCTCACAACCACAAGTGCATCTTAGTAGCTGTTGATTATGTGTCTAAATGGGTAGAAGCTTTAGTTACACCACAAATGATACTAAGGTAGTACTTAAGTTTGTGAAGAAAAATATATTTAGTAGATTTGGGTCCCTAGAGCCATAGCGAGTGATGAGGGCAAGCATTTTAATAATAAGCAAATTGAAGTCTTTGATAAGTAATAAATTTACCAATATTATTATGCATATTATTATATGTTTTAGATATTATTTTAGTATAATTATAATAATTTTGGATGCAAATGACTCATTTTTCAACAATTTATAAGAATTAAGGTTTTTACCAAAATTAGAGTTTTTAAGATGAAATCTTTACTTGAGCAAATTAATGGATGATTGTTGTGCAAAAACGCAGGTTCATCATACTTAAACTTATTTTTGATCAATTGGAGTCAAAGAGAATCAAATTAAAAAGGTGATTCAAAGAGTTAGGATTGGATGAACAACTTAAAGGATTAATTGTGCAAAAATAATAGAAAAATCCAATTCTTCATCAACATGCATGAAAATACGTGAAAAATGCTTGCACATGTGGATGCCATCTCAGCAAAAGTCAAAAAATCAAGTGGAAACCACAAGGTGTGATCCGCAGGTTGCCAGCTGTGGATCACTACCCGCGGATCGTAGGTCGGCTAGATTTTTTAGGGCTTTAACTTGTATCTTCTTCCAGCTATTTTTGCAGACATTTTTAGATGGGGATAGGGTTTTGCAAGTGGGAGGATACATTAGAAACATAAATGAAGACTTTTGTGCTCATTTGGAATTCCCAAGCAAATCTTCATCATTTCCATGCATTAATAATTCATGCAAGTTGAAAAATGACTTGAGAAACATTTGTCTATAAATAGGAGTCATTTGTAAAGCATTTGTAACTAGTTTTTGGTAGAAGAAAATAGTTATTAGCTTAGTTTTACATTAAACTTGGTAGAGAATTAGTAGAATTCTCTTCATCTTTCAATAAAATAGTGAGGAACATTGTAAGAGAACTATTGTAGTTCAACTTTTGAAGGCAAATAAGTAGAGAAGCTTTATCCAAACTTTGGTTGAGCAATTCTTACTCATTTCTATTTACTTTTCATTGTTGACATGAATTCTTGCTTTGAAGTTGAACTTCTAGTTGTTTCATTAACCATGTTGAACTAAAAGCTTTATCTAGATCATAGATGAAGCTAATAAACTAACAAACATGACTTAATTTACTTGCACTTGCTAAGCGCGCATTTGTTTATTTATTTGTTCAAGCTTTAACACTTGTTTTTGCATGGCCAACTTAAACAAGTCATTTAGTTATTATTTGACATTGAGAGACGTATTTAACAATGGAAAATAAACAAGTAATGCTTAAGTAGTTCATTTGAGCATAATGAATGCTTAAGTGAATTAACACAATTCATATTTTCATAAGATTTCATCATGACAATAGTTGGGATCTTGTCAGTGCATAGAGAAATCTAGTCATAACACTTATGGAATTGGATTCTAAACAATGCACGGTAAAACTTAGTAAGTTAATCATGCATGATTCATTAGTGGATTCTATGTTCTAGGCTTCTTTGCTTGGATTCTACAAACATTCTCAATCATATACCTATTCTATTGAAGGGACCCCACATCCATCTTGTTTCTATTGTGTTTAGATAATAATAGTTAGTGAAAAAACTTTAGTAGTTCCACATATTTGATTCCTCGTGGGATTCAACACCTAATACTCCAAGCACTACAATAGACCCGTGCACTTGCGGATTAAGTTGGGAGATTAGGTTTTTATTGCTTGATTTGTGTGGTATTGTTTATAATTGTCGTACCTAATCTAAACTCACATCAGTCTTATTATTCAAATATGGGTGCAAGCATAGAATGTCCTTGCCTTATCATCCCCAAGCGAATGGGCAAGCTGAGCTAGCAAATAGAGAGTTAAAACTCATCCTAGAGAAAACTGTGAATAAGTCTATGAAGGATTGGGCTATTAAACTCAATGATGCCTTGTGGGCGTATAGGACTACCTTTAAGACACCTTTAGGAATGTCTCCTTACTAGTTGGTATATGGGAAAAATGTCATTTACCTGTAGAACTAGAGCATCGGGCTTATTCGGCTGTAAAAGCTATTAATTTAGATCTAGCTTCTGCAGGTAATAAATGACATCTAGAGTTGAGTGAAGTGGAAGAAGTCAGATTGAATGCTTATAAGAGTATTAAATGCTATAAGGAAAAGACCAAGGCTTCACATGATAAGCATATGTCCCACAAACGGTTTAAGGTTGGTCAAAAAGTTTTATTGTTCAATTCATGCCTCAAATGATTTCTGAGAAAGCTTAAGTCAAGATAGTCGAGACCTTATGAGGTCACTAAGGCTTTTACTTATGGGGCTATTGAAATTAAACTAACAAAGGAGAACCATTCAAGGTGAATGAGCAACGACTCAAAATATTTCTAGCTAGTGAATTTTTGCCCAGAGGAAAGGAATTCTCTTTGGGTGATTCTACCCATTTTTGAGAGCATAAGTGGAGTCTAGTTTTAAACTTTAACTAAAGTGTTGGTTGGGAGGCAACCCAACAAAATTTCAATTGATTTCATTTGTTTTCTTGTTGGATTGAGTAGTATATTTTGGTTTTTGTTGATTTGATTTATGTTTCTTATGTGTTCCTTGTGTATTGAGTGAAATGCCAAACCAATGGAATAGGATGTGTCTTCAGTAGGTCATTTTATTTGTGGTTTTATTTGCACACAAGTTTGGGACAAACTTTGGAAAAATTTTGTGCAAAAAAAAAATCATCATGTGTAGAAAGTTTTGTGTACCCGCAACATGTTCCCGAACGTGAGAACCGTCACGGTACCATTCCAGTAACTTTTTTCTTTCTGCGTTGAGAGAAACGCGCTGCGGAAGGCAACGCGGGAACGTATCCACGACAGTACCCGTTCACGGGTATCCTTCGCAGATACAATCCAGAAACTTTTTGGTATCTGTGACAAGCTTGCCATGTCACGGATATTGAAACTAAGGCCTTCCCGCGACGATACCCGTCCGTGTGAACCGTCGCGGGTAAGATTTCGAAAACTTTGGCCTTCTCGCGACATTGTAAACGGCCGCGGGTACAAAGAGGAAAAAGTTCTTGTAACAGTACCCGTCCGCGGTGTTAGTGTATGCCCTAAAACCAAGATGGTTTAAAGGTGTTTTGTTTTACACTTATTTATGTTATATTTATCCATGTGGTATTTTTCTTTATCATCTATACTTGTATTTCCATGTTACTTGTTTGATTGATAAAGTCCTTAGAATATTGACTGTGTATTAGAGATTGTAAGGGTTACAATTATGAGACTACTAATACATAAAGTCATATTCTTAAATATCCCTAGTCATAGTATTAATGAGATTGGACATCATTAATACGGATAGACTAGCACATACTTTGCCTCTACTTATGGTAAGTAGTAGTTGATCTCATTGACTATGGTGTGCGTGACACTTAAGCTAGTATGTGGATGCTTGTTTGAGAACAAGTTCATTGGATTGATCCGCCAAGAGTTTCAACTATAGTGCCAATAGTTGAACTCTTAATGGCAATGGTGTAAGTGATCCTTTGACTTGAGATTACCATAGTATCTTGAGTGTGGATTGCTATACTTTGACTCTATTCCTCGGTGCCCGTAAAAGGGTAGCTCATAGGTTAGAGATTGGGTATAGTTTGAAGCATGGAAAGATAGTGAGTAATCAATATAGGATTCACCACTCCTTAATAGGAGAGTATATCCCTTAATGGCCACTTGTTGGAAATATTAACTCATAAATCTTCTGCAGAAGTGATAGTATAACTTGGAAGTAGTTTCAAGGTTATACATCATGGAGAGTTATATTTCTGGAACAAGAAAATATAAATTAGTCATTTAAAAGTATGCACTATACTTTTAGACTAATTGGGATATAGTGTGGTGAAAGGATATTAATTACACGGTAACATTGTCATTGAAGGGTATGGTCTACCATATGACTTTCCTATTCACTTGGGTGGTCATGATGCATTGCTAGACGCCACTCATGATCTATAAGTATGAATTGATTAATTAGTGAATTAATGATAAATTAAAAGTGTTTAATTTATCTAGCTCAATTAATGAGTTATAATTTATACTTATTGCCAACGTGAATGGAACCTAATGGGTCACACACATAAAGAACAAAATCTTTGGGTTAAAATGTAATTAAGATAAGTATGAGATACTTATGGGGTTAATTTATGAGATAAATTAACTTAAAGGACTTATTTATAAATATTCTAAGTCTTGCAGGAAATTAGTTTCCTAAAAGAAATAAAGTAACTAATTGGTTTCCTTATGGAATAGATTTCCTAAAGGAGAAGGATTAGCTTAAAGTAAGTTGCCTAAACCTTCTTGGTTTCTAATTAGCTTTATTTCCTAAAAGACTAGAATACTTCCTCTATAAATAGGTTCATGCTTTGACTCTTGAATTATTATTGCTACACAAAAAGAAAACTAGTGAGAGAAAATAGAAGAAAGAAAAGGCACGCCTCTCTCTCTCTCTAGGCTCTCTCTCTCTCTCCTAAGGGTTAGGTTTTTCTTCTTCTTGTGTTCTTAATAATTCAAGGGAGCTAGCACTCAAAAGTCAAAGCAAGCAAGCCTACAAGGTTCCCAAAGAAGTTGTTCGTGTGGATATCGTTAGAGGCTCTACGCTTGGAGGGCTTTTCGTGGTAGATCAAACATCTTCTTCGAAGGATCTTTGCCTAGAAGCATAGAAATCTTCTATGCTTAAGGTAATCTTCATGCAAACCCCCTTGTTAATCATATAGATATGTCAAAGAGATCCATGGTTAAGGTAATAAGTTTTTATTTTTCCGCTGCGTTACCTATGCTATTACCTTACAGTGGTATCAGAGCCTTCTTTGATTATATCTATATGATTTGTGTTTATTTAATTGTCACAAATATGGATGGTTTGTTCTTGATGAAATTTGTCTCAAAAGCATTATAGAAAAATCAAGAGTTTGATTTTTAGGAAAAGTTCTTGATTGTTTAAAAGGTGTTTTAAATAATTAAGATAAGTTCTTAAGGTTGTTTTTATGGTTTCTAAATTGTTTTTACATGCTAAAAGGGTTTTAACATGTTTTGATTCAAAAGAGTTTTGAAAAACGCCAAAGAATTTCAAAGATCGTATTTTCTGGACACAAACCGCGCGAAAACTCGCGCGCGTTTTGACCCGCGGTCAAAATCCCGTAACTTCTGTCCACAAACCGCGGATGAAACCGCGCACGGTTTGTCGCGCGGGTTACAAACCGCGGATGAACCCGCGCACGTTTTGTCGCGCGGTTTGTAGGCAGAAACCTAGCGGGATTTTTCCTATTTTTGAAAGAACGCGAATTTTGATAATTTCTCAAATAAAACACTTTCCAATTTTAATTGTTAAGATTTGGAAAGTTAAAATTTGGAAACCTATACCTTCTATAACTATATTTTTGAGACAAATAAATTTCAAGAGCATTAATCTATACTATTTAGACCATATGATTTATGACTAGAATTAAATAAATCAATTTATTTAATTGTTAAATAGTATGATGGCATGGTGGATGATTATGGACTAGACCAATGCGATTGAATGGTTATTACTTCTTTTATGGTTGGCTTGTATTGGTTTTATAAATAGGGCCTGCGTGTCCTTCCCTCTCTATTTTCTGATGTAATTCTCTTCTCATCTAAACTCCCCTCGAATGTAACTCGAGGTTTCTTGATCAATACTTGTAATGTACAAAGTATAGGTTAGGAATAGGTTTATTTAAATTGTTTAGACTAGAATTACATATGTAATGTACAAGAAGATGGAGGTGGTACCAAGGAGTAACCAAGGAGGCGCATCAAGGAGTTGAAACGTCCCCTAGGAATTTTAACCAAATATTTTCTTCAAGGCTCGAAGGAAATATTACTAGTTAAAGTCCATAATCATCCACGTTTATTATGCTTTTATTTTATATGATTGATATATTTTAATTGCATAATATGATGAGACATTAATATTTAAACTAAAATCCCTCAATATCAAATATTAGGTCATCTACTTAAGTTGCCTTCCATTATTATAACAAAAACGAAGAGTTCCTATTAAGGTTGACACGTTGGCCTCCGTCAAGGTCACCTTACTCGGAATATGTTTTTGTTATGAGATATGATCTCTGAATAATGGGTTTGACTTAACAAAAATTACATAACGAGTTTGGCCTCCGTCAATGTTATGATATTTTTGAGGCAATGTTGGGTAATACATAAGATGTAAATTTCAAAGAGTTGATACCCAACTATCTAGGAGTCACAAGGGTTGTGATTGATAAATAGTTATCTACCTAATCGAATTTATCTTTGGGGCATTGGCCTCCGTCAAACCCAAAGCTAATTAGATGGGATCCTAGCCCACTAGAAATCTCCAACGGATTTCCGAATCAATATTGAGGGTTATTGATTTGAAGTAAAATAGTGGGAGCAAACCAAATAAATTCACGAATCCACATTTTTGGTTTGCATATAACATAAAACAAATACTTATTTTCTGTCTTTACTTTTTGTAGAATGTCTAACGTGAATTTGCGACCGATTCTTGACAACAAACTCAATGAAACCAACTTTGAGGACTGGAATATCAATTTGAGAATTGTTCTCAAACATGAAAAAATTGAGTATGTCCTCGATAAACCCATGCCCCCTCCTCCACCCGCTACTGCATCACAAGAGGACATAGATGCATATGAGATGCACAAAGCCGACAATGATGCTGCAACATGTATCATGTTAGCTGCTATGTCCCCTGCATTGCAAAAGCAACATCTTAAGATGGATGCTCCGTCCATGATTGTGCACTTAAAAGAAATGTTCGATGCACAAGCTAGGACTGAGAGGTATGAGACCTCAAGGGAGCTTTATCAATGCAAGATGGCAGAGGGATCTTCAGTGACTACCCATGTACTGAAGATGATTGGGCTAATTGAAAAATTAGCTGATCTGGGACACGTTTCTGACAATGAGTTAAGTATTGACTTAATTCTTCAGTCCCTCCCTGAGAGCTATTCACAATTCATCCTGCACTTCAACATGCGAAAAGTTGAGTGCACGTTGACTGAATTGATGAACATGCTCAAGACTGCTGAGCCTAATCTTAAGAAGGAGAAGGGCACCGTTATGCTTGTCTCGGGCTCCAAGAAAAAGAAGCCCAATTCTGGGCTTAAGAAGTCCAAGAAGAAGAGAACCAAGCCTAAGGGTGGGGTTAAGAAGGACAAACCCAAGGGCACATGCTTCCATTGCGGACAAGATGGGCATTGGAAGAGGAATTGCAAGGCCTACCTTGACTCTCTGAAGTCAAAGAAGCTTGGTGAAGCTTCAACCTCTGGTATGTTTATGATTGAGATTAATTTGTCTACTAACCAAGACTCATGGGTATTAGATACCGGATCTGGATCTCATATTTGTAATAATATGCAGGGTCTTAAAGATAGTAGATTCTTGGCAAAGGGAGAGGTCGAGCTACGCGTAGGGAATGGAGCAAGAGTTGCTGCATTAGCCGTAGGAACCTATGTACTCTCTTTGCCCACTGGGCTTATTTTAGAATTGAGAAACTGTTATTTTGTTCCCGTACTTACAAAGAACATCATTTCTATCTCATTGTTAGATTTGGATGGTTTTACCATCATTCAAAGGAATAAAAGTTGTTCTTTTTCACGTGATGGTATTACTTATGGTACTGGTACATTAATTAATGGTTTATATATTCTAGATGAACAAAAGTCCATTCTCAACATAAACACCAAGAAACAAAAATTAGATATTGTTAACCAAACATACCTTTGGCATTGTAGACTTGGTCATGTAAATGAGAAACGCATATCCAAGTTACATAAAAATGGATACTTGGACTCATTTGATTATGAATCATTTGGGACATGCGAATCTTGTTTACTTGGTAAGATGACCAAGACACCTTTTTCTGGAAAGGGTGAACGTGCTAGTGATCTTCTTGGGCTTATACATACTGATGTTTGTGGCCCAATGTCGATCCATGCTAGAGGTGGTTTCTCCTACTTCATCACTTTCACGGATGACCATTCTAGATATGGTTATGTGTTTCTAATGAAGCACAAATCCGAGGCCTTTGAAAAGTTCAAAGTCTTTAAAGTTGAAGTTGAGAAACAACTTGGCAAGAGTATCAAAACACTTAGATCTGATCGAGGTGGAGAATACTTAAGTCAAGAGTTCCAACTATATCTAGAGGAAAATGGGATTATTCCTCAATGGACTCCTCCATACACGCCACAACTAAATGGTGTGTCTGAAAGGAGAAATCGTACTTTATTAGATATGGTACGTTCAATGATGGGCCATGCATCACTTCCTAGTTCGTTTTGGGGATATGCCTTAGATTCCGCCTCCTATATACTCAACCGTGTTCCATCAAAATCTGTTGATACCACACCTTATGAGATTTGGTATGGTAAGAAACCAAATCTTAATCATTTAAAGATTTGGGGTTGTTCTGCTTATGTGAAGCGAAACATGTCAGACAAGCTAGAGGCTAAGTCTGACAAATGCTTGTTTGTGGGGTATCCTAGAGAGAGTCGTGGATACTACTTCTACAATCCCCTTGAGCAAAAGGTGTTTGTTTCAAGACATGCTACTTTTCTAGAAAAATTGTTTATTCTTGAAAGAAGTAGTGGGAGCAAAGTAGAACTTGAAGAAATTCAAGAACCACAAAGTAGTCAACAGTTGGAACAAGAGCTTATGCCACATGTTGATGAGGCGCAGTCGGAAGCTCAAGTTACACAAGAACTTCGAAGATCTAGTAGAACACGTTATGCTCCTGAGAGATATGGATTTCTCATTAGTGAGAGCAATGATGTGTTGGTCATAGATGATGATGACCCTACTAGCTACGAAGAAGCTATGTCTAATGTAGACTCTTTGAAATGGCGCGAAGCCATGAAATCCGAAATGGATTCCATGTACGAGAACAAGGTATGGACCTTGGTCGAGCCACCTGAAGGAATAAAACCCATAGGGTGCAAGTGGGTCTTTAAAAGAAAGACTGACATGGATGGTAATATTGTTACCTATAAAGCAAGGTTAGTGGCAAAAGGTTATAAACAAAGGCAAGGAATTGACTTTGAAGAAACTTTTTCGCCGGTAGCTATGCTTAAATCTATAAGGATTTTGCTTGCCATAGCTGCTTATTATGACTATGAGATTTGGCAAATGGATGTCAAGACTGCATTCCTTAACGGGAATTTGCAAGAGGATGTGTACATGACACAACCTGAGGGTTTTGACTCCATTGATAGTCATAAGGTATGCAAGCTACAAAAGTCTATTTATGGACTCAAGCAAGCTTCAAGGAGTTGGAACATTCGTTTTGATGAGACAATCAAAGAGTTTGGTTTTCTTAAGAATGAAGACGAGCCTTGTGTATACAAGAAGGTGAGTGGGAGCGCTGTCGTTTTCTTAATACTTTATGTGGATGACATATTGTTGATGGGAAACGACATACCTTTACTACAAACCGTAAAGGTATGGCTGTCCAAGAGTTTCTCCATGAAAGATTTAGGAGAGGCAACCTATATTCTGGGAATTAGGATCTATAGAGATAGATCCAAGAGGTTGCTTGGTCTCAGTCAATCGACATACATAGACAAGATGCTAAAGAGGTTTAGCATGGAGCAATCGAAGAAAGGGTACTTACCTATGAGACATGGGATTACTCTTTCGAGAGACATGTGTCCTAAGACACCTGTCGAGATTGATAGCATGCAAAAGGTTCCTTATGCCTCGGCAATAGGATCCATTATGTATGCTATGCTATGTACGAGACCCGACGTCTCCTATGCTCTAAGTGTTACGAGCAGATTCCAAGCTAACCCTGGTGAGGGTCACTGGGTAGCTGTCAAGAGTATTCTTAAGTACTTGAGAAGAACTAAAGAATTATTCTTGGTTTATGGAGGACACACTTTAGAAGTGTGTGGTTTCACTGATGCGAGTTTTCAGTCAGACAAGGATGATAGTAAGTCGCAAGTCTGGATTTATATTCACGTTAAATGGTGGTGCTGTGAGCTGGAAGAGTTCGAAGCAAGAAACTACCGCTGATTCTACAACTGAAGCCGAGTACATTGCTGCTTCTGAAGCTGCAAAAGAGGCTGTTTGGATCAAGAAGTTCGTCACCGAGCTAGGAGTGGTTCCTTCCATTGTTGATCCTATACCTTTGTATTGTGACAACAATGGTGCCATAGCCCAAGCAAAGGAACCTAGGTCTCATCAACGATCCAAACACGTACTTAGGCGCTACCATCTTATTAGAGAAATAGTTGGTAGGAATGATGTAAAGATAGAAAAGGTTCCCACTGATGACAATATAGCTGATCATCTCACTAAGGCCTTGTCCCAGAAAAAGCATGATGCTCATGTAAATGCTTTTGGCCTAAAACAAATGAGTGATTGGTTTTAGTGCAAGTGGGAGTTTGTTAGTGTATGCCCTAAAACCAAGATGGTTTAAAGGTGTTTTGTTTTACACTTATTTATGTTATATTTATCCATGTGGTATTTTTCTTTATCATCTATACTTGTATTTCCATGTTACTTGTTTGATTGATAAAGTCCTTAGAATATTGACTGTGTATTAGAGATTGTAAGGGTTACAATTATGAGACTCTAATACATAAAGTCATATTCTTAAATATCCCTAGTCATAGTATTAATGAGATTGGACATCATTAATACGGATAGACTAGCACATACTTTGCCTCTACTTATGGTAAGTAGTAGTTGATCTCATTGACTATGGTGTGCGTGACACTTAAGCTAGTATGTGGATGCTTGTTTGAGAACAAGTTCATTGGATTGATCCGCCAAGAGTTTCAACTATAGTGCCAATAGTTGAACTCTTAATGGCAATGGTGTAAGTGATCCTTTGACTTGAGATTACCATAGTATCTTGAGTGTGGATTGCTATACTTTGACTCTATTCCTCGGTGCCCGTAAAAGGGTAGCTCATAGGTTAGAGATTGGGTATAGTTTGAAGCATGGAAAGATAGTGAGTAATCAATATAGGATTCACCACTCCTTAATAGGAGAGTATATCCCTTAATGGCCACTTGTTGGAAATATTAACTCATAAATCTTCTGCAGAAGTGATAGTATAACTTGGAAGTAGTTTCAAGGTTATACATCATGGAGAGTTATATTTCTGGAACAAGAAAATATAAATTAGTCATTTAAAAGTATGCACTATACTTTTAGACTAATTGGGATATAGTGTGGTGAAAGGATATTAATTACACGGTAACATTGTCATTGAAGGGTATGGTCTACCATATGACTTTCCTATTCACTTGGGTGGTCATGATGCATTGCTAGACGCCACTCATGATCTATAAGTATGAATTGATTAATTAGTGAATTAATGATAAATTAAAAGTGTTTAATTTATCTAGCTCAATTAATGAGTTATAATTTATACTTATTGCCAACGTGAATGGAACCTAATGGGTCACACACATAAAGAACAAAATCTTTGGGTTAAAATGTAATTAAGATAAGTATGAGATACTTATGGGGTTAATTTATGAGATAAATTAACTTAAAGGACTTATTTATAAATATTCTAAGTCTTGCAGGAAATTAGTTTCCTAAAAGAAATAAAGTAACTAATTGGTTTCCTTATGGAATAGATTTCCTAAAGGAGAAGGATTAGCTTAAAGTAAGTTGCCTAAACCTTCTTGGTTTCTAATTAGCTTTATTTCCTAAAAGACTAGAATACTTCCTCTATAAATAGGTTCATGCTTTGACTCTTGAATTATTATTGCTACACAAAAAGAAAACTAGTGAGAGAAAATAGAAGAAAGAAAAGGCACGCCTCTTCTCTCTCTAGGCGTCTCTCTCTCTCTCTCCTAAGGGTTAGGTTTTTCTTCTTCTTGTGTTCTTAATAATTCAAGGGAGCTAGCACTCAAAAGTCAAAGCAAGCAAGCCTACAAGGTTCCCAAAGAAGTTGTTCGTGTGGATATCGTTAGAGGCTCTACTGCTTGGAGGGCTTTTCGTGGTAGATCAAACATCTTCTTCGAAGGATCTTTGCCTAGAAGCATAGAAATCTTCTATGCTTAAGGTAATCTTCATGCAAACCCCCTTGTTAATCATATAGATATGTCAAAGAGATCCATGGTTAAGGTAATAAGTTTTTATTTTTCCGCTGCGTTACCTATGCTATTACCTTACACGCGGGAACTATCGTGGAAACAGTTTGCTCATGGGCAGAAGGTTTTGCATTTCCATGACAAGTACCTGCGATTATATCCGCGTCACGGGTACTATCAGGAAACGCAGATTTAAAGCAGTTTTTCCCAAATTTTCCAAACTTTCCCAGTTCCTTCAGTCTCTATTACGAACCCTGCTTTCATCTTCCACAAATCCCACTAAATTCCACTGCCCAAACACCATAATTCTTGTTTCTTTGCACACCCAAGGCGTCATAGTTGCGATTTTTTCTCCTTGGGAGTAATTTTTGTGGGTTTTTAGGTGACTTCTCCCATCTTTTCTAGGTACGTTTTTTCTTCTTATTTCTTTAGTTTTGATTATTCTTTTACATTGTTTGAGGATGTTTTTGGCATATTCATTAGATTGTTCTTGTGGTTTTTGGTGCTTGTAGTTTTATTGTGTTGATTTTGTTTATTTTTATTTTGTGAAATTTGTGGTTATCCTTCAAATTTAGGCTTAATTGGTTTTATTATTTGGGTTTACTTGTTCCTAATTGATGGAGATGGGTTGAGAATAGACCAATTTAGCTTGAATTTTGCTGACAATTGGGATATATGGCATGGGTGTCATTGCTATACTTAGGCTTTGTCAAGTATAGAGAAACTTCCATGTTTTTGTTTTCCTATGATTTGATTGGCTATACTTGGTTATTCTTCATGTTAATTGAAAGCATTATTGGGATTTTGTGATTTTTTGTTGAATTTTTTATTTGTGTAGTTTTGCAAATATAGATAATTTGGGTTTGTAGTTGCATAGGTTATTTCAAATTTCTTGGTTTGAATTTGAGTCATTTAATGAATGAATTTGAAATAATTTATGGGAATGCTTGAAATTTGTTGACCTACGTGGTTTTCATGCCTTCATGTGCTTAAGTTGAGTCTACGTTGAATGGCTTTTGATTTCCTTATACTGTGTCTTACTCGATATTCATAATTGTGTTTAGCATTGAACCCTTGCAAGTTTGGCTTCATCTTCCAGATTTGCTAGTAAGAGATCGCGTGCCTCTTCTCCAGGCAGGCCCCAGGGCGAAGATGTACGTCCACCCCAATTTGATGCCACCAGATTCACTTCTATGGACAATCAACAATGGAATGCAACACGATAGCATAAAGATTTGATTAAGGAGAAGTCAATCTCACTGGATGACTACTTTCAAGTGGTGGCGTTATTTGCCAGGTTGGGATAGGACTCCATTCTGTGATTTCCTCACTATTTTTACCCTAGCCTAGTCAAGGAGTTTATGCGAATGTGTTTGACAAACAAAAGCAGTATGGGTAGTTCATTAGTTCTACAGTATGGGGGCAAGTGATGCAAGTTACTAAGGAGAGCCTATCTCAGCTTCTTAGGTGTCCGGATAATGGACCAAATTAGGAGGGGAGTAGAAAATTTGAGTTCCCTAGGGACTGGGACCCTGATGAGGTAGCAGCTAGACATGGGGTAAAAGGGGAGACATCAGGGCAAGATGAGAGAATAGTGTACAAAGCACAAAAGTTCCAGAATGGTCAACTACATCTCGCTTCCTATATTTTGGTGCAGAATGTGAAGCCAAAGCAGAGCAGCAAAAACAAACTCCGCAATAGTGATTTGTACTTTTTTGAAGAACTGGTAAATGGTTCTATGCCCATTGCTGCCTCACTCCCCAACATGATCATTAGCTATATGGGGACAATGGTGAGGGTTAAGGCCACTAATACGTGCTTTGGTTTCCCAAGACTTCTCTCCTGAATATTTGAGAGGGTAGGCATCCCAGTGGATAGAGTGCAGAGTCTGCCCATTAACCCCAGTGATACCGTCACACTAGCTACACTAAGAGTATTAAGATGAATGACGGTGTAATTAGACATTTTCAGTCAATGCATCCTAGTCTGTATCGACTGGAAGTTCCCTTGAACTTCCAGTCTCCAAGCAGCTAGATCCTCCCTCAATGCATCCACATCAGTGGTAGGATGCTATCGATGTCGATCCTGATGGTGCCTCCTCATCTTGGGGTGGCTAATAATTCTCAAAGGTAAGGTGTTCATCTACCCGGTGGTTGAGGCACTTACTTTAGTAGACCTACTACTTATTCGTAAGGGAAGTTTTATTTTTACTTATTTGTTCTTTTTATTCTCTTCCTTTATATTTATTCTTTTGCAAATTGGGGACAATGTGTCACTCAAGTGTGGGGGGGTAGCTAGGTAGTGGATGTCGATATGAGTAGGTACTACACCAGTATTATATTGATAGTAAGCAGTGAATTCCTGATACCTAGTATATTCGATTATAAATTAGGTAATTGACTTTAGAGAGTGGCATTGAGTAGAGTTAGGTGATGCCTGAATTGTGTAGATTGTATGTGTAATATTTTGTCACCTCTATGAGATGACATGAGATGAGTTTAGCATGGTTGATAAGGGATGTAGTTTTTTTATGGCTAGTAGACTTAAAGAACGAGGAATAAGCTTCTTTTTCAAACAAAAAAAAAGGAAGAGTAGTAGAAGTAATAGTACTAGTAGAATGAGAGAAATCAGGGGTTACTTCTATGGTATTGGTACTGAGTAACTGGGGATTAGCATTAACAAATGTCAACATTCGTGTAAAAAGGTGTCAATACTATCAGTATTGATAATCCTTTTGCTACACTAAGGATACTTAGGCAAGTGCCCTATCGTTTCCTGTAGTACAGTGTATAGGAGTACCGAGTGTCGATCCCACAAGGACTATGTGAGTACTAGTACTAACCTTCCTTTTATTATCTAACCTCACAAAGCAAATGATGAATTTATTGGAAATACAAATTAACTAAACTAATTACCTAATTAAAGCACAATCTAGAATTCAGTAGAGAGAATGGACAAAAGTAGAGGCGAATCTAGATAAAGAATACCCTAAACCAAGTATGCTAAGACTATACCTTGATTAATGAATAACCCAATTACTTAGACCCTAGATTCCCTTAATTAGGTTTAATCTAGGGTCTAAGTGATTGGGCTATTCATTAATCAAGGTATAGTCTTAGCATACTTGGTTTAGGGTATTCTTTATCTAGATTCGCCTCTACTTTTGTCCATTCTCTTTACTGAATTCTAGATTGTGCTTTAATTAGGTAATTAGTTTAGTTAATTTGAATTTTCAATAAATTCATCATTCGCTTTGTGAGGTTAGATAATAAAAGGAAGGTTAGTACTAGTACTCACATAGTCCCTGTGGGATTGACACTCGGTACTCCTATACACTGTACTACAGGAAACGATAGGTGCACTTGCCTAAGTATCCTTAGTGTAGCAAAAGGATTATGAAGTTTTTGGCGCCGTTGCCGGGGACTAGGATATTGGGAAAGCTATATTTTTATTACTCTAACCATTTTGTTTCTCTTTATGCTTATTCTAGTTATTTTGTTTAATTTTTGTTACTTAATTTTTATTTGATTTTTCTTTGTAGTCGGCATTTTTTGGCATCTCGTTTTGCGACTTTACTTGAAGATGGCTGAGTACTATTACAATTGGGCCAATGAACAAGGTAACAACATGGAGTCTATAGGTATGGATAAACTAAGTGCTCTTGAGAGGCTAATAGATGATATTGTTCATAAAAATAATAAAAAAAATTTGGAAATGATTTTTCTTTTTCCCAAGCTAGTGTTGTTACTTGTACTTTTTGTGGAGAAAACCGTTGCTCTTATGAGTGTTTTTATAGTAGACAAGTACATTGTGATAACACTAACAACTATCCAACTTCTTATGACCCCTACCCCAATGCCTATAACTCGGGATGGTGGGATCATTCATCATATGGATGGAAGGGAGTATGAGAATCAACCCCAACCAACTTGGCAAGTAGCCCATGATAGAGTAGAGGAGTATAGATTTGAATCGTACCTTCCTCCTGTAGAGTCTAATCCTGAGTTAGAATTGGTCATGGTGAATTTTATGAAAGCATCGAATGATAGGATGGATAAAATAGAGGCTGAAATTGAGAAAATTGGGGAACAACTTGTTGCTATCACCAAAGCTATTGAGAGTCTCATAGGACAAATTACTGAAACTATGAACACTAGGAACCAATATGACTTGATGAGTGACACGGAGGTAAACCCTAGTGAACTAGTGGAAGTGATTGATTTGTCTAATGGTGATCAATTGAGTGACCCTTTAATGGCGAGTAAAGAGGAAGAACATGAGTGGATTGAAAAAGAACAAGAGAATGAAGTAGAAACTGTAGGTGAGGAAGAGTTACGTATTGAACCAAAAGAATTAGGAGAATCCTCACTTCCAATCACTATTTCTATTCCACAGGAGGCACCTCATGTGTATATTTTTAAGCCTTTATACATAAATCTCCTTTGTAGTACTAACATTTTGTAGGTTCCTTCTTACTATGGAGTTCATGATAATAACATTGCATGTAAGAGGAGACTAGAGGAATTTGATGGCAAGGCCACAATGAAAGAATGCCATTCTATCATGGTGGTGCCACCGCCACAGCTAGAAAGTGATGAGTTGCAGAGGGTTGAATATGATAAACATCGGATGATTGAGATCCAACGGCCCAAAAGGAGGAAGGAGTGGGCCGAAGAGGTTTTTCATCAAGGGGTTACGTGATACCTCTTGATGGCGTCGAGCTAACGACGTTAAACAAGCGCTTGTTGGGAGGCAGCCCAACATTTTACTTTAGTATTTTAGTATTTTTAGTTATTTTTAAGTTTAGTAGGATTATTTTAATTAGGTTTTTATTTTTGTTTTGTAGACCTCAAGGAAGAAGTTGAAACTCACAACGATTGCATGGAATTCGAAGAAAAGGGAGTTTCCATTTAATTTTTGGTGTTTCATGGCTTGTCTTGTGTGATTTTTATGTTGAAATTCCCTTTTTACTTAGTTTTGAAGTGCTTAGAATGTTTGGGATTTAAAGCATCATTCTTTCCCCCAATTTTTACATCCCCACCTCTTATTTGTATGCTTTATTGATTATTCCTTTATTAGTGGTAATTCATATTTTAATAGTTGTCATAGTAGACATTCATGACACCTAATTTATATTTGTTAAGTTGCCATTTGAGGAAGAATTATTGTTTTTAAGTGAATTGCATTATGATTGAGCTTCATTGTTCAATTACTTGGTAATTAGCAATTGTGCTTTTAGGGTGTCAATAGCAACTTGCGTGTATATTTAATGGCCTTGTTGCGTGAGCTACTATGTGGCTTATGGGATTACAACTAATTAAGTGTGGTGGTGTACTTTGAGCTTTACATGGGTGTTGTGAGCTTTTTATGTACTTTCATTGGTTAAGGAAATGACTTCCATTACACCTTGGTTTGATATTTCATTTTCTTTGAGTGTAGGTACAATGGAAAAAGTACGAAGTAAATCATCCAATGGTGCTAAGACAAGAGTGGAGACGAATGCATAGGCACCGATGGTTTTTAAATGCTTTATGTCATTGTCCTTTCTTTTTCTTTATTTAGTTCTTTCTGGGTCTGTGGGTATTATTTTTATTTTCAGAATTTTTATTACATTTTGGCATGCATCTAATGAGCTAAATAGTGTAGTTATCTTTCTTTTGATGAGCTACAGTGATTTCTACATTTTGGATCTCTTTCTTGTAGCTGAATCGTAATTAGAGTGGCCACTACTACCACGAGGGGAGTATTTGTTCTAACTTTTCTTTTCCTTCTTTTCCTTGCTTTTTCACACATTGGGGACAATGTGTGATTTAAGTGTGGGGGGGAGTTTAATTTTGTCGTAGTGTGTATGCTACTTGTTGGTCAATTTGTTGGAAATTGATTGTTTGATGTGGTTGTTGATTTTCTATTAATTTTTTTCTTTTTTTTCCAGAAATTTTCCAACTTAGGTGCTTTAATTTTTTTATTTTGAGCTCTATGAAAGTAATTATCTATTTAACTCGTTAGTTGTCAATTTTCCCTTCCCAAGTAGAGTAATTATGTGCATTTTTGAGAACCTTCTTCTTAATTGACTAGGGAGATGTGATTGTGTGATTTTGAAGTTTATTTTGAAGAAAGTATATTAGATAAAGTAGATTGAATTATGCTGAATTTTTTTGAGTTTAGTGAAGTTTCTCCGCTTCATTTGTTTTTCGTCATGAGTTAAGTAGTGAATTAGCTTTTTGGTATGACTTATGCCTATGATTGATAATGTGTTAGGGAAAAGGGACTAAATGAGCTTATTTGAAAAAAAAATTTGAAAAAAAAATTTCTTTTTGTTCTTTTTGTTGAAAAAAAAAAAGAGTAATTAAGCTTAGGTTCTACTCCGCTAGTTTTAGTACTGAGTAACCGGGGGTCTTCATCTAGGTCAATGTCGACTTTCGCGTAAAAAGGTGCTAGAATTATGAGTATGCATAGCAGCTTAGACAGATGAAGTGCTGAGTAACCGGGGATCTTCATCTGACCAATGTCGATATTCAGCGTAAAAAGGCAACTTCATGTTCTAAGTAAAGGCTAAGCTTAAGAAGAAAAAGTCCCTAGTTGTGAAAAATGAATGGATCATGGGTGTATAGTTGTACTTGTTAGCTATACTGATCTGCTTACTTATGAGTTTCGAATGCAGTAGAGAAATGGAACCTGAACTTGTTTAATTGACGTATAATTCTTTCTCCTTTGCTTGATATGATGAGTATTTAAAATAAGATGGATGATTGTATAATTGTGTTTCATGGTTGTTAAGAAGTTGTTCTTGGAGATGTATGTTTTGCTTTTACTTTGGTTATGTCATTGTTTTGAGTTTTGTATGGTTCATTGCTTGAGGACAAGCAATGGCTTAAGTGTGGGGGAATTGATAAGTGCTAAAGTACATTAGTTTTTAGTAGATTTTTAGAGTAGGTTTTTAGGGTTTTTCTATGAATTTTTCTCTATTTCTTAGCTATTTCTTCTCATTTATAATTTGAATGCCAAATTGTGTAAAGGTGTGATTTACATGTGATTTGTGTCATTTTCGTAGGATTTGCACATTGCATCACCAATTTGGATCAATTTGGATGGCAATTGGATGATATTTTGAGGTGATTTGAAGTTGGTGATGAGTTAAAGTCAAGAAACCCTCAAAGTGATGCAAAGAAGTAATAGGCGAAGAAGAATTGGAAAATAAATGGTTTGGCAGCCTGAATATATTTCAGTGATTTCGCAATAACTTGAGCTAGAGATATTGGATTAAGGTGATTCATGAAGCATTTTGAAGCTAAGACAATGATCTACAATTCATATGAGACATCAAAGTCCAGTTCTTAAGTTTAGAAGGTCAAAATTCCAAGTTATTGAAGCATATTTGTACTGCAGTACTTCAAATGATGTGATTCTTGTTGATTTGGAAAGCTTATTCAAAGGGATAAAACTTTTATGTTTTGAGAAAAAGCTAGTTCAGCCTTTTTCGATATGAAATTTTGCATAGAAGAGAAGTGAAACATTCTGACCAAGGTCGCGAGTAAGGCCTTGCCACGGCCTGGGGTGCGGCCTTGGTCAAAAAAGGAGGACACAAGGCCACGGGTAAGGTCGTGCCACGGCCTTAGCCACGGCCTAGTTACGGAATGTCGCGGTTTTAAGCACTTTTGGGCGAATCTTTTGAAGAGAGAACCCTACCTCTTTGGGGAAGGAAATAGGTGGTCTCTTTGGGGTTCTAAGGCACAAGAAGCACACTTTTACACACATCTAGAGGGATGTAGAGAGAAGAAGGCAAGAGTGGAGAAGCAACTCAAGGGCTTCCATGGTACAAAGCAAGAAGGATTCATCAAGATGCAACGGAGGAATCAAGAGAATTACATGAGAATGAGTTTTTCTGTTTTCACTTTGTTGTTTATTGATATTTTCTCTGTAGTTATGAACTAAATAGATTAGGAACTAGATGGGTTGAACCCTATTTCACTTATTATGGATCTTTTTCTTTGATTAATGGATGGAATTCTTTTTGTTTGGATTTATTTGTGAATTTACTGCTTGATTGAATTGGGTGTTGCGCGTGACCTTTGATTTAATCACTGATTTCACTTAAGTTTATTGAGAAATAATCTAATTGAATAGATCTTTTCACAAATAATGAGACTTGCATGGGTTGTTAGAGATAGAACCACATAAGTCTTCCCGGGTAGATTCACACCTAGCCTACACAATAGAATCTCTGCTTTGTAACTTCATCTCTTTGGGGTTTTGATTGAGAAGAGATTCCAATCAATCAACTAAGGGGATAGAGGTTAATACTTGAGAAAGATTAAACCTAATTAAGGGATTCTAGGGTCTAAGTGATTGGATTATTCATTAATCAAGGTATAGTCTTAGCATACTTGGTTTAGGGTATTCTTCATCTAAATTCGCCTCTACTTTTGTCCATTCTCTCTACTGAATTCTAGATTGTGCTTTAATTAGGTAATTAGTTTAGTTAATTCATATTTCCAATAAATTCATCATTCTCTTTGTGAGGTTAAATAATAAAAAGAATGTTAGTACTAGTACTCACATAGTCCCTGTGGGATCGACACTCGGTACTCCTATACACTATACTACTGAAAACGATAGGTGCACTTGCCTAAGTATCCGTAGCGTAGCTAAAACTTGATGTTCACCACGCTACACTACGAGTTCTTTAGGCAAGTATACCTATCGTTCCGGTAGTACAGAATAAGTGAGTACCAGATATTGTTCCCACGAAGACTATATGAATACTAGTACTAACACGTTCCCTACTATCTAACCCACAAAGTCGAAAGATTGAAATAAATGAATTAAAATAAACTAACTACTTAGACCTATCTAGCAAACAAGAACAATTGAACAGAGAAAATAGCAATGATCAAAAGTAGGAGCTAGATGTGGAATTCCCCTAATTCTTTCCTTATTATGTCTCAATTCTAGATTAATGAATGAATGAATTCAAATGTTCAGACCCTAGAATCCTATGTTAGGTCATGATCTCTCTCAAGAATCATAACCCTTATCTCTCTAGTTGATTAATGAGAATCTCTTCTACCATCAAAACCCCAAAGAGATGAAGTTACAAAGCAGAGATTCTATTGTGTGGGCTAGGTGTGAATCTACCCAGAAAGACTTATGTGGTTCTATCTCTAGCAACCCATGCAAGTCTCATTATTTGTGAAAAGATCTATTCAATTAGGTTATTTCTTAATAAACATAAGTGAAATTAGTGATTAAATCAAAGGTCACGCGCAACACCCAATTCAATCAAGCAGTAAATTCACAAATAAATCCAAACAAAAAGAATTCCATCCATTAATCAAAGAAAAAGATCCATAATAAGTGAAATAGGGTTCAACCCATCTAGTTCCTAATCTATTTAGTTCATAACTACAGAGAAAATATCAATAAACAACAAAGTGAAAACAGAAGAACTCATTCTCATGAAGTCACCAAATCTTTGCTTGTGTTGTTGAAGAAATTATCCAGTAGTTACAACTTCTCTCTTCTCGTCGTTCTTGCCTCTTCTCTCTATCTCATATGTGTCACACCCTGTATCCGACGTATAACACCCCCGCCGTATCATGGAGAATTAACCCCACAATACCAGGCTAGCGAAATCAGAGGACTTAAATGTAACAATCAATAACAAGTCATTCGAGATATCATCAATTTTCCATTAACATAAATAAAATCTCCCAAGTTCACCACCTGACAATTTAGGTTTCATTTTAAAACCATGCTATACAAGAAAATTGGATTAAATTCTTATAGCACAATCTCACAATCTACAATCCATAAGCAAAGTATAATTTACATCAAAACCCATATAATACAAATCCTGAATATTTACATTACATGACTGCCACCAAAAATCTCACAAAGCACATTGCTTCCTACTCTAACTACATACACTAGGCTCACCTTCAACAATCCAACCCAATGAGCCCAAAAGCCTATTCCCAAAACTTCACAAAAACCTGCAAAAATTAATGAAAGAGGAGTGAGCTTCGCATGCTCAGTGAGGAGCTATAATTATACTTTAGGGCATGAATTAGTTCATGACATTCACACAGATACATATATTAATCTTCATTCACGAATAGCTCAATATTTACAAGTTAACCATCAACCTATTGGAATTCCAGCCCGGCTATTTATCCCACCAGGTAGGCCATACTCATGTCCTAGCTATTTCTCCCGCTAGGTAGGACATATATCATACATATCATATAGACTAGTCTTGGTAGAGTAATTAACATAACAAATAAAGAGCCATTCCAAACAAATGAACAAATATCAAATACTTTCAATCAATCACATTCTTTTCGTAAGAACCATTCACGCGCACTTAAACTTCATTCATGCCAACTTGATATCCAAGTTGTCATTTAAAGTCAAGTATACATAAAAGTTATACTTTTTTGAAAAAGCTAAAGTATAAGGAAGTCCTCACCTCAACTTCCCCAAAACTATCACCCACCGATTGTTGAATCAACTCAAATAGCTTGAGTTTCTGGCCTCATCAAAATCACCTACAAAGTGTAATTGACTCACTTAAGAAAACCCAAATCATGAACCTAATATTAACTTAATAAAAGCATGCCTAATGATATGTCATGAAACAAGTGAAAACCCTTGAAAAATAGGGCTCAAATGGACCAAGAAAACTGTTTTAAAAAGAGTAATTTGGGGAGGAACCGTGGGTGGAGCCATGGGCTTCAAGCTCGCAGATCCTCTCTTGGCTGCCTGCGCAGGGTCTATTCATTTGAACATAACTTGGGATATACTCATCAAAACGCTACAAAATTGGTTCTGTTGGAAACTAGATTCAATTTCCTACAACTCTTCAGTAGAAACTATTTTTAAATTCGAAGAAATTCCCAGTCAAAATATGGCCACAATTTAAACAAGTTGCAAACCACATGCTGATTTTCGAAATTCTCAGTCCAGCGAGATGCTGATTTTCAACTCAGCATATCTTTCAAAATATAGGTTGTATGAGAGTGATACTTACATCTTTAGAAACTATAATTCAATAACTAAAACTCTTATGAAGGGCTCCAATTCATATCTGAATCATATCGAGGTTGAAATTGGATTACAAATTAGGACCTCACCAACCCTGTTCTTTGCAGGTCTAGCTTTTCAGCCAGATTCCAAACGATTCTGGTATTTCTAAATAATGAAACAGAACATGATTTTTATACCATGAAAATTCCTTTGAATCTAGTTTCTAAAACAACAAACGGCATCCAATTTTGAGTTTTCTACACAAAGTTATGATCAGTTTCCTACAGCTGCGCAGAGGTGACTGTGCTGCGGGTTCTAGGTATGTTAAAGCTTTCTTGGTTCAAAAGCTCCTAGTTCCTAGTTCAATTCCACCTCCAAATCAGATTATATACCATCAATTAAGTTTTAGATTTGCTAAATAACATATAGAATCAATCAAGAAGTTAAGAAAATTGGTGTTACCCTCAAGAGTCTTCAATCTTGGTTCAATTCCAGCTTGCTTTTTCTCCAGATTTTCTCTCCTTTCTCTTTCTCTCTTTGCACGACTTCAAGCTCATTTTTTCCTTTCATTTTTCAGTTGTTTTTATCTCATCTAATCAGAACATGAAGCTGGCTGCTCACAAGGTGCTTGCTTCACCCTATAAATTCCAAAAAGATGACACCTCCTACTGGCTTGCTGTCTTGTTTGACCAGCTGGCTTCTTGAGAAGATTTTTCTTCTTTTTTTTTTCATTTTAATTATTTTCCTTTGTGTAGTCCTCCTACTAGGGCTAATAAGCAGATTATATGGTGTTTAATTCACCAACTTGCTTCACAAATTGACCCCTAATTTTGTGACATCTTGTGCTACAAATTTTTTTTTTTTTTTTAAAAGCTAACACAAACCTAGCTTCTATGCATGTCATGCAATTCAAGGAAATGAATCTAAAAGGGTCAAATTTTAATTTTCTAAAGTACGGAATTGAACTTTGGGTATTTCAATATGTTACCTCGTTACTTCCTTATTGCCCTAGAGAAGACCCTGTTCTGCCTTTTAATGTTCTCCCTTTGGTCTTCCCGTTCACGCCAACTCTACTTCTGAAAAATAGCAAAATCCCGTAAGTGAGCCGCCCCCACGTCTGTCCCAGCCGCGACCACCGCTTGGTCAAGTCGTGGGCTCCCTTCTATGAGCCGTGACCGTGGCTAGACCTGCGGCTAGTGAGCCGCGGGCATGGCCCAGCCCGCGACTGAGATTCCAAACATTCTGATCTCAGCCGCGGCTCAGTCCGCGGCGCGGATACGAGCGCGGCCGAGGTCAGAAACATTTTTTTTGCGTCTGGTTGTGCCTCCAACTGTGGTCCAGTAGCTCCAATGACTTTGTAGTTCAAAACTCTTGGACTTTGTTCCATACTTTGGCATATTTTACTCTATTAATCATCCTCCATCATCGAATCAACCATCAAACTCCGTCCTTGCAACTTCAATTGATTGAATTCAATGACAAAACTATCAAAAACCTACAAAATAGCATGAAAACATATGTAGATCGCAAATTTACTCAAATTGACATAAAAATCACAAATGAGAAGAAATGGCTAAGAACTAGAGGAAAAACTCATAAGAAATCCTAAAAACCTAATCTAAAAACCTACTAAAAACTAGTATACTTTAGCACTTATCAAATTTCCCTAGCAACGGTGCCAAAAACTTGATAATCCTTTAGCTACGCTACGGATACTTCGGCAAGTGCACCTATCGTTTCCAGTAGTATAGTGTATAGGAGTACCGAGTGTCGACCCCACAGGGACTATGTGAGTACTAGTACTAACATTTTTTTTATTATCTAACCTCACAAAGCGAATGATGAATTTATTGGATATACGAATTAACTAAACTAATTACCTAATTAAAGCACAATCTAGAATTCAGTAGAGAGAATGGACAAAAGTAGAGGCGAATCTAGATGAAGAATACCCTAAACCAAGTATGTTAAGACTATACCTTGATTAATGAATAATCCAATCACTTAAACCCTAGAATCCCTTAATTAGGTTTAATCTTTCTAAGTAGTAACCTCTATCCCCTTGGTTGATTGATTGGAATCTCTTCTCAATCAAAACCCCAAAGAGAAGCATTAAGTTTCTATGGATTCTATGGTTTTGGTTAGGTTTGAATCTAACCGGGGAGACTTATATGATTCTATCTCTAGCAACCCATGAAAGCCTCTTTATTCAAGAGATGATCTAATCAAATAGGTGATTTCTCAATCCAACTATATGAAATCAATATTGAATCTAAGGATCCATGCAAATCCCAATTCAATAACCAATAAACTAAAGAATAAATCTAAGACAAAAATTAAGAATTCATTAACTAAAGGTTCAATCATAGTCATAGAAAGGTAGGGTTCATCCCATCCAAATTATTCACAACTCAATCGTATGTACAAGAATAAATCCAACAAAATACAAGAAAAGAATGGAAAAACTCATTCTCATGTAATTCTCTTGATTCCTCCGTTGCATCTTGATGAATCCTTCTTTCTTTGTACCATGGAAGCCCTTGAGTTGCTCCTCCACTCTTGCCTTCTTCTCCCTACATCCCTCTAGATGTGTGTAAAAGTGTGTTTCTTGTGCCTTAGAACCCCAAAGAGACCACCTATTTCCTTCCCCAAAGAGGTAGGGTCCTCCCTTCAAAAGATTCGCCCAAAAGTGCTTAAAAACGTGACATTCCGTAACTAGGCCGTGGCACGGCCTTACCCGCGGCCTTGTGTCCTCCTTTTCTGACCAAGGCCGCACCCCAGGCCGTGGCAAGGCCTTACCCGCGGCCTTGGTCAGAATGTTTCACTTCTCTTCTATGCAAAATTTCATATCGAAAAAGGCCGAACTAGCTTTTCCTCAAAACATAAAAGTTTTAGCCCATTGAATAAGATTTCCAAATCAACAAGAATCACATCATTTGAAGCTCTGTACGCTGAGATATAGCTGAAATACTAAGAACTGGTCGGAACAGTACTGCAGTACAAATATGCTTCAATAACTTGGAATTTTGACCTTCTAAACTTAAGAACTGGACTTTGATGTCTTCATATGAATTGTAGATCATTGTCTTAGCTTCAAAATGCTTTATGAATCACCTTAATCCAATATCTCTATCTCAAGTTATTGCGAAATCACTGAAATATTTCCAGGCTGCCAAACCGTTTATTTTCCAATTCTTCTTCGCCTATTGCTTCTTTGCATCACTTTGAGGGTTTCTTGACTTTAACTCATCACCAACTTCAAATCACCTCAAAATATCATCCAATTGCCATCCAAATTGATCCAAATTGGTGATGCAATGTGCAAATCCTATGAAAATGACACAAATCACATGTAAATCACATATTTACACAATTTGGCATTCAAATCATAAATGAGAAGAAATAGAGGAAAACTCATAGAAAAACCCTAAAAATCTACTAAAAACTAATGTACTTTAGCACTTATCAAGTATGCATAGCAACCTACAACGATGAAATGCTGAGTAATCGGGGGTTTTGCATTAACAAATATGAACACTCACGTCAAAAGATTGTATCATCAGAGTGGTGAAGGGCCTAATTTTCTTTGAAGTTAGAAATGAACAAATCCTGAGTTCTATAGATCAAAAGCTGTGAATAGATGAAATTACTTGTCAATTGTTGTTTTACTGCTTGTGGAATTTGAGTAAAGGTGGTAGATTAACTTTGATAAACATGATCTTGGGTTCATTACTTTTTCTTTATTGGATGTCATGAGTACTTAGAGTTGATTAACTAAGGTTATGACTTGAATGTACTGGGTATCGATGCAGTTGATTGTTTTTCCTGTGTTAACTCTTTACTTTGAAAGCTTATTGCTTGAGGACAAGCAACGACTCAAGTTTAGGGGATTTGATAGGTACAGCATTAGAATAATATTTAGGTGTTTGTTTGGGTCAATAGGAGTGGTTTTTAGTAGACTAGGTTAGGAATTGATTGATTTTTCCTCATTTTAGTTTGAGTTGATATTTATAGTTTTTCTTTATTTTTGTTATAAATTGCAGGTTTGATTAGCTTTGCAGCACCAAAGGAGTCCAATTGGCAAGAACATAGATGATGGTGAGGGATGAATGAAGAAGGGAGGATGAACTGCGTAGAAATTCGTGAAAGCAGAAGAAAAGCTCTACCCGCGATGCTGATATTTTCTCGGCCGCGAAGGTCAAGTGTTGCGGGAAGGGATATCCGCGACAGTATCCGGTCGCAAATACAATGAACTTTTTGTTTTACTACAGATGGGAGAGAGAAAAAGAGGGATTTTTCCATCTTTGAAAACTTCTATTGCAACTCAAATTATTCTTTTCTGAAGAGTAGTCTAGGGCAAGAAAAACTCTGTAATTTTACACATACCATAGTTTTTTCACCGTTTTACTCTTTAGATTTAGTTTCTCTCTCTCTCTCTCTCTAGCCATAGTAGACAATAGCAAGATGAGAGAAGATTGTGGATGCACAAAGGAGATTTGTGCAGCAATTTTGGTTATTCTTCAATAATCAATAAGTTTTTATCTCAATTTCTCTTTATTGTTAATTAATTATGTCTCTTGAAATGAAAGACTGTACCTTTATTGACATAATTATGTGTACTTAAATTGTTCTTGTCTAGGGTTTAGAGGATTTCTATAATTGATGGTTGTTTGATTAACTGAATTTTATGCTTGCGTTGCTTTGTTTATTCACTGTATTGGATTACTATGGGTTGTAATTGAATGACCAACTATTATAATCGTCAAAACTATCCCTACGCAATGAGAATTGATAGTGATAGTGGAAAGGGGACAAGTGCAGTTTAGGTAGTATGTCACACGAGGGTAGTGGTATTCCTAGATGAGTCAAGAGCGATCCATAAGGTAAAATGAACCAATATTAATCACTTTACCACGAGAGTAGAAATAGATTAATAAGTTGGTAATTACTAATTTTTCACGAGAGTGAAAATTAGATAAATTGAGATTGGACTCTAAACAAGGTAATTGAGAGGGCATAAAGGAGGTTAATTGATAACAACCTAGGTCATAGAATGATTCTAGATCCTAGGCATTCATTCCCCATACTCTTCTAAGACAATGCTATTTCAGTTTAGGTAATCCTCAGTTAGCTTTCTTTAGATAAATTTGATTTGGCGTGTTGCCTAAATAATAGAGTTCAAAGAAAGCTAATATTTCTTGACCGTTCACTGTAGGATCAATAATATTCCCTATACTATTGTGCGATCTGTATTCTTGCAAATATAGGGAATTAAGTGATTTAATT
The DNA here is from genome assembly GCA_024721245.1 of Mitragyna speciosa. Classification (NCBI taxonomy): domain Eukaryota; kingdom Viridiplantae; phylum Streptophyta; class Magnoliopsida; order Gentianales; family Rubiaceae; genus Mitragyna; species Mitragyna speciosa. The sequence continues at coordinate 15,733,583 of CM045557.1, read as the reverse complement.
TGATAGTCAGTAGCCCTAAACTATTCTTTTATTGACCTAATTCGAAGCCTGTCACATATCAACATAATTTTGAAGAGCAAAAGTAAGAATCCTTGTAGTATAACCATTCTGAGGTATTTTTTAGAGGAATTCTGCTTTCAAAAGCTGGTAGGACAAAAACCATTTCAATGTTCCAAAGAGCTATTTATAGGAATTGCATTTTGGATCAACTTTAAAAACCTGAAGCAAATGATAGTCGGACTTGAATCTTTGTCACGTGACACTTCTGGCTTAGAATGTCACGAAGTAGAATTATGAATATAGGCAAACACATGCTGGGAGGTCTCCATGATTCTCATAATAAACAAAAATTTCATGCCTTAGCTAGCCAGGCAGATGGTGGGGGTGGGGGTTGGGAGGGGGGGGGGGGGGGGGGGGAGAAAGAAAGAAAGGAGGGGGGAGGGGGGGAAGGAAGGAATATAGGACATAATGATTGCGAGGATGATTCAGAGAAGGAAGTCAGAATCAGTAATTATGCTACGTCTTTAAAGCTGATGCTGTTTGGCAAATGGAACAAGGGGTAAAGCAAATGCACACCAAAACAAGAAGCTTACTTAAATTAGAGAACTAATGAGAATTCTAAGCAATTCATAAAACTATCAAGGGAATCATAACCAACGGCAATGACAAAACAGGAAAAAAAAAATCCTGTACATTAAAAGTTTATCCATTCATGATCTGCAATGTAGCAAAAATCATGCATAAACTAACCCAAATGAAGTAAAGATTTTCAAAAATAATAGAGGAGCTAGGAAGATTTCCACTTCTTGGACAGATAATCGTATATGTCGTGTGCACTACTACCTTCCTTATAGAAGACATTCCTTAGCTTTCCCATTGTAGGCTCATATATTTTAATCCTCATATCAAGCATCTCGTCTGCAAACCTCCTTAACTCTGTTAGCCTACCCACATTACAGAGCCCAATAAGTAATGTATTTGCACTATCATCGAGAGGTGACATGTGGCTTTCTAGCATATACTCCCATATCTGAATAGCCGCCTCAGGATCATATCCCTCAAACAATATTGCAATGGCCTCAGCACAACATGAGAGTGTTGGAGGCCATTCATTCTTGATCATTTCAGTGAAGAAATTGCCTACTTCACGCACTTTCTTCATCTTGATCAAGCATTGGAAAATAATGTTATAAGTCAAAGAATCAGGAAATGCTCCATGAAATACCATATGGTCAAGAAGACGGAAGGCATTATCAGCATCCTTCTTGTTGCAAAGCAGTCCAATCATTGCATTATACATTACCAAATTTGGTAACAAGCCACTACCGACCATAATGTCCCACATTAAAGTAGCATGAGTCGAGTCATTCTGCTTGACAAGCATGTGAAGAGCATTAGAAAAGAATTTCAAACCTGGCAGGCAGTTCTTCCCCTTCATTAGCTGCAAGAACTTTATTGCTTCATCAGATTGGGAACCACGTATAAGCGTACTGAGAAATGCATCATAAGCAGACATGTACTGTGAGTTCCAACCCATTCGGATCACCATTTCACCAAAGGTAATCTTCGCCTTAGCTACATTTCCTTCTTTCTCCCACCCCTCCAACAGAATAGCAAACGAATCCGCATCTGGAGTAATCTTAGTTTTAATTCTTTCAAAGAGCTCAAGTGCTCTTGCAGTTTGATTATCTTCTCTACATATTGCACTCAATAAAGAATTTACTGCAAAAACATCGGGTTCAACACCATACCTGCAAATGAAGTACTTAAAAACTACTGAAACTCAGAAAATAATAATCAAAGAAACATAATTAAAGCAAAATGGAAACAGTATCCTTATTTTGAAATAATAATACAGTCAAACAATAAGACAGGACACTTCACCAGACAAATAACTTGGTTCGAGTATTCCCAAAACTTATAACTTATTCAAGATGTTTTCAGGTTTCAATATCAATGGACACCATTTAAGCTGGAAAAAAAAATCAGCAGATGTTAATTTTGCTTTCCTTATAATTCTTTTTTCTACTCCAAAGAACCAAAAAACTTATCAACTATTTTCAGCACTGAGTAAACTCAAGCCCTCTTCCTTTTGCTTAATTTTAATTAGTGAAACCCACAGATACATTCAGTTTCTCAAGAAGTGATATGAATGCTGTGGCCATGGTTCCTATCATTCAAGCTTCACCGAATTTATTCATGCATTTACACATTTTGGAGGTGTCTAAGAGCTTACATTGTAGCAATAGGGGCATGGAAGGTAGTCCACCCAACATCCATTCAAGGGGTTAAAGGCTGGTGGTCACATTTAAGATAAATAATGCAAGGCTGGATCTTCAATGGACGTGACCAAAAGCCAGCCACGAGCTGGCTGGGGCGAGCCACGCTCGAAGCTCGAGGGATTCCACCCGCAGCTCATCTCAAGTTGGGCATTCTGTTGCTATCCGCGAGGTGTAACCGCAGGCAATAGAGGCGCGATTACGAGCAGAAGCTTTACAATTTTTACAGTTTTTCTTAGTTTTTAGTTTAGTTTTGAGTTGTATTTAATTCAGACTTTCCACATTAGTTTCTTAGGTTATTTAGGCTTATATAAGTTCAGTTATTGTTGGGGTTTCATTATGATGTTGAATTTTATGATGAATCAATAAAGTTGATCGTTTTCTTTCCATAAGAGTGTTCTTCAATTCTTGGTGATCAGAACTATGGTGCAACCTAATCAAGAGTAATTCTTGGTGATCAGAACTATGGTTCAATTCTATGTCTTGGATTTTTATCAACGGATTTGATAAGGATCTTAAGTATTCTTCATTAGTTTGGTCTTAATCAACTTGTTTGGTTGGGTTAAAACTATTCGTAGGTAATTTAGTCCAAATTTGCAAGAAGTTTTGGGTTAGATTATCCCCTAATCTTCAAAGCGGTCCCTTGAGAAGATGTCTTGTGTAAAGAATCGAGGGTTTTACGAGCGTCGCCTTCCTAGGGTCCCCGTTTTCTCCATCAAGAAGCTTATAAGGTATCCACCAATTAAGAAATTCAAGAAAGGCAAGAAATACAATTTTTCAGCTCATACACTGCGAAAGTTAATAACAGTCACTACTTAGTTTAAGCAATCACCATAAAAACTAGCTTATTTATGACAAAGACTAATTGTTCCTGGAGATATACTACTTCACACACCAAGAAACAACACTGAAGATTACAGCACCCAAATCAACTTTAGACAAATTCACATTCAAATTCTGAGTGCATCTTTTTCCAATTCCAAGAACCAATATCCCTTCAAACAATAAATGTTAAGCATTTAAAGGGTAACTTACGAAAACAGTGAAGCGCCTAGATGCTTAATTCATAAAGATGTGTAGTTTTTTTTTTTTTTTTTGGCTATTTTTTCTACTGACATTTTGGAAAAATATATGCTTTGTTATTTGTTGATTTATTTATTGTGTGCGTACAACAGCATATTTTATACAAAAATCAGAACAAAAGCCTTTCAAAGTAACGGGTACCAAATTGTGCTCGCTTTGTTTGTAATAAGGTAGCCAAAGGCTCCGTTTAAACACCTAAGTACTTCCAATGGTCAAGAATTTCAGTAGCAAACCATAAGAAAATTTTGATAAATCTGCAAGAAAACTTGAAAAAAAAAAAAGATAAAGACAAAAGCTCATATTTTGCACACCTTTCCATGACATCAAAGGTCATAATAGCCTCACCAATCCTCCCAGCAACACAGTAACTCCCAAAAATCGAAACGAAAGCAGTAACAGAGAGCACCCCTTCTTGCTTCATGGACCTAATAGCATCCCACATTGGCTCAAACAACTGATTCTTCCCCAACAAATCAACCATCAAATTCCAAGACTGTTCATTGTGCCTGTGGGTCAACCCGGCCCACCGGAAAAAATTGACTGCCGCATAGGGAGACCCATATGAGAGCTTCAGGACTTCTCCAACAATTTCAGGAACCGGTTTGATTTGGGATGATGAAAGGGCTGCTTCCACCTCGTTTGCTGGAGTTTTCAGGAGGATTTTGCAAAGGGTTTCGGCTGCTGGTGAAAGTTCGTTCCTTGGGAGTGTCAGGTATGAAGGAAAAGGGGTGTTGGGATTTTCAGGCATGGTTGACCGCTGCTGAAATTGGAAATTACATATAAGAAAATATTGATCTTTTCAATGAGGGGAACCTCTAAAAGGTCGAGGATTTTCTGCTTTTGGTATTTGGATTGGAGGTCCGAAAGATTTTAACGGTTTCCGGAAGTCTTAAAATAACCGGGGGTTTACGTTAAGGATTATTTATAACAATACTGGGAATAGTATTATGGCATTGAAGTATTAAAAACTATTTAGAGTGTAAATGTTATTTAATTTGCTTGGAGATGGAAATCTGGAGGGGGTATGCTTTTTTTCATTAAACATGAATAAATTAATTATTAAAAATAGTAAATTGAATATATACATTTTACAAAATGCAAGGCTAATAAAAGCCCGGCCTTGTCATAAGCACCACGCAGATCAGTTAGGTAAGATTGGCAAATCGAGTTGAAAACTAAGTATAACACGAAATCTGTTGACCCGAATTCGACCCATCAACCTGTGACGGATCAACACACCTAAATTGAACACAACTCGCTACGGGTTGACAAGTTCGTGAGTCACCTAAAATGACATATGAGAAATTAAAAATAAAAAAAGAAAATCACATTTTCCTTTATCATTACGTGCGTTCTTGAATTTATCATTATGTGTTTCCTTAATTTTCTTGCTCTAGTTTAAATCTATCTTTTAAATTTATTTTGTGCGCTACAAACAAAAAAAATTTACTCACAATCAAAAAGTTTTTAATGTTTAACCATTATAGTCAAGAAAAATGTGGTAAGAGCTCCAAGAATACTAACGAGTAAAGAACTTCATGGAAGGAATACTTGATTATTGTCATCCCTTTTCTTTCCTAGACATTAAACCAAACTGTTAGTGTATACTCTAAAACCAAGTTGGTTTAGGCATTTATATTTACACTTATTTGTGTTCTATTTATAAATATAGCATTTTTCTTTATCATTTATTAACTTATTGTTTATATTATTTGTTTATTTGATCAAGTTCTTAGAATATTGACTGTAGATTAGAGATTGTAAGAGTTACAATTATGACTTTTAATACACATAAAGTCATATTCTTAAACATCTCTAGTCGTATTATTAATGAGATTGGATATCATTAATACGAATAGACTAGCACATGCTTTGCCTTTAATTATGGTAAGTAGTGGTTGATCTTATTAACTATGTGTTGCATCATGAAATGATAGCACGGTGGGGACGTTGACTGTCGGGCTCCAAAAAGGCGATCTAGTCTAGTGACCTTTTTCGTAAAAATAGACTTTCGGAAAACCTGTGCGCGTGTGTGGGAAACAATCGAGTTTTAGTGAAAAAGTGTTACTTGAGAAAAATGGTATTTTGGAAACAAAAAAAGGCCAGGACTAAATAATGCGACGGTTTTGGCCAAATAATTTTGAAAAAAGGTTTTATTTAAAAAATGGAGTCGCCACTTGATATTGAGTTAAGGTGTACCAAGTTACCCAAAAAATCATTTAACAAAACAAAAATAAAATTTTTGAAAAAACATATTTAAAAAAACCCTTTTTCGATTCCGGTCTACGAAAAGATCAGAGAAAAATGTCAGGGCGTCACATTTGAAGAAAGGGAAGGCAAAGGCTTGCACCTAAGGCACCCTTTCAACCTAACCGAGGCTAGTTGTGTGGTTTAATCAAATTTTCCTAAGTTAACCCTAAATTCTATTGTGTTCGGATGTGTCTAAATGGATCCAAGTCCTTAGTCTAATGTGATATCGAAAGGGTCAAAATGTCCCGTCGAGGTTTGATAGGGATTAACGCATTAATCGCGAAACCCGGAATGAGGCCTCAAGAAAGTCACGAGTGTGGATGCAAAATGGAATGCAAAAGAAAAGAAAAATAGCAATATAAATAATAAGCGTTTGAAGAAAATGGGGATGCAGCATAACGGTTACGGGGGACTAATAACTCGTAACTAATATCTTTCTACTCACGGAGGGAGGAACGGCCTGTCAATCCACTGCTTCTCATGTAAGTAGACGACTATTTCTAGTCAAATCACACAAATTACCTAAATTCTAAGTGATATGCAACCTAAATGTCATGCATTGTCAAAATGCTAAAATAGGTAATAATAACAATAAAATATACACAAAAATCATGCAAATATGAAAAACTCTAAAAAGGAAAGTGTATTGTGAAATGAGATGAAATGCAAGCGAGTGAAACTAGCACTAGAATGCCCTAAGATCTAGTGTTGGACTAGTCCTTTCTAGGAAACCCCTACTAGGGTTGGACTAGCGAGAAAGCGATAAAGTCACAACTAGCGTTGGACTAGTGTGATGACGAAATAATAAAACTGCTAAAGCATATAAATAAATAAACATATGAAAGCATATAAAAGCACACAGGAGCAACTAACACCTAAACATAATGTCTAAATGCAAAAATTCTAAAACAAGCAGTAAAGCAATTAAGCACATAAGCACGCAAAAGCACACAAGCCCTAATTATCACACCGGGGGATTTAATTACACTTTAAGGGTAAAAAATTAAAATGACATATCTATTACACTTGCTATCTAAATACACAAATATTTGTAAAAATGCAAAATGTAGCCTAGCTATTACATTGGCTATCTAAATACAAAATTTTTCCAAAATAAAGGAAGTTGTGATCTAACTACTACATTTTTGCCCAAATAATAAAATTCGAAACAAAATAGCATAACGTAAATAAATACGCAAAAAGTATGTAAAATAAGAAACTCTTGAAGAAAATGTACAAAAAATCACATAAGAGCACATTGGAGCACATAAAAAGGAATTAATGAGAAATAGGGGTACCTCTCTTTGAAAATCCGGTACCAATACTTAAGAAAATGAACACACACATCAATGTATCACGATATAAATAAATAAAGCCTAAAAATATATAAATATTGACAAATTGGGGTAAAAAAAATGTGAAGTCTAGTAACTAAGTGGACTAAAACAAAATTGTAAATCTGAGGAGTAAAAATTAAAAATTCACATACGTCTAAAGGGTTGGATGATGTAAAATTAAACTAAATTGGGGCAAAACAGTAATTTCTGACCAACAAAAGTCATAGTTACACCTAATTAAGGACTTAATTGAAAGAATCATAAAATCCAGAGGATCAATCTATAAATATAAGAGACTTAATTGCAAAAAATGACAAGTTCATGGGGGCATAACCACACTAATCAAAACCAAGGACTTAAAATGCAACTATTACTTTTATGTTCAAAGCATAAAGAGAAAATGCCTAATTAAAAATGAAATTTAAGTCAACCTAAATGATTAAATTAACTAATTAAACTATAAAAATAAATTGAATCAAAAAATTAGGGAAAACAAATCACAAATTAAAACTAAAGCAAAGTAAACAATAAGAAAGAATAGGAACAAAATAAAATAAAAAATGCTAAAACTAAATTAAATAGACCAAAAATTAGTATCCAAATTAATTAAGTTAGCCAAACCAATTAACTAAATTAAAACTATATTAGACTAAGTCAGAAAACAGATAAAAGATTAATTGAGTTAAGATACTAAGCCAATAAAATACCAACTGAGTCTTTCTTTTTCAATTTGAACCCAAAATTCACAAACAAAACTTCAAATTCTCCAAACTCCTAAATCGTTTGTCTTATTCTCCCAAATTCTAGTTTCCTTTTCAATCATTTTCGCTCTCACAGTCTATCTCTCTTCTCTTTTCCTCTCCTCTCCAACTTAGCTTATCTCTCTCACTTTCTGTTTCTCTCTTCTCACTCTCTTTCTTTCCTCTAACTGACTCCCCTCTCTCTATCTCTTTCTCCTCATCGTTCTCGTCCTTTCTATCCCTCTCTCTCTCTGTGTCTTTCTTTCGAATTTTTCTTCTCCAATCAGTTTCTCTCTTTTTCTTTAGTCTCCTCATTTCTCTCTCTCTAAAAATCATTCTCTCTCTCTCTCTCTCTCTCTCTCTCTCTCTCTCTCTCTCTCTCTCTCTCTCGCAATCGGCTCTAATGGAATCAACTTTCCCCAAATTGATTTTCCCTTTTTGAAATAGGTGAGATGGAGATAGGGGAGGCTGTGAAATTTATTTTTACAAGGTTGGGGTTGTTTGAGGTGATGGTAGGGGAGGTTTAATGGTTGGGTATTGGGCGGTAGTGATGGTCGTGGGTATGGGCTTTTGACTAGTGATGTTGGATGGCTGATTATGGGTAATTTGGATGACGATTTGATTAGGGGTGGTCAATTGGTGACTATTTTTTATTCGTTTGTAGCCTGTGTGGTAATTGCGGAGGTGGAGGTTGATGATGGTGCTGTGGCTGTCATGTAGAAATTGGACTAATGAGGGTGATGACAGAATAATGGAGGGCTATGATATTTTTCTACAGGCTTGGGGTATTTGGCTGAGAAACTAGTGGCTACAAGTTTGCTTTACCTTGTAATTTGGGGTGGGAATTAGTGGTTCATGTGGAGTTACTGGTAATGATTGGTTGATATGGTGATGTGTTGGTGTTGTGTGTTGGACCGATGGATGATGGTACTGACTAGTTGTTTGTTGGCTGAGGCTTGGTGGCTGTAAATTAGGCAAGGAGAGTGGTTTGGTTGTGGGATTTTGGGATTGAGGTGTAATTAGTTTGATTGGGGTGGCTCCGGTGAAGAATCTAGTGGCCTGAATTCGATTTTGGTTGTTGCTAGTCTTGTTTTTTGCTGTTTTTTTTTACACGTGACAATGACGACTGTAGGTGTGGTGGTGATGCTCTGGAGCTGCGGTTTGGTTGTGGTGGTGTTACTAGTGGTTTGGGGCTGAACCAAATTTGGTATTTTTGCTATTTTCTTTGCAGGCTATTTGATGGTGATGGATGGCAGAAGATGGTGGTTGAACGGTAGTTCATAGGTTTTGTGGTGGAAGTCAAGTTGTGAGGGAGGAAGAAATTGAGGTCTGGTTTTGGGTTACGGCTGAGGCTGTGACTTTGCTGGCAAATGGGGACTTTGAATTTATCGGGGGTTGACTTCTTGTGGTTCTGAGTTTGTGATATGGTTAATAAGGGCTAGTTCTAGTAGCATGGCATGCAGATGGGGTTTGGTACTTGGATTGGTTGACTTTTTGTGGTAATTTTGATGGAGTTTATGGGTAAAAGGGTGGTGATACTGTGGCTTTGTGGTGGTCAAAGGTTGGGATGATTGGTGATGATTGTAGGAAGTGACGGTGGAAGGAAAAAGAAGAGAACCAGAGAAGATTCCAAAACCCAGAAAAGAAAAAGAGACAAACAAAGAAAGATGTAAACCCAAAACAAGAACAGTACCCAGAAATCTAAACAAAAGAACAAAAGATTCAACCAAAAATTCCAAATAAATGAATGCAAATAATCAGATTCTTATAGAAAAATAGAAGAAAAGTGAATCAAAACCAAGAGAGAAACTAAGAACTCACCTTTTTAGAGCTTGGAGACCAATCTGATAATGAACAGTGGATTGAACAATGAACAGTAACAGACGGCTGTTTGTCTTTGTTTATGATGTATGAGTGTGTGTTTTAATCTCCAAATGGATAAAAGGTCATGTGTTTTAGGGTTTTGATTGATTTTTTTTTCTGATTTCAATGGGGGTATTTATATAATCTAGTAGTCTTGGCCTCCAAGAATACTAAAAAATAACTAAAATGCCACTGGTAATAAAATCCTAATTTTATTCTAAAAAAATTATTTTTGATAAAAAAATCAAAATTAATATAAAAATTACAATGAACTCCTAAATTTGCCAAAAAAATTCAAAATAGATTTCAAAATCTAAAAAAATAAAGTTTAGAGCTTAAATGGTCAAAAACGCATTCGGAGTGTGAAATGACTATTTTGCCCTTGTAATAACAAAATAAACAGAAAAATAGCTATTGGCCTCGAAAAATTATCAAAAATTAAAGATAAGTTTAAAATCCTAGAAAATGAATTTAGGACTCAAAAATTGGTGAAAAATGCATTCAAGGTGCCAAAAAATAATTTTACCCCTAGACAAACGAAAATACACAAAAAAATAGCGTAAAAATCTGTCGCATCCCGAAATGATAGCCCGGTGGGATCATAGATTGTCACACTCCAAAAAAGCAGTCTAGTCAGGTGACTCTTTTCAAAAATATAGTTTTTGAAAAAACTATGCGTGTGTGAGAAAAATCAAATTTTTATTGAAAAAGTGTTATTTAAGAAAAAATAGTAGTTAAAATAAAAATAAGATAAGGTCGGGTTTCGACTTGGGTTTCGCAATTAATGCAATAATCCCAATCAAACCTCAACGGAACATTTTGACCCACCCAATACCATATTTAGATTTAGGATTTGCATTCATTTAGATACATCCGAATGCGATAGAATTCAGGGTTAATTTAGAAAAATTTGATTAAACCTCGCAACTAGCCTCGGCTAGGTAGAAAGCGTGCTTTAAGCGCGAGTCTTGCCTTCCATTTCTTCAAATGTGACTCCCGGACCTTCTTCTCTCATTTTTTCGTAAATCGGAGTCGGAAAAGGGTTTTCAATATTTTTTTCTAAAAATTTTTGTTTTTATTTGATTAAATGATTTTTCGAGTGACTTGGTACACCCTAACTCTATACCAAGTGGTGACTCTATTTCTTTAAAATAAAACTCTTTATCAAAATTAGTTGGCCAAAACTATCGTACTTTTAGTCGCAGCCATATTTTCTTTTAAAATATTTTCTTTTTCTAAATAACACTATTTTTTACTATAAACCCAATTCTTTCTCACATACGCATAGTTTTTCCAAAACCTTTCTTTTCAAAAAGGGTCACCGGACCGAACCGTCTTTTCAGAGCGCGATAGTCAATGACCCTACCCGTGCTCTCCATCGATTGTTGGACGCGACAGATTTTGGCGACCCCACTGGGAAATCACTAGTGAGTCCGAGCACTAGGCTTAATCACATTTTCCTTATTTAACCCTTCTATTCCATCGCGTTTGGATATTAGGATTGCATTTTTGTTTTTTAGGTTTTTAGGGTTGTTTTTGCATTTCACATACTTCGTCTCTCGTCTCTGTGATGTATGATTTAATTATCTTTGTTATTCAACCACGCTTGCATTTGGGGAAGGGGTCAGTCACCCTTAGAATCCACGCGTGTTAATATTACATTCCCTCCTCTCATAAGGAGAACTACATACGTGCATTCGATATTTTTTACCCTTTTCTCTTTTTGGTGGTTGCCACCCACCCATCCCTTTAGGACTAGGATCAATTTGCCTAGACACGCGGCCATCGCATTTGTGCATGTAGCGGTGTCTAGAGGATCATTCGAACCACCAATCGGGAACTGACAGCCTAATCGAGTCTAGAATAAGCCTAGGGTAGAATCAGCCTTACCCTATTAGGTACACCAGGCACGAAAGGAAGGAATCCACCCTGATATCCCTTTAACTACACTACGGATACTTAGGCAAGTGCATCTATCGTTTCTTGTAGTACAATGTATAGGAGTATCGAGTGTCGATCCCATAGGGACTATGTGAGTACTAGTACTAGTTTTCTTTCTATAATCTAACTATCCAACATGAATGGCAAACTCAATAAAAATGCAAATTAAATAAATTTAGCTACTTAACTAACGACGATCTAGAAGTCAGCAGAGAGAATGAACAATAGTAGAGGTGAAATTTAGATGTAAATCCCCTTAAACTAAACATGCTATGACTCTAACTTGATTAATGATTAAGCCAATTCCTTAGACCCTAAAATCCCTTAATTGGGTTATAATCTTTCTCAAGTATTACAATCTCTATCCCCTTGGTTGATTAATTAAAATCTCTTCTCAATTAAAACCCCAAAAAGATGCATTCATGTTCTATGGATTTTATGGTTTTGGTTAGGTTTAAAATCTAACTGGGAAGACTCATGTAGTTCTATCTCTAGCAACCCATACAAGCCTTATTATTCATGAAGTAATCTAATCATATAAGTGATTTCTCAATCTACTCTTATGAAATCAATATTGAATCAAAAGATGCTAGGAATTCCCAATTCAATAACAATAAAACTCATGAATAAATCTAAGAATAAAGTTTGTATTTTTATTAATCAAAAATAAAATCAATAGCATAATAGTCTAGGATTCATCCATCTAAATCTTACAACTCAATTTATAAGTACAAGAATAAACCCAACAAAAGACAAGAGAAGATAAAAGACTTGAGTCTTCCCTTGAATCTTGATGAAGTGTCTCCTTGCTTTGCACTATTGAAGCTCCTGAGTTGCTCCTCTACTCTTGTTTTCTTCTCTCTACATCCCTCTATATGTGTGTAGAAGTGTGTTTCTTGTGCCCTAGAACCTAAAGAAACCACCTTTTCCCTTCTCTAAAGAGGTAGGGTTCTTTTTTCAAAAATTTGCCCCAAAGTGCTTAAAAACGCAACTTTCCATAACAAGGCCGTGGCAAGGCCTTACCCACGGCCTTGTGTCCTCCCTTTCTAACCAAGGCCGCACCCTAGGCCGTGGCAAGGCCTTACCTGCGGCCTTGGTCAGAATGTTTCACTTCTTTTCCATGCAACATTTCACCTTGAAAACGGCTGAACTAGCTTTTCCTCAAAACATAAAAGTTTTATCCCTTTAAATAATCTTTCCAAATCAACAAGAATCACATCATTTAAAGCTCGGTATGCTGAGATATAGCTGAAATACTAAGAACTGGTCGGAACAGTACTGCAGTACAAATATGTTTCAATAACTTGGAATTTTGACCTCCGAAACTTAAGAACTGGACTTTGATGTCTTCATATGAATTGTAGATCATTATCTTAGCTTCAAAATGATTCATGAATCACCTTAATCCAATATCTCTATCTCAAGTTATCACTAAATCATTGGCATATATCCAGGCTGCCAAACCGTTTCCTTTTCAATTTTTCTTCCTCTATTGCTTCTTTGCACCACTTTGAGGGTTTCTTGACTTTAACTCATCACCAACTTCAAATCACCTCAATATATCATCCAATTGCCATCCAAATTGATCCAAATTGGTGATGCAATGTGCAAATCCTACGAAAATGACACAAATCACATGTAAATCACATCTTTACACAATTTGGCATTCAAATCACAAATGAGAAGAAATAGCTAAGAAATAGAGGAAAACTCATAGAAAAACCCTAAAAACCTACCCTAAAAACCTACTAAAAACTAATGTACTTTAACACTTATCACATCCCCTTTATTTTTTTAGTTATGCTGCATACTGCTATTTTATTTTTTTAGTTGTACTGCATACTGCTATTTGCTTTATCACTGTGTTATGTGATATTTGTTGAATAAGCTAATGCACTCTCTCTTATTCTTTGATCGCATTCACAATCATAAAGAGCCCTGGCATGGTTCTCTCGTAGGAAGCCAACTCTCTTTCGGTATGTTTAAATTTCGTTTTCATAATTAATTTCTTCGAGAAAGATAGAATGAGATTTTTATAAAATTTTAGAAAAGTACAAGGGTTCAATCGTTGTAGGTTTTTAAAAATGTGCCCGAAAATATGATTTCTAGCTTGTATATTCCTAAATAAGAGGTGTAATTTCAGATCTTTTCCAAAATTTAGACATCCTAGATGTACTTGTCAGTTTTGTCCGAATCAAATTTTTCCAGAATCAATAAATGTACCCAAGTGTTGAACTTTTACATAGGTTGCATCTATCCTTTTTCCAAAGAAATTAATATTGTCATTTTTACCGTATTCCCCACCCTCCCATCCCACATTACACAAAAAGTAATTTTAAAACATATTTCATTATATTTTAATAAACTGACATAATTCTTTCTCCTTCGTCCTGTTTTGTTTTATCAGCAAAACCCAAACACCCAATTCAAAACAAATAACTAATTAAAAATGGTAACCGCGCGCCTCCTCTTAAGATTTCAATAATTAATAGAGAGAGAGAGAGAGAGATTTCACCTCATCTGAGATGCAACGTTATGACTATTTGGTTGAGGAGGTGGGCTGTGAAGGTCCAACTGGAGGAGATGGGTTGCTGCGGTTGTTGTTCCTAGTGTCAGGTAATAGCATAGGAACGCAACGAAAAAATAAAATTTATTACCTTAACCATGGATCTCTTTGACATATCTATATGATTAACAAGGGGGTTTGCATGAAGATTACCTTAAGCACAGAAGATTTCTATGCTTCTAGGCAAAGATCCTTCGAAGAAGATGTTAGATCTACCACGAAAAAGCCCTCCAAGTGTAGAGCCTCTAACGATATCCACACGAACAACTTCTTTGGGAACCTTGTAGGCTTGCTTGCTTTGACTTTTGAGTGCTAGCTCCCTTGAATTATTTGAGAACACAAGAAGAAGAAAAACCTAACAATTAGGGGAGAGAGAGAAAGAGGTGTGCCTTCTTCTTTCTTCACTTTTCTCTCACTAGTTTTCTTTTGTGTTGCAATAATTCATGAGTCAAAGCATGAGCCTATTTATAGAGGAAGTATTCTAGTCTTTTAAGAAATAAAGCTAATTGGAAACCAAGAAGGTTTAGGTAACTTACTTTAAGCTAATCTTTCTCCTTTAGGAAATCTATTCCATAAGGAAACCAATTAGTTACTTTATTTCTTTTAGGAAACCAATTTCCTGCAAGACTTAGAATATTTAGAAATAAGTTCTTTAAGTTAATTTATCTCATAAATTAACCCCATAAAGTATGTGCTAGTCTATCCGCATTAATGATGTCCAATCTCATTAATACTACGACTAGGAATATTCAAGAATATGATTTTATGTATTAGAGTCTCATAATTGTAACCCTTACAATATCTAACACACAGTCAATATTCTAAGGACTTATCAATCAAACAAGTAACATGAAAATACAAGTATAGATGATATAGAAAAAAATACCACATGGATAAATATAACATATAAAACACCTTAAACCATCTTGGTTTTAGGGCATACACTAACACCTAGTGATGGCAGCTGCACCGATGGTTGTCCAGTGGTGAGGATACAGTTTAAAATTGGTTGAATTGATGCCTGTTGTTGCAGTTTTGGGGAGCTATTGTTTGTTGTGATGGTGGATGTTGGACGGTTGTAGTGAGGGCTGTGGGCTTTGTTGGACAGGTTAAGGGCTATGAGGAAATTGGGCTGAAGAAGCTGACGGTGGTGAGAATTGATTGCTATTTGGATACTGATGGTGGTTTGGTGACTGGCAGTGGTGGTCTGATGGTTGTGGGGCTGTAGAAATGGTGCTGTGAAGGGACAAAACAGGGGCTGCTGGTAAAGGAAGACAAGCTGATGACTTGGTTTTTCTGGCTTTGGTCCAACCAAAAGGGAAAGGCGAAGATTTTGGGGTTTATATATGGTTGTTGATTGTTGTTTTTGCAGGTTTGTGGTGGCTCATGATTGTAGTAGCTATGAGCTGGCGGCTACTTTGGGATACTGGATGTTTGTCTGTTTTGGGTGGTGAAGGCTAAATTGGAGTTGGCCTGCTGATGGTTTGATGGATTGAGAGGGGTTGTTCATGGCTGTTTGTTGGCGAACAGATGTGGAGCCTAGAGAAGGCAATGGCGTTGAGCTTCGAGGGTGGTGATTGCTAGTGAACTGGGGAGGTGTGATGTGGATTGAGGGGTTGTTTGTGGCAATGAATTGGGATCTTGGTGGCTGATTGGAGGGTGGATTGAATCTGAAGGCAGTTTGACCGTGAAGAATGTATGTGCCTGTACGTGGGTTTAGTGAGTGAATGAGTGTGTCTTTGTCTCTATTTTTATGTACTCTGTGTGGATCTGTATGTAAACGTGTGAATGTTTGTGTGTTGAGAATGTGTGTTTGTCGGGGTTGAATGTGTGCGTTTGTGTGTCGATGGTGTGTGTTTAGTGTGTGAATTTATGAGTGTATTGTGTGTGTTTGGATCTATGTGAATGTGTGTGTAGCATGTGAAACTACTATGTATAAAATTGGGTATGCCTGTGTGTGTGTCGTGTGAATTGTGTGTTATTTAGGGAAGTGTGAGTTCTTGGTATGTGGTGTGTGTTTGTTTAAAGATGTGCCTGGGATGTGGTGTGTGTTCTTACTGTGTGTGTGTGTGTGAAAAGTTGAAGATGTGTGGTGTGTGTTCTTGGTGTTCTAGGTATTTTAGGTGTAGGCTTAAAGATACACTAGTATGTGTTCTAGGTGTTCTAAGTGTAGGCTTGAAGATATACTAGTGTGTGTTTTAGGTGTTCTGGGTGTAGGCTTGAAGATACACTAGTTTGTATTCTATGTGTTCTAGATATAGGCTTGAAGATGCACTAGTATGTGTTCTAAGTGTTCTAGGTGAAAATTTGAAGAAAAATGTAGGAAAAAGTGTGCTTTTGGCATTTTTCGTGTAATAGATAAAATAAAAAACTAAGACTTATCTTCTACGAAATAAATAAAAGACCAAAACGCCCCTGACGACCAAAATTACTACTTTACCCCTACCAAAAAAAATTAAAATCTATATTCTCTCCCAAAAACACAAAAAAGAAAAAATTCAAAAAACCATAAATAATAAATTTATTAATAGCAATTCATTCTGAAAAAAGTTAGAAACATGCTTAAAAGACCTAAAATGAATTTGGGACCCAAAAATGGTGAAAAATGTTCAGGAGGCGAAATGACTATTTTGCGCATGTATTGTCAAAATATATAAAAAATATCAGTTAGCCTCGAAAAATTATCAAAATTAAAAAATGAGCTTAAAATCCTAGAAAATGAATTTAACACTCAAAAATGGTGAAAAATGCATTGGGAATGTGAAATGACAAATTTGCCCCTGAACGTGCTATTTACACAAAAAATAGTGATCCTCCCTGAAAAAATCAAGAAAATTTAGAAACATGCTTAAAAATTTTAAAATAAATTTGGTACTAAAAATGGGCGAAAATGGTATTCACGAGACAAAATTACCATTTTGTCCCTATGCTGGCACAATAAAAAAAAATACTAGTTAAACTTAAAAAAATTACATAAATTTAAAAAATACATATGAAAGTACAAAATAGGAATTTAAAAGTCCAAAACTAATGAAAAAATATTTACAGTTACAAATTACTATTTTACCCCCTTGAAATTACTGATTTTGTTCCCCTTTTTTATTGAAAAATTAGAATTTGAGCTAAAAAATATAAACACGCCCCCAATTTTTGAAAAATAAATGGTGTGTCAAAATTTGGTGTCTACAATTTGCCCATTTTTGTCGGGAATCTCGTAGAGATTTCAGACAAAGATGTAGACAATATCAAATTTTGACTCACCTAAATGTGAAAACAGATATTGCTATAAACAAAACATCTAGTCATGCATAGTGCGAGAATGTGATAAAATGTAAAGTAATGACCAAAGAACATAGAAAAAATATGACCGAGCTTTCCAAAAGCTACTTACGTATCCCAATGAAAGGAATCAGGTCAAACATAGTTCAAATGTCAGTGAACTGTGGATGCGAGGTAGAACTGCAAACGAGAATACAAGGATTCCAATTTTTCAAAGCTTGTGATCAAAATAAAGAAGGAAATGCAACATTCGAATTGCTAAACAAAGATAATATAAAGCGATAAGGACTGCAAAACCTAATAAAGTGCTTAAACTAAACTAATAGCCAAAAAATGAGTCCCAATTACTGGACAAAATAAATACTGATATGCTAGATGCAATGTTTGGACTGCCCTTGAAAAAGTAAATAAACATATGCCGTTCAGGCTGCTGAACGGATGCATGACCTTGAGCTGCCAAGATTGATAAATGCAAAGTTGGGCTGCCAACTCGAAAATATAAATGAATGATCCTAGGTTGCCAGAAATCATAAAATGCAATGCAAGGTCTAGGCTGCCAGACTTAAAAACGTAAATAAATAGATGCCGACCAAGTTGTTGGACGGATGGATGACCTTGGGCTGTCAAGATTGATGAATGCAAAGTTTGGGGCTGCCAAATTTGAAAAAAGAAATAAACATATGTTGACCAAACTGTTGGACGGATGCATGACCTTGGGCTACAAGGTTGATGAATGCAAAATTGGGCTGCCAACTTGAATGTAAATAAACAGATGCTGACCAGGCTGCTGGACGAATGTATGACCTTAGGCTGCCAAGGTTGATGAATGCAAAGTTTGGGCTGCCAAACTTGAAATGTAAATAACGGACGCCAACTAGGCTACTGGACGGATGCATGACTTTGGGCTGCCAAGGTTGATGAATGCAAAGTTTAGGCTGCCAAACTTGAAATATAAATAACGGATGCTGACCAGGCTACTGAATGGATGCATGACCTTGGGCTGCTAAGATTGATGAATGTAAATTTGGGCTGTCAACTTGAAAATGTAAATGAATGATCCTGAATTATCAGAAATCATAAAATGCAATGCAAGGTTTGGACTGCCAGACTTGAAGAAATAAATAAACAAATGCATGATTCTAGGTTGTTAAGAATCATGTAATGTAAAGTCTGGGCTGTTAGATTTGAAAATGTAAATAAACAGATGGCGATTAGGCTGCTGAACGGATGCATGATCTTGGGCTACTAAGATTGATGAATGCAATGCAAGGTTTGAACTGCCAGACTTGAAAATGTAAATAAATAATTTACAACCAGGTTGCTGGGTAGATGCATGACCTTGGGCTGTTAAAGTTGATGAATGCAAAGTTTAGGCTGTCCAACTTGAAATGTAAATAACATATGCCGACCAGGCTGTTGGACGAATGCATGACCTTGGGCTGTTAAAGTTGATGAATGCAAAGTTGGGCTATCAACCTGAAAATATAGATGAATGATCCTAGGTTGCTAGGAATCATAGAATGTAATGTAAGGTTTGGGTTGCCAGAATTAAAAACATAAATAAACAGATAACGACCAGACTGCTGGACGGATGCATAACCTTGTGTTGCCAAGATTGATGAATGCAATGTTTAGGCCGCCAAATTTGAAAAAGTAAATAAACATATGCCGTTCAGGTTGTTGAACGGATGCATGACCTTGCGTTGTCAAGGTTGATGAATGCAAAGTTGGGCTGCCAACTTGAAAATATAAATGAATGATCCTGAGCTGCCAAGAATTATAGAATGTAATGCAAGGTCTGAGCTGCCAGACTTGAAAATGTAAATAAACATATGCCGTTTAGGCTGCTGAACGGACGCATGACCTTAGGCTGCCAAAGTTGATGAATGCAAAGTTTGGACTGCCAAACTTGAAAAAGTAAATAAACATATGCCGTTTAGGCTGTTAAACAGATGCATGACCTTGGGCTACCAAGGTTGACGAATGCAAAGTTGAGCTGCCAACTTGAAAATCTAAATGAATGATCTTGGGCTGCCAGGAATCATAGAATGCAATGCAAGGTCTGGACTGCTAGACTTGAAAATGTAAACAAACAGATGCTGACCAGACTGTTGGACGGATGCATGACCTTGGGCTGTTAAAGTTAATGAATGCAATGTTTGGGCTGCCAAACTTGAAAAAATAAATGACAAATGCATAATGACATAAGAAGAACAAGGATGCTGAAGTAAGATGACTGAACATGCAATTGGAACGACATGGTATCTAATGTTGCAAACATAATTAATGAAAATTAAAAATGAAAATAAAGACGGTACCCAATGTAGAGGATTGAGCCTATTGCAAATTAGAAATAAAAATCAGTACCCAACGCTAAGATTGAGCCTACCGAGAATTGAAATAAAGATGGTACCCAATGTTGACAATTGAGTCTACTGCGAGCTGAAAATGAAAATGGTACCCAATGCTATTGATTGAGCCTACCGCATACTAAAAATGAAAATTGGTACTCAATCCAAGGTTGAGCCTACCGAGAACTAAAAATAAAGACGGTATCCAATGCTAACGAATGAGCCTACCGACAACTGAAAATAAAAACGGTACCCAATGCTGACGATTAAGCCTACCACAAACTAAAAATAAAGACAGTACCTAATGCAAGGATTGAGCCTACCGAGAATTGAAAATAAAAATTGGTACCCAATGCAAGGATTGAGCTTATCGAGAGCTGAAAATAAAGACGGTACTCAGTGCTAACGATTGAGCCTACCGTGAATTGAAAATAAAGACGGAAAAGTGCGAACACAATATGCGAACTACTAAATACATTAAAACACCGTGCAATATGCTGGACAAATGCAAGACAATTACTAAATGAATGCAAATTTAGAAAAGTAAAACATGCTAATAGGGTTCGGGCTACCGAACGAATGCATAAATGCATGAATAAAAATGCAGAATTTGAGTTGCCAGACTAAAATAAGTAGAAATTAAGACCTAACGGACGAGTTGGGATTTAATGGAAATGTAAACCCAACAGATGAGTTGGGGCCCAATGGACAAGTTGGGACTTAACAAAAATTAAAATGTGCGAAATGCTGAACGAAATCATGCTAAACAATCACTAAACAAGTGTCGATTTGAAAATGTAAGACATGATGGTGTAGCATAGGCTACTAGACAAAATGCATGAATGCATGATCCTAAAGTGATGAATGAAATGCTATGTCTGGATTGCTGCGTAAAATATACATGATAAGGTCCGGGTTGCTGGACAAAATGCATAGAGAAATGACCTAGGAAAACTTAAAACAATCATTGAATATTGCATCCAAATCAAATCAATAATCAAAATTTTTCAAAAAAAATTTTTTGCCCCAGTGTTTGGCATGAAACCAATTTGAAATCACTCTTTTCAAAATTTGGCGCTCTGTAAAACATCAAAATTCATTTCAAGCTGATTTTTTAAAAAATTTTCCCTAATATAAATCGATTTTTTACAAGTTTTGTTAAAAGCATAGAGCATCAAAATCAATCTTGAACTCAAATTTTTCAAAAATTTTGCCACAGTGTCGATTTTTGAAATCAATATTTAAATTGAATCGTGCCCTTAATTAAACTCTCATTAACTTTAAAAAAAATTGCCACAGTTTTTATTCTTGACGAATGCCTCAACTGAAAATGGTGTGATTGTACCTGCAAAAAGAGCAAAACACCAGCAATAACAATAGTGATACCACCACTTGACGGTCCTTTGATTCTACAAGTACATATAAACATGAGGATTGCCATCTTGAATCTTTGAAACAGTCTCTTGCTTTACTTTATACAAGTCTCCCGAATTCAGTGGATTCTGATTCATGACTCAGATCAAATCTCCCAAAATAGTTTTTCAATTCATGTATGCCTCTACTTTCCAATAAATTTAGGATTGCCTTTGCTTTTATTCAAATTCAAACAAAATAAATGTCAAATTTTTCAAAACCAAAATTGGTCTAAAAATGCTTCACATGCAATAATGTAAGAGAAATTCTGTACAATAAATAACACGAAATACGCAAGGACTAAATAAAATACAATTAAATGAAAGATTTTTCAAAAAATTGATTTTGAAATGACGGCTTAAAAGATGCCTTTTGATTTTTGGATATCATTCCCATTTGAATTCTAATATTGCCACAAAATGATCAATACAGACTAAAAACCTTAAGCAACTGCAGTATCAACTTTCCAAAACAGCCAATACTGGCACATTGACTTTTCAAACCTGTGAGCCTTTAGCTATAGTATTTACCCAATTGCAATGCCATTTCGGATTTTCAACTTCGTAGGAAGAAATGAAAAGGAACGACAATGTCCAGACATTGAAATGGTCTTTCCCTTTTCATTAAAGTAGACTAACACTTGGAAAAGCGTTTGGCATCAGTAAGGCAATCCTCCCTTGTTGATTTGGGGATAGATATATTAACATTATCTACCACATTTGATTTGCAAATTTTCATTTAAAAAATCATCATAAAATGAAGACGGAGGATGGTAACATTATCAGCTTTTGAAATGGGGTCAGATAATATGCTGAAAATGTTGAGGTTAGAAAGCAAAAATTATGAAGGGTTTAAACAACTTGAGGTCGCATTTGCAAAGAAATTTGTCCCTGTTTTGACAAATTTCACCTTTTTTTTCTTCAACATTTTTCATCCCAGTTTTGCCATTGGCTTTTAAGGTTCTTCTTTTCCTTTCTCTTTTCTAAAAAGAAAATTTGCCCCAATTTATTACTTTCTTTGGGGTTCCCTTTTTCTTTTGTCTCTTTTTTTCTCTTTTTTTTTCTTTTTTTTTGAAACACAAGTTGAAATAAAATTTGTCCTAGTGTGGGATGAAATACCACAAAACTATCCCAGTGTGGAAGGGGTGCGACCTTCAAGTAGGTTATCAAATGAAAACCACATATTCTGGAGGCTCAAAGGGTAAACTAGAGAAGAAAATGTTTTTTTTTTTTTTGAAAAAGAAAGATGGCCCAGCTTTGATCTGTCTCTTTTGCAACAAATTTTAAGAGAAAATTTACTAAATGAAATGAGAAAGTCCTTTATGGTGTCTGAACTAATGATCGAGGGAAATATCGACCATCCACTTTTGCTAGAACGCGGTAATGCTTTTGCTCTTTTTCTTTCTAGATGAGAGAGATCATGCTTCAACTGATCTAAACTTTATTCAAATATGATTAACCTGCAAAAATCCCAAAGGCTTGTGTGTCAATCCACTCAAAATTATTTCTGCCTGAAATTTCTAAATTTGAATGAAAAATATAATGAAAATGAGTCAAATTCACACCAAAACAAGCAACTCAGAAGCATAATTTTGACATTTGTCAATTCTCCCACACTTAAATCATTGCTTGTCCTCGAATTATTTGAAAAATGCAAGATCAACTAATGATTTAATCATTGAAATTATATGTGCATTCTAAAATGTATTTCCTCAAGATTGAGTAAATAATCATTATATAATTTATTATCTTATCTTTAATACTCATAATATCAAACAAAGGAGAAGGAATTATATCACAATCAAGCAAGTTCAACATAATTTCTTCGCTTTACCGAATTTCACAAACAAATGAATTATATGATCAGTAAAAAAAGTAATACATGTCTATGATCAATTTATTTTTCGCTTGAGGGGGTTTTATTCTAGTGAACTAATCACTCAACATACGAGAGTGTCTTTTGATGCAAAAACCAACATTGGCTGTGAAGGTTCCCAGTTACTCAACACCTCAATGTTTAAGCAAATAGCAAAAACTATATTTGAGAAGTAAAATTGCCTTTTTACGCAAGAATCGACATTGGTTAAATAAAGACCCCTGGTTACTCAACAATTTATTTACTCAAATTTGCAATGCATTACTCATAATTCAAGTACCGTTTGATGCGAAAGCCAACATTTTTGGATAAAGACTCCTGGTTACCAAGCACGAGAACCATTTGAGTAGAAAAAAGCTATATCATCCTTTTTCTTTCTTTTTCTTTTTCTTTTATTATTATTTTTTTCATTCACTTTTTTAAAAATTCCCCATAATAACTTTTGCATCATAGATTACATGATTGCACTAATTGATCATAATCAACCTTTAACACGTGAAATTAAGTAAAGAAGAGAAATTTTCTTCAAACATGCAAAATTTAGACATAATTCCAACAACTTTACAAGATATACTTTCTATAAGAACAAAATCCCAAACCACATAATAATCATTTCTTAGTACTTCAAAAAAGCATTTTCCAAAGCACATAAAGTAATTTCAACAAGCAGAGGAATTAGACAAAAATCACGATTGCTAGCAATAACTCACAAGCATGTGACATCACTTTATTTTAATCTTACAACAACTTGTACAACGCATTCCAAAGCTAAATAAGACATTGTGGATATGAAACAATAACTCCCCTTGTGAAATGGTTGAAATCATATGCTCTGCATGTTTATTCCTTTTGGTGTGCTTGAATTCTTCAAACATTCATCCAAACTTTCTTGGTGAAGATTGATAAACATTTTTAAGGTCTCTGGAGTAAAAGCGCATCTTGCCCTAGCTCCTTAACCTATTTCTTGGTGCCAATAATTGTAGCTTTCTTTCTCTTTCAGGTTAAGCTGGGATTCCATTTTGTACCATTCAGATTCCTTAACACAAAATCCAATTTCCTTTTCGGTGTCATTCTAATTCTCCCTTGCAATTTGCATTATTTTGGAATAAAAAAGATACCGAAGTGGCAATTATCAGTTTCAAATAAGATGACATCTGAAGACCATGGGCATTTATTTTCACCATCAAAAGATACAAGAAAAATATCTTTCTTTTCATTCAATTTGAGCTTACATTCACTCATCAAAAGAGAAACTTTACAATGACACAAACCTAACATTAGGCTTTGAGAAATATGTGACTTATTTCGAGGCCTCATCAAAGAATTATTTGTTCAATATAACAAAAAAATTTGAAGAAAGTTCTTTTTAAAAGTTAAATGCAAAATGTGAAGGGAAAATCTAATACCACAAACAATTTAGAGAAAGTAGCTTGTTTAGCGTTTCATCTGAGAATGAATTTTGAACATAAGGAAATTTTAAATTTATTGGAAGAAAGCCATTATTAACATCCAAATTATTGCTCTTCTTATTACATCTAATAATGAACTATTGTCCATTATGAAATACAATTTCATTCATCCCACTAGGCATCCTACTCAAACTCATTTATCTAGTCCCTCGCACTATCAATTCTAAAATTGGTTTCCCTACGATCCCTTAAATAACTAGAAAAGAGCATTCGTGTTTTTATGGTACGGTGAATGTCAATTGTATGGCACTTCACTTGAGTAAAACTACGATTTAAAAGAAACACTTGAATGTAAAAATTGAATATTTATCAGATGTCTTTTAAAATTTACTGCCTCCGTTGGTGGACCTGCAAAAATAAAATCATAATTAGCATGTGTAAAAGCAAAAACGGATGCATGTCTTAGGGGGAGCCCTTATTGTGTCAAGGGTAGGCTTAGTATGAAATGCAATCCTTTAGGGTGAGACCCCCCTTTGAAACGAAGATGCGCCAAATCTGCTAGGAAGAAATGCCTCCATTCTACTCGTATGCCTTACCTAGGGTCTCACCCACCAGGATAGTACTGAAAATATAAACATGTATGTCTTTTTAGGGTTATAAACCAAAGACCAAAGGACGGCTCTCCTATAATGGGATTCCCGAAATGGCATTCCCTCTAGGGTTTATGCATGATTCCAATTTATTAAAGCAAGTTAAAATATGCAAAATGCAAAAATTTTGAAAGGCATCTTAAAGATTTCTAATCTAATAATGATACAGAACTTCTTTGGGAAAGATGGAACATGAATTGCACAAAAGATTATTGACTTCAAATTTATTTGATTGAAAAATCGAGCCTCAAGAGATTATGGAACACAACATTGAAAGAAAGTAAAAAATCGTGACTTTATCTAGAAATATACAAGTCAAAATGCTAGTTTATTAAAGTCAAATGAAATATGTGCTAAAATCACTTTTTGTGTCATGTGGGATGGGAGGGTGGGGATTACGGTAAAAACGACGCATTAATTTCTTTGAAACAAGGATAGATGCAAACTGTGCAAAAGTTTGACACTTGGGTACATTTATTGATTCTGGAAAAATTTAGTTCGGACAAAACTGACAAGTACATCTAGGATGTGTAAACTTGGAAAAGATCTGAAATTACACCTTTTATTTAGGAATATACAAGCCAAAAATCAGATTTTCGGGCACATTTTTAAAAACCTACAACGATTGAACCCTTGTACTTTTCTAAAATTTTATGAAAATCCCATTTCCATCTTTCTCAAAGAAATTAATTATGAAAACGAAATCTAAACGTGCCAAAATAGGGTTGGCTTTCTACGAGAGCACCATGCCAAGGCTCTTTATTCTATGGTTGTGAATGCGATCAAAGAATAAAAGAGAGTGCGTTAGCTTATTTAACAAATATCACATAACATACTGATAAAGCAAATAGCAGAATATAGTACAACAGAAAAAAATAAAGGGGGTAGATTCCCTCCTCTTGTACCTGGTGTACCTAATAGAGTAAGGCTGACTCTACCCTAGGCTTATTCTACATGGATGCATGAGGTTGGGTTCACTAATTCATCTAGACTCGATTGGGCTATTGGTTCCCAAGCCTTCAGACCTAAGGGTAAGAGTCATCGATCCCAAAGCCCTTGGTCGGTGGCTTGAGTGATCCCTCAGACACTGCTACGTGCACATCGTGCCCCGGCCATGTGTCCGAGTGGATCTATTCTTTGAAGCCCAAATATCTAGGCTTGTGGACTCAAGCCGAGAGTTCGGTGATCTCCTAAACATGATCATGTGTACATCGTGCCACGATCACACATCCAATTAGATCAAGCCTGCGATACGACTTAAGGCTCTCAAACCTTTAGACTTAAGGACCCAAAAGTAATAAATCTGTCAATTCCAGGGGTCCCGGTCGGTGGTTTGAGTGATCCCCTAGACACCACTACATGCATGAATGCGATGGCCGCATGTCTAGGTAGATCGATCCAGGTCCTAAAGGGATGGGTGGGTGGCAACCACCAAAAAGAGAAAAAGGGTAAAAAACATCGAATGCACATATGTAGTGCTCCTTATGAGAGGAGGGAATATAATATTAACACGCGTGGATTCTAAGGGTGACTGACCCCTTCCCCAAATGCAAGCGTGGTCAAATAACAAAGATAATTAAATCATACATCACATAAACAAGAGACGAAGTGTGAGAAATGCAAAAACAACCCTAAAAACCTAAAAAACAAAAATGCAATCCTAACATCTAAACGCGATAGAATAGAAGGGTTAAATAAGGAAAAGGTGATTAAGCCTAGTGCTCAAATTCACTAGTGATTCCCCAGTGGAGTTGCCAAAATCTGTTGCATCCGAAAATCAATGGAAAGCACGGGTGGGGTCGTTGACTGTCGCACCCCGAAAAGGCGGTTCGGTCCGGTGACCCTTTTTGAAAGGAAAGGTTTTGGAAAAACTGTGCGAGTGTGAGAAAGAATCGGGTTTATAGTAAAAAAAAGTGTTATTTAGAAAAAAAATGATATTTTAAAAGAAAATAAGGCTGGGACTAAAAGTGCGACAGTTTTGGCCAACTAATTTTGAAAAAGGGTTTTATTTTAAGGAAATGGAGTCGCCACTTGGTATAGAGTAAGGGTGTACCAAGTCATCCAAAAAATCGTATAATCAAATAAAAATAAAAATTTTTAGAAAAAATATTGAAAACCCTTTTCCGACTCTGGTCTACGAAAAAACGAGAGAAGAAGGTCCGGGAGTCACATTTGAAGAAAGCGAAGGCAAAGGCTCGTGCCTAAGACACCCTTTCTACCTAGCCGAGGCTAGTTGTGAGGTTTAATCAAATTTTCCTAAATTAACCCTGAATTCTATCGTGTTCGGATGTATCTAAATGAATGCAAATCCTAAATCTAAATATGGTATCGAGAGAGTCGAAATGTTTCGTCGAGGCTTGGTCAAGATTATCGCATTAATTGCGAAACCCGAGTCGAGACCTTGAGGGAGTCACGAGTATGAATGCAAAAATGAAATACAAAAAGAAAAGAAAATAGTAATATAGACAATAAGTGGTTGAAGAAAGTGGGGATGCATCATAATGGGTATGGGGGACTAATAACTCGTGACTGAATGTTCTTACTTATGGAGGGGGGAACAACATGTACGCCACCACTTCCCACGTAAGTAGGCGACTATTTCTAGTCGGATCACACAAATGTCCTAAAAGTCTAAGTGAAAATGCAACGTAAATGTCATGCACTGTCAAGTACTTAAAAATAGATAATAATGATGATTATATACATATATAAAAATCATGCAAAATGAAGGAAAACTAAAAAGGGAATAGTGTGTGAAATGATGTAAAATGCACACGAGTGCACCTAACATTAAAATGCCCTAAGGGTCTAGCATTGGACTAGCCCTTTCTAGGGATTCCCATTAGTGTTGGACTGGTGGGGAAATGATAAAGCCACAACTAGCATTGAACTAGTGTGGTGACGAAATAATAAGAACTAATAAAATATAAATCAAAATAATAAAACATAAATTGAAAACAAATAAACATATAATGACATATAAAAGCACGTAGGAGCACATAACATTTAAACATAATATCTAGATGCAAAATCCTACAGAAAGCGATAGAACATATAAGCACGCAAGCACACAAAAGAACATAAACCCTAACTATCACACCGGGGCAATTCAACTTACAATTTGAGGGGGAATAAATAAAAATGACCTATCTATTACATTTCCTATCTAAATACACAAATATTTGTTAAAATATGAGAGAAAAATAATCTAACTATGACATTGGCTATCTAAATACAAAATATAGGCCAAAATAACGGAAATCGTGATCTAACTATTACATTTGTGCCAAATAATGCAATTCAAAATGAAATAATATAAAATAAATAAATACGTAAAAGTATGTATAGACAAAAAACATATGAACAAAATGCATAAAAATCACATCAGAGCACATTGGAGTACATAAGGAAGCAATTAAAGGCTACGAAAATACCTCTTCTTGAAGACCCAATACAAATACTAATCAAAATGAACAAACAAGTCAAGGAACCTCGATATGAACAATTAAAGCCCAAAATATGTAATTATTGACAAATTGAGGTAAAATGTGAGTTCTAGTAACTAAGGAGACTAAAAAATAAAATTCTATAAAGCTTAAGGGGGATAATTGAAATTCATGTAAGTCTAAGGGGTGCAATTGAAAATTAAAGCAAAATGCGGGGCAAAAAGTAATTCCAGCAAACTTGGGTGCTAAATTGCAAGGATAGAGGACCTAATTGAGAGAAAGTAAACATAGATGGGGCAGTCCATAATTAATGAAGACAATTGCATAAAATAAAAGGAACTCAAGGGGCATTGTGAAAACTATCAACTTCTGGGGGGTTTAAAGTTCAAACAATATCCATTTTTATAATAAAGTACCCAAACAAATCGTTAATATCAAACTAGATACAAACTGAACATATTAATTAAATTAACTTAATTAACCAGGTTAATTACCAAATTAAAACTAAAATAAAACAAACCAAGAGAAGATAAGCGAGTGATTAACCAAAATTGACAAAATAATTAAAACCTTAAAAAGACAAATCCCCAATTTTCAAATTTCTCTCATCTTCCTCTCTCTCTTTGCCCGTCTTTTTTCTTCTCTCAGATTTTTTGCTCTCTATTTCCCTTTCTCTCTTCCATTTAGTCTTCTTCTTTCTTCAGACTCCATTCTCTCTCTCTCTCTCTCTCTCTCTCTCTCTCTCTCTCTCTCTTCTTCTTCTTCTTCTTCTTCCTCTCTCGTTTCCCTGGTCTTTGTTGCTCTCTTTTATTTCTTATTCTCTCCAGCTCTCTTCTTTCTCTATTCTTCGCCTATTTATCTCACCATCTCTCACTCTCTCTTCTTTCTCTCTTTTCTTCCTACTTCTCTCCATTTCTCTCTTCCTGCTTCTCCAACTGTCCTCACTGTTTCTTTTTCTCTCTTTCTTTGGTAACCACGCGCCTTCTCTTAAGATTTCAATAATTAATAGCTAAAGATGCATAGAGAGAGAGAGAGAGAGAGAGATTTCACCTCATCTGAGATGCAACGCTATGACTATTTTGTTGAGGAGGTGGGCTGTGAAGGTCCAACTGGAGCAGATGGGTTGCTGCGGTTGTTGTTCCTAGTGATGGCAGCGGCACCGATGTTTGTCCAGTGATGAGGATGCAGTTTGAAAACGGCTGAATTGATGCCTGTTGTTGCAGTTTTTTGGAGCTGTTGTTTGCTGTGATGGTGGATGTTGGACAGCTATAGTGAGGGCCGTGGGCTCTGTTGGACAGGTTAAACGCTATGAGGAAATTGGGCTGAAGAAGTTGACGATGGTGAGAATTGATTGCTATTTGGATACTAATGGTGGTTTGGTGACTGGCGGTGGTGGTCTGATGGTTGTAGGGCTGTAGAACTGGTGCTATGAAAGGACGAAACAAGGGCTGCTGGTGAAGGAAGACAAGCTGATGACTTGGTTTTTCTGGCTTTGGTCCAACCGGAAGGGAAAGGTGAAGATTTTGGGGTTTATATATGGTTGTTGATTGCTGTTTTTGCAGGTTTGTGGTGGCTCATGATTGAAGTGGCTATAAGCTAGGGGTTGCTTTAGGATACTGGATGTTTGGGGGGCCTGTTTTGGGTGTGAAGGGGCTAAATTGGAGCTGGCCTGCTGATGGGTTTGATGGATTGAGAGGGGTTGTCATGGCTGTTTGTTGGCGAATAGATGTGGAGCCTGGAGAAGGCAGTGGCGTTGAGCTTCGAGGGTGGTGATTGCTCGTGAACTGGGAGTTGTGATGTGGATTGAGGGGTTGTTTGTGGCAGTGAATTGGGGTCTTGGTGGCTGATTGGAGGGTGGATTGAATCTGAAGGCAATTAGATTGTGAAGAATGTATGTGCTTGTATGTGGGTTTAGTGAGTGAATGTGTGTGTTTTGATTATGTGTGAAATTCTGGCTACTATATGTCTGTGTCTTTGTTTTTATGTACTCTTTGTGGATCTGTATGTAAACGTGTGAATTTTTGTGTGTTGAGAATGTGTTTGAATGTGTGTTTGTGGGGATTGAATGTGTACATTTGTGTGTCTGATGGTGTGTGTTTAGTGCGTGAATCTATGAGTGTATTGTTTGTGTTTGGATTTGTGTGAATGTGTGTGTAGTATGTGAAACTATTGTGTGTAAAATTGTGTATGCCTGTGTGTGTGTCGTGTGAATTGTGTGTTATTTAGGGAAGTGTGTGTTCTTGGTGTGTGGTGTGTGTTTGTTTGAAGATGTGCTTGGGATGTGGTGTGTATTCTTGGTATGTGTGTGAAAAGTTGAAGATGTGTGGTGTGTGTTCTAGGTGTTTTAGGTGTAGGCTTAAAGATACACTAATGTGTGTTCTAGGTGTCGGCTTGAAGATACACTAGTGTGTGTTTTAGGTGTTCATGGTGTGGGCTTGAAGATGCACTAGTATGTGTTCTAGGTGTTCTAGGTAAAAACATGAAGAAAAATGTAAGAAAAAGTATGTGTTTTTGGTATTCTTCGTGTAATAGATAAAATTAAAAACTAAAAACTATCTCCAAGCTTTTTTATTTCTCCCTTTTTTTTAACCCCCAAGTAGAGGTATTTATAGTGCAACAAAAAACTTATCTTCTAAGAAATAAATAAAAGACCAAAATGCCCCTGACGAACAAAATTACAACTTTACCCCTACCAAAAAAAATTAAAATCTATGTTCTCTTCCAAAAACACAAAAATGAAAAAATTAAGAAAAACGTAAATAATAAATTTATTAATAGCAATTCACCCTAAAAAAAAGTTACAAAAATTTAAAACATGCTTAAAAAACCTAAAATGAATTTGGGACCAAAAAATGGCAAAAAATATTCAGGAGGCGAAATGACTATTTTGCCCTTATACTGTCAAAATATATGAAAAATATCAGTTAGCCTCGAAAAATTACAAAAATTAAAAAATGAGCTTAAAATCTTAGAAAATGAATTTAACACTTAAAAATTGGTGAAAAATGCGTTTGCAATGTGAAATGACAAATTTGCCCCTAAACGCGGTATTTACAGAAAAATAGCGATCGTCCCCGAAAAAATAAAAAAAAATTTAGAAACATGCTTAAAAACTTGAAAAATAAATTTGGTACTAAAAAATGGGCGAAAATGGTATTCGTGAGGCAGAATTACCATTTTGCCCCTGTGTTGGCAAAATACAGAAAAATACCAGTTAAACCCGAAAAAATCACAGAAATTTAAAAAATACATATGAAATTACAAAATATGAATTTAAATATCCAAAACTAATGGAAAAACATTTATAGTTGAAAATTACTATTTTGCCCCTGAAATTATTGATTTTGTTCCCCCTTTTTTATTGAAAAATTAGAATTTGATCCAAAAAATATAAACATGCCCCCAATATTTGAAAAATAAATGGTGTGTCAAAATTTGGTATCTACAAACTCCATATTCTGTCGTGTTTGCATGTCTCTATATGAATGTGAATCCTAAGTCAAATGTAAATATCGAGAGGGTCAAAATATTCCGTCGATGCTTGGTCAGAATTATCGCATTAATTGCGAGACCCAAGTCGAGACCTCGAGGGAATTACGAGTTTAGATGCAAAATGAAATGCAGAAAGAAATGGAAAATAATATAGATAGTAAGTGCCAAAGAAAGTGGGGATGTAACATAACGGGTACGGGAAAATAATAACTCATGACTGATATTTTTCTACTCCCGGAGAAGAGAATGGCCTGTTAATCCACTCCTTCTCACATGAGTAGACAACTATTTCTATTCGGAGAACACAAAATGACCTAACTTCTAAGTGA
This sequence comes from Mitragyna speciosa, assembly GCA_024721245.1. Classification (NCBI taxonomy): domain Eukaryota; kingdom Viridiplantae; phylum Streptophyta; class Magnoliopsida; order Gentianales; family Rubiaceae; genus Mitragyna; species Mitragyna speciosa. Next base: position 15,701,280 of record CM045557.1, on the reverse strand, counting down.
AATGCAATCTAGATGTCATGCACTGTCAAATGCTAAAAATAGATAATGATAATAAAATATATACTAAAAATCATGGAAATATGAAAAACTCTAAAAAAGGCGAATGTGTTGTGAAATGAGATGACATGCACACGAGTGAAACTAGCACTAAAATACTTTAAGGGTCTAGCGTTGGACTAGCCCTTTCTAAGAATTTTCCACTAGCGTTGGACTAATGTGGAAGTGAGGAAAACCACAACTAGCGTTGAACTAGTGTGGTGACGGAATAACAAAATTGATAAAACATAAATCAAAGCAATAAAGCATGAATCGAAAGCAAATAAATATATAAAGACATATAAGAGCACATAGGAGCACACAATATGTAAACACAATATCTAGATGCGAAATTCTAAGAAAAGTGGTAAAACATATAAGCACACAAACACACAAAAACACATAAACCTTAACTATTACATCGGGGAATTAGCTACAATTTTAGGGGAGAAAAGTAAAACGATCTATCTATTACACTTGCTAAGTAACATAAAGTAAATAAATACGCGAAAAGCACGTAAAATAAAAACATGTGAAGAAAATGCATGATAAATCACATAGGGGCACAATTGAGCACATAAAGAAAAATTAACAAGTAATGGGGGTACCTTTTTGAAGACCCAGTACTAATACTTAAGAACACAAATAAACACGTCAATGTATCGCAATATAAATGAATAAAAGCGTAAAATATGTAAATATTGACAACTTGGGGCAAAATGTAAAGTCTAGCAACAAAGAGGACTGAAATAAAATTCTATAAACCTTAAGGGATAAAATTGAAAATTCTAACTAATGAAGGGGCCAAATAAAAATTTTACACAAATCTAAGGGGCAAAATGCAAATTAAAGTAAAATTGGGGACAAAAATAATAAATTCAAACAAGTGAAAGATGTAATTGCAATTAATTAGGATTCCATTAAAATAAACTAAAATCTGGGAGGCTAACTATAATTAATAAGGATTTAATTGATAGGAATTCAAAATTTTGGGGGACCAATCTATAAACAGCAAAGACTAAAAATGCAAAATCACTTTAAATAAATAAGGAAAAGCTAGAAAAATGATAAATTAACTCACTCAGTTAGCTAAAGTAGATATCTAGACTAAAGACATCACCCCAAATTAAATTGTAGACACCAAATTTTGACACACCTTTGGTAAAAATATGTGTGTTACTTCATTTAGGAGTACTTTTATTTTTCGGGGGTCGATTGCAATTTTTATACAAATTATGACTAATTAGTCGCATCGGGGGGGCAAAATGGTAATTTTAACTTGTAGACCCTTTTTATTTTATTTTATTTCTAAATTCATAATTTTTATGGTTTTATCATTTTTCTAAATTTTAAAGATTTTTCGAAGTCATTTAGTAATTATTTAAAAATTTGGTGTTTTTCAAGTTAAAAACGTGTTTTTCAATGCATCCCTTTTATTGGAATTTTGTGCGAAAGCTTTTGCATATACATTTCGTACATTTTATAGTTTTTTTGGTTTTTTGTTTTTTTGTAAAATTTTATGATTTTTAGAGGTAATTTCGTATATAATTTAAAAGAGTTTAACTGGTTTTTATTTTATTTTATTTTTTCATTTTTCTTTATTTTCTTGCAAATTTCACAAAAAAAAAAAAAAAAACCTGAGCAGCAATAGCGTTGTAGCTACTGCTGCTACCACTGCAATGGTTGCTAATCAGCCATGTTCTTACCTAAACACCATCATTTGACAGCCACCCTACATCACCAACTCCCCCTACATGCGTCATCTTCTTCCCAAGATTAATCACATCATCTTCTAGCTTTTCGTCCCTCCCAAAAGAAGCTCGAGGTGCAGTTAGATTAGACCGCTTAGGATTTCCAGCATTTCATTTCAAGTATTTATAAGTGTTTAGTTTTTTTTTTGCAATAAGTAATGTAAAGGGAGTAAGTACCCCTCATTTAAGTTTTATATTTTCATTCTTCAAATTGTATTAATAAGAGAGGTAAGGTCTATGTCCCCCTCTTATTTGTATCTGGTTTTATATTAATAAAATTAGGGGTGGCGTGTACGGGGTTTTTGCCAAAAAAAAAAAAAAATCACATCATCCTTCCCTTGCAATCCCTTCATCAGATTTTAGGGGATTTAATCAAATTTCTTTCTCACTTCATCATCATCACCCTACCTGCAATCTATAGACACCACTCCTTCTCCCTCTTGGTTCTCCTTCACTCACACAAACTCACTCATTTTTCTTTCCCTCCTGGTTTTCATTGCAATATAATTCACCATTATCTCAATTTCACCTCATAAACACACACTCATATTCACTCCACAACTCACTTGCACACAAACACAAAAACCGCAATCTCCCTCACAGACATTTTCCACCATCAGCTCACCCATCGTTCACCCTCCCTCTCCTTCCCTCATCTCCCTCACAGCAATCACATACTCTTGCACTCTCCTCACCACACCTACATAACACACAGAACACTTAACCAATTCACACAACTTCACTTCACCAGCACAAACCAACAATCACAGCACACATCTCAACTTTCACAACACACACTTCACACGCATCAAATTCACAACGCACCAGTTCACTGCAAACACACACTTCACACGCATCAAATTCACAACACACTGCACGTTCACGCATTCAAACACAAACCTGCACATTTACAAACACACAGCCACATTCACACACTATTCTCACACACAACATTCAAATACACACGCACACAAGCACGCATCAAGTCTGCCAACAACCATTAGTCCGCCTCCCTACTCCACCAAATCAATAACAAAAATAGTAAAAATCATCAGTGCCACTAGGTTTCACCAATTTCTCTGCAAAAACAGGTAATAATGCACAACCCTTCCTTCCTTTTTCCTTTTAATTGGCATTAGTTGTTTCGATTTCATTTATGGAATTTGAGTTAGAAATTTGAGAATTCAGCAGAAATCTATGAAATCTTAGGAACCCATTTAATTAACTGATTTGGTGGGAATAAAAAAATTGATTGTGGGAAGGGAGGGGGCTACTTCGGTTGAAGAAAAATGATCTTGGACAGAGAAGTGAAAAATCAAGAGAGGAAAGTGAAATTGCAGGTTGAAGATAGAGGGAAGAAAAGAACAGGAGAGAGAGGAGGAGAGACAAGAGAGGAACAGAGAGAGAGAGAGAGAGAAGAGAGCTGGACAAAGAGAGTGAGATAGAGAGACGAGAGAGTAAGAGAGGGACTGGGAGAGAGAATTCGAGAGAGAAAGAGAGAGAACGAACCAGAAGAGAAAGAGAGATAGAGAAAAGAGGAGAAATCTGGAAAAGGAAAGAAGAAAAGAAAGAAAAGAGAGAAAAGAAGAAGAAAAAGAAAGAGAAAAAAGGGGAGAAAAATCGGCAAAAAAAAAAAAAAAGAGTGTCACCAAAACTACGTCGTTTTGACATAAAATGACGTAGTTTTGGTTATTTTCTTTTACTGATTTTTATTATTATTATTATTATTTTCAAATTAGATATTTATGTTTTACCCCCTTAGGTTCTTAGTTATTGTCATTATGCCCTTCAATATTTTTAGTTCCTTCATTTAAATCCTTGTTTATTTAAGTTGACCCCTTGAATTTATGTTTCCTTTCAATTATGTCCAAAATAATTACAATATGGTTTTAATATGTCTTGAAATTGCATTTTCACTCTTGAATATTGCTGAAAATTGTATTTTCACTCTCAAATGTTGCTGTAATTTATATTTTTTGCCCCAAAGTAGCTAGAACTTGCATTTTAGCCCTTGAATGTTGCTGGAAATTTGATTTAGACCCTCCCCTACTTGCTGGAATTTCTATTTAGTCCCTTTGAATTGCTGGAAATCCATTTTCTGGTACTTATGTCTTGTTGAAATTACGTTTTACCGCCTAGGTTTGTTATAGTTTGCATTTTACTCCCTAAGTTTGCTAGAAATTGCATTTTTACCTTGAATGTTTTCTGAAATTACATTTGTGGTCCTTAAATGTTGCTAGAAATTGTAAATTTGGTTCCTCACGTTGCTGAAAATTGCATTCTTGTCCCCCAACCTTGCTGAAATTTTATTTTTTGCCATTATGTTTTGCTGGAATTACATTTTTGCCTTTAAATATTGCTGGAAATTTTAATTTTTGTCATTATGCTTGCTAGAAATTATATTTTAGCCTTTAAATTTGTTGTAAATTATATTATTACTTTAAGTATTGTTTGAAATTGTAATTTTACACTTTTAGTTTGTTGTAAATTACATTTTTTACTCTAGAATGTTACTGAAAATTCCAATTTTAACCCAAAATTTTGAAAAAATTTTATCTTTGCTTAAAGAATTTTTTTTATTAAGTCCTTAAGACTTTTAATTATTTCTTTAAATTTTTTATTTTTATTTTATTTTATTAAATTTATAATTAATGTCCCAAAATTTGGTCCTTTTATCTAATCAATGCTTAAATTAGTTTCTTTGTACCTCTTTATATTATTTTGGTGTTTTTATTTATGTGTTAAAAGTTTAATTATATATTATTATATTTTCTTTATTTTAAATTAAATATATTTTCCCTAAATGTTAGTTGGTGCTTTGAATTTTTCGTTTGTTATTGTTATTATAATTCTCTTGTATTTTATCCCTTGATTATAGTGATTAATATTGTAATATTCACTTTATGATTTGTTTATCCAAAATAGTGGTACCATAATATGTTTGCTCATGTTGTTAGTATGTATACTGGTCATTCAAATAAGAGGTATTCCTATTACCCCTCAATTCTCTTTATGTGCTCCTATGTGATTTTCTTATGTGTTTTTCTATGTGTTGTTTTAATTTTCTTTTATGTTTGAGTATTTATCTACTTTTGTGCTTGTTTATTTATTTGAATTTGGTTTTAATTATTCAAAGAAATGTAATAGATAGGCGATATTTTATTTTAAAAAAATTTTGTATTTAGATAGTTAATGTAATAGATAGTTTATATTTTCATCTATTTAACAAAAGCTGTTTTTGTATTTTAGATAGAAAATGTAATAGATACGTTAGATAGGCTATTTTTCTTATCTTTCCCCATTTAGATTGTAATTAGGCTTTTTCCTAGTGTAATATTTAGGGCTTTTGTGTGCTATGTGCTTATGTGTTTTACTTGCTTTCCCTAAGACTTTGGATCTAGAATGTCATGCTTATGTGTTATGTGCTTCTATGTGCTATTGCTTGCTTCTATGTGCTTACTTCTTTAATTTATGTTTGTTATTATTTATCACTTTGCTTTATTATGAAATATCTGTATCATCGCCACACTAGTCCAATGCTAGTTGTGATTCATTCTTGTTTCCTCGTTAGTCCAACGCTAATGAGGAATTTATAGAAAACGGGCTAATCCAATGCTAGACCCTTAGGCTCCTTAAACATTAGTTTCATTTGCATGAAATTCATGTCATTCACATGTATCATTTTCTATTTTTAGGATCTTATTCTATTTTACGTGTCATTTTCCCTTATATTATCCCTCTTCCTATAAATATATAATGCATGACATTTAGATTATATTTCATATAGAATTTTAGGATTTAAATAGATCATTTGCTTGCTTAGGTTAGGAAGAGTCAACCCTTCGAACATGGAAATAGCAAATATGGTTTTTGTAACCTTAGTACGCTATTTACCCCTCTGTAAGAAGGAACACATTTGTCATGAGTTTTTGTCCCCTGTACCCGTCATGTTGCATACCCACATTTTTTCTTCACTTACTATATATTATTATTTTCTTTTCTTTTTGCATCAAATTTTGCATAGATACTCGTGACTCTTTCGAGGTCTCATTTTGGATTACGCAATTAATGCGTTTATTCTAATTAAATCTCGAAGGGACATTTCGCCCCGCTTGACATCTCTTTTGGGTCTAGATTTGCATCCATACAGTTACATCCAAATATGATAGAATTTACAGTTATATTAGGTAAATTTGGACTAAACATCGCAACTAGTTCGGCTAGGTTGAAAGGGTGCCTTAAGCGTGAGCCTTTGCCTTCCCTTTCTTCAACTATGACTCCCGAACCTTTTTCTCTTGTTTTCAAAGACCTGGAATTGTCTTAAAAAGGGTTTTCTTGTTTTTCTTACATTTTTCCCAAAAAATCATTTTTTAAATAAATCATTCTTGATTTTCTTACCTTTTATAAAATATTTTCTGGTGACTTGGTACACCAAAACTCAATACCAAGTGGCGACTCCGTTTTTCACTAAAAATCCTTTTTAGACTCTATTTTCGGGCCCAAAATTGTCACATTTTCAAAGTCCCATTTAGGCCATTTTCTTTTCTTTTTGTTTTAAAATAAAGCATTTTTCTAAAAAATCACATTTTTTGTCAAACAGCCTTTTTTTTTTCCAAAATAAAGCAATTTTCAAAACATCATTTTTACAAAACCAACTCTCTTTTTTCTCACACTTATAACATCTTTTTTCCATCTCTTGAAAAATGGGGCGCGACAGCTGGTGCCTCCACTGGGGAATCACTAGTGAGTCTGAGCACTAGGTTTAGTTATCTTTTCCTTCTCTAACTCTTTCATTTTATCGCATTTGGATGGTTAGGATTGCATTTTTTTAGGATTTTCTTTATATTTCACATACGCCTCTCGCTTCTATGTAATGTATGGTTCATTTGTTGGTGATGTGTGTTCGTATCGCATTTGCATTTGGGGAAGGGTTTAGTCATCCTTAGAGCCTTTCGCGTGTTTAACAATATTATTCCCTCCTCTCAAAGGAGCACCATCATACGTGCATACGATTATTTTAACCCTTTTTCTCTTTTTTGTGGTTGTCACCCACCCATCCCTAATTAGGATTAGGATTGATCTACTTAGACATGTGAGCGTGGCACGATGTGGACGTAACCATGTTTGGGAGATCACCCAAACTCTCAGTTTAAGTCCATAAGTCTAAAGATTCAGGCTTTAAGAATAGATTCACTTGGACATGCGGCCGGGGCACAATGTGCATGTAGCAGTGTCTGGGGGATCACTCGAACCACCGACCAAGGGCTTTGGGATTGATGACCCTTACCCTTAGGTTTGAAGGCTTGGAAACCGACAACCTAATCGAGTCTAGATGCATTAGTGAGCCTAACCTCATGCATCCATATAGAATAAGCCTAGGATAGAGTCAGCCTTACTCTATCAGGTACACCAGGCACGAGAGGAGGGAATCCACCCCCTTTTATTTTTTCTGTTGTACTTTTTATTACTATTTGCTTTATCATTGTGTTATGTGATATTTGTTGAAAAAACTAATGCATTTTCTTTTGTTTTTTTATTGCATTCACAACCGTAGAACAAAGAGCCCTGGCACGGTGCTCTTGTAGGAAACTGACCCACTTTTGACATGTTTATATTTTCATCTTACAAGTTCATTTCTTTCTAGAAAAATAGATATATGATATCTATAAGTTTTTCAAAAAATTTCATTTTTTGCAAACCAAAAGTACCTGAGGGTTCAATAATGCTAATTTTTATAAATCCCAAAAAATCTAATTTTTGACCTGTATGTACTGTGTTAAAGTTGCAAACCCGGATTTTTCTTTTAAGGCATTTTCTATTGTACATACCTATTTTGTAGTCAAATGCATAAATTTGAAGTCAGTAATCTTTTGTACAGTTTGTGGTCCGTCTTTTTCAAATAAATTGTGCATCATTATAGATAAAAAAAATTCCCTTATAACACTATCGTTTCAAAATTTTTGCATATTTTATCCTTCTTTAATAAATTGGCATCATACATTAACCCTAGAAGGGGATGCCATCTAGGGAAACCCATTTTAGGAATAAGCCAACCTTGTTTCTCATGGGTATATAACCCTTTTATGAGAATTGCACGTTTAAATTTTTTGTAAAACTCAAGAAGTAGGGCCTGTAAATAAGATATCTGATATGGGTGACATGCTACAGATGGACAGTCCACGACACATCTACTAGATGTTAGCAGTTCCATCTGAAGTCCAGAAATGGCCGACACTCCTTTCCTCTAGTGAAATCAATCAAGTGGCAGTTTTCTTAGGGCCAATTGGTGATTTTAAAGATATAGAGGCAGATGGACGCTTGACGGAAGCTTTGGTTCACTTATGGGACCCTAGTTGCTCAGCATTCAAGATCGGAGATCGAGAGATGACTATTACTATTGAAGAGGTATTCGGTTTGCTAAATTTGTCAATGAAACATACATCAATAGTGTTTCCAACTACTTCGGGAAAGGCCGAGTTCTGTTATTTTACTGGGTTAAAAGAATCTGTGATGCAAAGGTCAGATCAAAGCATAGATGTAAAATTCCTATTTGATAGGTTTGCAGCAAATGATAGGTTCGATAGACACATTGAAGACTTTTCATTTTCATCCAGTTTGGCGTGGGAGCATAAGAGGCCATTGGTATATGGTTCATAATGGCCGGCATCTATCTTTTTCTCAGGAGGGACAAGAAGATAGGCTTCAAGACCACCAAGCTCATAATTGATTTATTCTTCGGTATTGGAGGCCAAAAAGCTTCTATAGTACTAACGGTATTGGCAGACATATTTGTTTCATGTATGAATTGTCAAAGAGGGGAAAATTTCTTTCATGAATCAAACTGGATCCTGTATATATGGGCTATGGAACATTTCAAGAGACGCTCACCCGTCGCTGATAGTTTGCCACTGGTCGAATATAACTGGATTGTCATTCACCATAGGAGGGTTGATAAGAACGATAGACCGATGAACGCATCTGAATATTTGGATTTCTTGGAGACATTTCCAGAACAAAGAATTAGATGGGTATTAGATTGGACCGATTGCCTTAAGCCAGCATTACGTACAAAGTCATCAGACTTCATACCATTGTTGGGGACTCAGGGCATTGCTACTTACACACCAAAAAGGTTTCTCAGACAACTTGGACATGTTCAGAGCCTGCTACCCACACCCGAACTAGCCAATTTCACCATCAGTTTTGATAAAGGAATTTGTCCGAACCTTGTTCCAATGAAGACCCAAATCACTCCTGCTTGGGGCACATTATCCAATGATGAAAACATTGTCTATGACCCACAGTCCAAGAAAATAGGTTTGGTCACTCCTCAGTACGAAGATTGGTTTTGGAATCTCAAAGAGAATAGACCGCAAGTGGCACTATTCGAGGAAGTAAGAAAATTGGGCTATCATCGAGGCAAAAGATAAAGAAAACTTGCAACTAAGACAATTTGTGGAACTGAACAAGAAAATGGCAGAACGAAATAAAGAGTTGTACGAGCAATCAAGAGAGAAGAATCAAGAGTTAAAAAGGAAATGTAGTGATTTGTATGATGAAGCAGAACACATGAAAAATCCCTACTTTAGAGAATCAAAAGATGCTATGATAGATAGGTTAAAGAAGTTTAATGACCTTGTACACAGTCGTCTTTGAGAGATGATGTAGACAGTGCATTTTAAATTTTAGCTTTATTAATGAAAATTGTTTTTTTTTATTCGAAAGCACAGGTTTGGTAAATAGGCCCTGCTTCGATAGTGTTGCATCATGTTAGGCCTACCCTTGGCATAATAAGGGCACCTCCTAGGACATGCATCCGAATCATTTATATACTTGTTAATTTTAGTCTTTTTCTTTTTCTTTGTGAAATAAAATTGACAGTGACAATGATGATGGGACGACTAAACCTTCTTTCTTTCTAATGTACATTTCAGGTACTTGTAAAATATAGCCTCTTTTCACCGAAGCCCCATTCGTACGCAGTCCCGTACTAGACAGCTACATATAAACATGAGTGTTCCCGCTGAATCATTTGAAGGACCTGTTGGAAATCAATCTTCGGAATTAACAGCATTAAGGGTTCAGATGGATGAGATGTTGACTAAAATGAATAATATGACCGAGGAAATGTCTTCCCATAGTCAAATTATTGCCCACTTCATCAGTAACATAAACAACAACGGCTCTATTTCTATTGCACCCGTCACTCGGGAACCTCCGCAATCCCAATCTGATTTGAGCAAAAATGCCCTAGATGCAAATAATAATGTCTTAGTGATTCCAGTGCAAACTCCACTCCTCAATACCTAAAACACCCAGATGCTTCCTCCACCTCCAAACATTCAAAATCCTCAAATACCCGTTCCAGTTCCACCCAGCCCTAGACATACCCAAAATACTCTGAACCAACCCCAATACCCCCAACAAGTCAATCATTTTCCTCTGAACACTCAACCACCACCGATCCTCAATACAAATCAGTTTGTGCTAGACCCTGGATATCAAGTAGGAGTGGATCTGGAGCCTTATAATAGAGATGAGAATCCAAGCATGACAGAAAAAGCCTTGTTGTGAAGATTAGATAGGTTCGATGACTTCATCAAAGAAAGCCAAGGATTGAATCGGTACGACGATTTGAACTATGATGATTTTTGTATGTTTCCTGATACCCAGCTACCTCCAAAGTTCAAGGTACCAGAAATTTTCAAATACAATCGTGCTGGCGACCCCGTAGTGCACCTTAAGATGTTCTGCAACAAGTTGGGCAAACCGACCGGGGATGAGAAATTGCCAATGAGGTTGTTTGGGGAGAGTTTGGAAAAGGATGCATTAGAATGGTATTTAAAATTAGATTTTTCAAAGATCCGAAGCTGGATTGATCTATCCCGAGCATTTATCAAACAGTACAAGTTCAACTGTGATTTGGTACCTGATAGATTTTCCTTAGTGGAATTGAAGAAAAAACTTTCAGAAAGTTATGTAGCTTATGGGCAGTGTTGGCGAAGTGTGGCAGCTAAAGTAAATCCGCTAATTGATGAGAATGAAATGATAAAATTATTTATCGATGCCCAAGACCCGCCTTACTACCAGGCCATTGTAGGCTCAATTGAAAAGACCTTTGCCTAGGTTATTGAGCAGGCAGAAGCCATTGAAAGAGGGTAAAGAAAGGAAAGGTAGTGAACATGGCTGCTATGAAGATGCAAGTTGAATTGTTACAAAATGGTAACAATTTGAAGAAAGAAGTTGGGAAAAAGCCTGAGAAAAGAGAAGAGGAAATATCCTTTGTAATAAACCAAGGCCCAAATCCCAACTCCAGGTTCCAAAACAAGCCAAATTATCATTCTCAATACCCACAGTACCCTTAGTCGGCACATCCGTCACCTGTTTATCCCCAGTACTCTAAACCTGTTTTTAACACCCAAGCCCAATTAGCAAATGCCATACCATTTTACCTAAATACCCAACCCATGTTCCAAAACCCTCGACCTGCACTCCAAAATAATCCTCGCCCACCCGTGCAATTCCTTCCAAGGCCCGTTTATCCTAACACTTATGTTCCACCCAACCAACTTCAAGATGCTATGGGTCTGACGAACCCACCCCAAAAACGGGCTAGAACTTTCACTCCTCTTGGCCGCCCTCTGGATCAGATATATGAATAGTTGAGAGCAACGGGTAAACTTAGCACGATCCTTTAAAAAACTTTCCCTAATGGATTGCCTTGGGACTATGATCATCAAGCTGTTTGTACTTAATTCAGGAACTCGGGGACACCCTATAGCCAATTGCTAGACTTTGAAGCATAAAATTCAAGATATGATTGATGATAGAGAAATCGTAATAAGGAGAGGAAGAGGGGAAGCCCTAAATGTTGACAACAACCCTCTGCCTCAGCATGGGTCGACTGTTGGAATGATAACTTTAGATGAGAAATTTGAAGATCTTGCTAAACTGATAGTCTTAACTGAGGAAATAGTGAGGGTTACTGAAGCTGACTATAGACGAGTTAGAATGATGATGTCTAGTAAACAATTTATGAGCCAATACAAAGATGATATTTTGTGATACGATCCTAGAAGCCAAAGCTCAAGTTGATAAATGCATTCATATTGTTTCAGGAGTATCATTGAAGCAGAGGCCTTTGCCAACCCTTAATGGAGGCTTAAAAGCATCAAGAATGAATAAAAAGGGCAGGAAGAAGAGGCCATCAAAGATGAGGAAGAGTATGTTGGCGGATAGGAAACAAAAGAAGCCAAAAATGATTGCTAGTGGTGAGCCGTGGGCAGTGAAAGGCGAGATGTGGCTGCGGCTCGCTTCAGGATGCCCATGACTCAACATTGCAAAACCTTCTGATCAAGGCCGCGAGGAAGGCTAGGCCACGGCCTTCATTCGAAAGTTTGCGATTTCTTTTGTTTTACGCGTTTTTACTTAGTTTTTCACTTGTAATAGACTAGTTACTTTCCATATCAGTTGTTTAGGGTGTTTTTGTCTATATAACGCTAATTTCTATCATTGTTTTAGATAACGTTGATGTTGAATAAAACTTTGTGAGGTTTTTCCCTCTTTGGTTTTTTTTGTGAGGCTTGTGAATTCGACAAGTGATTCGTAAGTTCTTTTGATATCCTTGAGTTCTAACCAACGTATGGGGTTAGGGTTTGGGATCCTTTATCAATCTCGTTTCAATTCTTAGGTAGAATTGGGGTTAGGTTGTTTCTAGATACACAAGAGCGATCCTTTGGGGGGGGGGTTTACCTGTGGATTGCGTTCTTCACGAAGGTTTCTATTAGGTGATTAAGGAGGAGTCTTGGGGCGGATCGCATCAATTGGTATCAGAGCTTCTGGGTTCTGGGTATCAGGTGTATTCAATCCATCTCTTGAATTCCGATTCTTTGAGATTAGATATGTCTTTTTATCTTTGTTCTTTTTGTCAAATTCCTGCAGTAGTTCTTGTGTTTTCCCTATTGTATTTAATTAATTCCACCCTTAGGGTTTCCTATTGATTTGGGATCTTATGTCTTTGTGGTAATTCTTGTGGGTTTATTGTTACCTTGTAGTTGTTGTCGATCTAATTAAATATTTTGTAATATTTTCTCTAATTTCTACAAGTTTTGCGATATCCTTTGCATTCTTTGTGCTGTCTTTGCTTCAGGGCGTCTAAAAACCCTAGAAGATTCGTGTCTTTTGTACTTTTGTTGATTGGGTTATTGATTACTAATGATTTGTTGACTATTCGTTAATAAAAATCATCAAAAGTCTTATCCCATTGTAAAAAAAAAAAAAAAATTTGCGTCACTGTAGCGTTACTGCTTACTCGGTACTATTCATAAACACTGTTCATCTGAGTTACTATTCACCCAAAGTTTTTTTGTCCAATTTCTTATCTTGGGTTGTGAGTGTTAGTGTTGGGTAGTGTTCTTTTTGTAGAAATTCCTACCTTAGTCGAATCTTTACCCATTTTTTTCTTTCAATCCCTTTTATTTGTTCAAAATTCATCATGTCTAACGAAGGAGAATCTAAGGCATTTGACCTTAGAGATTTTGCTGAGACTATGAATGCTAGCATCCAGGGTATGAGGCAGACCATGGAAGCTATGTGTGAGTGAATGGAGAGGCGATGTCATTCACATTCGAGGTTAAGAAGTAGCCATAGAAGTCACTGAAGGAGATTACCGTTGACTGAATCCGGAGATTCTAATGATGAGATGGGGGCTGATAGGAGGCCTAGAAGAGGAGAACAGGCTCGTGATGGCAACATTGGGAGCATCAAAATGAAAATCGCAACCTTGCAGCCGGAGTGATCCAGAACAATACTTGGAATGGGAGTGAAAGGTAGAGCACGTATTTGACTGCTATCACTACGCAGAAGAAAGGAAGGTTAAGTTTGCTGCGGTGGAGTTCTCAGACTATGCTAGTGTATAGTGGGACTAGTTGACCACTACCAGACGGAGATGTGGAGAGCGACCTGTCCACACGTGGTTGGAGATGAAGACAATCATGCGGAAGAGGTTCGTACCTAATCACTACTACCGAGAGTTAGATCAGATGCTGCAGTCATTGACTCAAGGAAGTAGGAGTGTAGACGAGTACGCCAAGGACATAGAGATGGTGATGATTCGGGCCAATGTAGTGGAGGATCAAGAGGCCACAATGACGAGATTTTTGGCTGGCCTAAATCAAGATATTCTAGAGGTTGTTGAGTTGCAGTCCTATGTGGAGTTAGAGGACTTGGTTCAGAAGGCAGAGATTGTAGAAAAGCAACTCAAAGCGAGGAGGAGAGGTGGTTCAAGGTCTTCTTATGGGAAGACTGGCTGGTATGATAGAAGGGACAAAGATGAGAGGCCCAGAGACTTGAGCAAGCCAAAGGAGGGCATAGGTGATGGCAAAGGGCAAATGAAGGCACCTATGAGGACACGTGACATCCAGTGCTTCAAGTGCTAGGGACGTGGACACGTGGCATCCCAGTGTCCTAACACTAGGACTATGATCGTGTTGGATGGAGGAGGCATAGAGAGTGCTTTTTCAGATAATGAGAAGATGCCACCACTGGAGGGAGGAAGTGATGGTGAAGGTCCTATTAGCTGCGAACCTGATAAGAGAGAGCTTCTTTTCACAAGAAAAATTTCAAATGAGCATCCTAAGGAAGCTGGACCTGATGTGCAGAAAGAATCAATCTTCTATACTCGATGTTTCATTGGGGACAAGGTATGTGGCATTGCCGTTGATTCTGGTAGTTGTACTAATATTGTGAATTCATTGTTGTAGATGAGCTTGGTTTGAAAACAGTGAAGCATCCCAAGCCATATAGACTGCAGTGGGTGAGGAATAGTGGTGAATTGAAGGTGACCAAGAAAGTCGAGGTCGAGTTCACCATTGGAGCCTACAAAGATAAGGTTTTATGTGATGTGGCGCCTATGGGAGCATGTCACTTACTACTAGGACGTCCATGGTAATTTGATCGCAAGGTGATGTATAATGGGTTCCGCAATCAGTACTTGTTCACTTGGCATGGAAAAGGCATCACACATGTGCTATTGACACCGTTGGAAGCTCATAGGGACTATATGAAGCTGTCTAAGGAGCTTGAAGTTGCGAAGGGAAAGAAGAAGACAGTGAAGAAGGATCTTACTAATTCTTATTCTTCTCTTCCACACATTTCATCTATGCAATACATGATGCTCCCTTAGTTGGAGTCCTAAAGAAGCAAGATTCGAGGACGAATCTTCTTGAAGAAGAGGGGAATAATACGATCCTAGAAGCCAAAGTTCAAGCTGATAAATGCATTCATATTGTTTCAGGAGCATCATCGAAGCGGAGGCCTTTGCCAACCCTTAATGGAGGCTTAGAAGCATCAAGAATGGATAAAAAGGGCAGGAGGAAGAGGCCATCAAAGATGAGAAAGAGTACGTTGGCGGATAGAAAACAAAAGAAGCCAAAAATGATTGCTGATGGTGAGCCGTGGGCAGTGAAAGGCGAGATGTGGCCGCGGCTCGTTCAGGATGCCCATGGCTTAGCATTGCAAAACCTTCTGATCAAGGCCGCAAGGAAGGCCGTGCCGGGGCCTAGGCCGCGGCCTTCATCCGAAAGTTTGCAATTTCTTTTGTTTTACGCGTTTTTACTTAGTTTTTCACTTGTAATAGACTAGTTACTTTCCATATCAGTTGTTTAGGGTGTTTTTGCCTATATAACGCTAATTTCTATTATTGTTTTAGATAATGTTGATGTTGAATAAAATTTTGTGAGGTTTTTCCCTCTTTGGTTCACTTTGTGAGGCTTGTGAATTCGACGAGTGATTCGTGAGTCCTTTCGATATCCTTGAGTTCTAACCAACGTGTGGGGTTAGGGTTTGGGATCCTTTATCAATCTCGTTTCAATTCTTAGGTAGAATTGGGGTTAGGTTTTTTCTAGATACACGAGAACGATCCTTTGGGGAGGGTTGTCCTGTGGATTGCGTTCTTCACGAAGGTTGCCGTAAGGTGATTAAGGAGGAGTCTCGGGGCGGATCACATCAATGCCCCGAGACTCCTCCTTAATCACCTAACGGCAGCCTTCGTGAAGAACGCAATCCACAGGACAACCCTCCCCAAAGGATCGTTCTCGTGTATCTAGAAAAAACCTAACCCCAATTCTACCTAAGAATTGAAACGAGATTGATAAAGGATCCCAAACCCTAACCCCACACGTTGGTTAGAACTCAAGGATATCGAAAGAACTCACGAATCACTCGTCGAATTCACAAGCCTCACAAAGAGAACCAAAGAGGGAAAAACCTCACAAAGTTTTATTCAACATCAACCTTATCTAAAACAATGATAGAAATTAGCGTTATATAGGTAAAAACACCCTAAACAACTGATATGGAAAGTAACTAGTCTATTACAAGTGAAAAACTAAGTAAAAACGTGTAAAACAAAAGAAATCGCAAACTTTCGGATGAAGGCTGTAGACACCAAATTTTGACACACCGTCTATTTTCAAATATTGGGGACCTTTTTTATACTATTTGGAGTCAAATCCTGATTTTTGGGTAAAAATGAAGAAGTCAGCAATTTAGGAGGGCAGAATAGTAATTTTTTAATTATAAATATTTTTTCATTAATTTTGGAGGGTTTAAATTCATTTTTTGTACTTTTATATGCATTTTTTAATTTTGTGATTTTTTCGGATTCAGCTGGTATTTTTATGTATTTTCGCTAGCACAGGGGCAAAATGGTAATTTCACATCGCGAATACCACTTTCGCCCATTTTTGTGTACCAAACTTATTTTTTAAGTTTTCAAGCATGTTTTTAAATTTTCTTAACTTTTTTCAGGGTGAATTTCTATTAATAAATTTATTATTTACATTTTTTCTTAATTTTTTCTATTTTTGTGAGAGAATATAGATTTTTAATTTTTTTAAGGGTAAAGTTGTAATTTTGATAGTCAAGGGCATTTTGGTCTTTTAATCATTTCTTGGAGGTTAAGACTTGTGCACTATAAATATCTCCGTTTGGAGATTCAAAAAAGGGGAGAAAATAAAAAGTTTAGGGAGAGTTTTTTAGTTTTTTTTAGTTTTTAGTTTTTTCATTTCACCAAGAACACACACTTCTTTTTTTACACACATCTTCAAATTTTCACACACCACACTAAGAACACACACCACACATCTTCAAATTTTCACACACCACACCAAGAACACACACCACACATCTTCAGATGTTCACACACTACACCAAGAACACACATTCACTCTCTCTCACACACTACACACACTACTCACTCGCTTGTCTCACACACTACATACACTCGCACTCTCTCTCACACACTACTGATATCCCTTTCGCTACACTATGGATATTTAGGCAAGTGCACCTATCGTTTCCAGTAGTACAGTGTACAGGAGTACCGAGTGTCGTATCCCACAGGGACTATGTGAGTACTAGTATTAACCTTCTTTCTATTATCTAACCTCACAAAGTGAATGACGAATTAAATGAAAATACAAATTAGCTAAAACTAATTATCTAACTAAATGACAATATAGAATATAGTAGAGAGAATGGACAAAAGTAGAGGTGAATTTAGATGAAAAATTCCCCTAAACCAACATGCCAAGACTCTAACTTGATTAATGATTAACCCAATTTCTTAGACCCCAGAGTCCCTTATGTGAATTATATCCTTTCTCAAGTGAAACAATTCCTACCTTCTCGGTTGATTAATTGGAATCTCTTCTCAATTAAAACCCCTAAAAGATGCAATTTCTAATCAATGGACTCCATTTGTGGTTGAGCTTTAATCCTAAAACTCAACTTAGGAAGAACTCATGTAATCCTATCTCTAGCAATTCATTCAAGTTCTCTCTATTCATGAAGTGATCTAATCATATGTGCAATCTCTCGATATACCCATACAAAATCAACACTTGAATTGAAGGATGCATGCAAATCCCAATCCAAAACACAAATAAACTCATGAATAAATCTAAGAACAAAGTGGGTCTTTCATTAAATCAAGAATAAAATCATAGACATAAGAATCTAGGGTTCATCCCATCTAAATCATAAACAACTCAATTCATAATTACAAGAATAAAATTAACAAAAGACAAGAAAGAAAGAGAAAGCTCATTCTCATGCAGCCCTCTTGAATCCTCCCTTGCATCTTGATAAAATCTTCTTGCTTTCACCATTGAAGCCTTTGAGTTGTCCCTCTACTCTTGCTTTCTCCTCCCTACATCACTCTAGATGTGCAAAATATGTGTTTTTGAGGTGTGTGCGGCGTGTGTGTGTTTTCTCCCGAGTTAGGGTTCTCCCCCTCGTCAAATGGCCAGTTTAGCTGCTAAATACGCTGCAGATTCTGTGAAGAAACCGCGGCATAAACCGCGCGCGGGTTGTCGCGCGGGTTGTTCACTTAACTTCTGAATGGAAACCGCAGCACAACTCGCGCGCGGGTTGTCACGCGGTTTGTCTATGTCAGATTTGGCCTCAAAGGCAGCCGAATTAGCTTTTCCTTAAAACACAAAAGTTGTAGCCCCTTGAGATAGCTTTCCAAAACATCAAAAATCATGTCATTTAGAGCTTTGTAGCCAGAGATATACTCAAAATACTAAGAACTGGTCGGAACAGCCTTGCAGTGCAAATGTGCTTCAGTAACTTGGGATTTTGGCCATTGAAACGTGAGAACTGGACTTTGATGTCTCGTATGAATTGTAGAAAATTGTCTTAGCTTCAAAATACTTCAAGATTCATCCCAATCCAATGTCTCTAGCTCTAGATATGACCAAAACACTGAAATATGTCCAAGCTGCCAAACTGTTTCCATTCCAATTCTTCTTCGCCTATTTCTTCATTGCACTCCAATCAATTGAAATCGAGTTGAAGCTATCAAAACCCTACAAAATGGTGTAAAAACACTTTTAAATCATACATTTACACAATTTGGCATTAAAATCATAAAAGAGAAGAAATAGCTAAGAAATAGAGAAAAACTCATGGAAAACCCTAAAAACCTAACCTAAAAAAACTAGTTCACTTTAGCACTTATCAACTACTCACACTATAACACACAAAGATTCACACTCACACACTACACACACTACTCACGCACAGAGACACACACACTCATACAGTCCACAAACACACACACAAATAGCTTCACATACACAGTTCATTTCATCACAATCATAAACACACACAACACACACTGCTCACAAACAGGCTCACTTCACATACACCAACAAACAGCAAACACAGCAGAAACACACATCCACAATAATCATCAAACGGCCACAAATCAACCCCAAAAGGCCCAGCAATCAGGCACTATCCAAATACAACTATTACCAATACCCCAAACTCACCAGCACTCCCACACAGGACCACTGCCCAGACTCCCTGCTACCATCAATTTCCACCAATTTGCACGAAATTCACCAAAAATCCATCACCATAATCTTCACCAACTCACTAACAACCCATTAATCTCTCCTCCACCACACACCATTCATCACCCAAATCCACAACTCACAGCTACAAACCCACAGTTCCAGCCCCTACGCACCACCACCTCTGGTCATCGTCTATCTCCTCCTTTATGCCATCGCAGCTCCTTCCACTACCCTACCACCAAGTTCCGTATTCAACCACCAGCAACAGTTTCCCATCTGCAATTGCCCAAAACAGCCCCTACCATCACCACGAATCCACCTCCCCTCCAATTGCCCATAAACTACAATCGAAACCACATACAACCAGAAATTCAACTCACCCAACCTACAGTCAATACTCTGAATCCTAGACTGATTACATAGACAACTCCACCACACGGCCACAATCCACAGTCATTGCAATCCCATCTGTTCATTGATAAACCTTCAATCAATAGCTCAATAAACACCAATTCGCAACCAACATTGCCACTTCTTACCTGCAAAAGAAACAACCAAATAGCTAGAGTCTATCACCACAGACCCACTGCTACAACCCCAAAATCTTCCTGAAACCACTATCAGAACTAACCCTTGCCCACCCTTTGACCACACCAAGCCTTCAGCAGCGACTAATCTTCACCGTCACCAGACTGTGACCAGCAAGTGAGACTGCTCTTGCTCATCAATCACCCCTGATAACCAGCGACTTGTTTTCTCCGCTACCTGGAAATTTCGTCACCATCTCCATCAACCCATGGAGTCACCATTTTTCCCCAGATCCAGGCAAGATTTCCAGTCATTCTCCCTTTAATTTTTTATGAATCATTTGATTGATGAAAGTCCTGTGTGTGTTTGTTTGATTTTGGAATGGATTTGCGCAAGGGGTGAGCACTTAGCCGTGGTTCAAGGATTCAGATAATGAGAACTCGAGATTTGAGGGAGTTCAATTGGGTTTTCAGCAAACCCAAGTAGAAAGAAAGAATAGAGCAGAAAGAGAGAAGGAGAGAAGAGGGCGAGAGGAAGATAATTGAAGGAGAGAAAACCAGAAGCAACAAAACAGAGGGGAGAACAGGCGAGAAGAGAGAGGAAAGGACCAGCGAAAGCTGTAGAGAAAGAATGAAACAGAGAGCAACCGGAAGAAAAAGAGAGAGAGGGGAGGAAGCGATTAGCAAAGAGCAGTGGAAATAGAGAGACCAGAAATTGAGAAAAATGGAAAGAGAGAAATTGGTGGGGAAGAGAGTGGAACAAAAAAAAAAAAAAAGAGGAGAAAGTGAACGAAAGAAAAGAAAGAAAAGGGGAGAGAAAATAGAGGGAGAAGAAAGTAATTAAAATTAAGTAATATGGAATTTTTTATTTTCGGTCTTTAGTTTCAGATTATGATTTTTTTTAATTTTTTTTAACTTTATTGTTATGCAGCTTGATTAATCAATTATTTTGTTTTAATTTGTTTGACTAGTTAATTTAGTTTTAGTTTAATTAATTAATTGCATTAAGTTAATTTATTCAATGAATTTATCTAGTTTGGGATTTTTTTTCTGCTTACTTTATTACAAGATAGTTACTTATATTTCAGCCCTTAGGATTTTTAAGTAGTCTTAATGTACCCCTTAATACTTTTGATTTCTGCAAATTAGTCCCTGCTATTGTAGATTGACCCCTTTTAGGTTTGATTTTTTTTAATTAAGTCTTGTTAATTGCAATTAAGCCCCATTAGTTGCTGGAATTTATGTTTTTGTGCCACACTTGTTAAAATTTATTGTTTCGTCCCCCCAACTTACTTTAATTTTGCATTTCTACACCTTTAGACTTTGTAAATTTCTAATTTTGTACTTTAAGTTTTATAGAAATTGGCTCATATTCCCCTTAGTTGTAAGAATTTATTTATTTATTTTTTTACCCCAATTTTGTTAATACTCATATATTTTAGATTTTATTTGTTTATACCTAGATACCTTGACTTGTTTTGTCATGTTGGGTAGTATTTGTACCAGGTCCTCAAAAAGGTATTTTCGTTACCCTTTAATTGTTTCTTTATGTGCTCCAATGTGCTCTAATGTGATGTTTTATGCATTTTTTTATGCGTTTCCTATTTTATGTACTTTTTGCGTATTTATTTAGTTTGTGATGTATAATTTTAATTTTTATTATTTTATTTGGACAAAAAATGTAATATTCTTGTATTTAGTTAGCTAATGTAATAATTAGGTTATTTTCTTTTTATATTGTTTACAAATATTTTTGTATATTTAGATAGAAAATGTAACAAATAGGGCATTTTTTCTCCCTTTAAATTGTAAATCAAGCCCCTCAGTGTAATAGTTAGAATTTATTTGCTTTTGCGTGCTTACGTGCTATATTTTTTTTACTGCTTTCCTTAGGATTTTTGCATCTAGAATATTATGCTTATGTGATATGTGCTCATATGTGATCTTATGTGTTTTTATATGTTCAATTTGCTTTTAATTCATGCTTTAAATTCATGATTTATGGTATTCCGTCACCACACTAGTCCAACGCTAGTTGTGGCTTCTTTCTTTTCCCGCTAGTCCAACACTAACGGGATTTTTTAGAATGGGCTAGTCCAATGCTAGATCTTTAGGACATTTTAATATTAGGTGTATTCGTGTGTATTTCACATTTCACACACTTCTAGTTTTCTTTTCATTTGGCATGATTTTTTATTACTATTATTATTATTAATATTATTATTATTATTATTATTATTATTTGAGCTAGATTTGCCTTTTTTGGCAAGAGGTGAACTTCGACTGGATTGTAAGGTAATAAGGGGAGTAACGCAGCAGAAATTTTAAAAATTTATTACCTTAGCCATGGATCTCTTTGATGTAATCTATACGATTAAAGGGGGTTTAGCACAAATACCTCAAGCATAGAAGGTTTCTATGCTTCAAAGGGCAAGATCCTATTCGATGAAGGTGTTGATCTACCATGAAAAGCCCTCCAAGTGTAGAGCCTCCAACGGTATCCACAATGAACACCGTTACGTAAAAGAACAGTATATATCCTTTTTTTTGTAATGGTAAATCTTTTCACATTTAATGTGAATTGATTTCATGTTCTTTTGTAAGAATCACATAATAACAATGTTTTAAATTCTAGAACAAGCCCAGTTGGTAAAGAGTGTATAAGTCTCTACAGCTAGTGTAGCAACTCTTGCTCCATTCATCACACGTAGTTTGACTTTCTCTTTCCTTATTATCTACCATGCTTTAAGACCTTGCACATTTTTGCAAATATGGGATCTATATCCGGTATCTTATACCCAATGGTATTAATTAGTAGATGAATTTATCTCAAATATAAACATACTTAGAAGTAGAAGTTTCACTAGGCCTCTTTATCTTCTTAGTATTAAAACGAGCCTTACAATTCCCTTTCCAATAGAATTGGAAACATGTGCCCTTAGACTTGTCCTTTTGATCACACCTTTAAATTTTGTGATAGCTACTTGGGTCTTCTCAAGACCACGCTAGGATTTTCTTTGACAAATAATAAAGTGTCCCTTTCTTCCTTGATAGACTACTCTTTAGATATCTCATATCTAATGGTCCTAAATTGTGTATCAACAACTCTTTGAGATGCACAATCACAGATAAAAAGATCTATCAATTTGTGCTACTTTTATAGCTTAGGAATTATAGAAGACTTTATGATATAAGTAGCAATATCATTATCATCTTTTATGCATCTTATATGCACATTATTTCCTAACTATAATTGTCACTGTAGGACAAGTGGAAGTGGGTATCAAGGACTTAGCCAATTGTGCTTAAGAACTATTCTCAAGTCTTACACTAGTCCAAAAAAATCGTATATGTATGGAGATATAGGGTGATAAGTGTGTTCATGTGTACATGTATTCTACAACAAGTGAAAAGATAGTACAAGTATTTGTTTCATGTTATAATTGCAAACCAAAAATGTGGGCTTCGAATTTATTTGGTTTGCTCCCACTATTTTACTTCAAATCAATAACCCTCAATCTATTGATTCGGGAATCCATTGGAAATTCCTAGTGGGCTAGGATCCCATCTAATTAACTTTGGGTTTGACAGAGGCCAATGCCCCAAAGGTAACTTCGATTAGGTAGATAACTTTTATCAATCACAACTCTTGTGACTCCTAGATAGTTGGGTATCAACTCTTGATATTCATATCTTATGCGTTACCCAACATTGCCTCAAAAATATCATAACATTGACGGAGGCCAAACTCGTTATGTATTTTTGTTAAGTCATACCCATTATTCAGAGATCACATCTCATAGCAAGAACATATTCTGAGTAAGGTGACCTTGACGGAGGCCAACGTGTCAACACTTAATAGGAACTCTTCGTTTTTGCTATAATAATGGAAGGCAACTTATATATATTGACTTAATATCGCCTCAAAAACACCATAGCCTTGATGGAGATCAACAAGTTAAGCATTTTTGTTAAGTCAGGCCCATTATTTGGAGATCATATCTCATAGTAAAAAAAAAAATGCTCTAGGTAAGATGACCTTGACAGTGGGCCAACAAGTCAACACTTAACAAAAACAATGATTTTTACTACAATAATGGAAGGCTAGTGACTTAATATTTTATTTGAGGGATTTTATGTTAATTATACAATATACAGTCTCATCATAGCATGTAATTAAAATATATCGACATATAAAATAAAAACATGCATAATAAACCGTGGATGATTATAGACTTTACTAAGATATTTTCCTCGAGCCTTAAGGAAAATATAGGGTCAAATTCCTAAGGGATGTGATCAACTCCTTGATGCATTCCTTGGGAGGTCTTCAACTCTTGATAAGCCTCCATGGTTGCTCCTTGGTTCCATCTCCATCTTCTTTGTACATTACACATGTAATTCTATTCTAAACAATTTAGAAAATTAAAACCTAACTCTAACCTACACAATGTACATTACATGTATTGACAAAGAAACCTCGAGTTACATTCGAGGGGAGTTAGGTGAGAAGAGAATTACATGAGAATAATAGAGAAGGCAGGACATGCAGGCCCTATTTTAAAAACCAATAAAATTTCAACCATTCAATCACATTGATCATAGTCCATAATCATCCACCATGCCATCATAATATTTAACAATTAAATAAATTACTTTATTTAATTCTAGTCATAAATCACATGGTCTAATTTAATTAGATTAATATTCTTGAATTTATTTGTCTAAAAAATAAAGTTATAGAAGGTGTAGGTTTCCAAAATTTAACTTTCCAAATATTAACAATTAAAATTGGAAAGTGTTTTTGTAGAGAAAATTCCAAAAATTTGCGTTTTCCAAAAAAAATAGGAAAAATCCCGTTAGAACTCTGCCAGCAAACCGTGGGACAAACCGTGCGCGGGTTCATCCGCGGTTTACAAACCGTGGGACAAACCGTGTGCGGTTTCATCCGCGGTTTGTTGACAGAACATATGAGTTTTTAACCGTGAGTAAAAACGCGCACGAGTTTTCGCGCGATTTGTGTCGAGAAAATACGATCTTTGAAATTCTTTGGTCTTTTTCAAAACTCTTTTGAATCAAAACATGTTAAAACCCTTTTAGCACGTAAAAATAATTTAGAAACCTTGAATACAACCATAAGAACTCATCTTAATTATTTAAAACACTTTTAAACAATTAAGAACTTATCTTGAACATCAAACTCTTGATTTTTCTAAAACAATTTTGAGACAAATTTCATCAAGAACAAACCATCCATATTTATGACAATTAAATAAACACAAATCATATAGATATAATCAAAGTAGGCTCTGATACCACTGTAAGGTAATAAGGGGAGTAACGCAGCGGAAAATTTAAAAATTTATTACCTTAGCCATGGATCTCTTTGATGTAATCTATACGATTAAAGGGGGTTTAGCACAAATACCTCAAGCATAGAAGGTTTCTATGCTTCAAAGGGCAAGATCCTATTCAATGAAGGTGTTGATCTACCATGAAAAGCCCTCCAAGTGTAGAGCCTCCAACGGTATTCACACGAACATGATCTTTAGGAACCTTTGGGCTTGCTTGCCTTGCCTTTCGAGTGCTAGCTCCCTTGAATGATTCATGAAGAACACAAGAAGAAGAAAGAAGTTGAAACCCTAACAATTAGGGAAGGAGGTGTGGCGTTTTTCTTGAAGAGAAAAACCACCACCAAGCTCTCAATTTTTCTCTCTCTAATTTTTGTGTTATGTTTCATCAATCTTCTAAGAGTCAAGGCATGGACTTATTTATAGATGTAGTATCCTAGTCTTTAAGGAAACAAGAGCAATTGGAAACCAAGAAGGTTTAAGAAGCTTACCTTAAGCGAATCCTATTCCTTTAGGAAACCAATTCCAAAAGGAAACCAAATAGCTTCTTAATTCCTTTTAGGAAACTAATTTCCATCAAGACTTAGAATATTTATAATTAAGTCCTTTAAGTTAATTTATCACATAAATTAACCCCATAAGTATCATATACTTATCTTAATAACAATTTAACCCAAAGACCATGTTCTTATTGTGTGTGACCCATTAGGTTCCATTCACGTTGGCAATAAGTACAAATTATAACTCATTAATTAATTAATTAAGAGCCAGATAAATTAACACTTTAATTTATTATTAATTCACTAATTAATTAATTTGCACTTATAGATCATGAGTGGCGTCTAGCAATGCATCATGACCACCCAAGTGAATAGGAAAGTCATATGGTAGACTACACCTATCAATGACAATGTTACCGTGTAATTAATATCCTTTCACCACACTATATCCCAATTAGTCTAAGAGTGTAGTGCGCACTCTTTAAATGACTAATTAATGATTTCTTGTTCCCAAAATATAACTTTCCATAAAAGTATAACCTTGAAACTCTTTCAAGTCATACTCTCACTTTTGCGCAAAAGATTCTTTAAGTCATATTTCAACAAGTGGCCAATCCGGGATATACTCTCCTATAATAAGGAGTGGTGAATCCTATATCGATTACTCACTATCCTTCCATGCTTCATACTATACCTAATCTCTACCGTATGGGCTACTCTTTTACGAGCACCGAGCAATAGAGTCAAAGCATAGCCATCCACACTCAAGATACTATGGTAATCTCAAGTCTAAGGATCACTTACACCATTGCCATTAAGAGTATAATTCATTAGCACTATGAATAGTAACTCTTGGCGGATCAATCCAATGAACTTGTTCTCTAACAAGCATCCACATACCAGCTTAGGTGTCACACGCCATAGTTGACGAGATCAACTACTACTTACCATAAGTAGAGGCAAAGTATGTGCTAGTCTTCCCATATTAATGATGTCCAATCTCATTAATATTACGACTAGGGATATTTAAGAATATAACTTAATGTGTAATAAGAGTCTCATCATTGTAACTCTTACAATCTCTTATACACAGTTAATATTCTATGGACTTTATCAAATAAACAAGTAATATTAATAACAAGTATTAAATGACAAAGAAAATGCCACATATATATAAGTATAACACGAAATAAGCGTAATAAAAATCCCAAAAACCAACTTGGTTTTAGGGCATACACTAACATGGATAAGTTAGGATTTCCTTCTTTTAGAAATTGTAAGTCACAAATTTGATGTAATAAGGAGTAGTACTCCTAATTTACTTGCTTTCAATTCATGTATTCTTGAGGTAAGGTTCATATCCCCCTCACTTTTAAAATTAATTGGTAATAAAATGTGGAGTGGCGCCCTCCCCCGTTTATGGGCTTAGCCAAAAAAAAAATATTATTATTATTATTTTTGACATGTTTTAAAATGCATGACATCTAGGTTACACTTCACTTAAATTTTAGGACATTTGTGTGATCCGACTAGAAATAGTCGTCTATTCACGTGGGAAGCGGTGGTGTACAGGCCGTTCTCCCCTCTGTGAGTAGAAACATTCAGTTACGAGTTATTAGTCTCCTGTACCCGTCATGTTGCATACCCACCTTCTTTCTTCACTTACTATATATTATTATTTTCTTTCTTTTTGCATCACACTTTGCATTCACACTTGTGACTCCTTCGAGGTCTCGACTCGGGTTTCGCAATTAATGCAATAATTCCGACCAAACCTCGACGGAACATTCCTACCCTCTCGATACCCACATTTAGACTTAGGATTTGCATTCATTTAGATACATCCAAACGCGATAGAATTTAGGGTTAATTTAGAAAATTTTGATTAAACCTCGCAACTAGCCTCGGCTAGGTTGAAAGGGTGCCTTAGGCGCAAGCCTTTGCCTTCCCTTTCTTCAAATGTGACTCCCGGACCTTTTTCTCTCGTTTTTCGTAGACCGGAGTCGAAAAAGGGTTTTAAATGATTTTTCTAAAATTTTTATTTTTGTTTTGTTAAACGATTTTTCAGGTGACTTGGTACACCCTAACTCAATACCAAGTGGCGACTCCATTTTTCAAATAAAACCCTTTTTTAAAAATTATTTGGCCAAATCTGTCGCATTTTTAGTCCCGGCCTTATTTTCTTTTAAAATACTATTTTTTTTAAAATATAATTTTTCTACTAAAATTTGATTTTTCTCACACACGCATGGTTTTTTTAAAAAAACCTTTATTTTCGAAAGGGTCTCCGAGATCGGACTGTTTTTTCAGACGCGGCAGTCAACATCCCTACTAGTACCCTTTTACCTCCACGATTTTTAGGGCGCGACAAAGGCCGCGGCATGGCCTTCCTCGCGGCCTTGATCAGAAGGTTTTGCAATGCTAAGCCATGGGCATCCTGAAGCGAGCCGTGGCCATGTCTCGCCTTTCACTACCCACGGCTCACCACTAGCAATCATTTTTGGCTTCTTCTGTTTCCTATCCACCAACGTACTCTTCCTCATCTTTGATGGCCTCTTCGTCTGGCCCTTTTTATCCATTCTTGATGCTTCTAAGCCTCCATTAAGGGTTGGCAAAGGCCTCCGCTTCGATGATGCTCCTGAAACAATATGAATGCATTTATCAACTTGAGCTTTGGCTTCTACGATCGTATCATTCCCCTCCTCTTCAAGAAGATTCGTTCTCGAATCTTGCTTCTTTATGACTCCAACTGAGGGAACATCATGTACCTGCACAGATGAAATGTGTGGAAGAGATGAATAAGAATTAGTAAGATCCTTCTTCACCGTCTTCTTCTTCTCCTTCGCAACCTCAAGCTTCTTAGACAACTTCACATAGTCCCTATGAGCTTCCAACGGTGTCAATGGCATAAGTGTGATGTCCTTTCCATGCCAAGTGAACAAGTACTGATTGCGAAACCCATCATACATTACCTTGCGATCAAATTGCCACGGACGCCCTAGTAGTAAGTGACATACTCCCATAGGCACCACATCACATAAAACCTTATCCTTGTAGGCTCCAATGGTGAACTCGACCTCGACTTGCTTGGTCACCTTCAATTCACCACTATCCCTCACCCACTGCAGTCTATATGTCTTGGGATGTTTCACTGTTTTCAAACCAAGCTCATCTACCAACAATGAATTCACAATATTAGTACAACTACCAGAGTCAACGGCAATGCCATATACCTTGTCCCCAATGAAACATCGAGTATGGAAGATTGATTCTTTCTGCACATTAGGTCCAGCTTCCTTAGGGTGCTCATCTAAAATTTTCCTTGTGAAAAGAAGCTCTCCCTTGTCAAATTCACAGCTAATAGGACCTTCACCATCACTTCCTCCCTCCAGTGGTGGCATCTTCTCATCATCTGAAGAAGCACTCTCTATGCCTTCTCCATCCAACACGATCATAGTCCTTGTGTTAGGACACTGGGATGCCACGTGTCCACGTTCCTGGCACTTGAAGCACTAGATGTCACGTGTCCTTATAGGTGCCTTCATTTGCCCTTTGCCATCACCCATGCCCTCCTTTGGCTTGCTCAAGTCCCTGGGCCTCTCATCTTTGTCCCTTCTATCATACCAGCTAGTCCTCCTATAAGAAGACCCTGAACCACTTCTCCTTCTCGCTTTGAGTTGCTTTTCTACAATCTCTGCCTTCTGAACCAAGTACTCCAACTCCACATAGGAATGCAACTCAACAACCTCTTGAATATCTTGATTTAGGGCAGCCAAAAATCTCGCCATTGTGGCCTCTTGATCCTCCATTACATTGGCCAGAATCATCACCATCTCCATGTCCTTGGCGTACTCGTCTACACTCCTACTTCCTTGAGTTCTTCAAAAAAGCAAAAGAGCAAAATCATTTTGGCAGAAAAAGCAAATTCACCAGTGACCCAGTCAAAAGAGCCATTCATTTTGGAAGAAATGTTGTCAGCTGATAGTTCTTCAAGTCAGCCGTTTGTGCTCGATGTGCGGCCATTTGAATTGAAAATTTCAGAACCAAAAATCATTGATATACCAGAACAAATACTAGTTGAAGATCTACAGAGAGTGCCATGGAATTACGGAAGCTCTAAACTGAATGATGATGTCTTTGCAATTATGAGATCTGGGAGAGTGATTGCTGAACCAGAGATTGTTGTTCCAGCTAAGGGAAAGGAGAGCACACTACCCCTTAAACCGCCAGTTGTTGCATCCTAAAAAATCGAAAGCAAAGGGTATTAGTGGGGTCATTGATTGTCACATCTCGAAAAGATGGTCCGGTCTTGGTGACCCTTTTCGAAAATAAAGGTTTTTGGGAAAAACCGTGCGTGTGTGTGAAAAATTGAGTTTTTATCGAAAAAGTGTTATTAAAAAAAATAATAAAACTAAGGCTGGGACTAAAAGAGTGCGATATTTTTGACCAACTAATTTTTGAAAAAGGGTTTTATTTTATTTTAAAACAAACGGAGTTGCCACTTAGTACTGAGTTAGGATGTACTAAGTCACCCGAAAAAATCGGTTAAACAAAACAAAAAAAGTAAACTTTTAGAAAAATTATTTAAAACCCTTTTTCGACTCCGGTCTACGAAAAACGAGAGAAAAAGGTCCAGGAGTAACATTTGAAGAAAGGGAAGGCAAAGGCTTGCGCCTAAGGCACCCTTTCTACCTAGTCGAGGCTAGTTGTAAGGTTTAATCAAATTTTCCTGAATTAACCCTAAGTTCTATCGCGTTTGGATGTGTCTAAATGAATGCAAATCCTAAGTCTATATGTGGGAATCGAGAGGGTCGAAATGTCCCTCGAGACTTGGTCGTTATTATCGCATTAATTGCGAAAACCGAGTCGAGATTTCGAGGGAGTCATGAGTGTCTATGCAAAATGAAATGCAAAAAGAAAAGAAAATAGTAGTATATAGTAAGTGAAGAAAGAAAGTGGGTATGCGACATGACGGGTACGGGGGACTAATATCTCGTGACTGAATGTTTCGACTCACGAAGGGGGGAACGGCCTGTACGCCGCCGCTTCCCACGTGAGTAGACGACTATTTCTAGTCAGATCACACAAATGTTCTAAATTCTAAGTGAGATGCAACCTAAATGTCATGCACTTGAAGACGTGTCTGTAGACACCAAATTTTGACACACCATTTATTTTCAAACACCGGGGGGCATGTTTGCGCTTTTTGAGATAATTTTTAATTTTTATTTTTTAATAATCTAGGGGGGGCAAAATAGTAATTTTATTTGTAAATATTTTTCTATTAGTTTTGGGGGTTTTTAAAATTCACATTTCACTTTCATATGTATTTTTAAATTTTTTGGAATTTTTTATATTTAATTGGTATTCTTTATATTCTTACCAGCATAAGGGCAAAATGGTAATTTCGCCTCGCGAATGCCATTTTAGCTCATTTTAAGTTCCAAATTCATTTTTCAAATTCTTGAGGCATGTTTCTGAATTTTCTTAATTTTTTTAAAGACAATAGCTATTTTTCGGCAAATTTTCATTGCCCAAGGGCAAAATTGTCATTTTACAGATTAAATTTATTTTCACCAACTTTGAGTCAAAAATGCATTTTTCAATATTTTAAGCTTATTTGTAATTTTTGGTAATTTTTTGAGGTCAATAGCTTTTTTTCTGCAAATTTTCATCGCACAAGGGTAAAATCGTCATTTTATAGATTAAATTCATTTTTGTCAAATTTTGAGTCGAAAAGGCATTTTCCAGTGTTTTAAGATTATTTGTAATTTTGATAATTTTTTTGAGAACAATAACTATTTTTCTGTGAATTTTCATTACTCGAGGGCAAAATCGTCATTTTACAAATTAAATTCATTTTTCATAAATTTTGAGTCAAAAATGCATTTTTTAGTGTTTTAAGCTTATTTGTAATTTTTGATAATTTTTTGAGGTCAATAGCTATTTTTCTGTGAATTTTCGTCATCCAAGGGCAAAATTGTCATTTCACATTCCAAACTCATTTTCACCAATTTTTGGGTCCCAAATTCGTTTTTAGGTTTTAAGCATGTTTCTAAGTTTCTAATTTTTTTTCGGAGTGAATTAGTGTTAATGAATTTATTATTTACATTTTTCTTTATTTTTTTATTTTATTATTGTGAGAGAGAATAGATTTTTTTTAAAGATAAAATTGTAATTTTTGTAGTCAAGGGCATTTTGGTCTTTTAATCATTTCTTGGAGGTTAAGACTTGTGCAGTATAAATACCCCACTTGAGATGTTAAAAAAAAAAGGAGGAAAAATTATAAAACCCTAAACACACACCTTTCTTATCTTTAAAGATCAAACACACACCAAAACACCTAAAAAACACACACATTTCACACTCAAAAAAAAATTCACACAGCCGTCTATTATTTTTCCAATTACTGTTCATCGGTCTCGGCACTGTTCATCTTCATTCAAGGAAACCTTTACTGTTCATCAGATTCTCTTCCAACTTCAAAAAAGGTGAGTTCTTCTCTATTTTGATGCTTTCTTCATCCATTTTATATGTAAAAAATTAGTTTAACTTTGTTTATTTATTTGAGAATTTAGTTAAAATTTTTCTTTTTTTTTTTTTGCTTACTTCCGGTTTCTATTCTTTCTCTCTGTTTCAGTCTTGGGTCTGTTTCCTTCAGTTTTGGATTTAGTCTCTCCTATTCACTGTTTTTTTATTCAATGTTTTCTGTCCATTTCTTCCACCACCAGATTCATCTTCTCCATCCTAACCCCC
The DNA here is from genome assembly GCA_024721245.1 of Mitragyna speciosa. Taxonomy (NCBI): domain Eukaryota; kingdom Viridiplantae; phylum Streptophyta; class Magnoliopsida; order Gentianales; family Rubiaceae; genus Mitragyna; species Mitragyna speciosa. The sequence continues at coordinate 15,668,993 of CM045557.1, read as the reverse complement.
TCCCCTATCAATCTTCTTTCAACCACTATACACCTCCATCGAACCACTTAACCATGCCACTCAAATCCAACAGAACAAGCCCACATCTCCACCACCTTCGGTCACCATACCGCCAAACCACCAGCAAACCCAAAGCACTTTCAATTCCATCTCGAGCTCACCATTTCAGCCCAACAACCAGCAATCGAACGACCTGCAAGGCCACCTGTAACAGACCGAAAATCACAAACACAGCCATTTTTACAGCTCCAATCAGCTCACCAGCAGGCCCAATCACCATCAGGCATCAACAGTACCAATTTCCACCCATTAACCATCGCACCACCAGTTCATCCCCTGCCACCAGAATTTCAATGCCTCCACCAGACTACCCAAGAACCACCCCTTCATCTCAGCCGAAAACTATCACCAGTAGACACCTGCAATTACCAAGCCAAAGCCACTACCCAACCCACAAAACCACCCGTATCAAAGCTCCACCTAAACAGCCACATTGCAGTTGAAACCACCCGTAGAACTACAACCTACCAGTCACCCAAATCCATACCACCACTATTCTCAATACATCAAAACAATCACCCACACACCAGTAGACCCCAAAGTCTCCACTCAGAGCCTTCACTGTCCAATTACCTGCAACAAAAATCAACAATAAAACACAAAATTCCAAATTCCCCTAGATCGTTGATGAAACAGATGCGAGAGGAGAGTGAGAGGGAAACAGCAAGGGAAATAGAGAGGAGCGGACAGAGAGAAATTAGAGAGGGGGGCAATTTCGATGAAGGAATGAACAAGAAGGAGAGACTGAAGAAGGAGAGCAAAGCAAAATCAGAGGGAGAGAGAGAGAGAGGCGATAGAGAAGACGCAGTAAAAACAGAGAGATTAAAGGAAGAGACAGAACAAGAGAGATTGAGAGAGAAACTGGCGAGAGGGGTGGGAAGAGCAGAAATCGGAGAGTGAGAATGAGGAATAGAGAGGATCGGCAAGCGAGAACAAAAGAGCGAAATCAGAAAATGGAGAGAGACCGAGAGAAGAGAGAAACAAAGAGTTGAGCAGAGAGCCACCGGGAAAAATGGAAGAAAGAGAGTGAGAGAGAATAGAAATCAGGCGAGAGAAGGAAAACCAGAAACAGGGGAACAATGAGCTAGGGTTTGGGGGTATAATCTCGGGTTAAAACCGATTGGGAGGAGAGGTGTGTCTTAAGTGATTTTTTTTATTATATTATTATTATTATTATTATTATTTTTCTTTTCTTTTATTGGTCTTAGTTTTAGTTTGAACTACACTTTAATTGATCATTAAATATTTTGTTTTAGTTTGAAATCAGTGATTAATTCAAACAATTAAATTCTGCTTAATTAATCTAATTTAATTTATTCTGACGTATTCTTTTGTCCTGTTTTTTATTCAGTGATATTTTTGCATCAAAGTCTTTTTTCTTTGCTAGTATTATCGATATACCCAAAACTTTGTTCATAGATTGACCCCCCAAGTTTAGTCTTTCAATTAAGTCTTGATTAATTGTAATTGTATCCCGTAAGTTGCTGGAATTACTGTTTTATCCCCCTAGTCCATTTTAATTTTATATTTCTACTTCTTTAGACTTTGTGAATTTCCAATTTTTACACCTTAAGCTTTATAGGACTTTATCACTAGCTCCCTAGTTTGGTTTAATTTTTATTTGTTAAAATCTTTAGTTTTTCCTTTTCCAATCCCTTAGGTTTTCAAATTTTATTTTTAGGCCTCCTTAGTTTAATAGAATTTACATTTTTTTACTCTCACCTTGTTCGTATTTTTTATATTTTATGATTTATTGTCCAAAATAGTGGTACGTTGACTTGTTTATTCATTTTGATTAGCTTTTGTACCGGGTCTTCAAAAAGGTATTTTCGTTACCTTTTAATTGCTTCTTTATGTGCTCCAACGTGCTCTAATGTGATATTTTATGCATTTTTTTATATACGTTTCTCATTTTATGCATTTTTGCGTATTTATTTATTTTGTGTTATTTAATTTTTAAATTTTATTATTTTGATGAAAATATAATATTTTTGTATTTAGCTAGCCAATGTAATAGTTAGATTATTTTTCTCATAATTTTAGCAAAAATTGTGTAATTAGATAGAAAATGTAATAGATAGGACATTTTAATTTCCCCCTTAAATTGTAAATCAAGCCCCCCGGTGTAATAGTTAGGATTTATTTGCTTTTGCGTGCTTACGTGTTTATTTCTTTTACCGCTTTCCTTAGGATTTTTGCATCTAGAATATTATGCTTATGTGTTACTGTGCTCCTATGTGATCTTATATGTTTTTATATGTTTAATTTGCTTTTAATGCATGCTTTAGTGTTAATTCATGATTTATCGTATTCCCGTCACCACACTAGTTCAACGCTAGTTGTGGCTTCTTTCTTTTCCCGCTAGTCCAATGCTAGTGGAATTTTTAGAACTGGGCTAGTCCAACGCTAGACCCTTAGGGCATTTTAGTATTAGGGGCACTCGTGTGTATTTTACATCCCACTTCATACACTTTTAGTCTTCTTTCTATTCTGCATGATTTTGATTACTATTATTTATTTATTTATTTATGTTGACACGTCTTCAAGTGCATGACATTTAGGTCGCATTTCACTTAGAAACTAGGACATTTGTGTGTTTTGACTAGAAATAGTCGTCTACTCACGTGGGAAGCGGTGGCGTACATGCCGTTCCCCCCTCCGTGGGTAGAAATATTTAGTCACGAGATATTAGTCCCCCGTACCTGTTATGTTGCATTCCCACTTTCTTCGATCACCTACTATATATTATTATTTTCTTTTTCTTTTTGCATTTCATTTTGCATTCACACTCGTGACTCCCTCGAGGTCTCGATTTGGGTTTCGCAATTAATGCGATAATTTCAACCAAACCTCGACTGGAATATGCCGACCCTTCCGATATCCACATTTAGATTTAGGATTTGCATTCATTTAGATACATCCGAATGCGATAGAATCCAGGGTTAATTTAGGAAAATTTGATTAAACCTTGCAACTAGCCTCGGCTAGGTTGAAAGGGTGCCTTAGGCGCAAGCCTTTGTCTTCCCTTTCTTCAAATGTGACTTCCGGACCTTTTTCTCTCGTTTTTTTTTGTAGACCGGAGTCGAAAAAGGGTTTTAAACTATTTTTTTAAAAATTTTTATTTTATTTTAAACGGTTTTTCGGGTGACTTGGTACACCCTAACTCAGTACCAAGTGGCGACTCCATTTTTCTTAATAAAACCCTTTTTCAAAAATTATTTGGCCAAACTTGTCGCATTTTAGTCCCGGCCTTGTTCTCTTTTAAAATACCATTTTCTTAAAATACACTTTTTCTACTAAAATTTGATTTTTCTCACAGACGCACGGTTTTTCCAAAAACTTTAATTTTTGAAAGGGTCATTGAGACCGGACCGTCCTTTTCAGGACGCGACAGTTAACGACCCCACTAACACCCTTTCACACCTTTTTACTTTTATGATTTTTTAGGGCGCGACAGTGTCAAAATAAATAAATAAATAAATAAATAATAGTAATAAAAATCAAGCAAAATGGAAAGAAAACTAAAAGTGTATGAAGTGGGATGTAAAATGCACACGAGTGCCCCTAATTCTAAAATGCCCTAAGGGTTTAGCATTGGACTAGCCCTTTCTAGGAATTCCCACTAGTGTTGGACTAGCGGGAAAGCGATAAGACCACAACCAATGTTGGACTAGTGTGGTGACGGAATAACAAAACTAATAAAACATGAATTAAATAGTAAAGCATGAATTAGAAAAGTAAATTAAACATATAAAAACACACAAGCCCTAACTATTACACCGGGGGGATTTAAATACAGTTTTAGGGGGAAAATTAAAAAATGCCTATCTATTACACTTGCTATCTAAATATACAAATATTTGTAAACAAAAACGAAAGGAAAATAATCTAATTATTACATTGCCTATCTGAATACAAAATATTGACCAAACAATAAGATTTGAAGATTAAATAGCATAAAGCAAATAAATAAGCAAAGCATGTAAAATAAGAAATATATGAAGAAAATGCATGAAAATCACATAAAGGCACATTGGGGCACATAAAGAGAAATTAATAGGTAATAGGGATACCTTTTGAAGATCTGATACCAATACTTAAGAAAATGAACACACACATCAATGTATCATGATATAAATGAATAAAACGTAGACTATGTAAATATTAACAAAATTGAGATAAAAGTATAAAATCTAGCAAGTTAAGGGGTATAAAAATAAAATTCCACAACGCGTAAGGGTAAAATAAATAAATAAAATACTAATAAAAAATTGTGCAATTCTAAGGGTTATAAATGGAAATTAAACAACTTGGGGGGCAACAATAAATTCTAACAAAAGTGGAGCACAAAATTGATGTTAAAGCAACTACTGGGGTTTAAATTGAATTTTTCGAACAACTTTAATAGTCTCATTTAAAATTTTCAGCAATATATGGACAATAATATGCACAAATAAGGGCAAATCCAAAAGGGGTTAAAAGCTAGAGGGGTTAACGGCATAATGTATAAATTCTAGAACAATGGATAGAAAAAAGAAAAAAAAAATGAACTTTTGAAACAAAACTATATTAATGAACTAAATGAACTTAATTAGAATAAGAAATTAACTAAATTAGTTATTAAAGCTGAAATAAACCTAAAATTAAAAACTAATAAAAAATTAATTAAACTAAAAAAAAAATGCAATAGATGCACACAATGTTGGGTCCACCCCAATTCGTTCTCAATGGGTTTCTTTTTCTTTTTCTTTTTCTTTATTTTTTCCTTTTATTTATCTTTTCTCTCATCTTCTCTCTTGTCTCTTTCTCTCAATTATCTCTCTTTTCTCTAGGTTTCTGTTTTCTTATTCAACTTCTTTCTTCTTCTTTCACTCTCTCGTTCTTCATTTGTTCTTTCTTATTTCTCTCTTTTCCTCCTCTTGTCCTCTCTTTCCCGCTTCTATTCTCCCCTTTTTCTAGTTGTTCTCATCATTTTTTTTTCTGTTTCTCTTTTCTTCTTTGCGTCTCTTGTCTCTGTTTTTATCTCTACTCTTCCCCAATCCCTCAATCTCTTCTTTCTTTATTTCTCTTCTTCCCTCCGTCGTTCTCTCCTCTCATTTTTGCTCTCTATTTCTTCTTCTATCCTGTTCTAATTCCCTCTTTGATTCCCTATTCCTTTTCCTTCTTCTCTCTATTCTCTCCTCTCATCCCCTGTTTCTAATCACCGAACCAATGCTCTAAATCAGTTTCTCTGTTGAATGGCGGAGGTGGAAGTGTAATGGTGAAGTTAGATTTAGCAATTAAAGGGGGCTTGTTTCTTGGCTATGGATGTAATTTGGATTGGGGAGGGTGGCAGTGGAACAATAGGTGGTGATATGGGAAGCACAGGAAGTGTGGGTCTTGATTTATTTGTTTTTTTTTTTTTTTTTTTTTTTGCAGGTGGTGGTCTATTTGTCAATGAAGGTAACTGGTGGTTCGGCTATGGTTCTATGGTTAGGCTGTTGTGAATTGGGGCGTGGTTGGGTAGTGAAGTGGCGAGAGGGAAGAGGGAGGCAAGGGTTCTGGGCTTTGGTTTTGGGTAATTTCTCGATGGAAATTGGGTGCCAATTTGTGAAGTATGCTGCGGTTTTGACAGGTTTAGGTGTTGGTGTGGTGGTCTGTAGGTGGTTTTATGGTTGACATGGGCTGTTGGTGATGTTGATTTGGCAGAATTAAAGGGGACGAATTGTTTTTGTGGTTGTGTAATTGAATTTTGTGGTTTGTCTTGCGATTTTTTACTTTGGTTTGGTAATTGGCTAATTATGATTGAAATGGAGGCTTTGGGGTTTGGGTATGATGGTTTGGGGCTGTATTGTGTAATCATGGTAATGCGTGGATATGTATGTGTTTGTGTATAAATCTGATTGTTCTCTGTGTGTGTGTGTGTGAATCTGTATCTGTGTGGGTTGGAAGATTGTTTTTGGCTTATTGCTGGGAAATTGGTTCTGGCAAAGGAAAGGGGAGGATTGGCATTGGTTGCAAGGACTTGTATTGGCCCTTTTATGTTCAGGTTGTTGGGGAGGGAAGAAGACATGGTGGTGAGGCGGTGGAAGAGGGAAGAGGGAGAACGGTGGGAATAGAAGGAAAACAGATGAAGTAATAGTAAAGAACAAGAAAACAAAAAGATCTAAAATGAACTTGAACCAGAATACATGAACAATACCCAGAACGAAGCAGAAAGTAAAAAAAAAAACAAAGACAATTAAAAATCCAAAAAATTTAGAACAGGAAGATAATTTAATGGCTTAATAAGAATTCCAACTAACCTACATAATTAATCATATTTGTCTAGAAATTAAAAGAAAAAGGAATCAAATAAAGAGAAGAATTTACCTTTGGAAGCTTAAAAATGATCTGACGATGAAATTGAAGATGAATAGCAAACTGATGAACAGTGGATCAACTTTTGAAGGTGGCGGCCTTAGTGTGTCTTTTTGGTGAATAGTGTGTGTTTTTATCTAAAAATCACAAAAAGCAAAGTGTTTTTAGGGTTTTAAAAAATTTCCCCCTTTGTTTTGCTGATTAAAAGGGGTATTTACAGGCCACTTGTTTTGTTGGCCAATAATGCTATAAAATAACGAAAATGCCATCGGTATTAAAAATGCTAATTTTATTAAAAAAATATTTTTTAACCCCAAAATTAAAAATTAATACAAAGAATCTGATACCAATCTCTAAATTTTCAAAAAGAATTCACAGTAGATTTCAAAAATAAAAAACTAGAGCTCAAAACTAATAAAAACGCACTCGGGGTGTAAAATGACGATTTTGCCCCTAGACAACAAAAATACACAAAAAATAGATATTAGCCTCAAAAAATTATCAAAAATTAAAATTAAGCTTAAAACATTAGAAAATGCCTTTTTGACTCAAAATTTGACACAAAATGAATTTAAGCTGTAAAATGACGATTTTGCCCTTGAAAAATGAAAATTTGCAGAAAAATAGCTATTTATCTCAAAAAATTATCAAAAATTAGAAATAAGCTTAAAACACTGGAAAATGCATATATGACTCAAAAATTGATGAAAAATGAATTTAATTTGTAAAATAACGATTTTACCCTTGAATGTAGTATATACAGAAAAAAATAGTGATCATCTACTAAAAAATCAAGAAAATTTAAAAACATACTTAAAGAACTACAAAAATAAACTTGAGACCTAAAATGAGCTAAAATGGTGTTCGCGAGCCGAAATTACCATTTTGCCCTTGTGTTAAAAAAATATAAAAAGAATACCAATTCTTTTGAAAAAATCACAGAAAATTTAAAAAATACATATGAAAGTAAAATGTGAATTTAAAAACCCCCAAAACTAATGAAAAAATATTTACAGATAAAATTTACTATTTTGGCCCCCGAGATTATTGAAAATTTAAAATTTGACCCCAAAAAATGCAAACATGTCCCCCAATATTTGAAAGTAAATGATGTGTCAAAATTGGTGTCTACACCAGTCAATGAGAAAAAAGCTGAAGAATTTTTGAGGATTTTGAAAAAGAGTGAGTACAAGGTGGTGAAGCTGTTAAGTCGCATGCCAGTACAAATTTCAATTTTAAATCTTTTATTGACATCTGAACTGCATCGACAGGCTCTTTTAAAAGTTTTGAATGAGTCTCACGTTCCCAAGACATTCTTACTGAGAAGTAGGCGGGGATAGTAGGAAATGTTTTGGCAACTAACCAAATTGCCTTTTCTGAAGACGAGTTGACTCCTGAGGGGAAAGGGCATAACAAGGCTTTATACATATTCATGAGGTGCAATGGAAAATACTTGCCTAGAGTTTTGATTGTCAACAGATCCGCATTGAACATCTGCCCATGGAACACTTTGCAAAAGTTAGGATATCTACGATCGCAAGTTCTCCAGTGACTGATCGTTGGTAGAGGATTTGATGGTTTGAGAAAGGAGACTATGGGAGAGAATGATTTGGTGCTCGAGATGGGTCCAGCTTAGTATTAGGTTACCTGCCAGGTCATGGACTTTCTTGGGATATACAGTGTTTTGTTAAGGCGGCCATGGATTCATTCTTCCGGGTCGGTGCCATCATCTCTGCATCAAATGGTAAAATTCAGTATGGATGATAGACTGATTACTATTTGTGCTGAGGATGATTGCACTATGATGGTAAATCGCGGGTATTCTGAAAAAGCAAAGGACGAGTCATCACATGATCAGGGTTTCCATGCTTCAAATGTTGTATCTGTTAACTGGATTCCAGAAGTGATACGCGCGGACGTACGTGGAATTGCTTGAAAGACCAAGTATGAATTTCGAACCTTTCCCCTTGGATGAACTAGACTCTAGAATCAGCACCAAAGCCTTGAACACAGCAAGATGAACAACTCGAAAATTCAAGGAAGCTTTGAACCTCCTTATGGAACGAACAAGAACTCGAGGAATCAGCACCTAGAATGCTTGATCAAACCAATAAGGCAACTCTAAGCTAGGGTTTTTGAACTTGGAATCACTCTACAAGTTCGGGGGTTGTTCTTAATCAGCAAAGAACGAAAGAAGCACTCAATTTGAGAACTCACAAATTTATTAATCATCAAACTTATAAAATTCGTAACAGTGTTTTGGCCTATAAATAGGCTTGCATAACAACTTGTAGAAAGTTCTAGAAACTTAACAAAGAGCACTAGTTGTAACCTAACACAATATGGTAACTTTCTAAGAGGTTACAACTTGTAAACAAAATAGAAAACTTAACATAAAAGAATTAAACTTAAAAATTCGTCTAAAAATTGTTCATGGGCTGGACGCGTCCTTTTAAGCACCATTGGGCCTCCATCTTGCATCTTTAAAAGGCCTTCCAACAAGTCCAACCAAACCAGCACCTTAAAAACATGTTATGGACCACTTAGAAGCTTTAATTGGACCTTCTTTGAATGTGTATTTAATCCATAACCAATACATAAACTCTTGGCCTAATGAACACAGTTGAATAGCTTGATCACCAAGTCCATTGAGAGGCCCAAAGTCACGAATTACACCATGGTAGTCACAAAGCTTGAACGTTCCCCTCATGATCAGCCATGATTTGATCTCATCTTGGTCTAAACGAGTTGCTCCATGAGAATATCCAAGCATCAAGATTGTAAGCACTCCTAGGATCACATAATCCCTCCTCCCTCAAAAAGATTCGTCCTCGAATCTGCGAGATCATATAAGCTAACATAAGTAACTAAAGGACTGATAGAAAAATAAACACCAATGATATATATACATGACGTATGAATTAGAATGCGAAACTCAATGCAAATTGAAACATAAGATGCAAGAACAAATTCTAACTTAAGAAGAATAAACATATCTAGATGCAGACTATCCCTAAAAATATGGAAGAGAATAACACGATTTCCAAAGTCTATGCAACCACAATTGGACTCAGAATAATCAATTACTAACAAGATAAAATGTATGGTTGAACAAAGACTTATGAAAAGAATCTAAGTAAACATCACGTGAACTAAGAAAATGAGCTTCATGTGAATTATGCCTAATAAGCCCTAGAATGTGAAAAACATCATCAATCAACTCACTAGAATAATTCAAACAATGTAACAAAAACACATGAACATTAGCACAAGCTATAACACTAGAACATTTTGCAAGAATAAACACATAGAGAATACGATTTTTAGAAGTTAAACTCTTAAGATAAACAAACTGAAAATCGTTAGTTTGGCTCCCTAAAAATTGTGTATAAGGTCTAAAATAACACAAAATATAATGACAAACACAAGAGATATCAATATGCCTTGAAACAGAAAATATGTACTAACATGCAAACCCTAAAACACACAATATTGCATGATATATCACACAAAACATACTTAATAACATAATGGTCTAACACATAAAGACTCCTAGAACAAGTAACATTAGATGAATCTAAACATGCTAGATGCAAAACACAATTATCTAAACTAACAAAACAAATACGCAAGAATGAACTAAGTTGCAAATTAAAACAAGAAAACTTAGGCCACAAATCAGTTGAATCCATCATAGTTGTCAAGCTCAATGTGGCAGTTTGAACTTGGCTTCAACTCTTTCATCCACGGTTTTGTCAACTTCCAAGCTTCTAGAGTGGCAACTAACTACAAAACAACAATAATGTGGCATCTCTCCATGAGTATCAACCTGCAAAATTACCACAAAAATACTAGGAAAAGAGTTATAAAGTGAGTTAGTAAAGTATACTTCTTCTTTAGAGTACATGCATACAAGAGTTATTGATCTAACTAGCAAAACACTCTTGTTTTCTCTTTTCTTTGCTCTTGTAGAAGAAACACTCTCCTAACTCTTTCTACTTTGCACGACTTCCCTCTTATTCTTTTCCTCATTCTTCTCCTTAGCTTGCAATTGAAAATCCCTTGCAATCTTCACTTGATCAGAATGAGCTTCGGATGGCAAGATTGGATTAAGAACAATCTTTCGTTCATTCCACTTAAAAGAGTAGTTGTTCTTGTATCCATCATATGAAACTCTTCTATCATATTGCCAAGGACGCCCTAAGAGAATATGGCATGCTTGCATTGGGGCAACATCACACCAAACTTCATCTTTGTACTTGCCTATTGAGAAAGTAACAAGCACACGTCTAGTCACTTTGATCTCTTCTTGATTATCAAGCCAATGAAGTTTGTAGGGCTTTGGATGCTCCACAGTCTCCAAATGCAACTTATCTACAAATAAGGTACTAGCAACAGTTAGTACAAGATCCACTATCAATGATCATGCTACATACCTTATTGAGCACAGTACAACGTGTATGAAAAATATGCTCTCGTTGTAGATTCTCCTCATCGTCTTTTGGTTGCACATTCAATGCCCTCCTAGTGACCAATAGCTCGGCCATGGTCAAGTAAAACCTACAAATATAAGTTAGGCACAAGATAAACAAAAATAAAGGAAATTGCCTTACCACTCCCTTAGTGTATACACTTAACCCTCGTGTATCACTCAAAGAATTGTGGCTTTTTCCTCAAATGTGCTCACCCCTAAGCCTTTTTCCACTTTTGAGTAACTCCTTTATATGTCCTTTGATGAAAAGAACTAGCTCAACCTTTCTTGTAAAGCTCCAAGAAGTCAAAACCACAAGAGTAAGTGTAGAGGTCAAAGATAAATAAGCTTAGAGTAATTGTTTGATCAAGAGAATTCAAGAAAAGATGGAATAAACAAGACTTGACTCAAGAAGAACACAAATTAGAAACCCTAATGTGTGGTATTCTTGTGTGAAAAATCTTGATTTTTAAAGTTCTCTTGAAAAGTATGAATATTCTTATGCAAAAAACAAAAACTCAAAGCAATCCTTGTTGGAGTAGGATTGTATACCCTTTCCAAAATGAATTCTTGAACAAATAACAATTAAAAACCAACACAAATCAATTAGGAAAGTCAAAAACACGAAATTCACTACCCCAAGAAGCTGAAAAACACTGAAAAAATTAAAAAGGAAACACCCTACAATAGCCACTTTCCAAAAGAGAAAAGGAAACTCTTGCACCTTTAGGATTAGTTTCCAAATTCACTTGCAACTAACTTTCCTTCTCCCAATTGGTTTCCAACACAAACTAACTTCTATTTAACCACAAAAACAGTCCCTTATTGTCCCTTTTTAAGATCAAATAAGCTGGAAAATTTTCAGAAAAATCGTAGCTAAAGATTAACAAAAATTCCAGCAAGCATATTCACCCAAAATCCAAGAACCAAGTTCAAGAACTTGATCCTACCAATCCCAAGCAAGAAGCTGGTCCCAAAACTCAACTAAATAGCCCCAAAACTTCCAGAAAAACGTGCTAAACTCCCCCTTTTTAACGTTAAAACTTTCTGGAAAATAACCAGAAAAATTCGTACAGCACACAATGCAAAATTCCAGCAACCAATACTCAAACAATTCAACCCCAAAACCCTAACCAATTGGAGATAGGTTAAAGGTGACTCAAAAGGGCTTCAAGAACTTCAAGAATTGATCAAGAAAGTTCAAGAAATCAATCAAGAAGCTCAAGAATTCAAGACAAAAAAATTCCAGCAACTCTATACTTCAAGAAAATCAGGAACAACTTTGTACAAGTTCAAGAACTAAGAAGTAAGTCCAAGAACTTCAAGATTTTGGTCAAGATAGTCCAAGAACTCAGCAAGATCCTCAAGAAACAACACAAGACTCCAAAAAAAATTCAAGAATACTAGATAGCTTGGTGCAAGAATCCAAGAACCTAACAAGTAAGTCCAAGATCTTCAAGAATTGTACCAAGAACACCAAGAAACTTCAAGAAACTTGAATAAAACTTTGTGCACGGTTTTTAACTTGTGTGCACTCCTTTTTACTCTTTGTTTTCTTTCTTTTTCTTTTGTGCTTTTTTTTGGCTTTTTCTTTTTGCACGAATTTCAGCCTCTTTTTTTTTTTTTTTTGCACGAATTTTTTTTTAACTTCAAACTACCACAAAAACAACTCAAACTTTCAAGAAAAAAAATTGATTTGTGAATGTTAAGTTCAAGAATCTCTTTTCTTGCAAGTTCTTAACACAAGAATTTTCAAGAAAACAACAAAAACAGTCAAGATTATCAAGAAACCACACAAAACCTAGAATTCTTGATTGAAGACAATCAAGAACGACACTAAGACCCTAAAGAAATTCAAGAAAGCACAAGAACAAAAATTATAAGGAACGAAATTTTTTTTTTAAACAAACGTGACACAAAGAAGAAACACAAGGAAAGACACAAGTTGTTTAGCTAGGCACGAAGCACTTTGAAAAACAACTCAAGAACGAATTAAAGAAAAATAAAAAGGGATATATCCAAATTTCTCCAAAGGAAAAATTGGATTAGAAAAACCTGAAATTTCAAGACTAGCTCTGATACCAATTGATACGCGCGGACGTACGTGGAATTGCTTGAAAGACCAAGTATGAATTTCGAACCTTTCCCCTTGGATGAACTAGACTCTAGAATCAGCACCAAAGTCTTGAACACGCAAGATGAACAACTCGAAAATTCAAGGAAGCTTTGAACCTCCTTATGGAACGAACAAGAACTCGAGGAATCAGCACCTAGAATGCTTGATCAAACCAATAAGGCAACTCTAAGCTAGGGTTTTTGAACTTGGAATCACTCTACAAGTTCGGGGGTTGTTCTTAATCAGCAAAGAACGAAAGAAGCACTCAATTTGAGAACTCACAAATTTATTAATCATCAAACTTATAAAATTCGTAACAGTGTTTTGGCCTATAAATAGGCTTGCATAACAACTTGTAGAAAGTTCTAGAAACTTAACAAAGAGCACTAGTTGTAACCTAACACAATATGGTAACTTTCTAAGAGGTTACAACTTGTAAACAAAATAGAAAACTTAACATAAAAGAATTAAACTTAAAAATTCGTCTAAAAATTGTTCATGGGCTGGACGCGTCCTTTTAAGCACCATTGGGCCTCCATCTTGCATCTTTAAAAGGCCTTCCAACAAGTCCAACCAAACCAGCACCTTAAAAACATGTTATGGACCACTTAGAAGCTTTAATTGGACCTTCTTTGAATGTGTATTTAATCCATAACCAATACATAAACTCTTGGCCTAATGAACACAGTTGAATAGCTTGATCACCAAGTCTATTGAGAGGCCCAAAGTCACGAATTACACCATGGTAGTCACAAAGCTTGAACGTTCCCCTCATGATCAGCCATGATTTGATCTCATCTTGGTCTAAACGAGTTGCTCCATGAGAATATCCAAGCATCAAGATTGTAAGCACTCCTAGGATCACATCAAGAAGAAAAGTCACCTGTTGAGTCATTATTGCCTAATGCTAGTATCATGATAGCTAAGGAGTTGATTAGGGCAGACTACCAATCAGGGAAGGGCATCAAAAAGATGCTGCAAGGAATTACAAAACCTATTCAGCTGTTGGAATAGAAAAATACCTTTGGACTTAGTTTTTACCCAACTGGTAAGGATTTAAAAGAGATGAGAGAGAAGAAGAGAGCTAAAAAGGAAGGATGGCAAGTTCCACTCTATATTCCTCCACTATATTATAGTTTCTCAAGGTCACCCAAGATCATTATTTCTGAAATATGCAATGAGAACTATGATATTGAAGAAGGGTTTATTGGAATGACTAGTACAGAGGGATCATCTAATACTGCTGACTTTGAGGAAATCAAGAAAGAATCATTGAATAATTGGACCTATGATTATCTCCCTATTCGGAGGGAGTTTTGGTAAATTTGGGATTGCCTTTTGTTCAAAATTCATTTCTAGATGGAGGTATGAAATGAATTTCTTTCTCAAAGTTTGTTTTGGTGTTAGGCTCTGACTTTCTTGCATTAGCTTTAGAAAGAAACTATTCTCAATTTTTGTTTGTTATATCGATAAAGTTCTTTTGTCAAAATCTTGAAATGGTTTATCTTTTCGCAAAGGCTAATGCTAGCTTATGATTGTAAACATCTTCTTTAAAAAATGCAAGCTTTCATTCAATAAATTGGAAAGTCATTTATTTATGTTTTATTTATTTATGTTTGCATATTTTTGTTTCATTTTCAGATGGCCAAAAATAACGATCCTTTGGATGTCACTTTGTTTGAAACTGATAAGTTCAACTTCAATATCTCTCTAAATTTTGAAATAATGCAAACCATTGATGAGAGTAAGAGCAATATCGAAGAAGATTATGACTCCGTACTTAAGAATCTTGAGCAATACGAAGGAAAACACAAGCCTAACTTGGAAGATACAGAAGCTATCAATATTCGCACTAAGACAGAAGTTAAAGAAGTTAAGATTAGTGTTCATTTAAACAAGAGGCAAAGAAAAGGGATGATTGAATTTCTCACGCTGTTCTAGGATGTATTCACATGGTCCTATGATGATATGCCTGGGGTTTCCACAGAGATAGTAGTTCAAAGATTGCCTATGGATCCAAACTTTCTTCCAGTAAAGTAGAAACCTTGCAAATTTAAACCAGAAATGAGCCTCAAAATTCAAGAGCAGATAGTCAAACAATTCAATGCCCAAATTATTATTGTGGCTCACTATCATATTTGGCTATCGAACATGGTTTCAATTCCCAAAAAGTCAGGAGAGGTGCGGGTTTGTGTGGATTACCGTGATTTTAACAAAGTCAGTCCAAAAGATGATTTTTCTTTGCCCAACATTCACATCCTATTGGACAATATTGCTAGACATGAAATGGATTCGTTTATTGATTGTTTCGCTAGATATCATCCACTTTTGGTCGCAGAGGAAGATAGGGAAAAGACGGCATTCATGACTCCGTGGGGAACATTCTGTTACAGCGGATTGGAATGCCCCAATCTTAGTCAGCAGATTGGTCGTAGAGGAAGATAAGAAAGAATGCCCCAATAGATTGGAATGGGGATTGTCAGCGGGTTTTTGATAAGATTAAGGATTATTTGTTGAATCCTCCTATCCTAGTACCGCCAAAGCCAGGTCGACCACTTATCATGTATCTCTCAGTGTTAAATGGAGCGATGGGTTGTGTTCTCAATCAGCATGATAATTCAGGTAAAAATGAATAGATAATCTATTATCTGAGCAAAAAGTTTACTGCCTATGAGGTAAATTACTCGTTCTTGGAAAGATTGTGTTGTGCATTAGTTTGGGCTGCTCAAATATTGAGACATTATCTCCTTGACCGTACCACCTATCTCATATCTCGATCAGATCCGTTGAGGTACTTCCTTAAGAAGCCAATGCCCACTGGACGCATGGCCAAGTGGTAGATGATTCTCAGTGAATTTGATATTGTGTTCACAACTCAAAAAACAGTCAAGGGTCAAGTAATTGCCGATCATCTAGTAGAAAACCCTTTGGAAAATGATTATGAGCCCTTGAATACCTATTTTTCCGACGAAGATATTTTGTTTGTGGGGACGGCTGAGGATATTAATAAGAATCTTTAGGATGGAGATTGTTCTTTGATGGTGCTTCAAACTCTTTTGGGGCTAGAATTGGGGCTATCCTAGTGTCACCAGAAGGAAAACATTATCCTGCTATAGCTAAACTAAAGTTTGCCTACACTAATAATATGACAGAGTATGAAGTTTGCATTCTTGGTTCAAAAATGGCATTAGATATGGACATCAAGGATTTGGCAGCGTTCAGTGATTCAGATTTACTAGTCCATCAAGCATTGAGAAAATGGATGACTCGGGATTCTAAAATAATTCCATATCATTGTTGTTTACTCACCTTGGCTCGACAATTTAGAACTTTGGAATTCACGCTTATCGCGCGTACTCGAAATGTCTTTGTAAATGCCTTAGCAACTTTATCTTTCATGATCTCTCATCCTGATCTTACTGTGATTGAACTCATTTTTATCAAGATTCAAGAGGAACCAGCGCATTGCCTGCACATTAAGCAAGAACCTGATGGCTTTCTCTAGTTTCATGATTTGAAAAAATATCTGAAAAATGGGTTTTATCCTCCAGGTGCCAATACAGTGGCTAAGAATTTTCTTCGAAGGATGTTTATGAGATTTTTCTTGAACGAGGAAGTTCTGTACAAAAGGTCAAGCAATTTGGGTTTATTGAGATGCATCGACGAGAAGGAAGCTGAGTATTTGATGAAGGAGATACACAATGGCGTATGTGGGCCGCATATGAACAGACACTTATTGGCAAAGAAAATCATGAGGACAGGATATTTCTGGCTCACCATGGAGCATGACTGTGTTGAGTTCGTTAGAAAGTGCGTTAAATGTCAAATGCATGGCGATGTGATACACACACCTCATTCGGAGTTCCATAAAGTTATATTCTTAAATATCCCTAGTCATAGTATTAATGAGATTGGACATCATTAATATGGGAAGACTAGCACATACTTTGCCTCTACTTAGGGTAAGTAGTAGTTGATCTCGTCAACTATGGTGTGCGACACCTAAGCTGATATGTGGATGCTTGTTAGAGAACAAGTTCATTGGATTGATCCGCCAAGAGTTACTATTCATAGTGCTAATGAATTATACTCTTAATGGCAATGGTGTAAGTGATCCTTAGACTTGAGATTACCATGGTATCTTGAGTATGGATTGCTATGCTTTGACTCTATTGCTTGGTGCTTGTAAAAGAGTAGCCCATACGGTAGAGATTGGGCATAGTATGAAGCATGGAAGGATAGTGAGTAATTGATATAGGATTCTGTAAGGTAATAGCATAGGTAACGCAGCGGAAAAATAAAAATTTATTACCTTAACCATGGATCTCTTTGACATATCTATATGATTAACAAGGGGTTTGCATGAAAATTACCTTAAGCACAGAAGATTTCTATGCTTCTAGGCAAAGATCCTTCGAAGAAGATGTTAGATCTACCAGGAAAAGCCCTCCAAACGTAGAGCCTCTAACGATATCCACACGAACAACTTCTTTGGGAACCTTATAGGCTTGCTTGCTTGCTTTGACTTTTGAGTGCTAGTTCCCTTGAATTATTAAGAACACAAGAAGAAGAAAAACCTAACCCTTAGGAGAGAGAGAGAGAGACGCCTAGAGAGAGAAAGAGGCGTGACTTTTTCTCTTCAATTTTTCTCTCACTAGTTTTCTTTTGTGCTACAATAATAATTCAAGAGTCAAAGCATGAACCTATTTATAGAGGAAGTATTCTAGTCTTTTAGGAAATAAAGCTAATTAGAAACCAAGAAGGTTTAGGCAACTTACTTTAAGTTAATCCTTCTCCTTTAGGAAATCTATTCCATAAGGAAACCAATTAGTTACTTTATTTCTTTTAGGAAACTAATTTCCTGCAAGACTTAGAATATTTATAAATAAGTCCTTTAAGTTAATTTATCTCATAAATTAACCCCATAAGTATCTCATACTTATCTTAATTACATTTTAACCCAAAGATTTTGTTCTTTATGTGTGTGACCCATTAGGTTCCATTCACGTTGGCAATAAGTATAAAGTATAACTCATTAATTGAGCTAGATAAATTAAACACTTTTAATTTATCATTAATTCACTAATTAATCAATTCATACTTATAGATCATGAGTGGCGTCTAGCAATGCATCATGACCACCCAAGTAAATAGGAAAGTCATATGGTAGACCATACCCTTCAATGACAATGTTACTGTGTAATTAATATCCTTTCACCATACTATATCCCAATTAGTCTAAAAGTATAGTGCATACTTTTAAATGACTAATTTATATTTTCTTGTTCCAGAAATATAACTCTCCATGATGTATAACCTTGAAACTACTTCCAAGTTATACTATCACTTCTGCAGAAGATTTATGAGTTAATATTTCCAACAAGTGGCCATTAAGGGATATACTCTCCTATTAAGGAGTGGTGAATCCTATATTGATTACTCACTATCTTTCCATGCTTCAAACTATACCCAATCTCTAACCTATGAGCTACCCTTTTACGGGCACCGAGGAATAGAGTCAAAGTATAGCAATCCACACTCAAGATATTATGGTAATCTCAAGTCAAAGGATCAGTTACACCATTGCCATTAAGAGTTCAACTATTGGCACTATAGTTGAAACTCTTGGCGGATCAATCCAATGAACTTGTTCTCAAACAAGCATCCACATACTAGCTTAAGTGTCATGCACACCATAGTCAATGAGATCAACTACTACTTACCATAAGTAGAGGCAAAGTATGTGCTAGTCTATCCGTATTAATGATGTCCAATCTCATTAATACTATGACTAGGGATATTTAAGAATATGACTTTATGTATTAGAGTCTCATAATTGTAACCCTTACAATCTCTAATACACAGTCAATATTCTAAGGACTTTATCAATCAAACAAGTAACATGGAAATACAAGTATAGATGATAAAGAAAAAATACCACATGGATAAATATAACATAAATAAGTGTAAAACAAAACACCTTTAAACCATCTTGGTTTTAGGGCATACACTAACAGATTCACCACTCCTTATTATAGGAGAGTATATCCCGGATTGGCCACTTGTTGAAATATAACTTAAAGAATCTTTTGCGCAAAAGTGAAAGTATGACTTGAAAGAGTTTCAAGGTTATACTTTTATGGAAAGTTATATTTCGGGAACAAGAAAACATTAATTAGTCATTTAAAGAGTGCGCACTACACTCTTCGACTAATTGGGATATAGTGTGGTGAAAGGATATTAATTACACAGTAACATTGTCATTGATAGGTATAGTCTACCATATGACTTTCCTATTCTCTTGGGTGGTCATGATGCATTGCTAGACGCCACTCATGATCTATAAGTGCAAATTAATTAATTAGTGAATTAATGATAAATTAAAGTGTTAATTTATTGAGCTCTTAATTAATTAATTAATTAATGAGTTATAATTTGTACTTATTGCCAACGTGAATGGAACCTAATGGGTCACACACAATAAGAACATGGTCTTTGGGTTAAATTTTTATTAAGATAATTATAAGATACTTATGGGGTTAATTTATGTGATAAATTAACTTAAAGGACTTATTTATAAATATTTTAAGTCTTGATGGAAATTAGTTTCCTAAAAGGAATTAAGAAGCTATTTGGTTTCCTTTTGGAATAGGTTTCCTAAAGGAATATGATTAGCTTAAGGTAAGTTTCCTAAACCTTCTTGGTTTCCAATTGCTCTTGTTTCCTTAAAGACAAGAATACTACATCTATAAATAAGTCCATGCCTTGACTCTTGATTGAGTGATGAAACACAAGATAAAATCTAGAGAGAGAAAAAATTGAGAGAGGCGTGTTTTTCTC
The DNA here is from genome assembly GCA_024721245.1 of Mitragyna speciosa. Lineage (NCBI taxonomy): Eukaryota > Viridiplantae > Streptophyta > Magnoliopsida > Gentianales > Rubiaceae > Mitragyna > Mitragyna speciosa. The sequence goes on along the minus strand of CM045557.1, from coordinate 15,649,167 downwards.
CCAAGAAAAATGCCACACCCTCTTCTCCCTAAGGTTTAGGGTTTTGTCTTCTTTCTCTTCTTGTTCTTGTGTTCTTCATGAAATTCAAGGGAGCTAGCACTCAAAAGGCAAGGCAAGCAAGCCCAAAGGTTCCTAAAGATCATGTTCGTGTGGACACCATTGGAGGCTCTACACTTGGAGGGCTTTTCATGGTAGATTAACACCTTCATCGAATAGGATCTTGCCCTTTGAAGCATAGAAACCTTCTATACTTGAGGTATTTGTGCTAAACACCCTTTAATCGTATAGATTACATCAAAGAGATCCATGGCTAAGGAAATAAATTTTTAAATTTTCCGATGCATTACTCCCCTTATTACCTTACAGTTCAATGTGGGAGAATGGATGTGATTGGAGCTATCGATCCTCCCGCAAATGGTCGTCGATTTTTCTTAGTGGCAATAGAGTATTTCACTAAATGGGTTGAGGCTGAGTCTTATAGGCACGTGACTAAGAAAGTGGTAGCTGATTTTCTGAGAAATCATATTATCTATCGTTTTGGGGTACCAGAGACATTGATCACGGATTACGCGAAGAATCTCAATAACAACATGATGGATGGGTTGTGTGAACAGTTCAAAATCAAGCATCAAAACTCTACCATTTATAGATTTCAGATGAATGGAACTGTAGAGGTTGCCAATAAGAATTTGAAGAAAATTATTTGCAAGATGACCAAAACGCATCGAGATTGGCATGAGAAGTTGCCTTATGCATTGTTGGCATATAGAACCATTATAAGAACTTCTATTGGGTCGACTCCATATTCTCTTATGTATTGGATGGAAGCGGTGTTGCCAACAAAAATTGAAATTCCTTCTTTGTGTATATTGATGGAAGCCCAATTAGAAGAAGCTGAATGGTTGGATGCTGTTTGCCATGGACAGTGCTACCAAAGATGAATGGCCTATGCTTATCAAAAGAAGGTTAAACCTCGCCCATTCGAAGTAGGAGACAAAGTTCTGAAGCGAATCCTTCCAATTCAGGAGGAGGCAAAAGGGAAATTCGCGCCAAATTAGCAAGGTCCATTCATTGTCAAAAAAGTATTATCAGGAGGAGGTCTTGTCCTAGCTGAAATGGATGGTTAGGTCTTTCCCCAAATCATTAATTCAGATATGGTAAAAAAATTTAATATTTGATTTAGTAAATTTTCTTTCAAAAAAATATTTTATTGCAAGAAGAAGATGGGTCAAAGGCGGGCTATTTTTCTTTTCCATAAAACATTTTCTTCCCCTCGTTGTCCCCTTTGAGCTTTCAGAATTTATAATTTTCGTTTGACAACCCACTTGAAGGTCGCACCCCCTCACTGAGGCAACTTTTGTACTGAATTTATCCCACCCTTGAGCTATTTCTTTGCCTTGATCTTATCCCATACTGGGGTAAAAAAAAATCTTTTCATTTTGTTAATTTTTCCCTAAAAAAAAAAGAAAAAGAAAAAGAAAAGTAAGTAAAAAAAAAAAAAACTAGGGCAAATTTTGTTTAGGAAATGAAAAGAGAGCCCTAAAAGCAAGTAGTAAAGTTGGGATGGATTTTCTTAAGAAAAAGAAAGATTGGCAAATATTGGGATAAACCTTTGCAAATGCAACATCAAGTTAATTAAACCTCCCATAAATTCTGCTTTCCAGCCTTAACGTTTTTGACACCTCACCTGACCCCATTACAAAAGCCAAGAATGTTACCGACCTGCATCTTTTGTTAGTGTATGCCCTAAAAGCAAGTTGGTTTTTGGGATTTTTATTACGCTTATTTCATGTTATACTTATATATGTGGCATTTTCTTTGTCATTTAATACTTGTTATTAATATTACTTGTTTATTTGATAAAGTCCATAGAATATTAACTGTGTATAAGAGATTGTAAGAGTTACAATGATGAGACTCTTATTACACATAAAGTTATATTCTTAAATATCCCTAGTCATAGTAGTAATGAGATTGGTCATCATTAATATGGGAAGACTAGCACATACTTTGCCTCTACTTATGGTAAGTAGTAGTTGATCTCGTCAACTATGGCGTGTGACACCTAAGCTAGTATGTGGATGCTTGTTAGAGAACAAGTTCATTGGATTGATCCGCCGAGAGTTACTATTCATAGTGCTAATGAATTATACTCTTAATGGCAATGGTGTAAATAATCCATAGACTTGAGATTACCATGGTATCTTGAGTGTGGATTGCTGATACGCGCATGGTAGCACCTGTTTTGAATTTGGAAGCTTCATCCATGATATTCATCAATTTATGTGATTTGAATGATTCTACAAGGAGTCTTGTGTGTTCAACCATTCTTGAGCTTGGAGAATCCGTGGATCAATCAAGGGAATTGGACTTGAAGATTGCACTTTGGTTTTGGATTAAACATGCATTCAAAAAAAGGGGCCCAAGAAGTAGCATATGGTCTGAAATAATGCATACAAGTTGGGTAAGTTTGATGGACCCAAGTTGAAGGCCTAAAAATTGCAAGATTGAAGCCCAATGGAGTCTAAGGATGGATGGCCCAGCCCATTTATTATTTTATGGCGAATTTCTTTTTATTTTTTAGAAGTTTAGCTTTTATTCAGTTTCCTAAGTAGTTTACGAAGTTGTAATCCTTAAGTAATTACCTATTGTGTTAGGATACAACTTAAGTTAACTTTCTAGACTATTCTAGCATGTTTTTAGGTTACTTTTGTAAGCCTATAAATAGGCCAAAAATGTGTTACGAATTTTATGATGATTTTTGTGATTAATGAAATTTGAGTTTTCTCTTTTAGAGAGCTTTGTCTTGGGTTCTTGGATTAGAACCAATTCTTGGTCTTATTGGAGGGATTCCATGGCGACCATTCTCCTTGCTTAGAGTTTTTCTTCTTGTCTTGATCAAGTTCTTAGAATAAATTAGGTTAGACGAATGAACTCGCTCATATCGGTCTAGCAAAGTTTATTCTTTGGTTCGAGATTTCTACAAGGGTTGAATTCAAGGCGACCAATCTCCACGTTTAGGTTGCTTTGGTTTACGAATCAAAGTTGGTCTAAAGTTCAACGAGGTTGTTTCTTTTGAAGATAATTTGGTCCAATTCAGCGGGAGGATTTGGATTAAATTGTCGCCTGATTCTTCAAGACGATCTTTGGGGAGATATTCCTGTGATATACGAAAGAGGGCCGCCCCCGATCGTATCAAGTGGTATCAGAGCTTTAGGCATCTTGAAAAATCAGGTTTTTGTGTCTAACCCACTTGGGTATATCCTTTTATTTTTTATTGTCAATCCACTTGGATATATATTTTTTTAATTTTGTTTTGTTGTCCTTGGTTCAAGATCTGATTTTTTTCTTGAATCAAAGTTGTGTTCTTTTGTGATTTGATTGTCAAAAAAAAAAAAAAAAAGAAAAGTCGTACTGTTCATCGTCACTGTTTACGTACTGTAGCGTCACTGTTCATGCGCGTACTGTTCACACTAGGGTTTACTGTTCACGGCGGTACTGTTCACCCCCGAAATTATTTTTTTTTGTTTGTTTTTGTGAGTTATTTTGTGTTTGTGGAAAAAAAAAAGGAAAAAGGAGAAAAAGGAAAGAAAAAGAAAAAAAAGGGAAAGAAAGAGAAAAAGGAAAGAGAGGAAAAAGGCAAGTGTTGTTAGAGATAGTAAAAGCCTAAATTAAGTGAAAAATATTTTGTATTATTTCTAACAATTTTTGTAGCTTGCATTATGGAGGAAATTCTCAAAGAATTTAGACGGGAACTCAACAAAAGCATGGATTCTTTATTTGATCGTTGGACATGGGAATTTAAAAAAGGCATAGCTTCTCGATTTGATCGTTTGGAAGCTGAGGGATTGGTTCACAAAAAGAGAAGCTCTAATTCTACCTCTTCTAAGAAGTTTGTTAATGATGGCTATGGTTCTAGAGGTGTTTCTTCAAAGAGGATAGAGAGCCCATTGCCTTCAAGGTTCTCTCAAAAACAAAATGCTGAATCAAAAGGGGAGGATTTGAAGAATATGACCATAGATGAAATTATGGATAAGTTTGAGGCTCGATATGAAGCTTATGTAGCTGATCAAAAGAAAAGGGAGGCTTGTAAAATTGAAGAGGAAGAAGTGCCACCTATGGAGGAGCCTAACCTTCAGGAGTCACCAATGGATGACCATATTGAGGATGCATACGAAGCACCATTGGAAGAGTCAATGGAAGAGAAGCCACCAAGTGTTAAACCACCACCTCTTGAGATCGTGTCTTATTCTTCATTTATCTTGGGCGACGATTCGAGGACGAATCGTTTCGAAGAGAGGGAGTTTGATACGCGCATGGTAGCACCTGTTTTGAATTTGGAAGCTTCATCCATGATATTCATCAATTTATGTGATTTGAATGATTCTACAAGGAGTCTTGTGTGTTCAACCATTCTTGAGCTTGGAGAATCCGTGGATCAATCAAGGGAATTGGACTTGAAGATTGCACTTTGGTTTTGGATTAAACATGCATTCAAAAAAAGGGGCCCAAGAAGTAGCATATGGTCTGAAATAATGCATACAAGTTGGGTAAGTTTGATGGACCCAAGTTGAAGGCCTAAAAATTGCAAGATTGAAGCCCAATGGAGTCTAAGGATGGATGGCCCAGCCCATTTATTATTTTATGGCGAATTTCTTTTTATTTTTTAGAAGTTTAGCTTTTATTCAGTTTCCTAAGTAGTTTACGAGTTGTAATCCTTAAGTAATTACCTATTGTGTTAGGATACAACTTAAGTTAACTTTCTAGACTATTCTAGCATGTTTTTAGGTTACTTTTGTAAGGCCTATAAATAGGCCAAAAATGTGTTACGAATTTTATGATGATTTTTGTGATTAATGAAATTTGAGTTTTCTCTTTTAGAGAGCTTTGTCTTGGGTTCTTGGATTAGAACCAATTCTTGGTCTTATTGGAGGGATTCCATGGCGACCATTCTCCTTGCTTAGAGTTTTTCTTCTTGTCTTGATCAAGTTCTTAGAATAAATTAGGTTAGACGAATGAACTCGCTCATATCGGTCTAGCAAAGTTTATTCTTTGGTTCGAGATTTCTACAAGGGTTGAATTCAAGGCGACCAATCTCCACGTTTAGGTTGCTTTGGTTTACGAATCAAAGTTGGTCTAAAGTTCAACGAGGTTGTTTCTTTTGAAGATAATTTGGTCCAATTCAGCGGGAGGATTTGGATTAAATTGTCGCCTGATTCTTCAAGACGATCTTTGGGGAGATATTCCTGTGATATACGAAAGAGGCCGCCCCCGATCGTATCAAATACGATCGTATCAAATACGATCGGGGGCGGCCTCTTTCGTATATCACAGGAATATCTCCCCAAAGATCGTCTTGAAGAATCAGGTGACAATTTAATCCAAATCCTCCCGCTGAATTGGACCAAATTATCTTCAAAAGAAACAACCTCGTTGAACTTTAGACCAACTTTGATTCGTAAACCAAAGCAACCTAAACGTGGAGATTGGTCGCCTTGAATTCAACGCTTGTAGAAATCTCGAACCAAAGAATAAACTTTGCTAGACCGATATGAGCGAGTTCATTCGTCTAACCTAATTTATTCTAAGAACTTGATCAAGACAAGAAGAAAAACTCTAAGCAAGGAGAATGGTCGCCATGGAATACCTCCAATAAGACCAAGAATTGGTTCTAATCCAAGAACCCAAGACAAAGCTCTCTAAAAGAGAAAACTCAAATTTCATTAATCACAAAAATCATCATGAAATTCGTAACACATTTTTGGCCTATTTATAGGCTTACAAAAGTAACCTAAAAACATGCTAGAATAGTCTAGAAAGTTAACTTAAGTTGTATCCTAACACAATAGGTAATTACTTAAGGATTACAACTCGTAAACTACTTAGGAAACTGAATAAAAGCTAAACTTCTAAAAAATAAAAAGAAATTCGCCATAAAATAATAAATGGGCTGGGCCATCCATCCTTAGACTCCATTGGGCTTCAATCTTGCAATTTTTAGGCCTTCAACTTGGGTCCATCAAACTTACCCAACTTGTATGCATTATTTCAGACCATATGCTACTTCTTGGGCCCCTTTTTTTGAATGCATGTTTAATCCAAAACCAAAGTGCAATCTTCAAGTCCAATTCCCTTGATTGATCCACGGATTCTCCAAGCTCAAGAATGGTTGAACACACAAGACTCCTTGTAGAATCATTCAAATCACATAAATTGATGAATATCATGGATGAAGCTTCCAAATTCAAAACAGGTGCTACCATGCGCGTATCAATTGCTATGCTTTGACTCTATTGCTCGGTGCTCGTAAAAGAGTAGCCCATACGGTAGAGATTGGGTATAGTATGAAGCATGGAAGGATAGTGAGTAATCGATATAGGAGTCACCACTCCTTATTATAGGAGAGTATATCCCGGATTGGCCACTTGTTGAAATATAACTTAAAGAATCTTTTGCGCAAAAGTGAAAGTATGACTTGAAAGAGTTTCAAGGTTATACTTTTATGGAAAGTTATATTTCGGGAACAAGAAAACATTAATTAGTCATTTAAAGAGTGTGCACTACACTCTTAGACTAATTGGGATATAGTGTGGTGAAAGGATATTAATTACACAGTAACATTATCATTGATAAGTGTAGTCTACCATATGACTTTCCTCTTCACTTGGGTGGTCATGATGCATTGCTAGACGCCACTCATGATCTATAAGTGCAAATTAATTAATTAGTGAATTAATGATAAATTAAAGTGTTAATTTATCTAGCTCTTAATTAATTAATTAATTAATGAGTTGTAATTTGTACTTATTGCCAACGTGAATGGAATCTATTGGGTCACATACAATAAGAATATGGTCTTTGTGTTAAATTGTTATTAAGATAAGTATATGATACTTATGGGGTTAATTTATGTGATAAATTAACTTAAAGGACTTATTTATAAATATTCTAAATCTTGATGGAAATTAGTTTCCTAAAAGGAATTAAGAAACTATTTGGTTTCCTTTTGGAATAGGTTTCCTAAAGGATTAGGATTAGCTTAAGGCAAGCTTCCTAAACCTTCTCTGTTTCTAATTGCTCTTGTTTCCTTAAAGACAAGAATATTACATCTATAAATAAGTCCATGCCTTGACTCTTGTGGGATTGATAAAACACAACACAAAATTTAGAGAGAGAGAAATTGAGAGCTAAGGGGCGATTTTCTTCCCAAGAAAGCGCCACATCTCTTCTCCCTAATTGTTAGGGTTTTGTCTTCTTCCTCTTCTTGTTCTTGTGTTCTTCATGAAATTCAAGGGAGCTAGCACTCAAAAGGCAAGGCAAGCAAGCCCAAAGGTTCCTAAAGATCATGTTGGTGTGGATACCGTTGGAGGCTCTACACTTGGAGGGCTTTTCATGGTAGATCAACACCTTCATCGAATAGGATCTTGCCCTTTGAAGCATAGAAACCTTCTATGCTTGAGGTACTTGTGCTAAACACCCTTTAATCGTATAGATTACATCAAAGAGATCCATGGCTAAGGTAATAAATTTTTAAATTTTTCACTGCGTTACTCCCCTTATTACCTTACATCTTTATCTTGCAATAATTTTTTAGAATGAAAATTTGCAAATCAAAAAGGACATATGATGTTAACAGGTTTTTCCCAAATCATCAAGGGAAGATTGTCCTACTGATGCCAAATGTTTTTAAATACTAGTCTGTTTAATGAAAAGGGGAATGATTATTCAGGACTTGAATGTTGTTTCGCTCTCATCTTTCTATACAAAGGCGAAAACTCGAAAGGGCACCAAAAAAAAAAAAGAGAGAGAAAAAAAGAAAAAGAAAGGGGTGGGGGAAATCGCATTGAAAACACGAAAGGGTGCTGTGGTTGGGAATTATAGTTAAAGGCTCATAAGTGAAAAAGTCATGTATACCGGCATTGGATTTGAATTCTTTTGAAAGCTGATGACTATAGTTGCTTGAGGTTTTTCTTTAGTATTGATCACTTGTGACAATCTCGGAGTTCAAACAGGATGACATCCAAAGGATCAAAATGGTAGATGTTTCAGAGCTGTCACCTGAAAATTCATTTCTCCAAACAAGCGTAACAGTTATTTATTTATTTATTTATTTTGCTTAGGAGCTGTATGCACTTTATTTGAAATAATATTTACTGTACAAAAATGTTCCTACATTACTGTATCTGAAATATTTTTGACAAATTCATATTTTTGAAATTTGACGTTTGATTTGTTTCTATTGGAATAAAAGGCAAAGTCAATCTTAAATTTATCGAAAGTTGGAAGTATACATTGATTGAATGATTATTTGGAATATTTGAACTGAGTCGTGAATCAAATTCTATTAAATTTAGAAAACTTGCAGAAAGTAAAGCAAGAAGTCATATCAATGATTTAAAAAGGCAATACTCATGTTTATGTGTGCTAGTAGAGCGAAGGAATTGTCAAGTGGTGGCATCACTTTTGGCAATTATAGTTGTTTTCTCTTGTTTGCAGATGAAGTTACATCACCATCATTGAAAGTCTTCATTGAAGATACAAAAATGGGGCAAATTGAAAAATGGACTACAAATTGATTTCATTTGATTTATATTGGGACAAAGTTTTCTTTTTCTAAAAAAAAAGATTGATTGCAAATGAATTTTCATGTTACATAGGTCTCAAGTTTGAAAAATATGATTTTGAATTAATTTGATTCCATACACTGGGGCAAAATTTTTAGAAAAATTTTGACAGTTTTGTTGATTTGGATGCAATGTTTGACAATTGTTTTTAAGTTTCCCTATGTCTTAATTTTCTCCATGCATTCGTCTAGTAGTTTGGTCGGCATCTATTTATTTACGTTTTTAAGTCTGGCAGCCCAGACCTTGCATTGCATTCTATGATTCCTGGCAGTCCAGGAGCATTCATTTACCTTTTCAAGTTTGGCAGCCCAAACTTTGCATTCGTCAACCTTGGTAGCCCAAGGTCATGCATTCGTCCAGCAGCCTGGTCGGCATCTGTTTATTTACGTTTTTAAGTCTGGTAGCCTAAACCTTGCATTACATTCTATAATTTCTGGCAGCCCAGGATCATTCATATACCTTTTCAAGTTTGGCAGCCTAAACTTTGCATTCGTCAACCTTGGCAGCCCAAGGTCATGCATCCGTCCAGCAGCTTGGTCGGCATATGTTTATTTACTTTTTCAAGTCTAGTAGCCCAGACCTTGAATTGCATTCTATGATTCCTGACTGCCCAGAATCATTCATTTACCTTTTCAAGTTTGGCAACCCAAACTTTGCATTTGCAACCTTGGCAACCCAAGGTCATACATCCGTCCAATAGCTTGGTCGGCATCTATTTATTTACTTTTTTTAGTCTGGCAGCCCAAACCTTGCATTGCATTCTATGATTCCTGGTAGCCCAGGATCATTCATTTACCTTTTCAAGTTTGCTAGCCCAAACTTTGCATTCATCAACCTTGGCAGCCTAAGGTTATGCATTCGTCCAGCAGTCTGATTGGCATCTGTTTATTTACATTTTTTTAAAGTCTGGTAGACCAAGCATTGCATCTAGCTTATCAATATTTATTTTGTTCAGCAACCTAAACTCATTTTTTGTCTATTATTTTAAGCACTTTTTAAGTCTTGTAGTCTTTACAGCTCTATGTTATCTTTGTTTAGCAGTTCAAATGTTGCACTTCCTTCTCTATTTTGATCACAAATTTTGAAAAATTGAATTCTTGTATTACCATTTGTAGTTGTGTTATCATTCGCGTCAACAGTTCACCTACATCTGAATTACGTTTGACCTGATTCTCTTCACTGAGATATGTAGGCAACTCAAAGAGAGCTCGGTCATTCCTTCTGCATTTCATACGTTTATTTTTACTGGAGTCAGTATGTTTGTGTTTCATGTGTGGGTGAGTCAAAATTTGGTTTCGTTTACGTATTTGTCTAAAACCTCTTCGAACTTTCGACAAAGAGGGGCAAGCTGTAAACACCAAATTTTGACACACCTTTTATAAAAATATGTGTGTTACTTCATTTAGGAGTACTTTTAAAAGAAATAAACATTTAAATACACCTTGCTCCATAATTCTTGGATTTCAAATTTAAATTTTTGTTTCATCACTGGCATCTTGCAGGAGTTTTGTATCTTCTCCCTTGTCTTGGTTGATGGATTGGACATAGTATGGTAATGGCTTCTTCAGATGCAGCTATGATACTTGGAGCAGAGACTTCAAAAAGGTCCTTTGTTGCTGTGGTTTCACTAGCAATTAGGGACAATTCCCTATTCAAGGAAACGAGTTCTTATAAAGGGGAGCCAGCGATATTTTTTTTCTGATGAAGAGATACAAAGGCTTGCTGCCCCTCTAAAATACATGCTTGTTAGGAAGTTCTCCTAGGGGCAGACCTTCAATGGAAGCGCTGAGGAAGGAATTCTTGGCAGTTGGTTGCAAGGGCCAGGTCTCGATAGGACTATTGGATATGAGACACATATCCATTCGATTTGATTTGGTAAGAGGATTTCCAATGCTGCTGGTTGAGAGGTTTTTGGATGTTTCAAGGTTTTGGCAAGAGAGTCTTTAAATGGACTACTTGATTTCTCTTGGAGGCAGAATCATCGCTTGTTCTAGTTTGGATAAGTTTTGATCATTTGCCTCTTCATCTGTTATAACAAATCTACCTTGTTCTTCAGTTGCTGAGGTGATAGGAGAACCTCTGAAAATTGATGCTTCAACAGCGGATTTGTTTCGGCCAAGTGTAGCTAGGGTTTGCGTAGAACTAGACCTGTTGAATGATCATCCCCGCAGAATTTGGATTGGACAAGGAAGCATAGGCTTCTGGCAGCTAGTAAGGTATGAGAACGTCCCACCGTATTGTTCAATCTATATGAAACTGGGTCACTCAAAGGAGCAATGCAAAGGTTTTATTAGCATTGATCAGATGAAAACAGGTAAACAAACCAGTCGTGCTAGGACATACAAGCTTCAACGTTGGACTCCAAAGAAGCAGATGGAACAGGTTGTCAAAAACGTGCAGCAGGAGAGTCTGTAGCCTAAAGGACATAATGTTATGGTGCCATCAATTGTTGAAGTGAATAACATTGAACAATATGGAGGTTGTCAGTTAAATCTATCAAGTAGCGAACAAGCAGAAGTTATGGTTCAGACGGGTGTTACATTGCAAGAGGCTATCATGGGAGATATGGTAGTACCAGGTGATGAAAGATAGGAACCAAGAACAAGCAGTAGCTACTCCAAACCAAGAAGGAAATCAGGAATTGCTGATAGATAGGCGTACACAAGGTGCAAACAATTCTAGAAAGCAATTGAAGGCCAAAAAAGTGTGAGTTCATTATTAAATAAAACTGCAAGGGCAGGAAGAAAATGAGGGGAAAGGTGAAGATGAGTTGTGCAATGAGGAGGAAGAATTACTTTAGGTGGAGTCACTTGTTGTAGCAGCTGGAAATTTATCACCCAGAAAGCGTATATCTTCAGTAGCTGGCAAGTGAAATGCATTCGAATCTGGATGCACTAAATATTGATCATGGGTTTGATGATAGAAACAACTTACAGTTGATGAAGAAGAAGGGACTTAGAGCTAAATTTGCATCCGATCGTCAGCTGCGTTTGGCAGCAAGAATTTCATCAAATCCTTTCCAGATATTATCCAATGATTAAGGTACTTTTCTGGAACATTAGGAGGGATTGCAAAAACTTCCTCAAATTAGGACTGATTGAAAAAGTTGATTAGAATACATAATATTTCAGTTGTAGTAGTATGTGAACCAAAAATTTTCGGCAAATAAGATGGATGGAATTCGTATGAAATTAAGCTTTGACAATGGCTTGTTGAATCCGTTGGGTGATATTTGGATGTTTTTCAATAATCCTTTTGCTTACTCTATGATCGGTAGCTCTACACAACACTTATCTGTGAAGGTTACTCATCCTCATTTACCTTCAGATATCATTTTTTCATGGGTTCATGCGAAATGTACACAGGAGGAACTGTAGTGGATTTATGGACAAGCTTATTGATTAATAAAGCCAATAATGATGCATGGGTATTGGGGGGTGATTTCAATCTGGTAATTAATGAACATGAGAAGAAAGGTGGTAGGGCTTTCAGGCCGAATGAGGACTTTTGACTTCTTAAACTTTTCCAATGAGTCATGAAGTCTTTGATGTAGGATTCTCGAGATCGAGTTACACTTGGTGTAATAATCGTAAAGAAAGAGCCAGGATTTGGAAACGATTGGATAGAGTTCTCATCAATGCTCAGACTTCTGACTTGGCTTCATTAGAGGTGATGCACCTTGGCTTGTGAACCGTCTAATCATGCGCCTCTTGTACTATCTTTCTCTACAAGATTAGGCAATAAACCTCATTCATTTCGGTTTTTAAATGTTTGGACAAGGAAGGAGGGCTTCTTAGAGGCGGCAAAAATGCCTGGCAAAAAGAAGAAGTGGGTTATCCTCTTGCAGTGTTATGTAGAAAATTGAAGACGGTCAAAGACGCTATTCAAAGATGGAATCAGGATTGTTTTAGGAATATTTTTGATCGGGTTAAATAGGCAGAGAATCAGGTCACCTTGATAGAAACACAGTTGGAGAGTCAAAATTCAGATGAAGCACATGAGGAGCTAAATAAAGCAAAGGCAGAGCTGCGTCATGCTTTATCAGTGGAAGAAGGTTTTTGGAGGCAAAAGGCAAGATTGAAATGGCTAACTGAGGGTGACAAAAATTCAAATTTCTTTCATTCAGTTGTGATGCAACGGCGTGTTCAATCAATCATTCATAGGATTCGGGATGCAAATGATGGATGGATAATGAATGAGACAGAAATTGGGCAAGAAGCAGTTAATTTTTTCTCCTCTTTGTTCACTGTAGATCCGGTCCCTTAGTTTCAGCTTCTTGAAGTTATTCCTAAGCTAATCACAGATGCAAAGAATTTAGCTCTGGAGGCAACTCCCTCTAAAGACGAGATTCGAAAGGTGATATTTGAGATAGATGGGGAAAGTGCAGCGGGTCCGGATGGCTTCACGGGCTTATTTTTTTCACACTCTTGGGAGACTATAGGAAGGGATGTTTATGAGGTGGTAAAAAGTTTCTTTTGTGGAGCTTGTTTGCCTCGGGCAGTTACAGCAACTTCCATTGTTTTGGTTCCCAAGGTCAATAATCCTCAAGATTTTTCCAATTTTCGCCCTATTAGTTTGTGTAATTTTTTTAATAAGCTGTTATCCAGGATTATTGCGAATAGGTTGTCAATTATTCTACCAAGAATTATTTCTCCTCAGCAAGTGGTTTTGTGAAGGGGCAAAGTATCATAGATAATTTTTTGCTAGCTTAGGAATTGGTGCATCAGATAGGCAAAAAGGTGAGGGGTGGTGATATGCGCACGGTTGTGTTGCCAAGAAAGTCTTAGATTTCAGGTATGCAACTCGTTAAACTCAAGACCTCGTTTGATTTGTGAACCAAGGAACCCTTGACGTGGAGTTATTTTGCCTTGAATTCTTTCCTTGAAGATGAGCATGCCTAAGAACAATTAGAATTAGACCAAGTTGAGCAAGTTCAATCGTCTAACCTAATTAGCTCTAAAGACTCGATCAAAAACTCAAGAAAAACTCTAAGCGAAGTTTTGGTTGCCACAAGCAAGCTTGATAAGACCAAGAGTAGTTCTAAATCAACATAGAACCAAGAAAATCTCAATTAAGAGAAAACACTCAAATTTTATTCATCAAAATCTTGTTAAAATTCATAACTAATGAGAGGCCTATAAATAGGCTTACATAGAACATTCAAGACTTGAAGATTTAAGCAACTTCTAAGTCTATACCTAAGCTAACAATAATACTTAGCTAAAAACACAATTGTAGAGTAATCCTAACAACTAAAAAACATAAAAATTCGTCCAAGATCACGTCTGTAACACCCTAGAAATTCATGCCAAAACCATTTATTTTGTATTATGTTCATTAGGAAAAAAAAAAAAAAGAGGGCCGAAATTAGTGAGAAGAAATAAGGAATTGATTTTCTATTTTACTTGCATGTTGTACCATTGCTTTTAGGAATTGTACCTAGCATCTCTTGCAAGATTTATTATAGGATAAATCACAAAAATCTCTTCTAATTACTCTTAGCCAAGTGTAGTCTTCCATTGTTAAGAAAGTCAAGATTTCTTTGGTTTTGTCTTGCTTTGATTGGACCACCATTTCTCCCATTTCTCTTCAATTCTTTTACTTTACTTAGCTTATTATTATTTTTTCTTCTTGCTGGCCAGCTGCTTTCTTCCCTCTTTTCTCTCCATTTTCTTTCAATTTTCTTGGATATTTTGCTTCCATTTACTCATTTTCCAACCATAGAAATTAAGTGGAACTTCCTCCTAAGCAACTATCTTGTCTACCTAGAGGTACTTCCCATGAATTTCTCCTTTAATTTCAAGTGTAAGATTATAGTTTTAGCTCTTAAGTTATGTTTTTATGGTTAAGTAAGATTGATTTTTGGCCATGAATATGAAGTTTTATTCCATGAATATGAAGTTTATGGACTTGTATGACTTGTAGATAGTGATTTAAACTTGAAATGACATGATTTAAGTTTGATTTGGTTGAAGATTTAAGCTTGAACTTAAGAACACTTAAACAGTCATGCTGGACCAGTTTTAGTAAAACTTTCATAACTTGGTGTAGATAACTTGGATTCGAATGATTCTTGTTGTTTTAGAAACTAGATTCATAGGGCTTTAAAACGGTATAAATCTTGCACGGTGGTTCATTGTGTATTAATCGCAGAAAGCTTGCAAAGTTGGCTGAAAATTCGGTTCTGCGTTAACAGTTTTGATGAAGAGCCAACTTGGAGGCTGATTTTGAACCTGTTCTATTTGGAATTTTAAGTGATGATATTCATGAAAGTTGTAGCCCTATAAACGTACTTTCAAACTATGTAATCACAGTTCCCTAGTTCTTAGTGGATTGACCCCAGCAAGGGCACGAAGTTGGCTGAAAACCAACCTTGTGCAGATTTGGGTGATGATTCTTGGAGTAGGGATTTTGAATTTGAGTGGAATCTTGATTGAATTTGGGTTTAAATTGAATATATAAGTTGTAGTACATGTTGAATGGATTGGATGGTTGATTTTTCTTGCAGGTTTTAAATTTTTAGGTTAGTCCGGTTATAGGGGAAGTGCTGCCGAAATTTTGGTAAAACCTAGGAAATAAAAGTAATTAGGCTATGATTTAAGGCTTTATAAGCTGTAATTTAGTGATTTAAGCTTGCAGAAATTTTCGTAGATTAGCTATTAGTGAAATAAACCTTTCCGAGCAAAACCCTAGAAAGACTTGGGGCATTTCTTGAATTTCCTTATGAAATTTCTTAGATTTTAGTCAGGATTTTTATACGATTATTTCCTCGTAAATTTCAGGATCCGGAAGTGAAACGCAATCATATTTTGAAATCTTTTCTTAGGCTTCAGGTGAGTGTTCCCTTACTTGTGCTTATGAGTGTTTCTTCATATATACAAGTTGCATGTCCAAATGTGATTTTATTTGTACTTGATACTCGTGACATGTCTCAATGTAGTATGTGAGTGTCCTTATGTGTGTACGATACATGAAATGTTATGTCATACTTGAGAAATGTTAAATCATGAAATGTTACGTTAAATTGGTACTTGTTATTTTATGACCTATGTTACTTGAGGAAAGATGTGTACTTTATCGCATCTATTCCGCAATGTGTTAAATGCATTCACTATCAATGTGTTACTTGTGCTTGCAACTTCCGTGGTTAACTTCATTGTTTTCCACGGTTAGTCAAATTGGGTGAGATTGGGTGAGATATAAGGTGTTGGGCGATTTTCGGTGCTTGTTAATGTTCATATCTGAGTAGAGTCCTCGAAGAGGCTAACTCATGATTGAACTTGAATCCTTGGGTGAGAATGGGGTGATATAAGGTGCTGGAGAATATAGGTGCTTGATATTCTTTCCGATAAGAGTTTCATTCCTCAAAGAGGGTAACTCCGGATTGAATTTTACGAGTATGCTGGACCTGAGCTTGCTTCTGCAGTGAGCCCGTATCCGCCATTGACTATATGATACTTCATTTTGTGTGTTTCTTGTGTCATGAACTTGTTAATTGTTGTCACTAAATGTTACCTGGTTATGGGCATGCTGCTTGTCTTGGACACTCACTGGGCTATTATAGCTCATCCCGTTCATTTGTTTTCTTTAACCAGGTTTTTCCAAAATACTAAAGCTGGAAAGCTGCTTTTGGATATAGTAAATGTTTTTGCTTCATGTGTTTTGATAGCCTAAATGTGTAGGCTTTTATTGTAAATATTATTTATATTTTGTGATGTAAAACTCTTGTGATATTTATACTTTCAAGCGAATCCTATGAATGTATTTAATATGAGTGTATTTGATTTTGCTTTATTTTAAGTTAAGTACGCTCGGATATTTGTGTGAGTGCGTGATTCGAGACCTGGCGAGAGCTAGGCAGGCAGTCCGCTAAGCCCTTTGGTGCGCCTCTGGGTAAGGTGGGGCTGTCACAACATCATGGGCTGGACATCCCTCCATAAGATCTATTGGGCCTCCATTTAGCAACTTTAAGAGCCCTCCAAGCAAGTTCAAGTAACTAGCCCCTTGTAAGA
Organism: Mitragyna speciosa; assembly: GCA_024721245.1. NCBI lineage: Eukaryota > Viridiplantae > Streptophyta > Magnoliopsida > Gentianales > Rubiaceae > Mitragyna > Mitragyna speciosa. Next base: position 15,632,531 of record CM045557.1, on the reverse strand, counting down.
TTGTTTTGGACAACTTAGCAACTCCTGTTTGGGCCTTCTTTGTAGATGAACTTGATCCACAACCAATGCTCCACTCCTTGGGCCAATGTGCTAACGTAAACAAAGTAAAATTCAAGCTTGCAAACAAGCTCAAATCCGTGCATAATCTTCAACCAACAACCATATGGATCATCTTCCACTAAGAACATGCCGCTGCTAAGCTCACCATGTTCAAGTCCAAGTCTAACAATTATGAGTGCTCCTTGGATCACATCAATCCCTCCTTCCTCGAAAAGATTCGTCCTCGAATTTGCGAGTTCATATAAACTACTATTAGTAACTAAAGGATTGATATATGAGCAAGTATAACCACCAAAAATATTAAGCATATAAAAATTAGAGGGCTCAAGGCAAGAATAATCACAAGTAATTAGAGACTCATCATTCTTGCAAGATGAAACAAAATAAAACTCAAAAGCACACATAAAATATGCAAAGACAGATTGAAGTTTAAAAACAACAAACATGTTTAGATGAGTATCATCTTTAAATACATGTAAAAGAATGAACAACTGAGGACTAATAACAAAGTAAAAAGCATAATCAAGAGAATGAATAAGCCTATCCACAGAAATAAAAGTACTACATGGATCATGCAAGATAAATTCTACATCATGAACTTCATTACCATCTAACAAACTTGAATAATCTGTATGATGCAACAAAGACTCAAAAACATGAACATTATCACAAATTAAGACACTAGAATGCATAGGGCAAAATGCATAAACAATTATATAAACTTTAGAACAAGTATTAATGCATGAAAAATCACATAAAACATGCAGAAATTCGTTTAAGACATAATGAGAAATCACAAGAAAACTCCTAAGACAGATTACACTAGATGAAGTTAAATAACTTAGATGCAAGACATAATCACTTAGACTAATGGAATAAACATGCAAAATAGAATTAAAATAGGAATTAAAAACATTAAAATAAGAAAACTTAGGCCACAAAGCATTTGAATCCAACAAGTTCTTCAATTCAATTGTGGCTGTTTGGACTTTGTGAATCAATCCAATTGACACCATGCCACCAATCAAACATATATTTGATCAACCAATTGATGTTGATTGCATAAGACCAAATTTTTGTCTTAAAACATCTCTTCTTCATCAAGTCATGCCTTGAAACACTTGTATCGCCTTGCTTGATGATCCAAAAATTTGCAACTTTAAGTCATTGAAGGAACAATTTGCTAGGTAGCGTCCCATTTGTCTTGAAATTGACTTCCAAATTGCTGCAAAGGAGAAACAAAAATACTAGGAAAACAAGTGTTAGGAGAGTTAGCAAAATAATCTACTTCTTTGTACATAGGCACAAGAAGTTTAGGCCTTTCAATCAAAGCACTCTTTTTCTCACTTTTGCTAGCTTCCACTTCCACTCTCTTATTTTCTTCTTCTTTCTCAGAATTTTCCCTCTCAATTTGTTCTCCCTCAAGATCTACACTATCCTCACTCTTCTCTTGCACACACTCTTCTTTTTTATCACTCTTTTCTTTTGATTGTATGCTCAAAGATCTTTCCCACTCTTTGCAATCTCTTGGAATTTTCTCTTTATCCTTATTTACCTCAAGTGAGGGCAAAGGAATTAGCTTGACATTCCTCCCATTCCATTTGAAAGAGTAGTTATTGTTCACCTCATCATATTTGGCTTCATTCTTAAGTTGCCATGGATGACCCAAGAGTATGTGACAAGTCTCCATTGGTACCACGTCACAAAGAATCTTATCATGATACTTGTTGAGTGAAAACTCCAACTCCACTTGATTGGTTACTTCAAATTCTCCATTATCAGTCAACCTTTTGTATGGATGTGGATGCTTTCAACAAAGGCAATCCTAGCTTTCCAACACACATAGTACTTGCCAAATTAGTGCAACTAACATGATTAATGCGCGTACTACATACCTTGTTTTTCACAGTGCATCTAGTATAAAATTCAACTTGTTGCACTTGTTCACCATCTTGCAATGATTGCATCTCCTTAGGCATTGAAGTTGATGGTTTATCCTTTCTCTTCAAAAGCAACATGATTCTTCCTTTGAATGTGAGGTGATGAACTTTGATCTTTAATTGAGAAGGTAGATTCCTCCTCAAGCACTCTTTCTTTTTGAGTAGCCACAAGTGCTTTATATCTGCTCCAAAAATCATCCCAATCATCAAGACCCTTCATCTCATCCTCCTTCTTTGAAGAATAATAATTCTTGGACAACTTTTTAGAGGATTTGGATGCAGAAGCTTTGACATTAGATGAGTGTGAATGCCTATCCATCTTTTCATAGATCTCATCTTTCATTATGCACATCTTTCTTTCAAAATCACCAACAATGGCTTCCCTAAGCAATTTAAGATCATTATTCAATGTCCATTGGAGATGCCATTATGACCTAAAAATCCTGCAAGAAAAATCGTTAGAAATAACAAAGAAAATAGTCAAGAATATGTGAAACACTCCCTTAGTGTTTGGCACTCGATTCCCTCAAGTAGATTGGCTTTTACCCTCGAATGAGCTCACCACTAAGCCTTTTTCACTCAAAGAATCTTCTTGTAAGGCTCTTTGATGAAGAACCAGCTCAATCAATCCCACCAACGGACCTATAGCAACCTCAACTTGTAAAGAGTAAGTGTAGAGGCCAAGAAAAATTAGCTTAGAGTGTTTTTGATCAAGAGAATAAATCAAAGAATGGATAAGAATCAAGAATTGACACAAAATAGACACCCTAATGTGTGGTATAAATTGTATAAAAATCCTTGATTTTTAATGTTCTCTTGAAAAATAATATTCTTGTGCAAAAAAGTAAAACTCCAACACTCCTTTAAGGAATAGGAAAGAAATTCCTTTCCAAAAAGAATTCTTGAACAAATAATTAATTAAAAACCAACACACAACCAATTAGGAAACACCAAACCACGGCTCAAACACTCCCCAAACAGCTGGAAAATACGAAAAAAATAAAAAGGAAACAAGGTGTAACCGCCACTTGCCAAAAAGAAAAAGGAAACTACTTGTTTTGTAGAATAAGTTTCCAAATCCCCTTTGTAACTACTTTCCTTTTCCCAATGGGTTTCCCAAAGACAAATAACTTCTATATAAACTCCAACTAACACCCTTTGAACCCTTTTAAACACCAGAATTTCTGCAAAAATCGCAGCCAAAATTCGTCCAAAAATTAAAACGAATTTCAGCAACAATTATGCAAGAAAACCCTATCAAAACCCTAGTTTATGAAGAAGACCCTTTGACCAACACTTAAGGCTTCAAGAACTTCAAGATTTGATCAAGAAAGTCCAAGAAATTAGCCAAGAACTTCAAGAAATCAGTCCAAGTAATCTTCCAGCAACACAAAGACTTCAAGAACTCAAGAACAAGTTGGTGACAACTTCAAGAAACTAGCAAAGTAAGTTCAAGAACTTCAAGAACTTGTATCTAAACACCAAGAAACTTCAAGAAACTTTGAACAAATTGTTGTGCACGGTTTTTGCTTTGATGTGCACTCCTTTTTATTCTCTTTTTCCTTCTTTTTCTTTGTGCTTTTGGCTTTTTCTTTTAGCCCACAATCTGCCTCTTTTTTTATTTTTTTTAAAAAATGATTTTTCTGCCTTTTTTTTTTTACTTCAAGAACAACACAAGAATGACTCAAAACTTCAAGAAAGTTGATTTGTGAATGTCTTAAGCTCAAGAATCTTTTTTTACTTGATAGTTTTTGACACAAGAAAATCAAGAAAACACCAAAAACAATCACGATTCACAAAATACCACACAAGACCTAGAATTCTTGATTGAGAAGCAACCAAGAACAACTCTAATGAACCTAGGGCACGAATTTCACAAAGAAAACAATGAAACAATTATGGCAGAAATTTATTTTTTCAACAAACGAAAGTAAAGGACACAAGAAAACAACTTGTTGTCTAGGCTCAAAGCTCTTTGACAACGACTCAAAGAAAGAAAAATCAAATAAAACACAAGTTGCTTAACCAAGCTCGAAGCTCTTTGATAAACAACAAAAAAGAAAAAAGGGATATATCCGAATTTTTCCAAAGGAAAAATTGGATTGGAAAAGCCTGAAAAAAATCCAAGAAGATGGCTCTGATACCACTTGATGTGCGCACGGTTGCGTTGCCAAGAAAGTCTTGGATTTCAGGTATGCAACTTCGTTGAACTCAAGACCTCGTTTGATTCGTGAACCAAGGAACCCTTGACGTGGAGTTGTTTTGCCTTGAATCTTCCCTTGAAGATGAAGCACGCCTAAGAACAACTAGACTTAGACCAAGTTGAGCGAGTTCAATCGTCTAACCTAATTAGCTCTAAGACTTGATAAAAAACTACAAGAAAAACTCTAAGCGAAGTTGGTGGTCGCCACAAGCAAGCTTGATAAGACCAAGAGTAGTTCTTAATCGACAAAGAACCAAGAAAATTCTCACAATAGAGAAAACACACGAATTTTTCTAATAATTCTTGTTAAAATTCGTAACTAATGAAGAGGCCTATAAATAGGCTTACATAGAAACATTCTAGACTTGAAGATTTAAGCAACTTCTAAGTCTATACCTAAGCTAACAATAATACTTAGCTAAAAACACAATTGTAGAGTAATCCTAACAACTAAAAAACATAAAAATTCGTCCAAGATCACGTCATGGGCTGGACATCCTTCCATAAGATTCATTAGGCCTCCATTTAGCAACTTTAAGGGCCCTCCAAGCAAGTCCAAGTAACCAGCCCCTTGTAAGATTGTTTTGGACAACTTAGCAACTCCTTTTTGGGCCTTCTTTGTAGATGAACTTGATCCACAACCAATGCTCCACTCCTTGGCCCAATGTGCTAATGTAAACAAAGTAAAATTCAAGCTTGCAAACAAGCTCAAATCGTGCATAATCTTCAACCAGCAACCATGTGGATCATCTTCCACTAAGAACATGCCTCTACTAAGCTCACCATGTTCAAGTCCAAATCTAACAATTATGAGTGCTCCTTGGATCACATCAAGTGGTAATGTGGCAATGAAGCTTGACATGACAAAAGCCTATGATAGAGTATCATGAATGTTTCTCATTCAGGTGTTACGGAAATTTGGGTTTAGTGAATGCTTTGTAGATATGATATGGAGACTCATTTTTGATGTGTGGTTCTTGGTGATAATCAATGGGGCTAATTTTGGTTTTTTTAAATCAACAAGAGGGATTCGACAGGGAGACCCATTATCACCAGCTCTGTTTATTATCAGTGCTGAGGTTCTATCTAGGGGTTTGAATTTATTAATTGAAAAACCATCATTTGTAGGTTTCTTAGTTCCTATGGGGTGTCCTCCAGTTTGCCATCTTGCATTTGCAGATGATGTTATGATTTTTTCTAATGCTTCTTCTGCTTCTCTCAGGAAAATCATGGGGGTGTTGGAGAAATATCAGAATGACTCAGGAAAAAGTATAAATTCCCAAAAAAGCTATTTTTTGACTCATCCGAAACTCCTTCCTTCCAGAGTTTAGGTGATGGAGAGGGTTACTGGGTTTTCCAAGAAGGGGTTTCCTATTAAATATTTAGGATGCCTGTTAATTGTTGGTAGAAATAAGACTTCTCACTTTGCTAGTATATGTCAAAATGTATTGAATAGGATTTTGGTGTGGAATACACAGTTTCTCTCTATAGGAGGTAAGTTAATTTTGATAAAGCATGTTTTAGCCTCTATGCCTATTCATTTATTAGCTGCCTCAATTGTGCCAAAAGGGGTGTTTATATTGATTGAAAGACCATGTGTAGAAATTTTATGGAATTCTCTGTCAGAAGGACGAAATCTTCATTGGATTGGATGGGAGGACTTATGCTTTCCTACAAGGGAAGGGGGTGCTGGTTTTAGATCTTTACTAGATGTTTATAATGCATTTTCATGTAAATTATGGTAGAATTTCAGGGAAAGTAGGTCATTGTGGGCATCCTTTATGAGATTGAAATATTATTGCAATATTCATCCTTGCCAGGGGGAGATTAGTTTGAAGAGCACTCCAACTTGGCGTCATATGGTCAATGTTACTATAATTCCATTGTATTTTATCCCTTGATTGTAGTGATTAATATTGTAATATTCACTTTATGATTTGTTTATCCAAAATAGTGATACCTTAATATGTTTGCTCATGTTGTCAGTATGTATACCGGTTATTGAAATAAGAGGTATTCCTATTACCCCTCAATTCTCTTTATGTGGTCCTATGTGATTTTCTTATGTGTTTTTTTATGTTTTGTTTAAATTTTCTTTTATGTTTGAGTATTTATCTATTTTTGTGCTTGTTTATTTATTTGAATTTAATTTTAATTATTCAAAGAAATGTAATAGATAGGCGATATTCTATTTAAAAAAATTTTTGTTTTTAAATAGTTAATGTAATAGATAGTTTATATTTTCATCTATTTAAAAAAAGCTTTATTTGTATTTTAGATAGAAAATGTAATAGATAGGTTAGATAGGCTATTTTTCTTATCTTTCCCCATTTAGATTGTAATTAGGCTTTTCCCCAGTGTAATAGTTAGGGCTTTTGTGTGCTATGTGCTTATGTGTTTTACTCGCTTTTCTTAGGACTTTGCATCTAGAATATCATGCTTATGTGCTATGTGCTTCTATGTGCTATTGCCTGCTTCTATGTGCTTACTGCTTTAATTTGTGTTTGTTATTATTTATCACTTTGCTTTATTATGAAAGATTTATATCGTCGCCGCACTAGTCCAATGCTAGTTGTGATTCATTCTCATTTCCTCATTAGTCCAACGCTAATGAGGAATTTATAGAAAACAGGCTAGTCCAATGCTAGACCCTTAGGGTCCTTAAACATTAGTTTCATTTGCATGAAATTCATGTCATTCACATGTATCATTTTTCTATTTTTAGGATCTTATTCTATTTTACGTGTCATTTTCCCTTTTATAGTCCCTCTTCCTATAAATATATAATGCATGACATTTAGATTACATTTCATATAGAATTTTAGGAGATCATTTGCTTGCTTAAGTTAGGAAGAGTCAACCCTTCAAACATGGGAATAGCGAATATGATTTTTGTAGCCTTAGTACGCTATTTATCCCTTCGTAAGAAGGAACACATTTGTCACGAGTTTTTATCCCTCGTACCCGTCATGTTGCATACCCACATTTTTTCTTCACGTACTATATATTATTATTATTTTCTTTTCTTTTTGCATCAAATTTTGCATAGATACTCATAACTCCTTCACGGTCTCATTTTGGGTTACGCAATTAATGCGTTAATTCTAATTAAATCTCGAAGGGACATTTCGCCCCGCTTGACATCTCTTTTAGGTTTAGATTTGCATCCATATAGTTACATCCAAATGTGATATAATTTAGGGTCACATTAGGAAAATTTGGACTAAACCTCGCAACTAGTTTCGGCTAAGTTGAAAGGGTGCCTTAGACGCGAGCCTTTGCCTTCCCTTTCTTCAACTGTGACTCCCAAACCTTTTTCTCTTGTTTTCAAAGACCTAGAGTTGTCTTAGAAAGGGTTTTTTGGTTTTTCTTACATTTTTCTCAAAAAATGATTTTCTAAGTAAATCCTTTTCGATTTTCTTACCTTTTATAAAATATTTTCTGGTGACTTGGTACACTAAAACTCAATACCAAGTGGTGACTCCGTTTTTCACTAAAAACCCTTTTTAGACTATATTTTTGGGCCCAAAATCGTCGCATTTTCAAAGTCCCATGTAGGCCCTTTTCTTTTCTTTTTGTTTTAAAATAAATCATTTTTCTAAAACAATCACATTTTTTTGTCAAACTACCTTTTCTTTTTCCAAAATAAAGCAATTTTCAAAACATCATTTTTACAAAACCTACAATCTTTTTTCTCACACTTATAACATCTTTTTCCATCTCTCAAAAAATGGGGTGTGACATAAATAACAATTAGTTAAAAAACTAGAGTAAATAAACAAAAAAAAAAAAAACAAAATACCAAAAACAAACAAATAGAGAAACCCACCCAACTCATTCTAATCTCTCTCCCTTATCATTTTTTTTTTCTTCTTTCCTTCTTCCTTTTATTTTTCTGAGTGAACTGAAAATAGCAGGCCATAAATGAATTCCCCTCCCGAAGTGGAGAATCTTCTTCTCTAAAAACCCTCTTTTTCTCTCACTCACTCTCCCTCGTTGTCTATTTGTTTCTGGTCTCCTCTCTCTTAGACATCTCTCTCTATTCTTTTTGTTTTCCCTTCGCTGCTCCCTCATCTCTCTGTTCTCTGATTTTCTTATTCTCTCCACCCTTTTTCTTTTCCCTCTCTCTGTTTTCCCTTTGATTACCATCTGCTCCCTCATCTCTCTATTTTTGTTCTCTCTGATTCTGTCCCTTTCCATCTTTCCTTCCTTCTCCTTTCGACCAGCTATTGTGTGGGTGCGTGGTTGTGTTTTGATTGTTTGGTGGAGGTGTGGTGGTAGCATGACGGCAAAGAAAGTGAGAGGGAGGGGGAGAAAGGCTGCGAAGGAGATGGAATTGATCTGATTTTGGGTGATTGAGCTTCCAGTTGGCTGGGCAATGGACAATGGGTGGTGGATGAGGGATTGATTTGTAAAAGGGGGTGTGATTGGACAGGTTGTGAGAAGGCTATGGCTGTGGTAGGGGGTGGTTCTCGGCGAAGGTTTAGGTGGTGGTTGTGGGTGTGAACTGGGTAGAAGAAAGAGGGTAGTAGAGGCGATTTTGGTTGAGGCAGTGAATTGTGGTGGTGCTGACTATGATTTGGTGGCATCGTGGTGGTTCCTGTTAGCTATGGGACTGATTTGTTGGTTGTGTGTGTATATGATTGCTTGTTTGCTGGTGATTTTTGTCTGTGATTGGTTGTATGTGCAGGTTGTTTTGGTTGGTCTTGGTGGCTATGGGGTTTGGATTGGCGAAACTGATGATAATGATAGTGGTTGCTGATGTTTGGCGATGATGGTTTTCGGGCAATAACTCTCAATAGTCCCACCTCCGGTCAACCACCAGATTCCCTCCCAAACTCACTAAACCTCCACCAGCAGCCTCACCCCACCATCGTTCCACCAAAAACCTAGGCCTCTCCAACCCCCTAAATCCATCGAAAAATCACCTGCAAAGAAAAATCATCACAACCAATCAAAACCTCCACCACTCAAATCCTCTATCTTCCTTCAGCCCCACCTGCAAAAACAACAACAAAACCATCACAAACCAACCCTATTCCCAGTCACAATCACGCCCAAAAATTGTTCTTCAACCATCACGCCACAACTATCTCCAGTCATCGCCCAAAACCTACAACCATAGCCAATGCAACTCCACTAGCAAGCCATTGCCTCATCAAGACCACCACAAAGCCCCATCAGCTAGCCCAAATTTCCCTTTGCCATTTCAAGTATCACCTGCAAGTAGAAGAAAAAACAATCAAAGCCATCACCCCAACATTCATCCGCCTTCACCTTTTGCCATTTCTCACGATTTCATCCCAACCCCCAACATTGGTCAGCCATCAGTTTCACCAAATTAGCCCCAATTTCAGTCATCAAGCTTCATCACCAACCCCTACAAAACAGCCCCAGTTACCTCAAAACCTCACCAAAACAGCCCCAAATTCACCTTCAACCGCCACTATTGCTACAGCATCTAGCCACTACTGACAACTTGCAAAGAAACAACAAACAAAACAAATAACCCAAACAAATTTACCACCCTCAAACACCAACATTAGCCCCAATTACCCAAATGACCATCAGCAACTCATTACCCAAAATAGCAAATTCACCCAAAACGCTGCTCAAATTGCAGCCCAGTTCAGCCTCCAATTCACATCCCACAGCAAACAATCCTAACAATTGCCACAATCACCCCATCAAAACTCAGCACACTTTCAAAATAGTCCCAAATTCATCACCAAACTCTAACGGCCAACAACCCAAGACACCTCACCATCGCCAAATTAAAACCCATCTTCATCTCCCCTATTTCGAGAAGACGACTAGCTGGGAAAATTCAATACCGCTGTCTCTGGGAAGGAAAATAGAGGGTATGGAGAGAGCAGGGACAGAACAGAGGATGAGGCGAGTGAGAAGAGAGACACAGAAGAAAGAACAAAGGAGGGGGGGAGAGAACAAAAAAGAAAAGAATGCAGAGAGGGAAGAAAGGGCAATCTGATGAAGTTGGAAGGGACTGAGAGAGTAAGACATAGAGAGGACAGAGAAAGAGAGAGCGAGATTGAGAAGAGAGATTAAAAGGGTAAGAGAGAAAAGAGAACAATGGATAAGAAATAGAAAAAGCAGGCAAAGAGTAGATGAGAAACCAAAGAACAGATAATCGGAAGATGGAGAGAAGAAAGATAAAAACCAGAGAGTAAAAAGAAAAGGGAGGGACATCGAAAGAGAACATATTAGGGGAAAAATGGAAGGAGAACTAGAACAAGGAAACAAAAGGAAGAACTGAAGAAAATCGGGAGTGAGTAGAGAAAGAGAAAGGATGCCGGAGAAGAGGGAATTAGCAAAAACCATAAAGAGCCAGAAATAGAAAATAAAGAACGAGAAAGACACAGAAGGAAAGGGGGAAGAAGAGAAAAGAGGGATGGGGGAGTTTTTATTTTCTGGTCTTGTTTTGCTCATGCTTTGTGTCAGTCTTGGTTAATCTGTTTTATTAATTGGGCTATTTAATTTGTAATTCAGTTATTTAGCTTATATAATTGAGTCATTCTAGTTAATTGAGTTAGTTAATCAATCATTTTTTTGTTTCCTTAAATTAAATATTTACATCTTAGTTTTTGAGTTTCGAGTAACCTTAAGTGCGTCCCTAGATTTATTTATTTATTTTTTGTTTATTGCATTTGAGTCTTTGATAATTATAGATTGACCCTCCCTAGTTTTAGCTTCCTTCAATTAGGTCCTAATTAATTGCGAATTCCCCCACATTTGCTAGAATTTATTATTTTGTCCCTCTGATTTTGTTTTAATTTGCATTTTCCTCCCAATCTTTCTTTAATTTTCAATTTTACCCCTTGGGTTAGTTAGAATTTTTAATTTTTACCCCTTTAAGTCCTATATAATTTTATTTTAGTCCCCTTAGTAGCTAAACATTACATTTTGCTCCAATTTGTTAATACTTACCTATTTCAGTCTTTATTTCTTTATATCAATGTATCTTGACTTGTTTGTTAATTTTGATTAGTATTCGTACCGGATCTTCCAAAAGGTATCCCCACTACTACTAAATTATCATTATGTGCTCCAATGTGCTATATGTGATTTTTTATGCGTTTTCTTCATATATTTCTTATTTTACATACTTTTTGCATATTTATTTTCTTTATATTATTTAATTTTCAAATCTTATTATTTGGTGAATATTTTGTATTTAGATAGTCAATGTAATAATTAGATTATTTCCCTTTCATATTTTTACAAATATGTGTATATTTAGATAGCAAATGTAATAGATAAGGTATTTTTAATTTTTCCCCTTCAAAGTGTAATTAAATTCCCCGATGTAATAGTTAGGACTTATTTGTTTTTGTGTGCTTGTGTGCTCATATGTTTTACCGCTTTCCTTAGGGCTTTGCATCTAGATATCATGATTACGTGTTGCTTGCTCCAACGTGTTATTATGTCTTTATATATTTACTTGCTTTCAATTCATGTTTTATTCATGTTTTATATTATTCTGTCACCACACTAGTTCAACGCTAATTGTGGCTTTATCACTTTCCCACTAGTCCAACGCTAGTGGGGAATTCCTAGAAAGGGCTAGTCCAACGCTAGGCCCCTAGGGCATTTTAGTGTTAGGTGCACTCGTGTGCATTTTACATCCCACTCCACACGATTTTAGTTTTCTTTCCATTTTGCATGATTTTTATTATTATTACTATTTATTTATTTTTGACACATCTTCAAATGTATGACATCTAGGTTGCATCTCACTTAGAATTTAGGTCATTTTGTGTGATCCGACTAGAAATAGTCGCCTACTCACGTGGGGAGCAGTGGCGTACATGCCGTTTCCCCCTCAATGAGTAGAAACATTCAGTCACGAGATATTAGTTCACCGTACCCGTCATGTTGCATACCCACTTTCTTCTTCACTTACTATATATTATTATTTTCTTTTCTTTTTGCATTGCATTTTGCATAGACACTCGTGACTCCCTCTAGGTCTCGATTCGGGTTTCGCAATTAATGCGATAATCTCGACCAAGCCTCCACGAGACATTCTGACCCTCCCGATACTCATATTTAGATTTACGATTTGCACTCATTTAGACACATCCAAATGTGATAGAACTTAGAGTTAACTTAGGAAATTTTGATTAAGCCTTGCAACTAGCTTCTGCTAAGCGGAAAGGGCGCCTTAGGCGTAAGCCTTTGCCTTCCCTTTCTTCAAATGTGACTCCTGGACCTTTTTTCTCTCCTTTTTTTGTAGACCGAAGTCGGAAAAGGGTTATATTTTTCTAAAATTTTTATTTTTGTTTTGTTAAATGATTTTTCGTGTGACACACCCTAACTCAATATCAAGTGGCGACTCCATTTAATAAATAAAACCCTTTTTCAAAATTAGTTGGCCAAAACTGTCGCATTTTTTTTGTCTCAGCCTTATCTTTATTATCTTTTCTAAATAATACTTTTTTGATAAAAACTTGATTTTTCACACATGCGCACAGTTTTTTCCCAAAACTTGCTTTCAAAAAGGGTCACCAGACAGGATCGCTTTTTCCGGGCGCGACAATCACGAACTCCACTCATACCTCATGATTTTTGGGGCGCGACAACAGAAGAGGAACCTTAAGCAACTATAGTCACCAACTTCCAAATTAATCCGATGTCAACATACTGACTTTCTCACTTATGAACATTCGACTGTAAGGTTACCCAACCACAGTGCTTTTTGAATTATCAGTTTTCCAAGGAGCAATCGATTGTGACATCTAGATTAGAGATAGTCATCTCTTTTCATTGAGACAAACAAATATTTGAAAAACCTTTGGCATCATTAAGGTGACCTTGCCTTGATGATTTGAGATAGACCTATTAAAATAATCTGCCTCTTTGATTTGCAAATTTTCATATAAAAAATCATCACAAAATACAGACATAAACCGGTAATATTCATGGCCTTTAAAATGGGGTGGGTAATGTACTGGAAAAGTTGAAGCTGGAATGCAGAATTGATGAAGGGTTTAAACAACTTGAGATTGCATTTGCAAAGAAATTTACCCCAGTTTTGGCAGTTTCCTTTTTCTTACAAATTTTTCACCCCAGCTTTGCTATTGGCTTTTGGGGTTATTTTCCTTTGTTTTTCGTTTTTCCAAAATATTTGCCCCGTTTTACTACTTTTCTCGGTCTTTCTTTTCCAATTGTCTTCCTTTGTCTTTCTTTCTTCTCTTTCTTCTCTTTTTTTTCTCTTTCTTTTCTTTTTTTTGAAACACATGTCAAAATAAAATTTGTCCCAGTGTGGAATGAAATTATGATAAAATTGCCCCCGCGTGGGATGCGACCTTAAAATGGGTTGTGAAATGAAAAATCAAAGATTCTGAAGGTTCAAAAGGAAAAACTAGGGGAAGAAAAATGTTTAAAGGAAAAGAAAGAAGGCCCACCTTTGATTCATCCTCTTTTGCAATAATTTTAAAAATAAGATTTACTAAATAAAAAAAACTCTTTTTGTTTGAATTAATGATCCAAGAAAATATCTAATTCTTCATTTCTACTAGAACAGGGTCTCCCTTGAGAAATGTTTTTCCACTTTTCCTTTCTGATGAGGGAAATTGAGCTCCAGTTAATCCAATCTGTTTGAATGTCATTAACCTGCAAAAATTCCTAAACCTTGTGTGTCAATCTACTCAAAATTATTCCTATCTTAAAAAATTCTAAATTTTGAATCAATAAATGTACTAGAATGCACATTTTGACACTTGTCTATTCCCCCACACTTGAATCATCGTTAGTCGTCAACCATTTGAAAAAATGCGAGATCAAATAATGATTCAAAGCATTGAAATCACACATGTGCATTTTAAAATGTATTTCCTCAAAACCAAGTAAGTCACTATCATATAATTTATTGTTTTGCCTTTAATACTCATAATATCAAGCAAAGGAGAAGGAATTATATCACAATTAAGTAAGTTCAACTTAATTTCTTCGCCTTACTGAATTTCACACGTAAATGGATCATACGATCAATCAGAGAGCATCACATGTCTATGATCAATTTCATTTTTCTATTGAGGGGAATTTTGTAATATTGAACTAGTCACTCAGGATAAGAGAGTGTCTTTTGACGTGAAAACTGACATTTGGCTATGAATGTCCTTGGTCACTCAACACCTCAACCTTAAGCGAATAACAAAAACTATATTTGAGAAGTAAAATTACCTTTTTACGTAAGAATTGATATTGGTTGGATCAAGATCCCTGGTTACTCAACAATTTATTTACTCAAATTTCTAATGCATTACTCATAGTTCAAGTACCGTTTGACGCGAAAGTCGACACTTTTGGATGAAGACTCCCAGTTACTAAGCATGATTGTGAGTTACAAGGTCAAAACTGGGTCACAATCTTGTGCATTGTCAACCCTGCTCTGCAGGGTTCACACTCCAGCCCATTTTCATCAAATTCTGGATTCAACTCACTAAGGATCAGGAGTTACAGATTACATGGTTGAAAACTAAATTTGAAGAGCTACAATATCTATGGAGAACACCTACACAAATTCCAACAAGAATAGGTTCAAAACCAGTACAAAATTTATCCTGTCACCAACCCTATTTGCACAGATTTGGTTTTTTAGTCAAATTTGCATGAATTCTGGTATCACTCCACAGGAATTCAGGACATAAGCCTTAATCCATTTGAAAGACCTATGAATATAGTTTCGAAAACAACAAGAATCATCCAAATCTAAGTTCCCTACACAAAGTTATGACTAATTTACTAAAACTGGTCCAGCAAGACTGCATCACGAGTTCTTCAACCATAGTTCATTCAATTCATCATATCTCAAAATATACTCAATGAAAATTTATAAAATTTACACTCCTGTAAACTAGATTTAATATAAAAAAAGTTTTAAGTAGAAGTCTTGTCCTGATTTTGATCAGACCACAATCAAAACCTCAGTAAAATTCAAACACTAGTCACACCCCATCCTGTGCGCAGCTGGTTTTTCAGTCAACTTTAGAAACAACTTACGGTTTATACCTTTTAAACCAAGCCAAGATATTCATACCCATAGAAAGCCTTCTGAATCTAGTTTTTAAAATAGCAAGAATCACCTAATTTGAAGGTTCTTACACCAAGTTGTGATCATTTTCTCGAAGTCAGTCTAGACTGCCTGTTAAATGGGTTTCTTTAATATTCATTTACTTTAACATCAACTTCTGAGATTTCCAGCAAAATTTTCAGGTTCAACTTACCAATTAAGCATGTGTTAAATTATAATAAAACTCAAGAAGCCTAAGAAAATCTTACCTTTACAATTGATTCTCTTAATTTCCTTCAATCATTCTCCTACCGCTCCAATTTCTCAGGCAGCTGGTTTGTTTCTTTTGGTTTCCTTCTTCACCTGGTTTCTATTCTCTCGTCTTTGATATTCTCCTAGCTACTAACTTAACCAACTACGATAGTCTCTCATGTGGTCAGCTTAAGGGAGTGCATGAATCACCTACTAACTTCCCTAAATTCTCCCCAACTTGCCACCTCCTACCAAGCTTAGTTTCCAACCTGTCTAGCCGGCTCTTAGCTTGGCTTTTCTTTGTTGTTCTATTTTTTTTTCTGCTTTGTTTCCTTGACCTAATTAAATATTATCTAAGTGTCTAATTATGCCATTCAAATAATTGTGTGTATGTAATACATATTTTGTTCATAACTAATGCATGTTGCACTATCATTTATGGGTTTTATGGTTTCAAGTGTGCTAACTCTAAATACTATATTTTGTCAGCTGAAGTATTATTATTATTTTTTTATTGGCTAACCCTGTTCACAGGGGGGGGCGCCACTCCCAAAATTTTATTAATAAAAATAGGAAAAGATACAAGAGAGGGGAACATCAAGCCTAAACCTCCCATTATTACAAACTTTATAAGTTAAAGCAAAACAAGTTAAAATTAATGAAAGCGGAAAGAGGGAAAACCTAATTTATCTAGTCTAACAACTCCACAAACTTCCTTTGGCAACTGTGAAAAATCTTGATATTCCAAATTCACTTTTCCTATAAGACCTTCACTTGACAATAGATCCGCAGGCTTATTCGTCTCTCTGAAACAGTGATTGAAAGAAACAAAGTGCTGTTGTAATTTACTAATCTCCATCAGACTTTGAAGGTGGTACCATGGCCAAGTACCCTTATCCTTGAAAAAGTTCACA
Organism: Mitragyna speciosa; assembly: GCA_024721245.1. Taxonomy (NCBI): domain Eukaryota; kingdom Viridiplantae; phylum Streptophyta; class Magnoliopsida; order Gentianales; family Rubiaceae; genus Mitragyna; species Mitragyna speciosa. The sequence continues at coordinate 15,616,130 of CM045557.1, read as the reverse complement.
AGCATTAGCGAATCAATTTCAACGTGGAATTGTAAAAAACCTTTGGACACACATAATTGAATGCCAAAAAGCAAAGCTTTTATTTCCGTCGGCAAATTTGTGTCCCTGCCAAAATAACAAGAGAAACCAAATATGACATTACCCTGACCATCCCTCAACAATCCCCCACCTCCACATTCACCTGGGTTTCCCTTAGAGCACCCATCCGTGTTTAATTTAAACCCAGTCACAGAAGGCCACCATTTAACAAGAGTAATATGTAATCTCTTCTTGTTTGTAACCACAGACCCTAAAAATTCAATCCAAGAAGATTGCCCAACTCTACATTTAAACTGACTTTCAAAAACCAATTTAATATCACAAAAAATATTCACAGCAATTTGCTCCCAATCACAAACCACACCAGAAAAACAATGAGTATTCCTAGCCTTCCACAAATGCTAGAAAATCAAAATAGGAGTTATGGAAATTATAAAACGCATTTGTCCACTTAGCATGGGCAAAATCCACCATTTCATCGATCGATTACGTACCTATTCTCCTTCCCCCCTAATACCTAATGGAGCTCCAAAATACTCCCACACCTTTGAAGGAATGTCCCCCCAGCAAAAAATGTGATCAATAAATTCCATTGAAGGATTTTTAAAACAATAATACCTAGAAGGGTCATGGACCCATATCTTTCATCACATCTGCACTTGGAATTCTTTTATACAAAACCCTTAAAATCAATATAGACATTTTTATAGGCACAAAAGAGTTCCAAATATTTAAAAAAAAAAGCCCGTAGTCTTACGAACTCGTATAAAATCAAAAGCTGATTTTAACGAAAATGAACCTGATGAAGTAAGAGTCCACACCATCTTTGATGAGCCATCACAATAATGTAATACCCCCCCTTCACTGTTTAACCAACAAATTCTCTCTTCTGTCACTTCCCTGACTGCCAACATCCTTTTCCAAGCAATAGAATCCAGTCTAGATTGCTGAATGGGCTTAGACAGACGTGATTTACTATATTTTTCCAGCCATAAACTTTGCCCAAAGGGAATTTTGTTCCCTAAATTTCCAACAAAGCTTGATGGAGAAAGCCTTATACATTTCTTCAAAAGATCTCAGATGATACGTGCATGGTACCCCACACGCATCATTCAAATCTCAATGGGATTCATCTTTCATCTCTGCTATTTTGAGGAGTTGAAGGGCACAAGGCATGGCAATGGAGCATGGAAGATGGCCTATCTAGCATCCACTCAAACGGGAAGATACGGAGGAAAGATCATAGTTTTTGGTCCTATCTGTGCTGGCTACCCGTGCGCGAATAGCCCACGCGGATAGGGACAGAAACTTAGGCGAGCTAGGGTTTTCAAATTTTATTTTGTATTTTATTTATTTTTACAAGTTATAATCTTTATGGTAGTTATTTAATTGTGATAGGTTACAACTAGTGATAGGTTTTTAGTAAGTTTTCTAGAATATTCTTTATGAGCCTATAAACGGGCATTCCTTGTATTATTTTAACGATGTTATAATGAATCAATAAAATTTGTGAGTTTCATCTCTATGAGAGTTTTCTTTAGTTCTTGGAATAGAACTAAATCTTGGTCTTATTGGAGTGATTCCATGGCGACCAAAACCTACGCTAAGAGTTTCTTTCACTTGATTTGATTCTTTCTTTTGGGTTTGTTAATTAGGGGTCTACTCCATGGGTTGGTTAGGGGTCTATTCCATAGGTTGGTTAGGTGTCTATTCCATGGGTTGGTTAGGGGTCTAACTTGCAGTACAAAAGAAGGATTTCAACGATCTTGGTTGAATCTTCGAAGCAACCCATTCAAGTTGTTCTTGGGGTCTTCGACAAGTTACGAAGTGGTCAAGAAGATTGGGTTGTTTTGTATGGATTTCTTTTCAAGACGATCCTTTAGGGAAGATATTCTTGTGATATACGAGAGGGTGAACCCCCGATTGTATCAAGTGGCATCAGAGCTTTTGGGATCTTTAAAGGAAATTAGGTTTTGTGTCAACTCATTTGGATATATCCTTTATTTTAGTTTCTAATCCACTTGGATATATGTTTTCTAGTTAGATCTTGTGTTTTTCATTGTTCTTGTTGGTTTCTTGAATTGTCGCTCATCAAGAAACATCAAAGTTGGAGTCTTTTGTTTAGTTTGTGAGATTTTTTAATTTTTTTATAATTTTTCTGCAATTTACTGTAGTAATTTTGTGTCTTGTTGTTCTTGTGTTTTGTGGGTTCAAGATTTGGAGTCTTCTTGGGTTCAAGATTTTCTAGGGTTGAATTTTTTTGGGTTTGGGCAATCAAAGATTTAATTTTTGTGTTTCTAAGATCTTCAACAAAAGAAGAAAAAAAAAAGACACTGTTCGCGTAATGTAGCAACCGTTCATCGTGCACTATTCATGATGGGAATACTGTTCATCGACAACACTGTTCAAGACGGAATTGCTGTTCATCTACTGACTGTTCATGACGGAATTATTGTTCATCAATGGAGTACTGTTCACTTCCAGCTACTGTGCATTCAAATTTTCTTTTTTAAATTTCTTTTTTCTAGTTTTGTTTTGTTTATTTTTGGAGTAGAGTTTTGTGTTTTGTGAGTTGTTTGTGTTGTTGAAAAAAAAAACAAAAAAAAAAGAGGGTTGCTAATTGGAAAAATTTCTTGAGTGGAAAAAGGCAAATTTGTGGGATTCTATAAGAAAAGCCAAAAGTTGGGTGAAAAAAAAAGAGATTCTTGTTGTTCTTATGAATTTTGCAGATTTGAGCTTTACATTGTGCCCCATTCTTTACAAACCATGGGCGATGATTCGAGGACGAATCGTTTCGAAGAGGGGGAGTTTGATACGTGCATGGTAGCCCCACACGCATCATTCAAGTCTAAATGGGATTGATCGTTCATCTCTGATATTTTGAGGAGTTAAAGGGCACAAGGCATGACAATGGAGCATGGAAGATGGCCTATCTAGCATCCACTCAAACGGGAAGATACGAAGGAAAGATCATAGTTTTTGGTCCTATTCGTGCTGGCTACTCACGCGCGAATAGCCCACGCGGATAGGGATAGAAACTTTGGCGAGCTAGGGTTTTCAAATTTTATTTTGTATTTTATTTATTTTTACAAGTTGTAATCTTTATGGTAGTAATTTAATTATGATAGGTTACAACTAGTGATAGGTTTTTAGTAAGTTTTTTAGAATTTTCTTTATGAGCCTATAAAAGGGCATTCGTTGTATTATTTTAACGATGTTATAATGAATCAATAAAATTTGTGAGTTTTCTCTCTACGAGAGTTTTCTCTCTACGAAAGTTTTCTTTAGTTCTTGGAATAGAACTAAATTTTGGTCTTATTGGAGTGATTCCATGGCAACCAAAACCTACGCTTAGAGTTTCTTTCACTTGATTTGATTCATTCTTTTGGGTTTGTCAATTTGGGTCTACTCCACGGGTTGGTTAGGGGTCTATTCCACAGGTTGGTTAGGTGTCTACTCCACGAGTTGGTTAGGGGTCTAACTTGCAGTACAAAAGAAGGATTTCAACTGTCGCGCCCCATTTTTCGAAAATAAATAGAAAGTGTAAAGAAGATGTCGGGAAAAGGGAAAAGGAAGTATTAAATGTAATGTTGTGGTTATTAAAAAAACGTGTAAATTTTTGTAAAAACTAATTTTTTGAAAATGCTTTGTAAAAGATGATTCGATAAAAATGTGACAAAACAAATGCTTTACTTTAAAAAATAAAAGAAAAAGGGCCTAAATGGGACTTTTGAAATGCGACGATTTTTGGGCCCGAAAATAGAGTCTAAAAAGGGTTTTTTAGTGAAAAAGGAGTCGCCACTTGGTATTGAGTTTTGGTGTACCAAGTCACCCGAAAATATTTTATAAAAGGTAAGAAAATTAAGAATGATTCATTTAAAGAAATGATTTTGGCAAAATATAGGAAAAACAAGAAAAACCCTTTTAGACGACTCCAGGTCTTTGAAAACAAGAGAAAAAGGTTCGGGAGTCACAGTTGAAGAAAGGGAAGGCAAAGGCTCGTGCCTAAGGCACCCTTTCAACCTAGCCGAAACTAGTTGCGAGGTTTAGTCTAAATTTTCCTAATATAACCCTAAGATTTTATCACATTTGGATGCAACTATATGAATGCAAATCTAATCCTAAAAATGGATATCGATAAGGGACGAAATATTCCATTGAGGTTTGGTCGGGATTATCGCATTAATTGCGAAACTCGAGTCTAGACCTCGATGGAGTCACGAGTATAGATGCAAAATGAAATGCAAAAGAAAAGGAAAATAGTAATATAGGTAGTAAATGATCAAAGAGAGTAGGAATGCAACATAACGGGTACGGGGAACTAATAAACTCGTGACTAACTGTTTCTACTCACGGAGGGGGGAACGACATGTACGCCATCGCTTCCCACGTGAGTAGATGACTATTTCTTAGTCTAAATCATGCAAATGGCCTAAAATTCTATGTGTAGTGGAATCTAAAATTATGCACCAAATAGATGTTAAAATAAGTAACAAGTTATAAAGTATATATAAAAAAAACTCATAGAAAATGGGAAAAGCCTAAAAAGATAAAATGTGTGTGAAATGTCATGAAATGCATACAAAAAATATTCCTAATGCTAAAATGACCTAAAGGCTTAGCATTGGACTAGCCTATTTTCTATAAGTTCTCCGCTAGCGTTGGACTAGAGAAGAAATCGGAATTAACCACAACTAGCTTTGGACTAGTGTGGCGACGATACACATATATAATTAAAGCAAGTAAATAAATAAAGCATGTATTAAAGCAATAATCACATAAAAGCAAATAATAGCACATAGGAGCACATAACACATAAACATGATATTCTAGATGCAAAATCCTAAAGAAAGCGAATAAAACACATAAACACATAGCACACATAGCACACAAAGCCCTAACTATTACACCGGAGAATAACTTAATTACAATCTAAAAAATGGAAAGAGAATAAAAGATATCCTATCTAACCTATCTATTACACTTTCTATCTAAAATACATAGGCTTTAATTAAATAGATAAAACATAAACTATCTATTACATTCACTATCTAAATACAAAGAAATTTTTACTAAATAGAATGTTACCTATCTATTACATTTTTTTGAATAATCAACAATTAAATTCGAGTAAATAATACGACATAAATAAATAAAAACTCTCACATGGATAAAAATTATAAGCACAAAAACACGTAGAAAAACACATAGGAGCACGTAGGAGCACATAAAAAGAAATATTGGAAGGGTAATCGAGGTACCTCTCATTCGTAAACCCGGTATAAATGGCTACTAAAATGAACAAACATGTCAAAATTATCACTATTTAATAAATCAATCACTAATTGAATAATTTTCTACCGATCACTATGAACATACTATGATAATTCAAACAATTATAGCAATAATAAACAAATAAGAGAAAGAAAAATAATGATAACAATAATTAATCATTTAGGAGAAAAATGAAAATTGTTTAAGTAAAAATAAATTAGTAAATAAATAAATAAATAAAGCAAAACAACAAAGATAAAATAAAATAAAACTAATAATAATACTAATAATAATAGAGGATAAAATACAATAATACATACATTGAAATTTTAACACCTCAAATAAGAATTATTAAAATAACTAAAAGGGAAATAGAGAGACTAATTTGAACATTAATTAGACTAACAAGACCCCATTCTAGAACATTAATTATAAGTTTGATAAAAATAAATAAAGAAAATGTAAAAAGAAATAATTTAAAGCTTTGAGGACTTAACTAATTTTAATTAATACTTTTTTTTTTTACAAAAATAAAATATTATAAGATTTGGATTAAAAGTGAAAATTTAAGCAATATTCTAAAGTGAAAAATGTAATTTATGAGGAACAAAAAGGTAAAATTATAATTTTAAACCCTAATTAAGGTAATGACATAGTTTACAACAAATTTAAAAGCTAAAATGTAATCTTCAGCAAGTATAATACCCAAAAATAAAAATTTCCAGCAATACTTAAAGCTAAAAATATAATTTCAGCAAAGTCATTAAATAATACCTAATTTACAGCAATGTCTAGGGTCAAATTATAATTTTCAGCTATATAAAAGGGCCAAAAATAAAAATTCCAGCAACTACAAGCATTAAAATACAAATTCCAGCAACAAATAAAAGGCTAAAATATAATTCTAACAATTAATGGAGGTCTTAAAACAAATTCCAGCAACATAAAGGACCAAAATATAAATTCCAGCAACAACAAGGGCCAAAAAATAAAATTCCAGCAAATTTGAGGACAAAAATGCAAAAATTCCAGCAATGTGAGGGATCAAATTGCAAATTCCAGCTACATTCAAGGACTAAAACAGAATTCCAGCAACATTTAAAGCCTAAAATACAATAACAGCAAGCTTGGGAGGTAAAATTGCAATTTCCATAAATATCAGAGGGTAAAATTGCAATTCCAGAAAAATTATAGGGGTCAAAATGTAATTACCGACAAATATAGGGGTCAAAATGAAAAATTAAAAAACGTAGGGGGCAAAATTATAATTATCTAAAAGTTGAGGGACCTAAATGCAATTAATCGGGACCTAATTGCAAAGAAAATTAAATTATGGGGGTCAATCTACAATAAACAGAAATTTAAATGCACAAATCAAAAATTATCGGGGCCACAGTAGCATTAATGAAAGTACAAGGACTATAAAATAAATAACTATTATTAATTAAAAATAAATTAAAAACTAAACTAATCAAAACGACGTAGTTTTGAGTGAAACTATGTCAAAACGACGTAGTTTCACCAAAACTTTTTTTTTTTTTTTTTTCGGCTTTTTCTTTTCTCTTTTTTTCTTTTTACCCGGTTTTTCTTTTTCTTTTTTTTTTTCAGATTTTTTTTTTTCTTTTTCTCTCTTTTCTTTCTTTTTCTTCTTTTCTTTTTCCTTCTTCTTTCTTTCTTCTTCTTTTCTCTCTTTTCTTTTTTTCCTTCTTCTCCCCCGATTCTGATCTTCTCCTTCCTCCCCTGGTCCGTCTCCTTCCTTCGCCGGTTTGCTGTCCGGCTCTCTGCTCGCCGGTCTCTCTCTCTCGCCGGTCTCTCTCTCTCTCTATCTGTCTATCTCTCTCTTCTCTCAGTCCCTCTCTATCTCTCCCTTCTCTCGGTCTCTATCTCAAATTCCCGGCCCCCTTTCTCTGTTCCCTCCCCTCTCCATTCTTTCTTTCTTTTGTTTTTACTCAATTGCTCAAAAAACAAAAAAACAAATTCAGCATAAATTCAACAATTAAGATCGAATTGAAAGAGGAGGTAATGGACTTACCTGATTTCTTGATTGGGAACGGTGTCCAGCGGTGGTAGTGCTCCCAGTGGCAGCGGCGGCGAGTTGGTTGCGGTGGATGGCGTCCGGCGGTGCAGTGGTGGTGGTGCTGGCAACAGAGGAGAGTCTCTTTTTTTTTTTTTTTTTTTTTTTTTTTGCAGGTGGAAATTGACGTGTCTGGTGTGTGCTTTGTGTCTGTGTCTGTGGATGTTTTTGTGTACAGGTTTGAAGTGCGTGTGTGTTTATGGTGTGTGTTTGTCTATGCAGGGATGTGTGTGTGCCTGTGTTGTTTTTGGAATGTGGTATGTGTAATGTGGATTCAAGTGTAGCTTCTGATTGTGTGTGAAGTGTGTGCTGTGTTGTGTGTTTTTGCTGCAGGTGTTGTGCCTCTGGTGTGTGATGGAATGTATGCGATTTGCAGGTGAATGCTGTGTGTTTTTGGGAGGGAAGGCTGTGAGGGAAAAATGTGAGAGTGGTGAAATGTGGTGTGTGCTTTGTGTTCTGGTGTGTGACTGGAGTTGGGTGTATGTGTTGTATGTGTGCTTGTGTGAAGTGCAGGTCTGGTGTATGTGATTGTGAGTGTTTGTTTGTGTCTTTGCAAGGGTGTTGTGCCTCTGGTGTGTGATGGAATGTATGCGATTTGCAGGTGAATGCTGTGTGTTTTTGGGAGGGAAGGCTGTGAGGGAAAAATGTGAGAGTGGTGAAATGTGGTGTGTGCAATTGTGTAGCGAGTGAGTGCAATTGATTTGTGTGTGTCGTGTGTGTGAGTGTTTGCGGGGGAGTTGGGAGGAGGAGGCAGAGAGAGTTGGGAGGCCGAGAGAGAAGAGAGTGAAGGAGAGAGTGAGTGTGTGCAGGTGAAGTGAAAGTGTGTTTTTGCGTGTCTGTGAATTGGGCGTGAAAGGTGAAGTGTCTGTGAGTGAAAATGTCTCTGAATGTCTTCTGGTGAAGGAGAGGCAGGGATGGTGAATCTGATTGAGAGAGAAGAGAGTGAAAATGGTGTGTGATGGGATTAAACAAAGAGTGGTTGAGTGATTGGTATGGCTGAAAGTATGGCCATGCTGCTGTTCTGGTAGCAGCCATACTGCTACAGTAGCAGCAGGCTGCTACACGCAGCTGCTCTCTTTTTTTTTTTTTTTTTTTTTTTTTTTGAGGAGGAAAATGAAGGAAAACAAAAAATGAAATAGAATAAAAATAAAAATAAAAATATTAGAGTCTCTAAAATTACCAAGAAAAATACTGAAATTTATAGTTATAAAACGGATAAATAAAATTTACTACAAAAATTTAAAAATTAACATATCATTAAAATGTGCGATTAATAGAAAAATAATAATAACAAATAATAATAACAAAGTATTAAAATAAATATTAAAAATTTCTAAAAATCATGAAATTTATACGGGAAATTCATGAATATATGAGCTATGCATAAATAAATTCACTCGAAAAAATTCTCATAAAAGGAATGCATTGGGAAACGTGCCATTAATAAACAAAAAGATAAAAATTAAATAAATACTAAACGACCTCTAAAAATTATGAGATTTTTACAGAAAATTTATGAGTATTCAAAATGCATATATAAAAATTTTTCACTTGAAAATTCTCATAAAAATAGTGCATTGAAAACGTGCCATTAGACTTAAAATGCTAAAATTTTAAATAAATATTAGATGACTCCTAAAAATTATTAAAATTATAAATAATAATAAAAATAGTAAAATCATGTATTTAGGAAATAAAATAAAATAAACTAATATTTACATAGTGAAATTACCATTTTGCCCCTGATGTGACAAATTAGACGTAATAGTACACAAAAATTATAATTAGCCCCTGAAAAATCACAATAACCCCTAAATAAAGTAATACGCATATTTTTATAAAATGTGTGTCAAAATTTGGTGTCTACAGCTTGCCCCTCTTTGTCGGAAGCTCAAAGAGGTTCCAGACAAAGACGTAGACGAAACCAAATTTTGACTCACCTATGAATGAAATACAAATACCTTGACTCCCGTAAAGATAAATGTAAGAAATGCAGAAAGAATGACCGGGCTCCCTAGGAGCTGCCTACGTATCCCACATGAGGGAATCAGGTCAAAACGTAGTTCGAATGCAGGTAAACTATTCAGCACAAATGATAACATAATTGCAATTGTTAACGCAAGCATTCAAACTCTTTTTTTTTTTTTTTTTATTAAAATGGAGAAGAAAACTGTAACATTCGAACTGTTGAACAAAGATAACATAAAAACTGCAAGACGTAATAAAATGCCTAAACTAATAGATAAGAAAAGAGTCCAGGCTGCTGGACAAAATAAACATTGATGAGTTAGATGTAATGTTTGGACTATCAGACTTGAAATGTAAACAGATGCCGACCAGGCTGCTGGGACGATGCATGACCTTCGGGTTGCCAAGGTGGATGAATGCAAATGTTGGGCTGCCAAACTTGAGAAAGGAAATAAATGATCCTGGGCTGCCAGGAGTCATAAAATGCAATGTCTGGGCTGCCAGACTTGGAAACTATAAATAAAAGATGCCGACCAGGCTGCTGGACGGATGCATGACCTTGGGCTGCCAAGGTTGATGAATGCAAAGTTGGGCTGCCAACTTGAGAAAGTAAATAAATGATCCTGGGCTGCCAGGAGTCATAAATGCAAGGTCTGGGCTGCCAGACTTGAAACATAAATAAAAGATGCCGACCAGGCTGCTGGACGGATGCATGACCTTGGGCTGCCAAGGTTGATGAATGCAAAGTTGGGCTGCCAACTTGAGAAAGTAAATAAATGATCCTGGGCTGCCAGGAGTCATAAAATGCAAGGTCTGGGCTGCCAGACTTGAAACATAAATAAAAGATGCCGACCAGGCTGCTGGACGGATGCATGACCTTGGGCTGCCAAGGTTGATGAATGCAAAGTTGGGCTGCCAACTTGAAACGGAAATAAATGATCCTGGGCTGCCAGGAGTCATAAAATGCAAGGTCTGGGCTGCCAGACTTGAAACATAAATAAAAGATGCCGACCAGGCTGCTGGACGGATGCATGACCTTGGGCTGCCAAGGTTGATGAATGCAAAGTTGGGCTGCCAACTTGAGAAAGGAAATAAATGATCCTGGGCTGCCAGGAGTCATAAATGCAAGGTCTGGGCTGCCAGACTTGGAAACATAAATAAAAGATGCCGACCAGGCTGCTGGACGGATGCATGACCTTGGGCTGCCAAGGTTGATGAATGCAAAGTTGGGCTGCCAACTTGAGAAAGTAAATAAATGATCCTGGGCTGCCAGGAGTCATAAATGCAAGGTCTGGGCTGCCAGACTTGGAAACATAAATAAAAGATGCCGACCAGGCTGCTGGACGGATGCATGACCTTGGGCTGCCAAGGTTGATGAATGCAAAGTTGGGCTGCCAACTTGAGAAAGTAAATAAATGATCCTGGGCTGCCAGGAGTCATAAATGCAAGGTCTGGGCTGCCAGACTTGAAACATAAATAAAAGATGCCGACCAGGCTGCTGGACGGATGCATGACCTTGGGCTGCCAAGGTTGATGAATGCAAAGTTGGGCTGCCAACTTGAGAAAGGAAATAAATGATCCTGGGCTGCCAGGAGTCATAAATGCAAGGTCTGGGCTGCCAGACTTGGAAACATAAATAAAAGATGCCGACCAGGCTGCTGGACGGATGCATGACCTTGGGCTGCCAAGGTTGATGAATGCAAAGTTGGGCTGCCAACTTGAGAAAGTAAATAAATGATCCTGGGCTGCCAGGAGTCATAAATGCAAGGTCTGGGCTGCCAGACTTGGAAACATAAATAAAAGATGCCGACCAGGCTGCTGGCGGATGCATGACCTTGGGCTGCCAAGGTTGATGAATGCAAAGTTTGGGCTGCCAACTTGAGAAAGTAAATAAATGATCCTGGGCTGCCAGGAGTCATAAATGCAATGTCTGGGCTGCCAGACTTGAAACATAAATAAAAGATGCCGACCAGGCTGCTGGACGGATGCATGACCTTGGGCTGCCAAGGTTGATGAATGACATAATAAAACTTAAAACAATTCTTAAATGTAACGTCCAAATTGATAAAATTGTCAAAAATTTTTCTAAAAATTTTTGCCCCAGTGTATTGGAATCAAATGATTTCAAAATCATGCCTTTCAAACTTGAGACTTGTGTGCAACGTGAAAATCCACTTGCAATCAATCCTTTCTCTTTTTTTTTTTTTTTTTTTAGAAAAATTTGTCTCAATATAAATCAAATGAAATCAATTCATTGTCTTCTTTTGAACTTGTCCCAATGTAAATTAATTTTGTCTTAAACTCGAACATCATAATCAACTTCGAAAATCAAATTTTTCTCAAAAAAATTTGCCCCAGTGTAATCAATCTTTCGCAACATTTTGCTTTAAACTCAAAGCATCATAATCAATGAAAAATCAAATTTTTTCTCAAAAAATTTGCCCCAGTTTAAATTTTCAATAAAGACCCTCAATGACGGTGATGTAACTTCATCTGCAAAATAGAGAAAGCAGATATAATTGTCAAAAAAAACAATGCCACCACCTGACAATCCCTTCACTACAACTGGTACATATAAACATGAGTATTGCCCTTTTGAATCTTTGATACGACTTCTTGCTTTCATGTCCCGCGAGTTCTCCGCATTCAATGAATTCTGATTCGCGGCTTAGCTCCAGTGCCCCGAATAATTGCTCAATCGGTGTATACTTCTGATTTTCGATAACTTTAGGATTGCCATTGTCTTTTATTCCATAAATCAAACGTCAAAATTTCAAAACATGAATTTGTTAAAATATTTCAAATGCAGTAATGTACGAACTTTTTTTTTTTTTTTTATTTTATAAATAAAGTACATGCAAAAAATTTTTTAACTACAGAAAATAAATAAATAGATACTAAATAGAAACCGTTACGCTTGGTTGGAGAAATGAATTTTCAGGGAACAGCCCTGAAACAACTGCCATTATGATCCTTTAGATGTCGTCTTGTTCGAACTCTGAAAGTCACCAGACGATCAATGCCGAAGAAAAATCTCAAGTAACTATAGTTACCAGCTTTCAACAAACTCAAATCCAATGCCTGTATCCTGACTTCTTCGCCTGCTAGCCTTTAACTGCAACTCCCAACCACAGCGCCCTTTCGGGTTTTCACTGTGGTGTCCCCCACCCTTTTTCTCTTTTTTTTTTTTTTTTTTTTTTTTTTTTTTTTGGAGGCGCCCTTTCGGGTTTTCGCCTTTGTAGAGTAGGATGAGAACAAACAACATTCAAGTTCTGGGCAATCCTTCCCCTTATCATTAAAACAGAATAGTATTCAAAAAATTTGGCATCAGTAAGACAATCTTCCCTTGATGATTCGGGATAAATATATTAACATCATATGCCATTTTGATTTGTAAGTTTTCTTTCAAAATCATTGCAAAAGATAGACGGAAGCCGGTGACCTTCTTGGCTTTTGAAATGGGGTCGGGTAGTGTGCTGAAAATATTAAGGCTGGAAAGCAGAAACTATAAAGGGGTTTAAACAACTTGAGGTCGTATTTGCAAAGGAAATTGCCCCAGTTTTGACAGTTTTCACCTTTTCTTTCCTTTTTCTCTTTTTTTTCTTTCTTTTTTTCAAAATTTTCATATCCCAATTTTGCCATTGACTTTTGGGATTTTTCTTTTCCTTTCTCTTTTCTAAAAAGAACATTTGCCCCAATTTATCACTTTCTTTGGGGTTCTCCTTTTTGTCTCTTTTTTTTTTTTTTTTTTCTTCTTCTTTTTTTTTTTTTTTTTTTTTGAAACGCAAGTCAAAATAAAATTGACCTAATATGGGATGAAATATCACAAAACTGTCTCAGTGTGGAAGGGGTTCGACCTTCAAGTGGGCTGTCAAATGACAATCACCTATTCTGGAGGCTCTAAGGGTAAACTGGAGAAGAAAAGGTTTTTTTTTTTTTTTTTTTTTTTTGAAAAGAAAGATGGAACTAAATCAGAAGAGAAAGTCTTTTGTGGCATCTGAATTAATAATCTGGGAAAAGATCCGACCATTCACTGCTGCTGGAATACAGTTTCACTCGGGTAATGCTTTTTTTTTTTTTTTTTTTTTGATGAGAGCAATCATGCACCAACTGACTTGAACTTTAATCAAACGTCATTATCCTGCAAAAAATTACAAAAACTGGTATGTCAATCTACTCAAAATCATCATTTTTTTTTTTAAAGAAAATTCTCAATTTTGAGTCAACAAACATACAAAAAATGCATTATTTTGACCTTTGTTAATTCTCCCACCCTTGAATCATTATTTGACCTCAAACGATTTGAAAAATGTGAGATCAACTAACGATTCAAACATTGAAATCACACATGTGTGTTCTAAAATGCATTTCCTCAAGGTCGAGTAAAAAATTATTATGTAATTTATTGTCTTGTCTTTAATACTCATAATATCAAGTAAAGGAGAAGGAATTATATCACAATTAAGTTAGCTCAACTTAATTTCTTCGTTTTACTGAATTTCACAAACAAATAAATCATATGATCAATCAAAGCGCATCATATGTCTATGATCAATTTTATTTTTCACTTGAGGGGAATTTCTTTTATAGTAAACAAATCACTCAAGATACGAGAATGTCTTTTGACGCGAAAACCGACATTGGTTATGAAGGTTCCCGGTTACTCAACACCTCAACCCTTAGGCGAGTAGCAAAAACTGTATTTGAGAAGTACAATCGCCTTTTTACGCAAGAATCGACATTGGTTAAATGAAGACCCCTGGTTACTCAACAATTTACTTACTCAAATTTACGCATCATTACTCATAATTCAAATGCTGTTTGACGCGAAAGTCGACATTTATAGATGAAGACTCCCGGTTACTAAGCACAAGAACCATTGGAGTAGGAAAAGGCTACATTATTCTTTTTTCTTTCTTTGCCTCTTTTCTTCTTCTTCTTTTTTTTTTTTTTTTTTTTTTGGTATAAAAACCCCTCATAATAGGCGTTAAACCACATGAGTGCGCTAATTGACCATAATCAGCATTTAATATGTGAAATTAAGTAAAGAAGAGAAATTTTCATCAAACATACAAAATTTAGACATAATTCCAACCACTTTACAAGATATACTTTCTATAGGAACAAAATTCCAAAACACATAATAATAATTTATTATTGCCTAGAGAAAACATTTGTCGACCCACATAAAGTAATTTCAACAAGTAGAGAATTAGACGAAATCAAAATTACTAACTACAACTCACAAATATGTGACACGATTTTATTTTAACCTCCTAAATGACTTATACAATACACTCCATATGAAAATGAGAATAGTTAGGATGTGAAACAATGAACTCCCCTGGTGAATGAGTTGAAGTCATATCCCTGACATGTTTGTCCCTTTTGTCGTGCTTGAATCTGCCAAATATGCTTTGGAAACTTGTTTGATAATCTATCGCAACCCTCTATCTTAAAAACTTGGATGTTCAAAGGTGGGAATCTAAGAGATAGATCTGCCATTTTGCCTCAATACCACTGTTGACATTCTGTCTCTTTTGAGTTAAGCATGGGTTCCCCTTTTTTTTTTTTTTTTTTTTTTTCATCGTTCAGCATACTTAACATGGAATCTTAAATTCCCCCCCTTTTTTTTTGTATTATCTCGGAGTCCAGAGGGATATTGAAAATGCAATCATCAGCTTCCAATAAGATATCATCCAAAAACCATGGACAATTTATTTTCACCATCAAAACATTCAAGGAAATATTTTTTATTCAATTTTGAACTCATTGACTCATCAAAAGAGAAAACCTCACAATTATACAAATCCATCATTAGATTTTGAGAAAAATGTGATTTATTTTGAGGCCTCATCAAAGAATTATTTACTCAATATAACAAAAAGATTTGAAGCAAATCATTTCCACAAACCAGATACAAAAAATGAAGGGAAGATAAAATGTCATAAACAAATTTGAGAAAGCCACTTATTTACACTTTATCTGAGAAAAATTTGAACACCAGGCAGTCCTAAATTTATAAAAGGAGTGTAATTTATTAGCCTATAAATTATTACTATTCTTATTACATCTAAAATGAACCATTATCTAATTACAATTTCATCTATCACACTAATTATTCAAGTCAAACTCATCAATCTGAATTCTTAGGACTCTCAATTCTAAAAAACTGGATTTCCCCAATCCTTCTTATAGTTTGAAAAGAACGCTGGCATTATAAATGTCAAGTGTATGACGCTTTACTAGAGTGAAATTTTGATTTAAAAGGTTTGAATCAAATATGCATCCGACGTGTTTCCCAATTGGTTGCCTCCCTAGAGGACCTGTAAAAAATGAAAAATAATTGAAATTAGTATAAATGAAAACAAAAACGGATGCATGCCCTAGGAGGGAGCCCTTATTGTGCCAAGGGTAGGCCTAGCATGAAATGCAATCCTTTAGGGTGAGACCCCCCCTTTTAACGAGGATACACCAGATCTGCCGGGAAGAGATGCCTCCATTCTGCTCGTATTACCTTACCTAGGGTCTTACCCGCCAGGATTTACTAGAAATATAAACGTGCATGTCTTTCAGGGTTAAGTACCCAAGACAAAAGGATGGCTTTCTTATCATGGGATTCCCAAAATGGCATTCCCTCTAGGGTTTATGCATGATGCCAGTTTATTAAAAACAAGTTAAAATATGCAAAATTGTCAAATTTAAGAAAATGTCCTAAAGATTTTTTTTTTTATCTAATAATGATGCAAATTTTTTTTTTTTTTTTTTTTTTGAGAAAGATGGACCATAAACTGTACAAAAGAAATTATTGATTCCAAAAATATTTGATTGAAAAATTAAACCTCCAAGAGGTTACGAGACACAATGTTGAAAGAAAAAGTCATGATGATTTTTTTTTCAAGAAATACACAAGTCAAAATGCCAGTTTATTAAAGTCAAATGAAATATGTACTAAAATCACTTTTTGTGTAATGTGGGATGGGTGGGTGGGGGATGCGGCAAAAACGACATGTTAATTTTTGAAAAAGGGTAAATACAAGTTGTGCAAAAATTTGACCATCTGAGTGCAGTTATTAACTAAAAAATTAGTTCGAGTAAAATTGACAAGTACAACAAAAATGAGTAAACTTTGAAAAGGATTTAAAAACTAAGGATTTAAAAACTAAAATTTTTATTCAAGAATATACAAGACGAAAAAATCAAATTTTTAGGATTTTTAAGAAATTCACAATGATTGATCTCTTGGGTATTTATAACAAAATGCAATTTGCAGAAAATTTATGAAATTCTATTTCCATCTTTCTCGAAGACATTAATTATCAAAATGAAATTTAAACGTGCCAAAAGAGGGTTGTTTCTTATGAGAGCACCATGCCAGGGCTCTTTGTTCTATGGTTGTGAATGCAATCAAAAATAAGAAGGAAAGAAATTGCGTTAGTTTATTCACATAACACATTGGCAAGAACAAATAATACACATAGATAACAATAAATGACATAATAAGGAAAGTAAAGGAGGTTGGTTCCCTCCTCTCGTGCCTGGTGTACCTGATAGGGAAAGGCTGACTCTACCCTAAGTTATCTACATGGATGCATGAGGTTGGGCTCACTAATGCATCTAAACTCGATTAAGCTGTTGGCTCCCAAGCCTTCAGACCTAAGGGTAAGGGTCATCAATCCCAAAACCCTTGGTCGGTGGCTCGAGTGATCCCCTGGACACTGCTACGCGCACGTCGGGCCACGGCCACATGTCCAAGCGAATCGATTTTTAAAGCCCAAATCTCTAGACTTGTGGACTCAAGCCAAGAGTTTGGGTGATCTCCTAGACAATGTTACGTGCACGTCGTGCCACGGTCACATGTCTAAGTAGATCAATCCTAATTCCTAAAGGGACGAGTGGGTGACAACCACCAAAAGATAGAAACGGTAAAAACATCGAATGCACGTATGAAGTGCTCCTTATGAGAGGAAGGAATGTAATATTAACACGCGTGGGCTCTAAGGGTGATTGACCCCTTCCCCAAATGCAAGCGCGGTCGAGTAAAGCAGTAACAAGTGAATAAATCATACATACATCACATAAGTAGCCGAGAGACGGGAAGTGCAAGATGCAAAAGAAAAACCTAAAAACCTAGAAAAATAGAAATGCAATCCTAAGCATCCAAATGCAATAAAATGAAAGGGTTAGAAAAAGAATAAAATGACTAAACCTAGTGCTCGGACTCACTAGTGATCCCCAGTGGAGTCGCCAGCTGTCGCGCCCCATTTTTCGAAAATAAATAGAAAGTGTAAAGAAGATGTCGGGAAAAGGGAAAAGGAAGTATTAAATGTAGTGTTGTGGTTATTAAAAAAAAGCGTGTAAATTTTTGTAAAAACTAATTTTTGAAAATGCTTTGTAAAAGATGATTCGATAAAAATGTGACAAAACAAATGCTTTACTTTAAAAAATAAAAGAAAAAGGGCCTAAAATGGGACTTTTGAAATGCGACGATTTTTGGGCCCGAAAATAGAGTCTAAAAAAGGGTTTTTAGTGAAAAAGGAGTCGCCACTTGGTATTGAGTTTTGGTGTACCAAGTCACCCGAAAATATTTTGTGAAAGGTAAGAAAATTTAGGAAATTATTTATTTAAAGAAATGATTTTTGGCAAAATATAAGAAAAACAAGAAAAACCCTTTTAGACGACTCCAGGTCTTTGAAAACAAGAGAAAAAGGTTCGGGAGTCACAGTTGAAGAAAGGGAAGGCAAAGGCTCGTGCCTAAGGCACCCTTTCAACCTAGCCGAAACTAGTTGCGAGGTTTAGTCTAAATTTTCCTAATATAACCCTAAGATTTTATCACATTTGGATGCAACTATATGAATGCAAATCTAATCCTAAAAATGGATATCGATAAGGGACGAAATATTCCATTGAGGTTTGGTCGGGAGTTATCGCATTAATTGCGAAACTCGAGTCTAGACCTCGATGGAGTCACGAGTATAGATGCAAAATGAAATGCAAAAGAAAAGGAAAATAGTAATATAGGTAGTAAATGATCAAAGAGAGTAGGAATGCAACATAACGGGTACGGGGAACTAATAAACTCGTGACTAACTGTTTCTACTCACGGAGGGGGGAACGACATGTACGCCATCGCTTCCCACGTGAGTAGATGACTATTTCTTAGTCTAAATCATGCAAATGGCCTAAAATTCTATGTGTAGTGGAATCTAAAAATTATGCACCAAATAGATGTTAAAATAAGTAACAAGTTATAAAGTATATATAAAAAAAAACTCATAGAAAATGGGAAAAGCCTAAAAAGATAAAATGTGTGTGAAATGTCATGAAATGCATACAAAAAATATTCCTAATGCTAAAATGACCTAAAGGCTTAGCATTGGACTAGCCTATTTTCTATAAAGTTCTCCGCTAGCGTTGGACTAGAGAAGAAATCGAAATTAACCACAACTAGCTTTGGACTAGTGTGGCGACGATACACATATATAATTAAAGCAAGTAAATAAATAAAGCATGTATTAAAGCAATAAATCACATAAAAGCAAGTAATAGCAAGTAGGAGCACATAGCACATAAGCATGATATTCTAGATGCAAGTTCCTAGGAAAGCGAATAAAACACACAAGCACATAACACACATAGCACACAGAGCCCTAACTGTTACACCGGAGAATAACCTAATTACAATCTAAAAATAGAAAAAAAAGAATAAAAGATATCCTATCTAACCTATCTATTACACTTTCTATCTAAAATACATAGGTTTTAATTAAATAGATGAAATATAAACTATCTATTACATTAACTATCTAAATACAAAGAATTTACTGAATAGAATATTACCTATCTATTACATTTCTTTGAATAATTAATATTAATTCAAGTAAATAATATGAAATAAATAAATGCTCACACATGTATAGAAAATTATAAGCACAAAGAGATATATAAATAAAAAAAACATATAGAAAACACATAGGAGCACGTAGGAGCACATAAAGAGAAATATAAAAGGGTAATCGAGGTACCTCCCGTTCGTGAACTCAGTACAAATTGCTACTAAATGAACAAACATGTTAAAAATACCACTATTTAATAAATCAATCACTAATTGAATAATTTTCTACCGATCACTATGAACATGCTATGATAATTCAAACAATTATAGCAATAATAAACAAAATAGAAAAAAAATAATGATAATAATAATTAATTATTTAGGAAGAAAAAGGAAAATTATTTAAGTAAAGATAAAGTAAGTAGATAAATAAATAAAGTAGAACAACAAAATAAATAAAATAAAAATAAAATAAATAATAATAATAATAATAATAATAATAGAAGATAAAACATAATAATACATACATTGAAATTTTAACACCTCAAATAATAATTATTAAAATAACTAAAAGGAAAATAGAGAAACTAATTTGAACATTAATTAGACTAACAAGACCCAATTTTAGAATATTAATTATAAGTTTGATAAAATAAATAAAGAAAATGTAAAAAGAGATAATTTAAAGCTTTGAGGACTTAACTAATTCTAATTAATACTTTTTTTTTTTTTTGGCAAAAATAAAATATTATAGGATTTGGATTAAAAGTGAAAATTTAAGCAATATTCTAAAGTAAAAAATGTAATTTATGAGGAACAAAAGGATAAAATTATAATTTTCAAACCCTAATTAAGGTAATGACATAGTTTACAACGAATTTAAAGGCTAAAATATAATCTTCAGCGAA
Organism: Mitragyna speciosa; assembly: GCA_024721245.1. Lineage (NCBI taxonomy): Eukaryota > Viridiplantae > Streptophyta > Magnoliopsida > Gentianales > Rubiaceae > Mitragyna > Mitragyna speciosa. Next base: position 15,596,032 of record CM045557.1, on the reverse strand, counting down.
GTATAATGCCCAAAAATAAAAATTTCCAGCAATACTTAAGTCCAAGAATATAATTTCAGCAAAGTCATTAAATAATACCTAATTTACAGCAATGTCTAGGGTCAAATTATAATTTTCAGCTATATAAAAGGGCCAAAAATAAAAATTCCAGCAACTACAAGTATTAAAATACAAATTCCAGCAACAAATAAAGGCTAAAACATAATTCTAACAATTAATGGAGGTCTTAAAACAAATTCCAGCAACATAAAGGACCAAAATATAAATTCCAGCAACAATAAGGGGCCAAAAATAAAATTCCAGCAAGTTTGGGGACAAAAATGCAAAAATTCCAGCAATGTGAGGGACCAAATTGCAAATTCCAGCACATTTAAAGCCTAAAATATAATAATAGCAAGCTTGGGAGGCAAAATTGCAATTTTCATAAATATCAGAGGGTAAAATTGCAATTCCAGAAAAATTATAGGGGTTAAAATGTAATTACCGAAAAATATAGGGGTCAAAAATGGAAAATTAAAAAACGCAGGGGGCCAAAATTATAATTATCTAAAAGTTGAGGGACCTAAATGCAATTAATCGGGACCTAATTGCAAAGAAAATTAAATTATGGGGGCCAATCTACAATAAACAGAAATTTAAATGCACAAATCAAAAATTATCGGGGCCACAGTAGCATTAATGAAAGTACAAGGACTATAAAATAAATAACTATTATTAATTAAAAATAAATTAAAAAACTAAACTAATCAAAACGACGTAGTTTTGAGTGAAACTACGTCAAAACGACGTAGTTTCACCAAAACATTTTTTTTTTTTTTTTTTTTCGGCTGATTTCGGTTTTTCTTTTTTTTTTTTTTCTTTTTCTTTTTTTTTTCAGATTTTTTTTTTTTCTCTCTTTTTCTCTCTTTTCTTTCTTTTTCTTCTTCTTTCTTTCTTCTTCTTTTCTCTCTTTTCTTTTTTTCCTTCTTCTCCCCCGATTCTGATCTTCTCCTTCCTCCCCTGGTCCGTCTCCTTCCTTCGCCGGTTTGCTGTCCGGCTCTCTGCTCGCCGGTCTCTCTCTCTCGCCGGTCTCTCTCTCTCTCTATCTGTCTATCTCTCTCTTCTCTCAGTCCCTCTCTATCTCTCCCTTCTCTCGGTCTCTATCTCAAATTCCCGGCCCCCTTTCTCTGTTCCCTCCCCTCTCCATTCTTTCTTTCTTTTGTTTTTACTCAATTGCTCAAAAAACAAAAAAACAAATTCAGCATAAATTCAACAATTAAGATCGAATTGAAAGAGGAGGTAATGGACTTACCTGATTTCTTGATTGGGAACGGTGGCCAGCGGTGGTAGTGCTCCCAGTGGCAGCGGTGGCGAGTTGGTTGCGGTGGATGGCGTCCGGCGGTGCAGTGGTGGTGGTGCTGGCAACAGAGGAGAGTCTCTTTTTTTTTTTTTTTTTTTTTTTTTTTTTTTTGCAGGTGGAAATTGACGTGTCTGGTGTGTGCTTTGTGTCTGTGTCTGTGGATGTTTTTGTGTACAGGTTTGAAGTGCGTGTGTGTTTATGGTGTGTGTTTGCCTATGCAGGGATGTGTGTGTGCCTGTGTTGTTTTTGGAATGCGCTATGTGTAATGTGGATTCAAGTGTAGCTTCTGATTGTGTGTGAAGTGTGTGCTGTGTTGTGTGTTTTTGCTGCAGGTGTTGTGCCTCTGGTGTGTGATGGAATGTATGCGATTTGCAGGTGAATGCTGTGTGTTTTTGGGAGGGAAGGCTGTGAGGGAAAAATGTGAGAGTGGTGAAATGTGGTGTGTGCAATTGTGTAGCAAGTGAGTGCAATTGATTTGTGTGTGTCGTGTGTGTGAGTGTTTGCAGTGTGTGAGCTGTGTTTGTGTGGAGAGGTGAGTTTTTAGTGTCAATGTGTGTGCAAAATGAGTGTGTGAGGCGTGAGAGTGGAAGGAAGTGTAGTGAGCTTTTTGTGTTTTTGTGATGGTTGCAGGTGTGTGTATGTTTATGCAGGTTAGTGTGTGTTCTGTGAAGGAAAAATGGTGAGGGAAGGGGAGGCAATGTGAGTACCGAGAGAGAGTGACTGCTAGTGTGTGTGTTGTGCGTGTCTGGTGAGGGAGAGGAAAAACAGAGAAGTCTGAGGCTGTGAGTCTGATTGAGAGAGAAGAGAGTGAAAATGGTGTGTGATGGGATTAAACAAAGAGTGGTTGAGTGATTGGTATGGCTGGAAGTATGGCCATGCTGCTATTCTGGTAGCAGCCATACTGCTACAGTAGCAGCAGGCTGCTACACGCAGCCCTTTTTTTTTTTTTTTTTTTTTTTTGAGGAGGAAAATGAAGGAAAACAAAAATGAAATAGAATAAAATAAAAATAAAAATAAAAATATTAGAGTCTCTAAAATTACCAAGAAAAATAATGAAATTTATAGTTATAAAACGGATAAATAAATTTACTACAAAAATTTAAAAATTAACATATCATTAAAATGTGCGATTAATAGAAAAATAAAAATAATAATAACAAATAATAATAACAAAGTATTAAAATAAATATTAAAAATTTCTAAAAATCATGAAATTTATACGGGAAATTCATGAATATATGAGCTATGCATAAATAAATTCACTTGAAAAAATTCTCATAAAAGGAATGCATTGGGAAACGTGCCATTAATAAACAAAAAGATAAAAATTAAATAAATACTAAACGACCTCTAAAAATTATGAGATTTTTACAGAAAATTTATGAGTATTCAAAATGCATATATAAAAATTTTTCACTTGAAAATTCTCATAAAAATAGGCACATTGGAAAACGTGCCAATTAGACTTAAAATGCTAAAATTTTAAATAAATATTAGATGACTCCTAAAAATTATTAAAATTATAAATAATGATAAAAATAGTAAAATCATGTATTTAGGAAATAAAATAAAATAAACTAATATTTACATAGTGAAATTACCATTTTGCCCCTGATGTGACAAATTAGACGTAATATACACAAAAATTATAATTAGCCCCTGAAAATCACAATAACCCCTAAATAAAGTAATACGCATATTTTATAAAATGTGTGTCAAAATTTGGTGTCTACATCAACGATCTGGGTTGAATCTTCGAAGCAACCCATTCAAGTTGTTCTTCGGGTCTTCGACAAGTTATGAAGGGGTCAAGAAGATTGAGTGGTTATCACAACTGAAGTTGTTCTTGGGGTCTTCGATTAGTTACGAAGGGGTCAAGAAGATTGGATTGTTTTGTATGGATTTCTTTTCAAGACGATCCTTTAGGGAAGATATTCCTGTGATATACGAGAGGGCGAACCCCCGATCGTATCATCAGACCAACCCCACCTTCCTCAGTTGGAGCACAAAGAGTTTTCCAACTAATCCAATGTTGTTTCCTCCTGTTATCCTCCTTGCCCCAAAAGAAACCCGAGAGCAATCTTTTCAAATGCACAAAAACCCCCTTAGGAGGAGTAGTAGCAGCAAGAATGTGAAGAGGAATAGAAGATAATACATGCTTTATGAGGATCAACCTACCACCTATAGATAGAAAACGATTCTGCCAGGCCAAGATTCGACAAGCAATAGAGTTACATATTCTGGAAAAAAAATCCTTTTTCTTCTTACCAACAAAAAGAGGGCAACCCAAGTAGCGTATTGGAAAAGCCTTCTCCATGAAACCCATAGTTTGTCTTATTACTGACCTCCTAAGGCAAGACATGTTAGGATGACATGTGAATCCGCACTTTGATAAATTCATCTGCTACCCAGATTGAGTCTTATATTTTCAAAGAACCTCCATAATAATTTCCAAAGATTTTTTAGCTGCACCTGAAAATAAATCACATCATCAGCAAAAGCAAGGTGGGTTATAACTTTGCATCCAAAAGGTACCGAAAAGGTGTAAAACTCTGAATTTGAGGCATCTTGTTTAGAGCCCTGGACAAACCCTCTGCTGCAATAATAAATAATGTCGGAGAAATTGGGTCCCCTTGTCGAAGTCCTCGAGAAGATCTGAAGAAACCTTTAGAGACTCCATTAATTAAAATAGAAAACCAACAATTTGATATTATTCGTCATATCAAATCAATCCAAATTTCACCGAAACCAAAAGCACAAAAAATTTTAATTAAATATATCCAAGAAACCCTATCATATGCTTTTGTCATATCTAACTTCAACACCACATTTCCCCCACGATTTTTCTTCCTCATATCATTTACTAACTCCTAAACTAACATAAAATTTTCAGAAATCAATCTCCCCTTAACAAAACCACTTTGCTCAAGAGAAATAATACGAGGTAAAATACTGGAAAGTCTATCAGCTAAAATTCTAGAAAAAACTTTATTCACAAAAGTGCATAAGCTAATAGGACGAAACTGGGAGAAATCTTGTGGGTGATTTACCTTAGGAATTAACACAACAAGGGTTGATGTGAAATTCCTAGCTAATGGTGCCCCACAAAAGAAACTTACCACAGCTTTATAAATATCTTCAGACACCAAGCTCCATGCAGTTGTGAAGAATTTTCTAGTGAAACCATCAGCCCCAGGAGCACTATCTGCATCCAAAGCAAAGATAGCCTATCTAACCTCCTCTATAGATGGCACCTTTCCAGATTCAACTTTTCTTTAGCATGAATCAACTTCGGAATGTGTTTTATATCAAGCACGGATAGGATCAAAAACTATGATCTTTCCTTCGTATCTTCCCGTTTGAGTGGATGCTAGATAGGCCATCTTTCATGCTCCATTGCCATGCCTTGTGCCCTTTAACTCCTCAAAATATCAGAGACGAATGATCAATCCCATTGAGATTTGAATGATGCGTGTGGGGCTACCATGCACGTATCAATCACCTTGTGAAAAAAGAGAAGAAAAATATTGTTCAGCCAACACACCAATTTCCTCATCATTCTCCACCCATTCCCTTTCAGAATTTTTAATCCTGTGTATTATAGACTGATATTCCTTTAGCTACACTAAGGATACTTAGGCAAGTGCACCTATTGTTTCCTGTAGTACAGTGTATAGGAGTACCGAGTGTCGATCCCACAGGGACTATGTGAGTACTAGTACTAACCTTCTTTTTATTATCTAACCTCACAAAGCGAATGACGAATTTATTGGAAATACAAATTAAATAAACTAATTACCTAATTAAAGCACAATCCAGAATTCAGTAGAGAGAATGGACAAAAGTAGAGGCGAATCTAGATGAAGAATACCCTAAACCGAGTATGCTAAGACTATATCTTGATTAATGAATAACCCAATCACTTAGACCCTAGAATCCCTTAATTATGTTTAATCTTTCTCAAGTATTAACCTCTATCCCCTTGGTTGATTGATTGGAATCTCTTCTCAATCAAAACCCCAAAAAGAAGCATTAAGTTTCTATGGATTCTACGGTTTTGGTTAGGTTTGAATCTAACCGGGGAGACTTATGTGATTCTATCTCTAGCAACCCATGAAAGCCTCTTTATTCAAGAGATGATCTAATCAAATAGGTAATTTCTCAATCTACCTATATGAAATCAATATTGAATCTAAGGATGCATGCAAATCCCAATTCAATAACCAATAAACTCAAGAATAAATCTAAGACAAAAATTGAGAATTCATTAACTAAAGATTCAAATCATAGTCATAGAAAGGTAAGGTTCATCCCATCCAAATTATTCACAACTCAATCATATGTACAAGAATAAATCCAACAAAATACAAGAAAAGAATGGAAAAACTCATTCTCATGTAATTCTCTTGATTCCTCCCTTGCATCTTGATGAATCCTTCTTGCTTTGTACCATGGAAGCCCTTGAGTTGCCCCTCCACTCTTGCTTTCTTCTCTCTACATCCCTCTAGATGTGTGTAAAAGTGTGTTTCTTGTACCTTAGAACCCTAAAGAAACCACCTATTTGCTTCCCCAAGGAGGTAGGGTCCTCCCCTCAAAAGATTCGCCCAAAAGTGCTTAAAAACACAAAATTCCGTCACTAGGCCGCGGATAAGGCCGCGGCATGGCCTTACCCACGGCCTTGTGTCCTCCCTTTCTGACCAAGGCCGCACCCCAAGCCGCGACACGGCCTTACCCGCGGCGTTGGTCAGACTATTTCACTTGTCTTCCATGCAAAATTGCACCTCGAAAACGGCCGAACTAGCTTTTTCTCAAAACATAAAATTTTTAGCTCTTTGAATAAGCTTTCCAAATCAACAAGAATCATGTCATTTGAAGCTCTGTACGCTGAAATATATCTGAAATACTAAGAACTGGTCGGAACAGTAGTGCAGTACAAATATGCTTCAATAACTTGGAATTTTGACCTTCGAACCTTAAGAACTGGACTTTGATGTCTTCATATGAATTGTAGATCAGTATCTTAGCTTCAAAATGCTGCAAGAATCACCTTAATCCAATATTTCCATCTCCAGTTATCACTAAATCATTGACATATATCCAGACTGCCAAACCGTTTCCTTTCCAATCCTTCTTCGCCTATTGCTTCTTTGCACCACTTTGAGGATTTCTTGACTTTAACTCATCGCCAACTTCAAATCACCTCAAAATATCATCCAATTGCCATCCAAATTGATCCAAATTGGTGATGCAATGTGAAAATCCTACGAAAATGACACAAATCACATGTAAATCACACCTTTACACAATTTGACATTCAAATCACAAAAGAGAAGAAATAGCTAAGAAATAGAGAAAAACTCATAGAAAACCCTAAAAACCTACCCTAAAAACCTATTAAAAACTAATGCACTTTAGCACTTATCATAGACATGTTCCTACGGGCTGCCACTGAGGAATGAAAAAATTTGTTATTTTGGTCCCCTTCCTTCCACCATTTAATTCGAGCTTTTTGCCTCCAATAGCTATCCTCAATGCAAATAGCTTTTGTTGGCCCCAAATAATTATGCAACCAATATAATTATAAAAATGAACTTTTAATAATAATGATAAAATTATAGCAAAACAAGTTCACAAATAGACAATAAATAAAGTAAAAGAGAGAAAGAGACAAAACCGATTTATAGTGGTTCGGTGCCAAGCTTGACACCTACGTCCACTCCCAAGTTCCTCAACTTGGAGTTTGAATCCACTATTGTACTTCTTCACAAGTTGGAGAAGCAAACCTATATGTACAATGTAGGGATCACTCTTTGCTCACCCTAGCACCTCTAGTTGAGCCAAAGAGTTTTACAATTCACTCAATTAACCCTCACAAAGCTACACTTGAATGCTACCACCCTCACTTTGAAGAACACAATTTATCCCCAACCAACTACCTCACAAACTATTACAATAACACAAAGGGAGAGAGTATTTTACACTAAAATCACTCTTGAAAGCTTGTAATAAATGTAGGTAAAGGTTCTTCTATAATTCTATACATAATGGTATTTATGGGGGTGAGAAAAAGGGTTGAAAATGGCTCTAACGGTCAAATTGATAAATCTGCAGAAACTAGCCGTTAGATAGTAAATTTGAGGTCCGGACGTCCGCTACTATTCATCCGGACGTCCGGATGGTCGTCCGCATACATTCTGTCCAAAGTTACTGTTCATCTGGACGTGGGTCCGGACGCAGTACTATTCATCCGGACGCAACTGTTCACGGCACTGTTCATCCGGGTTACTGTTCACGATACTGTTCATCTGGTGATGTTCATCTGGACGTAGTTACTGTTCATCCGGACGTTCGCATGATCATCCGGATGAGTACTTTTTTGCAGTTTTCATCTTCTTTTGAATCCTAATAGATTTTACTGCAAAGATAACTTGATAAAACATTAGTAAATATTATCATTAGTTTGTTAATCATCAAAACTAAGATGATTTAGGACCATAAGGTCTTCAGCTTTATTGAGCTCCATTGGTGCATTCTGTAAATCCTGTAAAGCCTGATCTGAACCCTACTCATCATAGCTTTTTTCCTTTTCTATTGCCTTGGCTTCAAGCAATTTTACATTTTCAAAGATATTTCCAAAATGTTGCCTAGACCTGTTAGTGTATGCCCTAAAACCAAGTTGGTTTTTGAAATTTTTATTACGCTTATTTCGTGTTATACTTATATATGTGGCATTTTCTTTGTCATTTAATACTTGTTATTTATATTACTAGTTTATTTGATGAAGTCCATAGAATATTAACTGTGTATAAGAGATTGTAAGAGTTACAATGATGAGACTCTTATTACACATTAAGTTATATTCTTAAATATCCCTAGTCGTAGTATTAATGAGATTGGACATCATTAATATGGGAAGACTAGCACATACTTTGCCTCTACTTATGGTAAGTAGTAGTTGAACTCGTCAACTATGGTGTGCGACACCTAAGCTGGTATGTGGATGCTTGTTAGAGAACAAGTTCATTGGATTGATCCGCCAAGAGTTACTATTCTTAGTGCTTATGAATTATACTCTTAATGGCAATGGTGTAAGTGATCCTTAGACTTGAGATTACCATGGTATCTTGAGTGTGGATTGCTATGCTTTGACTCTGTTGCTCGGTGCTCGTAAAAGAGTAGCCCATACGGTAGAGATTGGGTATAGCATGAAGCATGGAAGGATAGTGAGTAATCGATATAGGATTCACCACTCCTTATTATAGGAGAGTATATCCCGGATTGGCCACTTGTTGAAATATGACTTAAAGAATCTTTTGCGCAAAAGTGAAAGTATGACTTGAAAGAGTTTCAAGGTTATACTTTTATGAAAGTTGTATTTCGGGAACAAGAAATCATTAATTAGTCATTTAAAGAGTGCGCACTACACTCTTAGACTAATTGGGATATAGTGTGGTGAAAGGATATTAATTACACGGCAACATTGTCATTGATAGGTGTAGTCTACCATATGACTTTCCTATTCACTTGGGTGGTCATGATGCATTGCTAGACGCCACTCATGATCTATAAGTGCAAATTAATTAATTAGTGAATTAATGATAAATTAAAGTGTTAATTTATCTGGCTCTTAATTAATTAATTAATGAGTTATAATTTGTACTTATTGCCAACGTGAATGGAACCTAATGGGTCACACACAATAAGAACATGGTCTTTGGGTTAAATTGTTATTAAGATAAGTATAAGATACTTATGGGGTTAATTTATGTGATAAATTAACTTAAAGGACTTAATTATAAATATTCTAAGTCTTGATGGAAATTAGTTTCCTAAAAGGAATTAAGAAGCTATTTGGTTTCCTTTTGGAATTGGTTTCCTAAAGGAATAGGATTAGCTTAAGATAAGCTTCCTAAACCTTCTTGGTTTCCAATTGCTCTTATTTCCTTAAAGACTAGGATACTACGTCTATAAATAAGTCCATGCCTTGACTCTTGGTAGATTGATGAAACACAAAACACCAAATTTAGAGAGAGAAAAATTGAGAGCTTGGTGGCGTTTTTCTCTCCAAGAAAAACGCCACACCTCCATCCCTAATTGTTAGGGTTTCAACTTCTTTCTTCTTCTTGTGTTCTTCATGAATCATTCAAGGGAGCTAGCACTCAAAAGGCAAGGCAAGCAAGCCCAAAGGTTCCTAAAGATCATGTTCGTGTGGATACCGTTGGAGGCTCGACACTTGGAGGGCTTTTCATGGTAGATCAACACCTTCATTGAATAGGATCTTGCCCTTTGAAGCATAGAAACCTTCTATGCTTGAGGTATTTATGCTAAACACCCTTTAATCGTATAGATTACATCAAAGAGATCCATGGCTAAGGTAATAAATTTTTTAAATTTTCCGCTGCGTTACTCCCCTTATTACCTTACAAGACCACGGTCTGATAGCCTCTTTAACAGCTTTCAATTTTAGAGCCAAAACCGTCAAGGGAGGACCCAGTTGCGGTTGCTTCCAAACTTGCTCAATTAAAGGTAAAAATTGAGTGTGTGAAGTCCAAAAATTAAGAAAACGAAAAGGGCGGGGCTTATCATCAATCCTTGTCTTTGCCATGATCAATAGGGGCGAATGATCCGAGGGTTGCTGTGATAAGTGTTGTACAGAAAGGTCAACCTTCATCTCACTAAACATATTATTCACCAGCACCCTGTAGAGCCTTTTCCAAATTCTAGCAAGACCACGCCTGTTATTGCACCAAGTATAAGGAGAACCAGTATAGCCAACATCCAAAAATTTTAAATCATGCATAAATTGCAAGAAATCCTCCGCTTCACTTAATTGAAAAGGCCTACCTCCTTTCTTTTCTTTTGCATTTGTTACAAGGTTAAAATCACCAGCTATAAGCCATGGAGAATTCCCATCATATTCAGCTTTCAAATTTTTCCACGGCATCATTTTTTCTTCTATCAAACAGTTTGCATGAATGAAAGACAGCCTACATGCAGATTCAAATCCAGACGAAGTAGCCAAAACAGAAAAATGTTGCTCACTCTCAGCCAACATTGAGCATGAAAAAATAGATTTATAAAAAACCCAAACCATGCCTGAATTGTAACACCCTAGAAATTCATGCAAAACCATTTATCTTGTATTATGTTCATTAGGAAAAAAAAAATTGGGGGGGCCTAAATTGTGGAGAAAAAAAAAAGCAATGAGTTTCTATTTTATTAGCATGTTGTACCTTCTTCCTTAAGAGTTGTACTTAGAATGTCTTGCAAGATTATGTAAGGTAATAGCATAGGTAACGTAGCGGAAAAATAAAAATTTATTACCTTAACCATGGATCTCTTTGACATATATATATGATTAACAAGGGGGTTTGCATGAAAATTACCTTAAGCACAGAAGATTTCTATGCTTCTAGGCAAAGATCCTTCGAAGAAGATGTTAGATCTACCACGAAAAGCCCTCCAAACGTAGAGCCTCTAACGATATCCACACGAACAACTTCTTTGGGAACCTTATAGGCTTGCTTGCTTTGACTTTTGAGTGCTAGCTCCCTTGAATTATTAAGAACACAAGAAGAAGAAAAACCTAACCCTTAGGAGAGAGAGAGAGAGACACCTAGAGAGAGAAAGAGGCGTGACTTTTTCTCTTCAATTTTTCTCTCACTAGTTTTCTTTTGTGCTACAATAATAATTCAAGAGTCAAAGCATGAACCTATTTATATAGGAAGTAATCTAGTCTTTTAGGAAATAAAGCTAATTAGAAACCAAGAAGGTTTAGGCAACTTACTTTAAGCTAATCCTTCTCCTTTAGGAAATCTATTCCATAAGGAAACCAATTAGTTACTTTATTTCTTTTAGGAAACTAATTTCCTGCAAGACTTAGAATATTTATAAATAAGTCCTTTAAGTTAATTTATCTCATAAATTAACCCCATAAGTATCTCATACTTATCTTAATTACATTTTAACCCAAAGATTTTGTTCTTTATGTGTGTGACCCATTAGGTTCCATTCACGTTGGCAATAAGTATAAATTATAACTCATTAATTGAGCTAGATAAATTAAACACTTTTAATTTATCATTAATTCACTAATTAATCAATTCATACTTATAGATCATGAGTGGCGTCTAGCAATGCATCATGACCACCCAAGTGAATAGGAAAGTCATATGGTAGACCATACCCTTCAATGACAATGTTACCGTGTAATTAATATCCTTTCACCACACTATATCCCAATTAGTCTAAAAGTATAGTGCATACTTTTAAATGACTAATTTACATTTCCTTGTTCCAAAAATATAACTCTCCATGATGTATAACCTTGAAACTACTTCCAAGTTATACTATCACTTCTGCAGAAGATTTATGAGTTAATATTTCCAACAAGTGGCCATTAAGGGATATACTCTCCTATTAAGGAGTGGTGAATCCTATATTGATTACTCACTATCTTTCCATGCTTCAAACTATACCCAATCTCTAACCTATGAGCTACCCTTTTACGGGCACCGAGGAATAGAGTCAAAGTATAGCAATCCACACTCAAGATACTATGGTAATCTCAAGTCAAAGGATCACTTACACCATTGCCATTAAGAGTTCAACCATTGGCACTATAGTTGAAAACTCTTAGCGGATCAATCCAATGAACTTGTTCTCAAACAAGCATCCACATACCAGCTTAAGTGTCACGCATACCATAGTCAATGGATCAACTACTACTTACCATAAGTAGAGGCAAAGTATGTGCCAGTCTATCCGTATTAATGATGTCCAATCTCATTAATACTATGACTAGGGATATTTAAGAATATGACTTTATGTATTAGAGTCTCATAATTGTAACCCTTACAATCTCTAATACACAGTCAATATTCTAAGGGCTTTATCAATCAAACAAGTAACATGAAAATACAAGTATAGATGATAAAGAAAAATACAACATGGATAAATATAACATATAAAACACCTTAAACCATCTTGGTTTTAGGGCATACACTAATAGATTAATCATGGGATAAATAATAAAAATCTCTTCTAATGACCCTTAGCCAAGTGTAGTCTTCCATGGAGAGAAAGTCAAGATTTACTTTGCCTTTGTCTTGCTTTGATTGGTCAATTTTTTTCCCAATTCTTTTCCATTTCTTTTCTTCTTTACTCTTCTCTTTTCTTTCTTCTTCTTGGCCGGCTATTTCACTCTCTCTTTTCTCTCCATTTTCTTTCATTTTCTTGGAGCTTTTACTTCCATTTACTCACTTTTCATCCATAGAAATTGAGTTGATCTTCCTCCTAAGCAACAATCTTGCCTTACTAAAGGTATTTCCCATGAACTTCTCTTCTAATTTCAAGTGAAAGATCATAGTTTTCTAGCTTTTAAGTCATGTCTTTATGGTTAAGTGTGAATTATTTTGGCCATGAAAAATGAAATTTTATTCCATGAATGTGAAGCTCAGGAACTTGTATGACTTGTAGATAGTAAATTAAACTTGAAATGGCATGATTTAGGTTTGATTTGGTTGAAGAACTTGGAGTAGTTTATGTGTTTTTGTGATGAATTTGAATGGAATTGAAGTGAGTTTGATGTGAAATTGGTAGAACTACTTGAGATTGGGTTGTTGGATGTTTTTCTTGCAGGTTAAAAATTTTGGGTTAGTCTGATTATAGGGGAAGTGTTGCCGAAATTTCGGTAAAACCTAAGAAATAAAAGTGATTAGGCTATGATTTAAAGCTTTATAATCTGTAATTTAGTGATTAGAACATGCAGAAATTTTCGTAGATTAGCTATTAGTGAATTAAACCTTTTCGAGCAAAACCCTAAAAAGTTAGAAAACCCTAATTTTGAAAACCCTAAACCCTAGGGTAAAACCCTAGACTCCAAAACCCTAGAAATCAAACCCTAGAAAGACTTGGGGTATTTCTCGAATTTTCTTATGAAATTTATTAGATTTTTGTCAGGTTTTTATTCGGCTATTCTCTTGAATTTTCAGGATCCGGAAGTGAGACCCAACCCTATCGCGAGATATTTTCTTAGGCTTCAGGTGAGTGTTCTTATGTGTGCATGTTGCATGATATGCCATGTTACACTTGATATTATTATTTAATACAATGTGTTACTTGAGAAAAGATGTGTACTTTATCGCATCTATTCCGCAATGTGTTACATGCTTTCACTATTCAATATGTTATTTGTGATTGAGACTAACATGACTAACTTCACCGTCACCTCATGGTTAGTCAACCCTGACGTGACTTGGGAGACATAAGGTGCTGGGTGTTTTAGGGCGTGTTGTTCTTTCCCTAAATGAGTTGAATTCCTCTAAGAGGCCAGCTCCGGATTGAACTTTCTTGCTTGTTGGCCCTTCCAAGGTTGAGATTACTCCTTGGATGTGGTAGCTTGTTTGGAGGTTACAAGGTGAATGGTGATTAGGGTACTTGCTTGTTTATATTGGTATGCTCCTTGGCGAGGACCTGAGCTATTATCTCGGTCCAAACGTCTTGGTTACATGTTCAGTGCTTGCTACTTCTGCGGTTGAGCTTGCTCCCGTAGTTGAGCCCCATATCCGCCAGTGACTACTTGCTAATTAAATTGTTCACAAATTTTTTATTTACTTGTTAAATATTTTATCGAACAAAAATCATATTTTACTGGTATGGTTGCATGACTTGAGCACTCACTGGGCTATTTTAGCTCATCCCATTTATTTGTTTTCTTTAACCAAGTTCCCAAAACTACTAAAGCTGGAAAAGCTAATTTTTGACCTGGTACATGTTTTGTGTATTGTATTTTGACAGCCTAAATGTGTAGGCTTTTATTGTAAATATTATTTATATTTTGGGATGTAAAAACTTTTGTGATATTTATACTTTCAAGTAAATTTCATGAATGTATTTCTTTAAGAATGAATTTTATTTTGAGCTAAGTACGCTTGGATGTTTGAGCAAGTGCGTGTTTGAGTCTTGGCGAGAGCTAGGCAGGCAGTTCGCTAAGCCCTTTTGTGCGCCTCTGGGTAAGGTGGGACTGTTACAGGTGGTATTAGAGCTTAGGATTGAATCCTATCTCTAGTGCTAGCCTTGTTTGGGTGTCGGGTAGGAAATTTGGATTGAGTCGGTTACTCTTGGGCCTAATCAACCTGAGTGTGAGAGATAAGATCCGAATTTTCGCACCCGGACGCTATTGTGAATATGCTTGAGCATGGGTTTAGGTTACTTTTAAGCTTGATTTTGAGTGTAATATTTAAGTATTATTTATTATTAAGTACTTTTGGGATAGACCTAATGGATTTATTATTTAAATATGTAAGTATGTCTGACGAGGGTCGAGGTGAGATGTCAGAGGTACGAGACTTGACGGTGATACCCTCGAGGTATCAGGGACCGAGGTGTAGACCCGTAGCTCGCTATTGCCATCAGAGGGGACATTCATACTTGTGCTTTTCACCTGCCCGCCGGATCCAACTGCCTTGTGGATGCTGGAGGATGTACTCCTATCTCGATTATGTGGTAGTCCCACTAATCGAGGAGAATAGGAGTTTCGCTCGCACTTCTGCTGCTGCTTACGCGAGCGTCCGCAGTTTGAGAGACGAGGTGGGCGGTCAGGCTCACCATATTGGAGAGCTGGAGGAGGAGCTTGTGAGAGAGAGACAGAGGACTTTGGCTTTGACTCAGCAGCTCCAGAGGTCTCGTGAGCGACTGACTCATGTAGCTAGGCATGTCCGTGATGGTTTAGGTCATGTCCTCCATAAGTGCGTGCATACTCTTGATCATGTGGTGGTTGAGGCTCGAGGTGAGGAGGAGATTCCTGCTGGACCGGGACCCCGTGGTACCTGCATCTCCGGAGATCGAGGGGGGTCCCGAGGAGGAGCCATGGGAGGAGGAGGAGTCAGTGGAGGACTCTGCTAGTTCCATAGGGAACTAGATTAGGGTTTTAGTTTTTGGTTAGGAGCTCATGGAGGATGAGCCTTGTTGGATCCGTACAGTTAGTATGGATCCTTAGATAGGAGTATGTATAGAGCTTTTGTTTGTTTTGTTATGCTTGTAGTTGTGATATATTTTTGTATGTAAAAACTTTTGGATCTATGTATGTCATGCTATGTTCTCTACGTGAGACTTTTGACATGTATAAATTGAATGACATGTATATATATGTGACTTTATTTGACATGATATTTGCTTTCTTTGTCTTATTCATTAAGTGGTGCATTTTAGACGCTTCTTTAATTATTACATAGATCTCAAGATAACTCGTTCATATTATTTTAGAATATTAAGTGATGGCAAGTAGAGGAAGAGGACGACCTCGTCGACAAGATCGCGAGGAGGGCAACATGTCAGGCGAAAACCCAAACCTTGGGGCTGACCCGATGATCACCGTGTTAAATCGCATGACCGATGTTTTGACCCAGCTGGGAAATCGGCTAAACCCAGGTATGGAAGTTGGCAACCCGCATAGAAATCCAATAGTAGGAGGAGATGTCGCCTTAGAGAGATTCCAAAAATTTAACCCTCCCAAGTTCATTGGCAGTCCAAATCCAGAGATCGTTGAGAAATGGTTGGAAGATATCGAGAAAATTTTTGCCGCCTTAAGATATACTGATGAAAGGCAGGTGACCTTTGCTATATTTCAACTAGAAGGTGCTGCCATCCCCTGGTGGAATTTGGTAAACACTAAGTGGGAATGCTACTAGATCCCAAGAACTTGGATCAATTTCACTCAGGAATTTAAAGAAAAATATATTCCTGCACGAGTACAAGAGAAGCGAAAGGATGAATTTTTGAGGTTAAGACAGGGACTGATGAGCGTGGTGGAGTATGAAGCTCAATTTACCAAATTGTCACGATACGCACCTAAGCTGGTAACCACAGACAGACGAAGGAAGAGGCGTTTTATTCAAGGTTTAAATTTGGAGATTCAGGAGGCCCTTGCCGCCGCTACCATGGAGACTTATGAAGCTGCGGTAGAGAAAGCCCAGCAAGTGGAGGAGACTAAATCTTTGGTTTGGACTTTTGAAGCGAAGAAACAGGGAAACGCTAGTGAATCTCATCCATCACCTAGAAGTGCCCCAGCCCCTAAAGCTGGACGAGGAACTGGTGGAGCAAGAATTTGGTAGGGTACTCAACCTGGCAGGGCAAGAGGGGCTGCAATGGGGCAAACACCATAAAGAAGTGAACAGAAGGAGGATACCCAGAGGGGAACTCAATCATCAGTTGCTCTGGTGGTTTGCGGGTATTGTGGTAAAGGTGGCCACGTTGAAGATGCTTGTTGGAGAAAGAATCGGAAATGTTTGCTTTGTGGTGGTGGTGAGCATCAAATTAGTCACTGTCCGAAGCAAGCGGCTAGTGGACCGAGCGTACCTCAACCTGGGAACAGTAGTCAAGCGAAGGAGAGCGAGAATAAGAGGAAAGTGCCAGCTCGAGTCTATGCTTTAGACAACCGCGATGCACAGGAGTCGTCGGCAGTTATTGAAGGTACGATTCTTGTTTTCCACTATCTCGCCAAATTATTAGTAGATCCTGGCTCTACCCATTCGTTTGTGAATCCCCAATTTATGACTACTGTTGAAGTACAACTTGTTAGATTACCTTATGAATTTGAGGTGAGGACGCCTACTGGGGATCATTGTTTGATTACCAACCTTATTTACAAAAATTGTGAACTCTGGGTAGGAAAGAGAAAAATTTTAGCGGACCTCATAGTGTTGCCTATTTGAGGTTATGATATAATTTTGGGCATGGATTGTTTAACCCGGTATAGTGCTCAATTAAATTGTGGGACGAAAGTAGTGGATTTTAATATATCGAGAGGGCCTATTTTAAGGTTGGATGTACAGAAAACCCTAGCTTCTTCAAACCTTCTTTCTGCCATGCAAGCTAGGAAATTAATGTTTAGAGGGGCAATGGGATACCTAGCATACTTAATTAATACCCGTGGAGATAAAGTTAGGCTTGAAGATGTGCCCGTGGTACGAGAGTTTTTTGATGTTTTTCCGGAGGAATTAAGCTCTCTACCCCCTGAATGAGAAGTGGAATTTGGCATAGAATTGGTGCCAGGAGTCTCGCCAATTTCTAAAACCCGTATCGCATGTCTCCTGCAGAACTCGGAGAACTTAAGGTTCAACTTCAAGATTTGTTAAAAAGGGGATTTATTAGGCCCAGTATTTCACCATGGGGAGCTCTAGTGCTATTTGTAAAGAAGAAAGATGGTACCCTTAGGCTTTGTATTGACTATCGAGGATTAAACAACGTCACAATCAAGAATAAGTATCCTTTACCTCACATCGATGAATTGTTTGATCAATTGGAGGGAGCGGTAGTATTTTCCAAAATAGACCTTAGGCAAGGATACTATCAGTTAAAGATTAAGGACGAAGATGTGCCCAAAACTGCTTTTAATTCTCGATATGGTCACTATGAATTTGTAGTAATGTCCTTTAGATTGACTAATGCCCCGGCGACCTTTATGGATTTGGTTTTTAGGCCGTACTTGGATCAATTTGTGGTGATATTTATTGATTATATTTTAATATTTTCCAAGTCTCACATGGGGCATGAGCAACATTTGAAAATTGTACTACAAGTTTTGAGAGACAACAGGTTGTATGCCAAATTTAGCAAGTGTGAATTTTGGAGAGACCAAGTAGCCTTTTTAGGCCATGTCATTTCTGGGGAAGGAATAGCAGTAGACCCCTCAAAAGTGGAAGCCGTGGTTAATTGGAAACGACCTGAGAATCCAACTGAAGTTCATAGTTTCTTGGGTTTAGCTGGTTATTATCGACGATTTATTCAGGATTTTTCAAAGATAGCCACACCACTCACTACTTTAACTCAGAAGAATGTTAAGTTTAATTGGGATGGACGGTGTAAGCAGGGTTTCAATGAGCTTAAGAAGCGATTAACATCAGCTTTGGTGTTAGCGTTGCCAAGTGGGAAAGAGACTTTTAGGGTATACACGGATGCTTCACGGGAAGGTTTAGGATGTGTGTTAATGCAAGGGAAACAAGTAATTGCCTATGCTTCCCATAAGTTAAAACCTCACGAAAGGAATTATCCCACACATGATTTGGAGTTGGCAGCTGTGGTATTTGCACTCAAGAAATGGAGGCACTATTTGTACGGAGTCACTTTTGAGGTATATACCGATCATAAGAGCCTGAAGTATTTATTTTCTCAAAAGGAGATAAATTTGCAGCAGTGCAGGTGGGTGGAGTTATTAGAGGATTATGACTGTACTATTAATTATCATCTAGGTAAAGCCAATGTTGTCGCAGATGCTCTAAGCAGAAAAGTGCAAGTGGCTAGTTTGGCCATCCGTGAGTGGAGATTGTTAGAACAAGTTAGCGAGAGCAATCCACTGATAGTTGGCTCAAAGGTGATTTGTGGAAATATAAGTGTTAAATCTGAATTGTTGAGGCAAATTAAAGAGGCTCAAGGTAAGGATCCTACGTTACAAAAGCGAATAGGGAAAGCCAAAGCAGGGATCTTACATGAATATAATGTTGGATCGGAAGGATTGTTGAGGTTCTGAAGTCGAATCTTTATACCCAAGCATGAAGAGTTGAAGAGAATGATTTTGGATGAAGCTCACTGTTCCAAATACACTGTGCACCCAGGCAGTACAAAGATGTATCAAGACCTGAAGAAACTCTATTGTTGGGACAATATGAAGAGGGAAATAGCACAGTATGTTCAAATTTGCCCTACGTGTCAGCAGGTAAAAGCCGAACACCAGAGACCGTTAGGGCTATTACAACCCTTGGAAATCCCAGAGTGGAAGTGGGAACTTATTACTATGGACTTTGTTTCGGGTCTGCCGAGAACCCAGAGAGGGCATGATGTGATTTGGGTGATTGTTGATCGACTGACCAAATCTACCCATTTTCTGCCTATGAATATGACTTATCCTTTGGAGAAACTTGCTCGAATGTTTATTGATGAAGTGGTAAGGCTCCATGGAATTCCCGTGAGTATTGTCTCGGACCGAGATCCTCGGTTTACTTCCCGACTATGGAGACAAATGCACAAAGCCTTGGGAACAAAGTTGAACTTTAGCACTGCTTATCATCCCCAAACTGACGGACAGTATAAACGAGTGATCCAGATTTGGGAGGATATGCTAAGGGCAAGCGTGATGGATTTCAGTAGTAGTTGGGATCAACACGTGACTTTGATAGAGTTCGCCTACAATAACAGCTATCAAGCCTCTATCCAGATGGCTCCATTCGAGGCGTTGTATGGAAGAAGATGCAGAACACCTGGCTACTGGGATGAAGTGGGTGAATGAAGAGTATTAGGTCCGGAAAAGGTACCGTGGATAGAAGAAGCCTACGAGAAAGTCAAGCTAATTTAGCAACGCATTCAAACTGCACAGGACCGACAAAAGAGTTATGCTGACCATTGAAGGAAGGAGTTGGAGTTTGAAGTGGGAGATAAAGTGTTATCAAGATCTCTCCATTTAAAGGAGGTATTAAATTTGGGAAAAGAAAGAAACTTCAACCAAGATATGTGGGACCATTTAGAATCGTTAAACGTGTCGGTAACGTTGCCTACCAATTGGAATTACCGTCACAGTTGGCCAAATTGCACAATGTTTTCCATGTATCTGTCTTGAAAAAGTACCACCCGGACCCACGACATGTACTTCAACCAGGTGAAATTGAATTTGACGAGACGTTGGCCTACGAAGAGCAGCCAGTTCGAAACCTGGATCGAAAAGTAAAAGAGCTGAGAAATAAACAAATTCCACTTGTCAAAATTCTCTAGAAGCATCATGAGCTCGAAGAAGCCACCTGGGAAACAGAGGAAGAGATGCGGCGAAGTTATCCCCGACTATTCGAAAATCCAGGTAGAATTTCGAGGACAAAATTCTTTTAAGGGGGGGAGGATGTAACACCCTAGAAATTCATGAAAAACCATTTATCTTCTATCAAACAGTTTGCATGAATGAAAGACAGCATACATGCGGATTCAAATCCATACGAAGTAGCCAAAACAGAAAAATGTTGCTCACTCTCAGCCAACATTGAGCATGAAAAAATAGATTTACAAAAAACCCAAACCATGCCTGAATTGTAACACCCTAGAAATTCATGCAAAACCATTTATCTTGTATTATGTTCATTAGGAAAAAAAAAAACGGGGGGGCCTAAATTGTGGAGAAAAAAAAAAAAAGCAATGAGTTTCTATTTTATTAGCATGTTGTACCTTCTTCCTTAGGAGTTGTACTTAGAATGTCATGCAAGATTAATCATGGGATAAATAATAAAAATCTCTTCTAATGACCCTTAGCCAAGTGTAGTCTTCCATGGAGAGAAAGTCAAGATTTACTTTGCCTTTGTCTTGCTTTGATTGGTCAATTTTTTTCCCAATTCTTTTCCATTTCTTTTCTTCTTTACTTAGCCAATTTTCTCTCTTTTCTTTCTTCTTCTTGGCCGGCTGCTTCACACTCTCTTTTCCCTCCATTTTCTTTCATTTTCTTGGAGCTTTTACTTCCATTTACTCACTTTTCATCCATAGAAATTGAGTTGATCTTCCTCCTAAGCAACAATCTTGCCTTACTAAAGGTATTTCCCATGAACTTCTCTTCTAATTTCAAGTGAAAGATCATAGTTTTATAGCTTTTAAGTCATGTCTTTATTGTTAAGTGTGAATTAGTTTGGCCATGAAAAATGAAGTTTTATTCCATGAATGTGAAGCTCAGGAACTTGTATGACTTATAGATAGTAAATTAAACTTGAAATGGCATGATATAGGTTTGATTTGGTTGAAGAACTTGGAGTAGTTTATGTGTTTTTGTGATGAATTTGAATGGAATTGAAGTGAGTTTGATGTGAAATTGGTAGAACTACTTGAGATTGGGTTGTTGGATGTTTTTCTTGCAGGTTAAAAATTTTGGGTTAGTCCGATTATAGGGGAAGTGCTGCCGAAATTTCGATAAAACCTAAGAAATAAAAGTGATTCGGCTATGATTTAAAGCTTTATAAGCTGTAATTTAGTGATTAGAACGTGCAAAAATTTTCGTAGATTAGCTATTAGTGAATTAAACCTTTCCGAGCAAAACCCTAAAAAGTTAGAAAACCCTAATTTTGAAAACCCTAAACCCTAGGGTAAAACCCTAGACTCCAAAACCCTATAAATCAAACCCTAGAAAGACTTGGGGTATTTCTCGAATTTTCTTATGAAATTTATTAGATTTTAGTCAGGTTTTTATTCGGCTATTCTCTTGAATTTTCAGGATCCGGAAGTGAGACCCAACCCTATCGTGAGATATTTTCTTAGGCTTCAGGTGAGTGTTCTTATGTGTGCATGATGCATGACATGCCATGTTATACTTGATATTATTATTTAATGCAATGTGTTACTTGAGGAAAGATGTGTACTTTATCACATCCATTCCGCAATGTGTTACATGCTTTCACTATTCAATATGTTATTTGTGATTGAGACTACCATGACTAACTTCACCGTTACCTCATGGTTAGTCAACCCTGACGTGACTTGGGAGGACATAAGGTACTGGGTGTTTTAGGGCGTGTTGTTCTTTCCCTAAATGAGTTGAATTCCTCTAAGAGGCCAACTCCGGATTGAACTTTCTTGCTTGTTGGCCCTTCCAAGGTTGAGATTACTCCCTGGATGTGGTAGCTTGTTTGGAGGTTACAAGGTGAATGGTGGTTAGGGTACTTGCTTGTTTATACTGGTATGCTCCTTGGCGAGGACCTGAGCTATTATCTCAGGGGGTACAAAATAAAATTCCAGCAAGTTAAAGGATGCAAAATACAATTTCCAACAAATTTTAAAACCAAATTGCAATTTTAAGCAACATTCAAGGTTCAATTTGTAAATTATAGCCACATTAAACACCAATTTGCAATATCCAACAATAAAAGGGGGCCAAACGAAATTTTCAGAAATATTTAGGGGTAAAAATATAGTTTCAGAAAAGTATAGGGGTCACAATACAATTTTATGAAAATATAGGGGTCAAAATGGAAAATTAAAAAATGTAGGGGCCAAAATTATAATTATCTAAAAGTTGGGGGACCTAAATGCAATTAATCGGGACATAATCGAAAAGGAAATAAAATTATGGGGGTAAATCTACAATAAACAGAAACTTAAATGCACAAATTATAAATGCCCAGGGCCATAGTGACATTAATGAAAGTATAAGAACTATAAAATAAATATTTATTATTAATTAAAAATAAATAAAAAAACTAACTAATTGAAACGACGTAGTTTTGAGTGAAACTACGTCGAAACGACGTAGTTTCACTAAAACATTTTTTTTCTTTTTTTACCAGTTTTCTTTTCTTCCTTTTTTTTTTTTTTTTACTTTTTCCAGATTTTTCTTTTTTCCTCTCTTTTCTCTCTTTTCTTTCTTTTTCTCTCCTTTCTTTTTTCCTTTCTTTTCCCTCTTTTCTTTTTTTTTTCTCTCCTTTCTTTTTTCCTTCTTCTTCTTTTCCAGATTTCTCCCTTTTCTTTTCTGGTTCTTCTTCCCCCCCCCGGTTCTGTTTTCTCCCCTCTCTCGATCTCACTTTCTCTCGCTGGATCTCTGCTCGCTGGTCTCTCTCTCTCTCTCTCACCTCTCGGTCCTCTGCAATCCCTTTTCTCCTCTCTTTTCTTCCCCTTTTCCCCTGGTTCTTCCCTCTCTCTCGGACCTCTCAGTCTCTCGGTCTTTCTCAATTTTCTCTCTCTCTCTCTCTCTCTCTCTCTCTCTCTCGTTCCTCTCACTTTCTCTCTCTCATTCCTCCCACTTTCCCAAACTTCCCAACTGAAATCCCAAATATTAGAAATTAAAACTATAATTTTCAATTGAATTTTTATTGTTATTATTATTTTTATTATGTATATATTTTTGGCAATGAAATCTAAATACAATTCTGATTACAAAAAAAAAAATGAAGAGAGGAGGGCCAACGTGCTTACTTGTGGATGAGCTGTTTTGAGCCTTTGTTTTCTTCTTGCAGGTAATTGGAGATGCTGGTGGTCCGGTGGTGGTGGGAATTGCAGTGACGGTGATTGTGGCTGTTGTTGTTGGTTTTTGTTGCTGTGTATTGTGTGCGTGCGTTTTTCTGGCAGGGGTGTGTGTATGTTTGTGTGTACCGTGTGTATGCAGTTGTGTGTTTGAATGTGTGTGCAGGCGTGTCTGAATGTGTGTTTTGTACGTGCACGTTGTGTGCCTGAGTGAACTGGTGTGAATTTGTATTGTGTGTTTTGTGGGATGAATGTGCAAGTGAGTGTTTATGCGTGTGTTGTTGCAGGTGTATGTTTGTGTCTGTTGTGAGAAAGCCCAGAGAAGTGAGGTGAGAATGTGCAAGTGAGGATGTGTGTTTGCAGGTGGAAGTGAGGCCTCTGGTGTGTGCTTGGTGTCTATGAGTGAAGAGAGGGAGAGATGTGCAATGTGTTTGTGGTGTGAGAGAGACGTCTATGTGTGAGGGAGTGTGTTAGTGTTTGTTTGTGATCTTTGTGCAGGTTTGTGAGTGTGTGATGTTTTTGTGGAGGGGAAAAGGAGAGGGAGTGAGGGAGTGCAGGTGAGTGTGTTTGTGCTTGGGAGAGTGTAGGTGTGTGATGTCTGTAACACCCTAGAAATGCACTTACAAGAGACATTTTTCTTATTTAGGGTTAAGTGTTAATCCTTGATTTATTAGTTAGAAGATTTCTTGAGTTAATTAGGTTAATTAGTTAAGATTTTCATTTTTAAGCAAGAACACTTAAGTACTAAGTTAGAATAATTTTACTTGACCATTTAATTTATATTAGTGTTTAAATTTTGATTAGCTCATTTTACTATTTTCTAGTCTTTTGACTACTTGAATTTAGCTCAATTTTACTCAAAAATTTCACTTATTCTCTTGCTTTATTTTCTTTTCCCTTGGCTGAAATTTTTCTCTTTCTTTTCTTTTTTTCTCTTGGCCGAAAATTCTTTTCTCTTCTCTTTTCTTTTTGGCCGAAATTCTTTTCTTTTTCTTTCTTCCTTATGGCCGGATTTCTTTCTTCCAATTTTACTCTATTTTTGCTTTAATAATTTGTATTTTATTATTGTTAGTATTAAGTGATAAGAGGGTAATGAGCTCCACCAATCAAATTAATTCAAGTTAGCAACTCTTGCATTAAAAGACCACCTTTTTACTTTACTCTTGTGAGGTTTTAATTGGTTAATCTTTTTCCCACCTTTTCTTTATTTCTTTTCCATTTTTCCTAGCCTATTTCTTTCTCTTTCTTCTCCCTCTTGGCCGGCCATCTCCTTTTCTCTTCTTCTCTCATTTTACTCTCAACTTCTTGAAGTTTTCTCTCTTGAGTTTGGGCAAATCCACCATAGGAAGTGAGCTTCTTTCCTTTCTAAGCAAAGTTCTAAGCATATCTAAGGTATTTACTATGAACTTTTCCTATTAATTTCATGCTTTAATTAGTTTTTATGCAAGTTTAAAACCAAGATTCTTGTTGGTACTACTTGGAGAAATTAGTTAGAATTTGAGATTTACTTGCTAGATAAAGTGTTCTTGTGGTTAGATAGACTAGTATATGGCCTTTAAACCTTGAAATTTCATGTGTTATATGTTGTTTGGTTGAAGATTCTTGGAGTAGAATTCTTGGAATTTAGTGGAATTTTGATTGAATTTGAACTTGAGTTGAACATAAAAGTTGTAGAACTTGTTGAATTGGGTTGGATTGTTGATTTTTCTTGCAGGAAAAAAATTTGGGTTAGTCCGATTTTAAGGGGAAATGCTGCCGAAATTTTTGTAGAATTAAAAGAAGAAAAATTGATAAGTGAGATTTTAAGCCTAGAATATGTTCAATTGAAGGAAATTGAAGTGTAGGAATTTTTAGAAATGATCTAGTGCTAGATTAAATTTTCTTAGAATAAGTAAACCCTAAACCCTAGAAACCCTAAAACCAAAACCCTAGAAATAAGTGGGGTGTTTTCTTGAATTTTTCTTACTAAATTTACTAGGGTTTTACTTGGGTTTTCATTATATTATTTCTTTTAAATTTCAGGGTCCGAAAACGCATCACGACCATTTTACGAAATATTTTCATAGGCATTTCAGGTGAGTGTCTCTATGTGTGCATGATGCATGAAATGCTTGTCCTACTTGAGAATGTTAAATTATGAAATATTATGTTATACTTGAAATTGTTATTTTATGACATGTGTTACTTGAGGAAAGAGGTGTACTTTATCACTTCTATTCCGCAATGTGTTACACGCTTTCATTATCCAATGTGTTACTTGTGCATGAGACTTCCGTGACTAACTTCACCGTTACATTCACTGAATAGTCAACTCGGACAGGCTTGGGAGGATATAAGGTGCTGGGTGTTTTAGGGCGTGATGTTCTTTCCCTTATGAGTTGTGAATCCTCAAAGAGGCCAACTCTGGATTGAACTTTCTTGCGTGTTGGCCCTCCAGGGTTGAGATTTCTCCTTGGATGTGGTAGCCTGTACGGAGGTTATAAGGTGAATGGTGGTTAGGGTTCTTGCTTGATAATACTGGCATGACCTTTGATAAAGACCCTGAGCTATTATCTCAGTTCTAACATCATGGTTACATGATCAGTACTTGCTCTTTCTGCGGTTAAGCTTGCTTCCGTAGTTGAGCCCTGTATCCGCCATTGACTACTTGTTAATTAAAGTGTTCATGCCTTACTTATTTAATCTTGTCAATTATTTTGTTCAAGAAAATAATAGATTCTGGGTATGACTGCATGACTTGGACACTCACTTGGGCTATTATAGCTCATCCCGTTCATTTGTTTTCTTTAACCAGGTTTCCAAAAATACTAAAGCGGGAAAAGCTGATTTTGGACGTGTACATGTTTTATTTCGTGTATTTTGATAGCCAAACTATTTTGGGCTACCTTGGTGAAAATCATGTATATGGTGACGTGTAAACTTGTTGATGTTACTTGTACCTTTAAATTAAGTAATGTGAATATATTTTATTTTATTCTATTTTATTTCATTTTATTTGGAGTTAAGAACGCGTGCATGTTCTGAGTGAGTGCTCGACTTGAGTCTTGGTGAGAGCTAGGCAGGCAGTCTGCTAAGCCCTTTGGTGCGCCTCTAGGTAAGGTGGGGCTGTCACAATGTCTGTGCTTGGGAGAGTGCAGGTGTGTGATGTGGTATGCTGGAACTGATGTGGTATGCGTGTGTGTGGGCTTGATGTGTTTGTGTGAGTGAACTGCTGCAGTTGTGCAGAGGGGAGGGTTGGCCGAGAGAGGTTAAGAGTGAATTTGTGCAGCTTTTTGTTTTCTGTGAGTTGTGTGGAGATGAAATGTGAGAGAGAGAGGGAGAGGTCTGTGAAGTGTGTGTTTTTGTGAGTGTGGTGAAGCAGAGGGAGTGCAGGTGAGTGATGTGATTAAACAAAGGGTGGTTGGGTGATTAGTATGGCTTGATTGTTAGGGTGGTTGAAGGTATGGCATGGAGATGGAGTATGTAGAAGCAACAGCAGCAGCAACACTGCTACTGCTGTTCTCTTTTTTTTTTTAATTTTTTTTTAAATTTTTTTTATTTTATATATATTTTTTTAGGAAGAAAACAAAGCAAAACAGAAAAATAAGAATAAAAAAAAATAAATAAAAATAACATAAAAGCTACTTGAACTCTTTTTAAATTATACATTAAAACTGAAATACAATATTATAAGAAGGAAAAAGAAAAATTCAGTGTAAACAAAAAAGTTAATTCTAGATTAGAAAAATATAATTTCAAATAAATAACTTTAAAATAAATAAATAAATTATGAAAATTTTCTTTACATAAAATTTATGAAATGCACACACACATAATCCTCATAAAGAAAAATTTTAAATAAAAAGTGCATTGGAAAACGTGGCCTAAATATGGCAAAATTATAAAATTTATGAAAATTAATAAATGACATCACAAAAATCTTACACACCATATATTATCACATAAAGCACACATAGTATAATTTTCACTCAAAAATTTTAAGATTAACGTATTTTTGGGAAACGTGCCCTTAATAAACAGTAAAGACAAAAAATAAATAAATACCGAATGGCCTCTAAAAATTGTGTAACTTTTACAAAAAATTTATAATTATACAAAATACATATATAAAATTTTTCATTTGAAAATTCTCGTAAAAA
Source organism: Mitragyna speciosa (assembly GCA_024721245.1). NCBI lineage: Eukaryota > Viridiplantae > Streptophyta > Magnoliopsida > Gentianales > Rubiaceae > Mitragyna > Mitragyna speciosa. The sequence goes on along the minus strand of CM045557.1, from coordinate 15,568,579 downwards.
GAGTGCATTGAAAAACGTGCCATTAAGTGTAAAATACTAAAATTTTAAATAAATAATAAATGACTCCTAAAAATTATTAAAATTATAAATAATGATAAAAATAGTAAAATTGTATATTTAGGAAATAAAATAAAATAAAATAATATTTATATTGTGAAATTACCATTTTGTCCCTAATGCGACAAATTAGACGTAATATACACAAAAATTATAATCGACCCCCGAAAAATGAAAAATGTCCCCTAAAATAAAGTAACACACATATTTTACAAAAGGTGTGTCAAAATTTGGTGTCTACAGTCCAACACTAGACCCTTAGGACATTTTAGTGTTAGGTGCATTCGTGTGTATTTCATATCATCTCACACACTAATGTTTTAGAAAATCTTCATTTTTGCATCATTTGCATATATTTTTATTTTTATTATTATCTTATTATCTATTATTTGTTTGTAACAAATATTCAGTGCATGACATCTAGGTTGCATTTCTGTGATTCGACTAGAAATAGTCGCCTACTCATGTGGGAAGCGGTGGCGTACATGCCGTTCCCCCCTTGGTGAGTAGAAATATTCACTCGCAAGTTATTAGTCCCCCATACCCGTCATGTTGCATCTCCACTTTCTTCAATCACTCATTATCTATATTACTATTTTTCTTTTTTGTTTGCATTTCATTTTGCACAGACATTTGTGACTCCCTTGAGGTCTCGACTCTGGCTTTCGTAATTAATACGATAATCCTGTCCAATCCTCGACGGGACATTTTGACCCTCCCGATACTCACGTTTAGACTTAGGACTTGCATTCATATAGACACATGCAAACGTGATAGAATCTAGGGTTAAATTAGGAAATTTTTTATTAAACCTCGCAACTAGCCTCAACTAGATTGAAAGGGTGCCTTAGGTGCAAGCCTTTGCCTTCCCTTTCATCAAATGTGACTCCCGGACCTTTTTCTCTCATTTTTTTCGTAGACCGAAGTCGAAAAAGGGTTTTAAATGATTTTTTAAATTTTATTTTAGTTTTGTTAAACGATTTTTCGGGTGACTTGGTACACCCTAACTCGGCACCAAGTGGCGACTCTATTTTTCAAAATAAAACTCTTTTTCAAAAATTAGTTGGCCAAAACTGTCGCATTTTTTTAGTCCAGGCCTTATTCTCTTTTAAAATACCATTTTTTACTAAAAAACACTTTTTTACCAAAATACGATTTTTTCTCACACACGCACGGTTTTTCAAAACTCTATATTTTCAAAAAGGGTCTTGGATCGGACCGTCTTTTTGGGACGCGACAGTCAAGACCCCACTAACACCCTTTGCTTACGATTTTTTAGGACGCGACAGGATTTTGGCGACTCCACTGGGGATCACTAGTGAGTCCGAGTACTAGGCTTAATCACCTTTTCCTTCTTTAAGCCTTCTCTATTCCATCGCATTTGGATATTAGGATTGCATTTTTCTTTTCTAGATTTTTAGGTTTTTCTTTTGCATCTCACACACTTCCTGTCTCTCGGCTACTTATGTGATGTATGTATGAATTATTTACTTTTACTTTATTCGACCGCGCTTGCATTTGGGGAGGGGATCAGTTACCCTTAGAACCCACACTTTATCATTCCCTCCTCCTATAAGGAGCACTCCATACATGCATTCGATGTTTTTTTACCCTTTTTCTCTTTTTGGTGGTTGCCATCCACCCATCCCTTTAGGACTAGGATTGATCTGCCTAGACATGCGGCCATCGCATTTGTGCATGTAGTGGTGTCTAGGGGATCACTCGAACCATCGACTGGGACCCTTGGAATTGACGGACTTGTTAGTTTTGGGTCCCTAAGTCTGAAGGTTTAGCAGCCTTAAGCCGTATTGTAGGCTTGATCCACTTGGGCATGTGACCGTGGCACGACGTGCGCGGAACATTGTCTAGGAGATCACCTAAACTCTTGGCTTGAGTCCACAAGTCTAGAGATTTGGGCTTTAAAAATCGATTCACTTGGACATGTGGTTGTGGCCCGACGTGCACGTAGCAGTGTCCAGGGGATCACTCGAACCATCGACTTGGGATTCTTGGAATTGACAGACTTGTTACTTTTTGTATCCCTCAGTCTGAAGGTTCGGGAACCAAAGCCTTGTCAAGTCTAGATGCATTAGTGAGCCCAACCTCATGCATCCATGTAGAGTAACCTAGGGTAGAGTCAGCCTCACCCTATCAGGCACACTAGGCACGAGAGGAGGGAACCAACCTCCTTTATTTTCCTTGTTATGCCATTTACTTTTATCTGTGTATTATTTGTTTTTGCCAATGTGTTATGTGATATTTGTTGAATGAACTAACACATTCTTTCTTATTCTTTGATTGCATTCACAACCATCGAATAAAGAGCCTTGGCATGGTGCTCTCGTAGGAAGCCAGTCCTCTTTTGGCACGTTTAAATTTCGTTTTCATAAATAATTTCTTCGAGAAAGATAGAAATGGAATTTCATAAATTTTTGCAAATTGCATTTTGTTATAAATATATGATTACTCATTCTTATTGTACTTGTCAGTTTTATCCGAACTAAATTTTTTTCAAAGTCAATAACTGCACTCAAGTGGTCGAACTTTTGCACAGTTTGCATTTATCCTTTTTCAAAGAAATCAATATGTCATTTTTGCCGTGTCCCTGCCCTCTCGACCCACATTACACAAAAAAGTGATTTTAGCACATATTTCATTTGACTTTAATAAACTGGCATTTTGACTTGTATATTTCTAGATAAAGTCATGACTTTTGTTTTCTTTCAATGCTGTGTCTCATAACCTCATAAAGGCTCGATTTTTTTTATCCAACAAATAAATTTGAAGTCAATAATCTTTTGTACAATTAATGTTCCATCTTTCTCAAAGAAATTCTACAACATTTTCAAATCTTGCATTTTTGCATATTTTAATCAGCTTTAATAATTGGCATCATGCATAAACTCTAGAGGGAATGCCATTTTGGGAATCCCATGATAGGAAAACTGTCCTTTTGTCTTGGGTACGTAACCCTAAAAGACATGCACGTTTATATTTTTGGTAAATCCTGGTGGGTGAGACCTTAGGTAAGGTAATACAAGCAAAATGGAGGCATCTCTTCTCGGTGGATCTGGCCCATCTATGATTAAAAAAGGGGGTCTCACTCTAAAGGATTGCATTTCATGCTAGGCCTGCCCTTGGCATACTAAGGGCTCCCCTAGGACATGCATCTATTATGGGTCCTCTGACGGAGGCGTTAAAATAAGAAAGACATCTGATACATATTTGGTCTTACATTTGAGTATCTTAAATTATGGTTCAATTCTAAATAAACTGTCACATGTTCGAGACCCGTAAGGACATAAAAAACATGAGTGTTCTTTTGAATTATTCGAAGGATCATAGACGATCGATTTTGTAGAATTGATAGTACCTAGAACATAGATAAGTGAGTTTGGTTAGGATAAACAATATGATAAATGAAATTGTATTTCATAGCTAGATGATTGTATTAAGAATACCAATGATTTGGATACTAATCATTGTACTCCTTTTATAAATTTAAGATTGCCTTGTGTTCAAAATTCTTTCTCAGATAAAGCGTTAAATAAGTTGCTTTTTCAAAATTGTTTGTAGCATGATATTTTTCCTTCATGTCTTGCATTTTACTTTTGAAAAGAATTTTCTTCAAATCTTTTTGTTATATTGATCAAATAATTCTTTGATGAGGCCTCAAAATAAATCACACTTTTCTCAAAACCTGATGCTGGGTTTATGTAATTATAAGTTTTTCTCTTTTGATAAGTTAATGAGTTCAAATTGAATGAAAAGAAAAATATTTTTCTTGTATCTTTTGAGGGTGAAAATAAATGCCCATGGTCTTCGGATGTCATCTTATTTGAAGCTGATAATTGCCACTTCGATATCTCTCCGAATTCCAAAATAACACAAGCTGTTAATGAGGAGTTAGAGTGATATCGAAAAGGAATCTAGATTCCGTGTTAAGGATTCTACATGATACAAAAGGAAAATTCAAGCTTAACTTGGAAGAGGTTGAAACCACGAACATTGACACCAGGACATCGGTCAGGGAGTTAAGTCAAAATGCACTTTTGCTCTGATGATTTACAAAATGTCCAGCCAATTTTGATGTATGTTTGGACGATTCAAGCACAATAAAAGAACAAACATGCAGGGGATGCCACTTCAACCAATTCACAAGGGGAGTTTTATTGTTTCATGTCCATAATTTCTTATTCACATTTGGAATGTGTTGTATGAGTTATTGTGAGGTTAAGATAGGGGACGTCACACGCTTGTGAGTTATTGTGACAGCCCCACCTTACCCAGAGGCGCACCAAAGGGCTTAGCGGACTGCCTGCCTAGCTCTTCGCCAGGACTCGAATCACGCACTCACGCAAACCTCCGAGCGTAATTAACTCAAAATAAATAAACTAAAATAAAATAAAATAGAATAACATAAAATACACTCATATTATTTACTTAAAGGGTACAAGTCACATCAAAAGTTTACATGTCATAATATACATGATTCTCACAAAGATAGCCTAACACAGTTTGGCTATTACAATAACTAAACATCTATAATAATCAAAAACCAGTCGTTCCAGCTTTAATTTTATTGGAAACCTGAGTAAAGGAAAACAAATAAAAGGAATGAGCTATAATAGCCCAGTGAATGTCCAAGTCATGCAAGTCATATCAAAACTCATTATTTTAGTAAATAAAATAATCAATAAGTTAAATAAACAAGATATGAACAATTTAATTATCAAGTAGTCAAGGGCGGATACAGGGCTCAACTACGGGAGCTAAGCTCAACCGCAGGAAAAGCAAGTACTGATCATGTAACCATGACATTTAGACCGAGATAATAGCTCAGGTCTTTTATCAAGGAACATGCCAGTTTTTATCACGCAAGCCCTAACCACCATTCACCTTATAACCTCCGTACAAGCTACCACATCCAGGGAGTACTCTCAACCTGGGAGGGCCAACATGCAAGAAAGTTCAATCCGGAGTTGGCCTCTTTGAGGATTCACAACTCAAAAGGGAAAGAACGTCACGCCCTAAAACACCCAGCACCTTATAACCTCCCAAGCCTGTCCGAGTTGACTATCCGTGAAGTAACGATAAAGTTAGTCACGGAAGTCTCACGCACAAGTAACACGTTGAATAGTGAAAGCATATAACACATTACGGAATAGATGCGATAAAGTACACATCTTTCCTCAAGTAGCACATTTTATCACATAATATTTGCAAGTAGTAACATAACATTTCATGCATCATGCACACATAAAGACACTCACCTGGAATGCCTAAGAAAATATCTCGTAAAATGGTCGTGATGCGTTTTCGGACCCTGAAATTTAAAAGAAATAAAATATAATGAAAACCCAAGTAAAACCCTAGTAAATTTAGTAAGAAAAATTCAAGAAAACACCCCACTTATTTCTAGGGTTTTGGTTTTAGGGTTTCTAGGGTTTAGGGTTTACTTATTCTAAGAAAATTTAATCTATCACTAGATCATTTCTAAAATTTCTACACTTCAATTTCCTTCAATTGAACCTATTCTAGGCTTAAAATCTCACTTATCAATTTTTCTTCTTTTAATTCTACAAAAATTTCGGCAGCATTTCCCCTTAAAATCGGACTAACCCAAATTTTTTTCCTGCAAGAAAATTCAACAATCCAACCCAATTCAACAAGTTCTACAACTTTTATGTTCAACTCAAGTTCAAATTCAATCAAAATTCCACTAAATTCCAAGAATTCTACTCCAAGAATCTTCAACCAAACAACATATAACACATGAAATTTCAAGGTTTAAAGGCCATATACTAGTCTATCTAACCACAAGAACACTTTATCTAGCAAGTAAATCTCAAATTCTAACTAATTTCTCCAAGTAGTATCAACAAGAATCTTAGTCTTAAACTTGCATAAAAACTAATTAAAACATGAAATTAATAGGAAAAGTTCATAGTAAATACCTTAGATATGCTTAGAACTTTGCTTAGAAAGGAAAGAAGCTCACTTCCTATGGTGGATTTGCCCAAACTTAAGAGAGAAAACTTGAAGAAGTTGAGAGTAAAATGAGAGAAGAAGAGAAAGGAGATGGCCGGCCAAGAGGGAGAAGAAAGAGAAAGAAATAGTCTAGGAAAAATGGAAAAGAAATGAAGAAAAGGTGGGAAAATGATTAACCAATTAAAACCTCACAAGAGTAAAGTAAAAAGGTGGTCTTTTAATGCAAGAGGTGCTAACTTGGATTAATTTGATTGGTGGAGCTCAATACCCTCTTATCACTTAATACTAACAATAATAAAACACAAATTATTAAAGCAAAAATAGAGTAAAATTGGAAGAGAAAATCCGGCCATAAAGAAGAAAGAAAAAGAAAAAGAATTTCGGCCAAAAAAAGAAAAGAGAAGAGAGAAGAATTTTCGGCCAAGAGAAAAGAAAAGAAAGAGAAAAATTTCAGCCAAGGGAAAAGAAAATAAAGCAAGAAAATAAGTGAAATTTTTGAGTAAAATTGAGATAAAATTCAAGTAGTCAAAAGACTAGAAAATAGTAAAATGAGCTAATCAAAATTTAAACACTAATATAATTTAAATGGTCAAGTAAAATTATTCTAACTTTAGTACTTAAGTGTTCTTGCTTAAAATGAAAATCTTAACTAATTAACCTAATTAACTCAAGAAATCTTCCAACTAATAAATCAAGGTTTAACACTTAACTCTAAATAAGAAAAATGTCTCTTGTAAGTGCATTTCTAGGGTGTTACGGTTATGACTTGCAATTTTGATTTTTGTCTAAATCCCCTACTAGTTGAAATTACTTTATGTACTTTGACAAATGTTTTCTTCAAGTACTAAGAAATAATTATTATGTGGTTTGGAGTTTTGTTCTTATAGAAAGTATATCTTGTAAAGTGGTTGGAATTATGTCTAAATTTTGTGATTTGATGAAAATTTCTCTTCTTTACTTAATTTTACATGTTAAATGATGATTATGGTCAATTAGTGCAAGCATGTGGTTTGTGATGTAAAATCTATTATGAGGGATTTTTTTTATGCTACAAGAAAAACAAAAAAAAAAAAAAAGAAGAGAAGAAAAGAAAGAAAAAGAATAATGTAGCTTTTTTCTACTCCAATGATTCTCGTGCTTAGTAACCGGGAGTCTTCATAAAAAATGTCGACTTTCACGTCAAAAGGTACTTGAATTATGAGTAATGTATCGCAAATTTGAGTAAGTAAATTGTTGAGTAACCAGGGGTCTTCATTTAACCAATGTCGATTCTTGCGTAAAAAGGCAATTGTACTTCTCAAATACAATTTTGCTACTTGCTTAGAGATTGAGGTGTTGAGTAACTGGGAACCTTCATAACCAATGTTGGTTTTCGTGTCAAATGACATTCTCGTAGCTTGAGTGATTAGTTTGATATTACAAATATCCCTCAAAGTAAAAAAAAATGATGAAATTGATTATAGACATGTGATGTTTTCCGATTGATCATATGATTCGTTTACTCCTATTATTGATTATGATAACCTTAAGAGGTCCTTCTTTGGGAATCCTAATCACTCTATCCTTGCATACTAAAAATGAATTATTTTATCCTCTCATATAGAGTTTTATACCACATTATTGTGAGTATCTTGGCACCCACTAGTGGATACAAGACTGATGTGAATCACATAGCACTTTAACTCTTTTATGGGCCTATGAGATCAATTCCTATTAATTTGGGTGCATTTATGTTTGAACATATGTTTACATGTAAGCTAGATTCCAACAAAGGTTTGGCATATGGGCGTATTTTGACTCCCCTTTTTCGAAATAATGGAGTCTCTTTTGAGTTGATAGTGGGCACACATCCTAGTGAAGGGGATAGAATTGATAGAGAGTGTTTTAAGAGGTTTCATTTAGCATTTCATGGAGGTAGATGGCTACACAGACTAAATAAGCTGAAAAACGGTCATTCTTCTGGATATTGGATGCGTGACTTTATTTTTGATGATACTATTGCACATGTGGAGGATGTACTGATAAGTGCTAAAATATACTATTTATTAGTAGGCTTTTAGGTTAGGTTTGTAGGGTTTTCCATGAGTTTTCCTCTATTTACTCACTATTTCTTCTTATTTTTGAGTTTAATAGCTAAATCGTGTGTTAAAGATAATTATTTGCATTATTCTTGTGTTTTCATAGGGTTTTCACATTGCGTCACCAAGTTGGATGATATTTTAAGATGATTTAAAGTTGGAGATGAGTTGAAGTCAAGAAACCCTCAAATTGGTGCAAAGAATCAATGGTAGAACAAGAATTGGAAAGAATTGGGTTTGCAATCAGGACATGTTTCAGTGTTTTGGCAATAAATCCAGCTAGAGATATTGGATTGAGATGCTTCTTGAGCCATGTTAAAGCTAAGACGATGGTCTACAATTCATATGAAGACACCCAAGTCCAGTTCTCACGTTCGATGGTCCAATTTCCAAATTACTGAAGCACATCTATCCTGTGAGGCAGTTCCGACCAGTTCCCATTATTTCGACTATAGCTCGAGCTACAGAGCTTCAAATGACTTTATTTTTACTGTTTTGGAAAGCTATCACAAGGGGCTACAACTTTTATGTTTTGAGCAAAAGCTAATTCTGCCGTCTTCGAGGTCAAATCTGATGTAGAAGTGAAAATTGAGGTTCTGTCCTCATCCGTGACGCCACCCGCGGCGCGGATGACGGCGCGGATGGGACCAGAAAGTCATGTTTTCCATCCGCGGACGTGGCCGTGCCGCAGATGGCACCGCGGCTCAGTCACGAAAACCTGAGATTTTCTTTGTTTTGGGTGGAATCTTTTAAAAGAAGAACCCTACCTCTTGGGGAGGCATTACACACGCACCAAAGACATCAAAAACACACTTTTGCACACATCTAGAGAGATGTAGGGAGGAGAAAGCAAGAGTAGGGGGACAACTCAAGGGCTTCAATGGTACAAAGCAAGAAGATTTTATCAAGATGCAAGGGAGGATTCAAGAGGGCTGCATGAGAATGAGCTTTCTCTTTCTTTCTTGTCTTTTGTTAATTGTATTCTTGTACTTATGAATTGGGTTGTTTATGATTTAGATGGGATGAACCCTAAATTCTTATGTCTATGATTTCATTCTTTGTTTAATAAGAAGACCCACTTTGTTTTAGATTTATTCTTGAGTTTATTGGCTATTTAATTGGGAATTGCATGCAACCTTAGATTCAATATTGATTTCATATAGTTGGATTGAGAAATCACCTATTTGATTAGATCATCTCTTGAATAAAGAGGCTTTCATGGGTTGCTAGAGATAGAATCACATAAGTCTCCCCGGTTAGATTCAAACCTAACCAAAACCATAGAATCCATAGAAACTTAATGCTTCTCTTTGGGGTTTTGATTGAGAAGAGATTCCAATCAATCAACCAAGGGGATAGGGGGTTAATACTTGAGAAAGATTGAACCTAATTAAGGGATTCTAGGGTCTAAGTGATTGGGTTATTCATTAATCAAGGTATAATCTTAGCATGCTTGATTTAGGGTATTCTTCGTCTTGATTCGCCTCTACTTTTGTCCATTCTCTCTACTGAATTCTAGATTGTACTTTAATTAGGTAATTAGTTTAGTTAATTTGTATTTTCAATTAATTTGCCATTCGCTTTGTGAGGTTAGATAATAAAAAGAAGGTTAGTACTAGTACTCACATTGTCCCTGTGGGATCGACACTCGGTACTCTTGTACATTGTACTACTAGGAACGATAGGTGCACTTGCCTAAAGTATCCATAGTATAGCGAAACGGATTATCATGTACCACATCATAAGGATATAGATGATCCTCATCTTCAGCCTTTTTTCCCCACTACTTATACTAGTATTCCACATTCCAGTCCCTCTTCATCTCACACTCCTTCATCTACTTGGGAGAGTAGACTATTCGATGCCATAAATGGCTTATCCACTCATATGACTCACATGCAAAATGATCTCTTCGGGTTACACTCTCAAATGACAAATTTGCAAGGAGAATTTCAGCAGGAAGTGCAGGGCATTCATCAAAAGCTCAAGCGCATTAAATTGGCACATGAGTATGGATGGGATTCTGACGATCATGCCAATTTTCCAAGAGCGTAGAAGGAAGGCAAGACATGATCCATCATCTACTAGTTGAGAAGCTTCCGATGAAAATTCCTATACAAGGATTTAATAATTTTTTTTTATGTTGTTATGTTTCAATGAGAGAGTTTGTTTGTTTGATTTATTATGTTCCTGTGGATGATGGTTTAAATTTAGATGGATATGTTCCTTAGATTTAAATTATTTTATGTTTATTTGTTACTCTTCATTATCTCATTTCTTTTGATGATGCCAAAGGGGAAGAAAAGTTAGAAGTTAGAATGCAAAGTTATACAAAGTTAATATACACATATTGCATGTATTCAGGGAGAGAACATATATTGAGAGGTACAAAGTGAATATACACATATTGCATGTATTCAGGGGGAGAACATATATTGAGGGAGAGCATATGTTGAGGTTATCTTCTTATGAAAAGCTTGTAATGCCCATGTTTCATCATAAGTGTCGCGCCCCGAAATGACACACGGTGGGGTCGTTGACTATTGCGTCCCGAGATGACGGTCCGGTCCGGTAACCCTTTTTGAAAATAAAGGTTTTTTGGAAAAACTGTGCGTGCGTGATAAAAAATCAAGTTTTTAGTAAAAAGAGTGTATTTTAAGAAAAATGGTATTTAAAATAAGGCTGGAACTAAAAGTACGACAGTTTTGGCCAACTAATTTTTGAAAAAGGGTTTTATTTTAAATGGAGTTGCCACTTGGTATTGAGTTAGGGTGTACAAAGTCACCCGAAAAATTGTTTAACAAAATGAAAACTAAAAATTTTTAGAAAAAATATTGAAAACCCTTTTTCGACTCTGGTCTACGAAAAAAAAAACGACAGAAAAAGGTCCGGGAGTCATATTTGAAGAAAGGGAAGGCAAAGGCTTGCGTCTAAGGCACCATTTCTAACTAGCCAAGGCTAGTTACGAGGTTTAATCAAATTTTCCGAAATTAACCCTAAATTCTATTGCGTTTGGATGTGTCTATATGAATGCAAATCCTAAGTCTAAATGTGAGTATCGGGAGGGTCGAAATGTTCCGTCAAGGCTTGGTCGGGATTATCGCATTAAATTGCGAAACCCGAGTTGAGACCTCGAAGGAGTCACGAATGTATATGCAAGATGAAATGCAAAAAGAAAAGAAAAATAGTAATATAGACAATAAGTGATCGAAGAAAGTAGGGATGCAGCATAACGGGTGCGGGGGATTAATATTTCGTGACTGAATGTTCCTAGAATGGCATGTACACCACCGCTTCCTTTGTGAATAAACGACTATTTCTAGTCGAAACACACAAAATGACCTAAATTCTAAGTGAAATGCAACCTATATGTCATGCACTTGAAGATGTGTCAAAATAAATAAATAATAATAGTAATAAAAATCATGCAAAATGGAAAGAAAATTAAAAGTGTATGAAGTGGGATGTAAAATGCACACGAGTGTACCTAGTACTAAAATGCCTTAAGGGTCTAGCGTTGGACTAGCCCTTTCTAGGGATTCCCACTAGCATTGGACTAGCGAGAAAGCGATAAAGCCACAACTAGTGTTGGACTAGTGCGGTGACGAAAAAACATAAAACGTGAATTAAATAATAAAACATGAAATAAAAACAAATAAACATATAAGGCATATAAGAGCACGTAGGAGCACATAATATGTAAGCATGATATCTAGATGCAAAACCCTAAAGAAAGCGGTAAAACAAATAAGCACGTAAGCACGCGAAAACACACAATGCCTAACTATTACACTGGGGGATTTAGTTACACTTTAAAGGGAAAAAAGTAAAATCAACCTATCTATTACATTTGCTGTCTAAATACAAGATTTTGCTAAAAATACGAGAAATCTAATCTAACTATTACATTGACTAGCTAAATACAACAATATTAGACTTTTCTGTCAAAATAATAAAATTTGAAATTAAATAACATAAAGTAAATAAATATGTAAAAAGCATGTAAAATAAGGAACATGTGAAAAAAATGCATAACATATCACATAAAAGCACATTGGAGCACATAAAGCAATATTAACGAAAAATGGGAAGCCCTTGAGTTGCTCCTCCACTCTTGCTTTCTTCTCTCTACATCCCTATAGATGTGTGTAAAATTGTGTTTCTTGTGCCTTAGAACCCAAAGAGACCACCTATTTCCTTCCCCAAAGAGGTAGGGTTCTCTCCTCAAAAGATTCGCCCAAAAGTGCTTAAAAATGCAACATTCCGTAACTAGGCCGTGGCTAAGGCTGTGGCACGGCCTTACCCATGGCCTTGTGTCCTCCCTTTCTGACCAAGGCCGCACCCAAGGCCGTGGCAAGGCCTTATCCGTGGCCTTGGTCAGAATGTTTCGCTTCTCTTCCATGCAAAATTTCACCTTGAAAATGGCCAAACTAGCTTTTCCTCAAAACATAAAGGTTTTATACCTTTGAATAATGTTTCCAAATCAGCAAGAATCACGTCATTTAAAGCTTGGTACGCTGAGATATAGCTGAAATACTAAGAACTAGTCGGAACAGTACTGCAGTACAAATATGCTTCAATAACTTGGAATTTTGACCTTCAAAACTTAAGAACTGAACTTTGATGTCTTCATATGAATTGTAGATCATTGTCTTAGCTTCAAAATGCTTCATGAATCACCTTAATCCAATATCTCTAGCTCAAGTTATCACTAAATCATTGACATATGACCAGGCTGCCAAACCGTTTCCTTTCCAATTCTTCTTCCTCTATTGCTTCTTTGCACCACTTTGAGGGTTTCTTGACTTTAACTCATCACCAACTTCAAATAACCTCAAAATATCATCCAATTTCCATCCAAATTAATCCAAATTGGTGATGCAATGTGCAAATCCTACGAAAATGACACAAATCACATGTAAATCACACCTTTACACAATTTGGCATTCAAATCACAAATGAGAAGAAATATAGGAAAACTCATAGAAAAACCCTAAAAACCTGCCATAAAAACCTACTAAAAACTAATGTACTTTAGCACTTATCAATTCCCCCACACTTAAGCCATTTCTTGTCCTCAAGCAATGAACCGTACAAAACTCAAAACATTGACATAACCAAAGTAAAAGCAAAACATACATCTCCAAGAACAACTTCTTAACAACCATGAAACACAATTATGCAATCATCCATCTTATTTTAAATACTCATCATATTAAGCAAAGGAGAAAGAATTATACGTCAATTAAACAAGTTCAGTTCCATTTCTCTACTGTATTCGAAACTCATAAGTAAGCAGATCATATAGCTAACAAGTACAACTATACGCCCATGATCCATTCATTTTTTACAACTAGGGACTTTTTCTTCTTAAGCTTAGCCTTTACTTAGAACATGAAGTTACATGAAGATCGACATTGGTCAAATGAAGATTCCCGGTTACTCAGCACTTCATTTGTCTAAGCTGCTGTGCATACTCATAATTCTAGCACCTTTTTACGCGAAAGTCGACATTGACCAGATGAAAGCCCCCGGTTACTCAATACTAAAACTAGCGGAGTAGAACTTAAGCTTAATTACACTTTTTTTCTTTTCAACAAATTTTTTTTTCCAAAAGTTTTTTTTTTCAAATAAGCTCATTTAGTCCCTTTTCCCTAACACATTACCAATCATAGGCATAAGTCATACCAAAAAGCTAATTCACTACTTAACTCATGATGAAAAACAAATAAAGCAGAAAAACTTCACTAAATTCACAAAAAAATTCAGCATAATTCAATATACTTTATCTAATATACTTTCTTCAAAATAAACTTCAAATCACACAATCACATCTCCCTAGTCAATTAAGAAGAAGCTTCTAAAAAATGCACATAATTACTCTACTTGGGAAGGGAAAATTGACAACTAACGAGTTAAATAGATAATTACTTTCATAGAAATCAAAATAAAAACATTAAAGCACCTAAGTTGGAAAATTTTTGGAATAGAAAAAAAATTGATAGAAAATCAACTACCACATCAAACAATCAATTTCCATCAAATTGACCAACAAGTAGCACACACACCATGACAAAATTAAACTCCCCCCCCCACACACTTAAATCACACATTGTCCCCAATGTGTGAAAAAGCGAGAAAAAGAAGGAAAAGAAAAGTCAGAACTGATACTCCCCTTGTCATAGTAGTGGCCACTCTAATTACGATTCAGCTACAAGAAATGAATCCAGAATGTAGGAATCACTGTAGCTCATCAAAAGAAAGATAACTACACTATTTAGCTTATTAGATGCATGCCAAAATGTAATAAAAATCCTGAAAATAATAATACCCACAGACCCAGAAAGAACTAAATAAAGAAAAAGAAAGGAGAATGACATAAAGCATTTAAAAACCATCAGTGCCTATGCATCGTCTCCACTCTTGTCTTAGCACCATTGGATGATTTGCTTCGTACTCTTGCCATTGTACCTACACTCAAAGAAAATGAAATATCAAACCAAGGTGCAATGGAAGTCATTTCTTTAACCAATGAAAGTACGTAAGAAGCTCACAACACCCATGTAAAGCTCAAAGTACACCCCCACACTTAATTAGTTGTAATCCCATAAACCATGTAGTATAGCATAGTCAAAAAGACCACTAAATACACACGCAAGTTGCTATTGAAACCATACAAGCATATTGCTAATTACCAAGCACATGAACAACAATGTTCAAACATAATGCAATTCACTTAATAATTGCAATTCTTCCTCAAATAGCAACTTAACAAATATAAATTAGGTGTCATGAATGTCTACTATGACAACTACTAAAACATGAATTACCACTAACTAAGGAGTAATCAATAAAGCATACAAATAAGAGGTGGGGATGTAAGGGTTGGGGGGAAGAATGATGCTTCAAATACAAAAAATCAACTCCCAAACAACCTAAGCACTTCAAAACTAAGCGAAAGGGAAATTTTTACATGAAAATCACACAAGATAAGCAATGGAATACAAAAATCAAAGAAAAACTCCCTCTTGCTCAAGTTATTTTCGATTGCTATGGTTGTGAGCTTCATGCTTTTTCTTGAGGTTTGCAAAACAAACATCAAACAAACTAATTAAAATAATCCTACTAAACTTGAAAACAACTAAAAGTACTAAAATACTAAAGTAAAAGTTGGGTTGCCTCCCAACAAGCACTTGTTTAACGTCGTTAGCTCGACGCCATCAATTGGTATCATGTGATCCCCTGATGAAAAACCTCTTCGGCCCATTCCTTCTTCCTTTTGGGCCGTTGGATCTCAATCGTCGGATGTCTATCATATTTAGCCCTCAGCAACTCATCACTTTCTAGCTGTGGTGGTGGCACCACCATGATAGAATGGCATTCTTTCATTGTGGCCTTGCGCTCAAATTCCTCTAGTCTCCTCTTACATGCAATGTTATTACCATGAACTCCATAGTAAGAAGGAACCTGCAAAATGTCAGTACCACAAAGAAGATTTATGTATAAAGGCTTAAAATTATACACATGAGGTGCCTCTTGTGGAATAGAAAGAGCAATTGAAAGTGAAGATGTTCCTATTTCAAATGTTTCACTAAGTATCTCATCCTCACTTACAACCACTACCTCACTCTCTTTTACTACTTCAACACCCTCATGTTCTTCCCTTTTAATCACTATCGGAGGTGCACTCAATTGATCACCATAATCATTATGAATCACTTCTACTTGTCCACCAGGATTAAATTCAGTGTCACTCAATATCTCATATGGATGCCTACTGTTCATAGCTTCAGTGATTTGTCCTACGAGACTCTCAATAGCTTTGGTGATAGCAACAAGTTTTTCTCCCGTTTTCTCAATTTCAAACTCTATTTTATCCATCCTATCATTCGATGCTTTCATAAAATTCACAACTGCCAATTCTAACTCAGGGTTAGACTCTACAGGGGAAGGATATGATTCAAACATATACTCTTCTACTCTATCATGGGCTAATTCCCAAGCATGGTTTTGTGGGTTCCCTTGTTCTTCCCATCCAAAAGATGAATGATCCCACCACCCCAAGTTATAAGTATTGGGATAGGGATCATAAAGAGGGGGATGGGTGTAAATATCATCATAAGGTACTTGTCTAGAATGGAAACACTCATAAGACTCATGATTTTCACCACAACAAGTATAAACAATAACACTATCTTGGGAATAAGAGGAACTACACTTAAACTGCTCATTATTTTTATTGACAATATCAATCAATTAGCATCTCAAGAGCACTTAATTTATCCATACCTGTAGACTTCACAGTATTACCTCGTTCATTGGCCCAATTGCAATAGTACTCAGCCATCTTCAAGCTAAGTTGCAAAACGAGATCCCCAAAAACATCAACTTCAGGACAAAAATCAAAGAGCAATTAATAAACAAAAATTAAATTGAATAAACAAGAATAAACATAAAGAGACAAAACAAATAGCTAGAGTAATGAAAATATGGCGTTCCTAATATCCTAGTCCCCGGCAACGGCGTCAAAAACTTGATATTCCTTTGACTACGCTACGGATACTTAGGCAAGTGCACCTATCGTTTCCAGTAGTATAGTGTATAGGAGTACTGAGTGTCGATCCCATAGGGACTATGTGAGTACTAGTACTAACCTTCTTTTTATTATCTAACCTCACAAAGTGAATGATGAATTTATTGGAAATACAAATTAACTAAACTAATTACCTAATTAAAGCACAATCTAGAATTCAGTAGAGAGAATGGACAAAAGTAGAGGCGAATCTAGATGAAGAATACCCTAAACCAAGTATGCTAAGACTATACCTTGATTAATGAATAACCCAATCACTTAGACCCTAGAATCCCTTAATTAGGTTTAATCTTTCTCAAGTATTAACCTCTATCCCCTTGGTTGATTGATTGGAATCTCTTCTCAATCAAAACCCCGAAGAGAAGCATTAAAGCTCTATGGATTCTATGGTTTTGGCTAGGTTTAAATCTAACTGGGGAGACTCATGTTATTCTATCTATAGCAACACATGCAAGCCTCTTTATTCAAGAGATGATCTAATCAAATAGGTGATTTCTCAATCTACCTATATGAAATCAATATTGAATATAAGGATGCATGCAAATCCCAATTCAATAACCAATAAATGTTAAGAATAAATCTAAGACAAAAATTGAGAATTCATTAACTAAAGATTCAAATCATAGTCATAGAAAGGTAGGGTTCATCCCATCCAAATTATTCACAACTCAATCATATGTACAAGAATAAATCCAACAAAATACAAGAAAAGAATGGAAAAACTCATTCTCGTGTAATTCTCTTGATTCCTCCCTTGCATCTTGATGAATCCTTCTTGCTTTGTACCATGGAAGCCCTTGAGTTGCTCCTCCACTCTTGCTTTATTCTCTCTACATCCCTCTAGATGTGTGTAAAATTGCGTTTCTTGTGCCTTAGAACCCAAAGAGACCATCTATTTCCTTCCCCAAAGAGGTAGGGTTCTCTCCTCAAAAGATTCACCCAAAAGTGCTTAAAAACACAACATTCCGTAACTAGGCCGTGGCTAAGGCCGTGGCATGGCCTTACCCACGGCCTTGTGTCCTCCCTTTCTGACCAAGGCCGCACCCAAGGCCATGGCAAGGCCTTACCCGCGGCCTTGGTCAAAATGTTTCACTTCTCTTCCATGCAACATTTCACCTTGAAAATGGCCGAACTAGCTTTTCCTCAAAACATAAAAGTTTTAGTCCTTTTAATAGTATTTCCAAATCAACAAGAATCACGTCATTTAAAGCTCGTTACACTGAGATATAGCTGAAATACTAAGAACTGGTCAGAACAGTACTGCAGTACAAATATGCTTCAATAACTTGGAATTTTGACCTTCAAAACTTAAGAACTGGACTTTGATGTCTTCATATGAATTGTAGAGCATTGTCTTAGATTCAAAATGCTTCATGAATCACCTTAATCCAATATCTCTAGCTCAAGTTATCACTAAATCATTGACATATGACTAGGCTGCCAAACCGTTTCCTTTCCAATTCTTCTTCCTCTACTGCTTCTTTGCACCACTTTGAGGGTTTCTTGACTTTAACTCATCACCAACTTCAAATCACCTCAAAATATCATCCAATTTCCATCCAAATTGATCCAAATTGGTGATGCAATGTGCAAATCCTACGAAAATGACACAAATCACATGTAAATCACACCTTTACACAATTTGGCATTCAAATCACAAATGAGAAGAAATGACTAAGAAATAGAGGAAAACTCATAGAAAAACCCTAAAAACGTACCCTAAAAACCTACTAAAAACTAATGTACTTTAGCACTTATCAATGACACCTCATTCATATTTGTTAAGTTGCCATTTGAGAGAGAGTATCGCCATTATTAAGTGAATTGTGTATTTGCTTGATAACTAGTGATTTCTGTTTTTAGTGTGTAATTAGCAACTTGCACATATTTAGTGGTCTATTGATGGAGCTACTACACGATCTAATGAATCGTAACTAATTAAGTGTGGGGGCATACTTTGAGCTTTACACGATTATGTGAGTTTTTTGTGTGCTTTAAGCGTTGTAAAGGAAAATGAGTTTCATCGTACCTTGTTTTGATTTTTTATTTTCTTTTACATGAAGGTACAATGGCTAAAACAAGAGGAAAAACATCTGCAATTGCAAAGAAGAGATGGACTGGAGCTTCATTCTCTAGGTCTCAGGCATCATTGGATTATGATGCCACACACTTTACTTCGAGAGATAATTAGATGTGGTATGAGACGAGTAAGAAGAAAACACTAATAAAAGAGACAAATTTAGTGCCAGAGGTGGAGCCCTATTTCCCTCTAGTAGAATACTTGCAAAGGCTTGGATGGGCCTCACTCCTAACACTGCCCGAGATTATCTACCCTGAATTGGTCAAGGAGTTCTACGCCAATATGGTCAATAGGAACCAATTCAGTGGGAAATTTATTGAATCATACGTGAGAGGGCAGCATCTAACAGTTTCTAGGAGGATGATTTCTGAAATATTGGGATGCTGGAACGATGGACCAAATGTGGAGTTGAGGGCATATTTCTTATGTCTAGCTTCATGGAAATTCAACAATGCAAAAGACAGGTTTGGAGTGGATTGGGATAAATCTCATGAGACAGGGAAGCGTGTTATATACGCTAATAAATTTACCCCTCCATAGCACATCCTCCTTTTCTTCTTTGGGATGAATGTCATCCCAAGAAAGAGTGGGAAGAATGAGGTTCAGAAGAGCGATATGTATTTTTTAGACACCATATTTTATGGAACTCTGGACTGACATATTCCACTACCCAGCATCATCATCAGTTACATGGGCATAGTGGCACACTCTCAGATAGGAGAGGCATGTTTTGGCTTTTCTCGCATCCTCGCGTTGTTGTTCCGGGCTACTGGAGTTGAGCTATCTGATGACGAATCGATTGGATTGTCAGTCAATGATTGGATCACACCTAGGATGCTTCTTTCAATCTAGATGGATGAGATAGTGGTTGATGCGATTAGAGGGCATCCTAAAGATGAGGATGATGACGGAGGCTTTGATGCTGCTCATAATGATGATGAGGGAGACGCCAGGGGGGTGACGAGGAGCCTTCTACTAGGCCATTTATTTCTACTAGACTATCCACCTCTACTAGGCCATCCATTTCTGACTTACCACCACCACCACCACCTCTTACCTAAGCGAGTTCCTCTAGATCTAAGTCACCATGGGATCGGATCCTTCGCAAAATTTGTTGCATGGCGATCGGAGTGATGGTGCGGATGGACCAAATAGAGACATGAGGTAGAGAGCAATTTGCTCAGATAGAGCAATTGAGTAGGGACATGAGAGCGCTACAGTAGGAGATTAGATCAGTACGTTTATCCTCAGCTATTGGTGGTGATGAAGGAGGGAATAGAGACCCTACTTTGTAGATGACAAACGCTTCAACCTATTTATTGTTTTATGTCATTTTTCTTTACTTCTCTTTAGTTTTCTTTAGTTATTTATTTCTGGGTCTACACTTATTGTTGATAAGTAATAAACTTACCAATATTATTATATATATTATTATATGTTTTAGATGATATTTTAAGTATAATTATAGTATTTTTGGTTGCAAATGACTCATTTTCCAACAATTCATGAGAATTAGGATTTTTGAGGTGAAATTTTTATTTGAGAAAATTAATGCACAATTCTTGTGTACAATTGCAGGTTCATCATACTAAAACTTATTTTGGATCAATTGGAGTTAAGGAAGATCAAATTTAATGGTGATTCAAAGAGTTAAAGTTGATTGAACAAACTTGAGGGAACAATTGTGCAAAACAATGAAAAAATCCAATTCTTCACCAAAATGCTTGGAAAAATGTGGAAAATGCCTGCACACATCAGGTCCAGTTCAGCAAAAATCAAAAAATCAAGTGGGGACCACAGGATGTGATCCGCGGATAGGATATGAGAATGATCATCCGCGTATCGCACGTCGACTGGACTTTCTAAGGCATCAACTTGCATCCTCTTCTAGCTGGTTTTTGCCGTCATTTTTAGATGAAGATAGGGTTCTACAAGTGGGAGAATACATTTGAAGCATAAATGAATACTTTTGTGCCCATTTGGAATCTCCAAGCAAATCTTCATCATTTCCATGCATTAATGATTTATGCATGGAAAATGACTTGAGGAACATTTGTCTATAAATAGAAGTCATTTGTAAAGTACTTTGAACAAGTTTTAGTAGTAGATAGTAGTTATAATCTTCAATTTCATACTTAGCTTGGTAGAGAATTAGTAGAATTCTCTCAATTCTTCAATAGAATGGTGAGGAACATTGTAAGAGACTTTTGTAGTGCAATCTTTTGAAGGTGAATAAAGAAGAGGACTAATTCTCATGTTGGTGGAGCAATTTCCAAACTCTATCTCTTTTACTTTCAATAGTTGCCATGAATTCTATCTTTGAAGTTGAACTTTTAGTTGTTTCATTAACCATGTTGAACTAAAGGCTTCATATAGATCATGGATGAAGCTAATGAATCAACAAACATGATTTAACTTATTGTACTTACTAAGCTTGCATTTGTTTATTTGCTTGTTCAAGTTTTAACACTTGAACAAATTTTGACACCAAATTTGTTTATAGATACCAAATTTTGACACACCATTTATTTTCAAACATTGGGGGGCATGTTTGCATTTTTTGGGCCAAATTTTAATTTTTCAATAATCTGGGGGGCAAAATAGTAATTTTATCTGTAAATATGTTTCTATAAGCTTTTAGGGGTTTTAAATTCATATTTTTACTTTTATGTGAATTTGTTAGTTTTTTATGATTTTTCTGGATTTAATTGGTATTCTTTTATATTTTTACCAGCACAAGGGCAAGATGGTAATTTTGCCTTGCGAACACCATGTTAGCTCATTTTAGGTTCCAAATTTATTTTTTTAATTATTTAAAGCATGTTTCTAAATCTTCTTGATTTTTTTAGAAACGATTGCTATTTTTTCTGTAAATACTACATTCAAGAGCAAAATCGTCATTTTACAATTTAAATTCATTTTTTGCCAATTTTGAGTCATAAATGTATTTTCTAGAGTTTTTAGCTTATTTTTAATTTTTTGGTAATTTTTCAATATCAATAGCTATTTTTCTGTGAATTTTCATTGTCCAAGGGCAAAATCGTCATTTTGTAATTTAAATCCATTTTTTATCAAATTTTGACTCATAAATGCGTTTTCTAGGGTTTTAAGCTTATTTTTAATTTTTAGTAATTTTTCAAGGTCAATAGCTATTTTTTTGTGTATTTTTGTTGGACAGGGGCAAAATCATCATTTCACACCCCGAGCGCGTTTTGTTATCAGCTTTAAGCTCTAACTTTTTATTTTTGAAATCTATTTTGAATTTTTTTTAAAATGTTAGAGACTGCTGTTATTTCTTTATACTAATTTTTAATTTTTGGGTTTAAAAAATATTTTTTTATATAAAATTAGTATTTTTATTACCGGTGGCGTTTTTGTTATTTTGTAGTATTCTTGGTGACCAAGACAAGTGGCCTATAAATACCCCTTTAATCAGAAAAAACCTAGAAAGAAAAAAAAATTGGAAACCCTACAAACACTTTTGCTTTTGTGCTTTAAGGATCAAAACACACACTTCACACCCAAAAACACACACTTAAATGTCGTTCCCTTTAACCTAGTTACTGTTCATCTTCAAAATCAAGAATGAATCACTGTTCATCAAATTCTTTACCATTTTCCAAAAGGTAATTTCTTATCTCTCTTCTCTTTGTTTTGACCCATTTTATTTCATTGTGTAAGCCTGATTTTGTCATGTTTTAATTGCTTGAAATTTGGTTAAACTAGGTTGTTGTTTCTTCTACAAATTTTCTGGTTTTCTATTGTCTGATTCTGTTGGTTTTAATTGTTTGTAATTTGGGTTGAATTTGGTCGTTGTTCTGTGGTTGTTTTTTTTCTTCTTCAATTTTTCTGGGCTTATTCCTTCTTTCTTCCACCCCTGCCCTACCGTCCCTTCTTCTTCTTTCTTCTACCCAGCACCACCATTCAACCACCACCAGGACTACCAGACAACCTCCAAACCGCCACAATCCACTACCCATTTCTAGAAACCCACTACTCCATCCACCAATGAAGAACCATAGCTCAAGCTACCAATAAGCCACTCACACAACCAAGACAACCCCAACAACCTGTAATAGACACAAATGACTCACCACTACGTTCAACCCAATATCAACCAACAGCCCCGGTTCCCACCAAATACTAACGGATAGAAGCCCATCAAACCACATCCCCTATTTAACCTCCACCAGCAAAAGAACAGTCTCACATCCTGAGCCAATGTCACAAATTGTCCTTTCATTGCCAGCAATAGCAACAACCAAACAGCACAATTGCCTGCTCCAATCTCAAACCCGTAAAACAATTCCCAACCTGCTCCCACCACCATCATCCACACAAAATTCATTCCCTACTTATCATCAACTTCAAATCACTTCCAAGTAGTATTCAAATGCACTTCACTTGATCCAAGTTGATGATCGTTATAGCTAAAACCTACAAAACACAATGAATTGCACATTTAATCACTCGTTTGCACATTTTAGCTACAAAACTCAAGATTGGAAGAAATAGACATAAAAGTGACTATTGTTCATTATTTAAACCCTAAAAACTAGCCTAAAATACTAATTAGACACACTAAGAAATATGCAAACTAGACACTTATTAGTAAATCAAAATCCTAACCCTCAAACTCGTTCTTTAAGAGATTTTGCTATGCCGGATCCAACTGGTACTCACACAAAGCATTATAAGACCATAGGTAAATGCAAATAACTTTGAACTTAATTCGGGTTTTCAAATGGTTCAACAAAATCAATTTGGTGGTAATGCTAATGAAAACCCACACTCACACTTGGCTAACTTTATGGAAATATGTGATACAATTAATCTAAATGGTGTTTTCGAAGATGCCATAAGGTTAAGATTATTTCCATTCTCTCTAAGAGACAAAGCCAAGCAATGGCTTCAAGCATACCCACCAAATACCTTTGCAACTTGGACGGACCTTTCCAAAGCATTTTTGAACAAATATTTCCCACCGGGAAAGACTGCAAGACTAAGGATGGACATTACCAATTTCAACCAATGCGAAGGAGAGTCTCTTTATGAGGCTTGGGATCAATATAAGGACTTAATAAGAAAATGTTCACACCATGGACTTCTCGATTGGTTAATAATTCAAACCTTCTATAATGGACTTAATTATCAAACCAAAATTAGTATAGATGTAACTACATGGGGAGCTTTCATGGCAAAGTCAGCAGAAGAAGCCCAAGAGTTGATTGAAGAGATGACGGCAAACCACTATCAATGGGCGAATGAAAGAGGTAATCCTAGAAGAACTCAAGGTATGTATGAAATTGATACTTTAGATATGCTTAGAGCTCAAATGCAAAATATGATGAATGTTTTCAATAAGCATGTCTCTAGTACTCAAAATTCATCAAGTGTTGCATATTGTCATTTGTGTGGCGATTCTCGTGATCCATCATTATGTGCACAAGTTCAATATGTCAATAACCACAAGCCCTCTTCTTCTAATAATCCTTTTTCAAATACATACAATCCCGAGTTGAGAAACCATCCAAATCTTGGGTGGAGGGAGCCAAAGATGATAACTCAACCCAGATTTTTCCAAAATAAACCGGCTTGGGAGGTAGCAAATGAGAAGGTAATGGAAAGGGTTGAGCAATTTGAAGGTGGAATGATAGGAAAAATCAAATTTCTCAAATTGTCGAACAATTAGACCTTAGGAAACAAGGGGAGTTACCAAGTAGTACTGAAATCAATCCTAAGGAACAAGTCCAAGCTATTGCATTGAGAAGTGGTAGAGTGCTAAAAGAACCAATCATCGAAGAATGTGGGAGTGAAAAAGATGAAAAAAAGGAAAAAGGGAAGGAAATAGTAAGTGATCATGAAGTTATTATTGAAAATATGAATTCTCAATCACAAACTATTCCTCTTCCAACACAAATTCCATTTCCACAAAGGCTTAAAAATGAAAAACAAGAAAAGGAGTTTGGGAAGATTGCACAAATGCTCAAGCAGTTACATGTTAACATTCCTTTTGTAGATGTATTTTTGTAGGTTCCTAAGTACAACAAGTTTTTGAAGGACCTTTTGACAAGGAGGAAAAGTCTTGATGACTTTGCAACTGTAGCACTCACGGAGGAATGTAGTGCAAGGATCCAAAACAAATTGCCACCAAAACTTAAGGATCCAGGGAGTTTTTCGATCCCATGCACTATTGGTGATGTTAATTTTTCCAATGCTTTATGTGATTTGGGTGCTAGTGTGGCATTAATCTCTATGTCAATAGTTAGAAGGCTAGGCTTTAAGGAAGTTCAAAGTACAAACATTACATTACAACTAGCTGATAGGTCCATTAGGCATCCACTTGGTGTTCTTGAAAATGTTTTAATAAAAGTGGATAAGTTTATCATCCTGGTTGACTTTGTTTTAGATATGGAGGATGATATAAACATGCCTATCATACTTGGTAGACCTTTTCTTGCTACCGTCGGTGCAATAATTGATGTGAAAAATGGCACATTAAAATTAAAAGTAGGGGATGAGGAAATATCTTTTGAATTAAATGAAATGATGAGACATCCCTCTTCTATTTTTAACATGTACTTACTTGATGATTTGGATGATAATGTGCCTAATGTTTCATTTCTAGGATTTGGGAGGGCAAGAAGAAGCACCTTGAGAAGGAAGGACCAACTACACTTCATTGACATATCTACACCCAAAGGAGTGGAGAATTCTTTGGATTATGGTCCTCAAAATTGAAGCTTATATCTACAAAGTCTAGCTCTAGACTCTAAATGAAGCACTTGTTGGGAGGTAACCCAACGTTTTCAATATTTTTGCAAAATTTTAGTTGGTATTGCTATGTATTACGTAGTTTAAAGTACATTTGTTTTGATTTGTTTTGTAGGTATGCAATTTGGAATTTGAAGATCAAGTTTGATTCAAGATGTTACAATCATGATTTTAACTCTTAAATCCTTTCATGCTAATGAGAATGTTTAACATGTGTATTATGTGATATATGAGGTGTTTAAGAAGTTGGAATTGATGAAAGTCACTATTCATGATTGATAAACTTTTTGAGCAAAAAGGTCATTTGGTGATTCAATGAGATTATATGATGTTTGGCCTTGCTTTTATGATTAATATGCTCAAAGAAACATGTGTGCATAATTGGTTTGGAAAGTACATTCAAATTTTGCAATTTATGCATCTTTGAAAATTCATGCTCAATCCATGCATTGTGTTGTGATTTTGATGCAAAATTTGAGAAATTTGTATTTGTACATGTGTATTTTAATGATTCAAACTTGTTCCTAGTGTTAAAGGGTTCAAAACCATGTTACATTTAAAGTTGAAAGTGTTGCAGAAAAAGGAATAAACCAATGGAATAGTAACCTGCCAAACTAGTGTAAGGTAATAGCATAGGTAATGCAGCGGTTAATTAAAATTTTATTACCTTAACCATGGATCTCTTTGACATATCTATATGATTAACAAGGGGGTTTGCATGAAAATTACCTTAAGCACAGAAGATTTCTATGCTTCTACGCAAAGATCCTTCGAAGAAGATATTAGATCTACCATAAAAAAGCCCTCCAAGCGTAGAGCCTCTAATGATATCCACACGAACAAGTTCTTTGGGAACCTTGTAGGCTTGCTTGCTTTGACTTTTGAGTGCTAGCTCTCTTGAATTATTTAAGAACACAAGAAGAAGAAAAACCTAACAATTAGGAGAGAGAGAGAGACACCTAGAGAGAGAAAGAGGCGTGCCTTTTTCTTTCTTCAATTTTCTCTCACTAGTTTTCTTTTGTGTTGCAATAATAATTCAAGAATCAAAGCATGAACCTAGTTATAGAGGAAGTATTCTAGTCTTTTAGGAAATAAAACTAATTGGAAACCAAGAAGGTTTAGGTAACTTACTTTAAGCTAATCATTCTCCTTTAGGAAATCTATTCCATAAGAAAACTAATTATATTTCTTTTAGGAAACCAATTTCCTGCAAGACTTAGAATATTTATAAATAAGTCCTTTAAGTTAATTTATCTCATAAATTAACCCCATAAGTATCTCATACTTATCTTAATTACATTTTAACCCAAAGATTTTGTTCTTTATGTGTGTGACCCATTAGGTTCCATTCACGTTGGCAGTAAGTATAAATTATAACTGATTAATTGAGCTAGATAAATTAAACACTTTTAATTTATCATTAATTCACTAATTAATCAATTCATACTTACAGATCATGAGTGACATCTAGCAATGCATCATGACCACCCAAGTGAATAGGAAAATCATATGGTAGACCATACCCTTCAATGACAATGTTACCGTGTAATTAATATCCTTTCACCATACTATATCCCAATTAGCCTATAAGTATAGTGCATACTTTTAAATGACTAATTTATTTTTTCTTGTTCTAGAAATATAACTCTCCATGATGTATAACCTTGAAACTACTTCCAAGTTATACTATCACTTCTGCAGAAGATTTATGAGTTAATATTTCCAACAAGTGGCCATAAAGGGATATACTCTCCTATTAAGGAGTGGTGAATCCTATATTGATTACTCACTATCTTTCCATGCTTCAAACTATATCCAATCTCTAACCTATGGGCTACCCTTTTACGGGCACCGAGGAATAGGGTCAAAGTATAGCAATTCACACTCAAGATACTATGGTAATCTCAAGTCAAAGGATCACTTACACTACTGCCATTAAGAGTTCAACCATTGGCACTATAGTTGAAACTCTTGGTGGATCAATCCAATGAACTTGTTCTCAAACAAGCATCCACATACCAGCTTAAGTGTCACGCACACCATAGTCAATGAGATCAACTACTACTTACCATAAGTAGAGGCAAAGTATGTGCTAGTCTTTCCGTATTAATGATGTCCAATCTCATTAATACTATGACTAGGGATATTTAAGAATTTGAATTTATGTATTAGAGTCTCATAATTGTAACCCTTACAATCTCTAATACACAATCAATATTCTAAGGACTTTATTAATCAAACAAGTAACATGTAAATACAAGTATAGACGATAAAGAAAAATACCACATGGATAAATATAACATATAAAACACCTTAAACCATCTTGGTTTTAGGGCATATACTAACAACTAGAAAATCACTGCCTATTGCAGAAAGTGATATGTGCCACAGAGATACGCGGACGCCATCCGCATATCGCTGCCGTGTATCAACTTCTGGGAGCTCTGTGCGATATGCTACACAGAGATCCGCAGACATTCTTAGGAGATACGCGGGTAACATCCGCGTATCATTGTTCAAAGTGCTTTTTCATATTCATTTTCATTGGTTTTCAATGGGTTCACTTGCAACATGTGTTTCATAGTTTGTATACATGTTTTGCACACTGAAATAAACACTTTAACATGTTCCAATCTTGCAATTTCCTATTTTAAGTTTAATTTTGTAATTTTGATTACATGGCATGAATAGTTGAATCTTGATATGAAGCAACTTTCACCAAGTTTCTTTAGCATTTTACTTCATCAATACACAATAGAGTTGCTCATCTTGCTTGTGTTTCAAATTTTCACCCCTATGGAGCTACATTGCACAAACTAAGTGTGGGGGAAATCAAAGCTTTTAAGCATGCTATGGTGATCTTGTGCTTCATTAGCTATCTATTTATCATCAAACATAGCATTCAAGTGTTTTGAGCTATGAAAGCAGGGACAATGAGCACAAATGGATCAAACGAGGAACATGATGAAGCATTGCAAAGAGAGACTTGCCAAAAGCCCATGGACTTCAAAGACATCAACAATATCAATTTAAGGATTCTCAAACCAAACAAGGGGAGTCCTATTGTTTCATCTTTCATCTTACTTTTCCTTTATACATTGAGGACAATGTTTCATTCTAAGTGTGGGGGGAAGGTATAAGATTATGTTTGGTAGGGATTTGGAGTAAATAGTGTCAAGATATTGTTTTGGTAAAATATGGCCTAAATTTTTTTGAAATTTGCTTCTTTAACATGTTTTCATGCCACGAACTTGTTAAATTCCTTTACTTTTTGAAGTAATTTATGCAACTTTGCTTGAATAATTTCTACAAGAATATGAGAAATAGTCATTAAGTGGTAGATATGGACAAGAAGTATACTAATGCATTATTTGAATACAGGGACAATTATATTTGAGGAAAATTGATAAATGAGTATTTATTACTACTCCAATGATTCAAATTGCTTAGTAACCAGGAATCTTCATCAGAAAATGTCGATTTTTGCGTCAAAAGGCATTTGAATTAAGAGTATGCATAGCAAATTTGATTGAAGGTGAATTGTTGATTAATAAGGGGTCTTCATCACAAAATATCGATCCTTTCATCAATAGGCAATTTCACTTCTCAAACTAAGCATTAATTTGTGGTTAAAATGATAAAGGTGTTGAGTAACTGGAGGTTTTCATCAACAAATGTCAACCTTCGCATCAAAAGACACTTGCCATTATAAAAAGCAATATGTTCCTCTTGTGTATAATTGAAATGTACATGATTGTCCATACTGAATACTTAGTATGTGAAATTTTGTAAGGCTAAGAAATTTGGTTGAATAAGTTTTAATCTTGATATAATTACTTCCATTTTACTCGGTATAATGAGTATTAGGAACTTAACAAGGAATTGCATAATGCCTATTTGCTTTTTCTTGAGGAATTGCAATCAATAATGAGGCATTTGTTATTTCAAGTCTTGAATCATTATTTGATCTCTTGATTTCCAAATTGCTTGAGGACAAGCAATGATTCAAGTGTGGGAGAGTTTGATAAGTCATAAACTTACCAATATTATTATATGTTTTAGATGATATTTTAAGTATAATTATAGTATTTTTGTTTGCAAATGACTCATTTTCCAACAGTTCCTGAGAATTAGGGTTTTTACCAAAATTAGAGTTTTTGAGGCGAAATTTTTATTTGAGCAAATTAATGCACAATTCTTGTGTATAATTGTAGGTTCATCATACTAAAACTTATTTTGGATCAATTGGAGTTAAGGAAGATCAAATTCAATGGTGATTCAAAGAGTTAAAGTTGATTGAACAAACTTGAAGGAACAATTGTGCAAAACAATGAAAAAATCTAATTCTTCACCAAAATGCTTGAAAATACATGGAAAATACCTGCACACATCAGATCTAGTTCATCAAAAATCGGAAAATCAAGTGGGGGCCACAAGATGTGATCCGTGGATAGGATACGCGGATGATCATCTGCGTATCGCCATCTGCGTATCGCACGTTGGCTAGACTTTCTAGGGCATCAAATTGCATTATCTTCCAGCTGGTTTTTGTAGACATTTTCAAATGAAGATAGGGTTTTGCAAGTGGTAGAATACATTGGAAGCATAAATGAAGGCTTTTGTGCCCATTTGGAATCCCCAAGCAAATCTTCATCCTTTCCATACATTAATGATTTATGCAAGTTGGAAAATGACTTGAGGAACATTTGTCTATAGATAGAAGTTATTTGTAAAGTATTTGGAACAAATTTTAGTAGTAGATAGTAGTTATAATCGTCAATTTTATACTTAGCTTGGTAGAGAATTAGTAGAATTCTCTCAATCCTTGAATAGAGTGGTGAGGAACATTGTAAGAGACTTTTGTAGTGCAATCTTTTGAAGGTGAATAAAGAAGAGGCCTAATTCTCATATTGGTGGAACAATTTCCAATTCTATCTCTTTTACTTTCAATAGTTGCAATGAATTCTATCTTTGAATTTGAACTTTTAGTTGTTTCATTAACCATGTTGAACTAAAGGCTTCATCTAGATCATGGATGAAGCTAATGAATCAATAAACATGATTTAACTTATTGTACTTACCAAGCTTGCATTTGTTTATTTGCTTGTTCAAGTTTTAACACTTGTTTTTGCATGGCCAACTTAAACAAGTCATCTAGTTGCTACTTGACATTGAAAAATGCATGTAACAATGGAAAATGAACAAGTAATGCTTAAGACTTTCATATGAGAATAATGGAGGCTTAAGTGAATCACTGCAATTCATAATTTCATAAGATTTCATCATGAGAATAGTTGAAATCTTGTCATTTCATAGAGAAATGTAGTTATGATACATATGGAATTGGATTCTAAACAAAGCAAGATAACACTTAGTTGGTCATTCATGCTTGGTTCATTAGTGGAATTTATGTTCTAGACTTCTTAGCTTGAATTCTACAAAAGTTCTCAATCATATACGTACTCTATTGAAGGGATCCCATATAAATGTTATTTTCATTTGTGTTTAGATAATAAAAGTTAGTGACAAAGCCGTAGTAATTGCATATATTTGATTCCTCGTGGGATTCGACACCCAATACTCCAAATACTACAACCGACCCGTGCACTTGCGGAATAAGTTGGGAGATTAGGTTTTTATTACTTGATTTGCGTGTTTTTGTTCATAATTGTTATACCTAATCTACACCACGTCAATTATTTTTACTTTTTAGGATTTTTTATTGCACTTTGGCTTATATCTAACGAATTGGATAATGTAGTTATTTTTTCTTTATGATGTGGATGCAGTTCAGTTCAATTCTGGATCTCTTGTGATGAGTACCAAGATGGAGACCTTCAAGGGGGACATTCCAAGGATGTTGGATCAAGTTTGAGGAGCTCCAATGATGTGCTTAAAGATTTGGCTGGTCCTATGACTAGAGCAAGAACTAGAAGAATGAAGGATGCATTGCATGGACTCATATTGGACTCGTATGAAGAGGCTTTGCAATTGGGCACAAAGGACCAATCTAAACAACTCATTGTTAGTGTATGCCCTAAAACCAAGTTAGTTTTTGGGATTTTTATTACGCTTATTTCGTGTTATACTTATATATGTGGCATTTTCTTTGTTATTTAATACTTGTTATTAATATTACTTGTTTATTTGATAAAGTCCATAGAATATTAACTGTGTATAAGAGATTGTAAGAGTTACAATGATGAGACTCTTATTACACATTAAGTTATATTCTTAAATATCCCTAGTCGTAGTATTAATGAGATTGGACGTCATTAATATGGGAAGACTAGCACATACTTTGCCTCTACTTATGGTAAGTAGTAGTTGATCTCGTCAACTATGGCGTGTGACACCTAAGCTGGTATGTGGATGCTTGTTAGAGAACAAGTTCATTGGATTGATCCGCTGAGAGTTACTATTCATAGTGCTAATGAATTATACTCTTAATGGCAATGGTGTAAGTGATCCTTAGACTTGAGATTACCATGGTATCTTGAGTGTGGATTGCTATGCTTTGACTCTATTGCTCGGTGCTCGTAAAAGAGTAGCCCATACGGTAGAGATTGGGTATAGTATGAAGCATGGAAGGATAGTGAGTAATCGATATAGGATTCACCACTCCTTATTATAGGAGAGTATATCCCGGATTGGCCACTTGTTGAAATATGACTTAAAGAATCTTTTGCGCAAAAGTGAAAGTATGACTTGAAAGAGTTTCAAGGTTATACTTTTATGGAAAGTTATATTTCGGGAACAAGAAATTGTTAATTAGTCATTTAAAGAGTGCGCACTACACTCTTATACTAATTGGGATATAGTGTGGTGAAAGGATATTAATTACACGGTAACATTGTCATTGATAGGTGTAGTCTACCATATGACTTTCCTATTCACTTGGGTGGTCATGATGCATTGCTAGACGCCACTCATGATCTATAAGTGCAAATTAATTAATTAGTGAATTAATGATAAATTAAAGTGTTAATTTATCTGGCTCTTAATTAATTAATTAATGAGTTATAATTTGTACTTATTGCCAACGTGAATGGAACCTAATGGGTCACACACAATAAGAACATGGTCTTTGGGTTAAATTGTTATTAAGATAAGTATAAGATACTTATGGGGTTAATTTATGTGATAAATTAACTTAAAAGGACTTAATTATAAATATTCTAAGTCTTGATGGAAATTAGTTTCCTAAAAGGAATTAAGAAGCTATTTGGTTTCCTTTTGGAATTGGTTTCCTAAAGGAATAGGATTAGCTTAAGGTAAGCTTCCTAAACCTTCTTGGTTTCCAATTGCTCTTGTTTCCTTAAAGACTAGGATACTACATCTATAAATAAGTCCATGCCTTGACTCTTGATTGATTGATGAAACACAAGATAAAATTTAGAGAGAGAAAAATTAAGAGAGGCGTGTTTTCTCCCAAGAAAAACGCCACACCCTCTTCTCCCTAAGGGTTAGGGTTTTGTCTTCCTCCTCTTCTTGTTCTTGTGTTCTTCATGATATTCAAGGGAGCTAGCACTCAAAAGGCAAGGCAAGCAAGCCCAAAGGTTCCTAAAGATCGTGTTCGTGTGGATACCGTTGGAGGCTCTACACTTGGAGGGCTTTTCATGGTAGATCAACACCTTCATTGAATAGGATCTTGCCCTTTGAAGAATAGAAACCTTCTATGCTTGAGGTATTTGTGCTAAACACCCTTTAATCGTATAGATTACATCAAAGAGATCCATGGCTAAGGTAATAAATTTTTAAATATTCCGCTGCGTTACTCCCCTTATTACCTTACACTCATTAATGTGATTTGGGCTGAACAAACTTTAGATGAGGGCTTCATGGACCACACAAGTGGGGAGCTTGAAGAATTGAAGTCCAATTGATGGTTTTGTGGGCTTAATGGACCGCCTGCCCATTAGGGTTTATTAGTTACGATTTTTATAGTTTTTAGAGTTGTAATAGACTTAGTTATTTTAGCTAATTCACACTTTGTTTTGGTAGTTTCGTTAGTATAGGTTTTGTCTTAGAAGTTAAGTCTATTTTCACAACTCTAGAATGTTCTTTGTAAGCCTATTTATAGGCCATATTATTAGTTACGAATTTAACAAGAATTATTTAGAAAAATCGTGTGTTTTCTCTGTTGAGAGAATTTTCTTGGTTCTTTGTCGATTAAGAACTACTCTTGGTCTTATCAAGCTTGCTTGTGGCGACCACCAACTTCGCTTAGAGTTTTTCTTGTGTTTTTGATCAAGTCTTAGAGTTAATTAGGTTAGACAATTGAACTTGCTCAACTTGGTCTAATTCTAGTTGTTCTTAGGCGTGCTCATCTTCAAGGGAAGAATTCAAGGCAAAACAACTCCACGTCAAGGGTTCCTTGGTTCACGAATCAAACGAAGTCTTGAGTTCAATGAGTTGCATACCTAAAATCCAAGACTTTCTTGGCAACGCAACCGTGTGCACATCATCTTGCTTGTAGCCGGACCATATTAGATAGCAACTACTACGAAACAGGGGAGTATTAGTTTTTTTTTTGTTTTTATCCTTTCTCTACTTTGTCACACATTGGGGACAATGTGTGGTTTAAGTGTGGGGTAATTACAATATTTCGTAGTAATTGTTACTTATTGGATGGTATTTGAGAAAAATTGAATTACTTGTTGTATTGGTTGGTATGGTTGAATTTTTGTAGTAACAGGGAGTTAGCCCTATTATAGGGAAACTCTATCAAAAAATTTTCAAGAATCTATCCAACGTAATGTTTTGATATATCTACATTATTTGATTTGTTATTGGTCATATTCCTCTACCAAAGTGAAGTAATTGCATGTATTTTTTTAGAATTTCTTTGTTAATTAACTGGGTGCATTCTATCATGTAATTAGAATTCTTTATTTTAGAGAAAGTATATCAGGTAAATAGGAGAAATTATGCTGAAATTTTGCATGTTTGATGATATTTTTCTGCTTTGTTTGATTTGTCATGAGTTAAGTGAGAAATATAGTTATTAGGTATGACTTATGCCCTATGATTAGTAGTGTGCTAGAAAAAAAAGGGAATAAATGTGCTAATTTGAAAAAAATGGAAAAAAATGGTGCTTATTAAGAAAACTCATTGAAAAAGAGAGAGACCAATTAAGCTTAGGTTATACTTGCTGGTTTTAGTACTGAGTAACCAGGAGTCTTTATTTGGCCAATGTCAATTTTCGTGTCAAAAGGTGCTAAAATTATGAGTATGCATAGAAACTTGGGCAGATAAAGTGCTGAGTAACTGGGGGTATTCATCTGGCCAATGTCGATCTTCGTGTCAAAAGGTTACTTCATGTCATAAGGAAAGGCTAAGCTTAATTAGGAAAGTCCCTTAGTGTGAAAATTGATATAATCATAGGCATATGATCATGCTTATTAACTATAGGAATTGCTTACTTATGACTTTTTGGATGAAGTGGAAATGTGGAATTAAACTAGTAGAATTAATGTATGATTACTTTTACTTTGCTTAATATGATGAGTATTTGAGGTAGGGATGACTAATTGCATGATGGTTTTGCTTAGTAATTGATAGAGGCCATCTAAATATGCATGTCTTACTTTTACTTTTGGTGAAGTTATTGTTTTGAGTTTTGAATAGTTCATTGCTTGAGGACAAGCAATGGCTTAATTGTGGGGAAATTGATAAGTGCTAAAGTGCACTAATTTTCAGTAGGTTTCTAGATTAGATTTTTAGGGTTTTTACATGAGCTTTCCTCTATTTCTTAGCTATTTCTTCTCATTTGTGATTTTTATGTTAATGTGTGTAGATGTGTGATTTACTTGTGTCTTTATGTTGTTGTGTATGTTTTTCAATAGCTTCATCATCCTATTTAATCAAGTGGAGTTGCAAGGATGAAGATTGGAAGGTTGGTTTGATGATGGTGGATGTTTAAAGGAGTAAAACATGCCAAAATATGAAGAAAAGTCCAAGGTTTTTGAGTTATAAAGGTAGTAGAGTCACTGAACCACGGTTAGAGGCACAATTGGATGCGAAACTGAATTTTCTAACCTCAGTCGCGCCCTTGGCCACGCCACGAATTGAGCCACAGCCAAGATCAGAAAGTTGGAATCCTGAGCCATGGGCTGAGCCATAGTTATGGCTCACAGAAGGGAGCCCACAGCTCAGCCAAGTTGTGGTCACAGCTCGGTGAAGACGGGAGGGCGGCTCGCGTGCGGACTTTTGTGATTTTTTTGCTATTAAGTGGCGTGAATAAGAGGACTTTTGGCTATCATTTTAGAGCCTTAAAAAGGGACTTCTCTAGAGGAATTAGAGAAGAGAGAAGAGGTTGGAGAGGAGAGTTTAACCTAATAGGTTAGATTAGCCACAAAGACACACACATCTCTCACACCTTTACACATATCTAGAAGGATGTAGGGAGGAGAAGCAAGAGTGGAATAGCAACTCAAGGCTTCCATGGTGCAATACAAGAAGAGTTCATCAGATGCAAGGGAGGAATCAAGAGAATTACATGAGAATGAGTTTTCCCATTCTTTTCTTGTATTTTTTTGGATTTATTCTTGTACATATGATTGAGTTATGAATAATTTGTGTAACAGCCCAACCTTACCCAAAGGCGCACCAAAGGGCTTAGCGGACTGTCTGCCTAGCTCTCGCCTAGGACTCGAGTCGAGCACTCGCTCAATACGTACACATAATTAATGCAAAATAAAACACATTCATAAAGAGATATATTCATAAAATTCATTTGAAGTACAGGTATTACAAAAGGTTTTACGCACTAAAATTTACATAGCATGTACAAGAATAGCCTAAACAAGTGGCTATCAAAAGATACCAAACAAAACATGTACTAATGTCCAAAATCAGCTTTTCCAGCTTTAGTATTTTGGGAAACCTGGTTAAAGAAAACAAATGAACGGGATGAGCTATAATAGTCCAGTGAGTGCCCAAGTCATGCAACCATACCAAGAAACCATTATTTTATTGAACAAAATAATTGACAAATTAAATAGACAAGTTATGAACAATATAATTAACAAGTAGTCAATGGCGGATACAGGGCTCAACTACGGAAGCAAGCTTAACCGCAGAAGGAGCAAGTACTGATCATGTAACCATGATGTTAGAACTGAGATAATAGCTCGGGTCTTTATCAAAGGATCATGCCAGTATTATCAAGCAAGAACCCTAATCACCATTCACCTTATAATCCTCCGTACAGGCTACCACATCCAGGGAGAAATCTCAACCCTAGAGGGCCAACACGCAAGAAAGTTCAATCCGGAGTTGGCCTCTTTGAGGATTCACAACTCATAAGGGAAAGAACATCACGCTCTAAAACACCCAGCACCTTATATCCTCCCAAGCCTGTCCGGGTTGACTATCCGTGAAGTAACGGTGAAGTTAGTCACGGAAGTCTCATGCACAAGTAACACATTGGATAATGAAAGCGTGTAACACATTGCGGAATAGATGTGATAAAGTACACATCTTTCCTCAAGTAACACATGTCATAAAATAACAATTACAAGTATAGCATAATATTTCTTAATATAACATTCTCAAGTATGACAAAGCAATTCATGCATCATGCACACATAGAGACACTCACCTGAAATGCCTAAGAAAATATTTCGTAATACGGTCGCGATTCGTTTTCGGATCCTGAAATTTAAAAGAAATAATATAATGAAAACCCGATTAAAACCCTAGTAATTTAGTAAGAAAATTCAAGAAAATACCCCACTTATTTCTAGGGTTTTGGTTTTAGGGTTTCTAGGGTTTAGGGTTTAGGGTTTTCTTATTCTAAGAAAATTTAATCTATCACTAGATCATTTTCTAAAAATTCCTACACTTCAATTTCCTTCAATTGAGCATATTCTAGATTTAAAATCTCACTTGTCACTTTTTTTTCTTTTAATTCTACCAAAATTTCGGCAGCATTTCCCCTTAAAATCGGACTAACCCAAATTTTATTCCTGCAAGAAAAGAACCAACCAACCCATATCTCAACAAGTTCTACAACTTCTATGTTCAACTCAAACTCAAATTCATTCAAATCTCTACTCAAATCCAAGATTTCTACTCCAAGAATCTTCACCCAAACAACACATAATACTTGAGATTTCAAGATTTAAATGATATTTACTAGTCTATCTAACCACAAAAACACTTTATCTAGCAAGTAAATCTTCAATTCTAACTAAATTCTTCAAGTAGTAATAACAAGGTTCTAGAGTTAAACTTATACAAAAGACCAAATAAAACTTGAAATTAACAAGAAAAGTTCTTAGTAGATACCTTGAACAAGCTTAGAAAGTTGCTTAGGAAGAAGAAAAGCTAAATTTCTATGGTGAAATTGCTCTAATTTTGGAGAGAAAACTCCAAGAAAATGAAAAACAAGAGAGAGTAGAGAGAGAGCTAGGAAGTTCGGCCATGGGGGAAAAGAAATGGAAGAGAATTAGGTCAAGAAAGTATAAAAGAAATAAAAGAATAATGGTAGAAAGTGCAACCAATCAAAGCTAGACAAAAGTCATGCTAGGGTTTAGATATTTTGACATAATAGGTACTAGTTGGCTAAATACAAGTTAGTCCAAATTTTGAATCATCTATTACTTAGTAATTAGTAAGTTTTATGACATAAAATTTTAAAACAAAAGAGAGGAAAGAAGGTTGGGAGGGCCGGCCATAAGGGAAAGAAAAGAGAAGGAAAATAGGCCAAGAAAATAGAAAAGAAATAAAGAAAATAATGGAGAAAAGAATGACCAATTAGGACAAGACAAGAGTCATGTGAAGTTGTAATGCTTTTAATGAAAAGTTGGCTAACTTGGTTAAGTTTGATTGGTGATAATTTTAATCATTTATCTTCTAGTAATTAACAACTTTATGGCACAAAATTAAAGCAAAAATGAAAAGAAATAGAGAAGAGAGAGAGCCGGCCATGAGGAGAGAAAAGGAGAAGAAAATTCGGCGAAGAAGAAAGAAAAGAAAGCAAGAAAATAAGTGAAATTTTTTAGTAAAATTGAGCTAAAATTCAATTGGTCAAAAGACTAGAAAATAGTAGAATAAGTTAGTCACTATTAAACTCTAATATAAACTAATGGTCCAATGAAATTAATCCCAATTATGTACTTAGGTGTCTCACTTAATCATGAAAGAATCTCATTTACTTAACCTAATTAACTCAAGTAATCTTTCAACTAATGAATCAAAGATTAACACTTAACCCTAAATAAAAGAATGTCTCTTGTTAGTGCATTTTCTAGGGTGTTACAATTTGGATGGGATGAATCCTAATTTTCTATGACTATGATTTGAGTCTTTAGTTAATGAATTCTCAATTTTTGTCTTAGATTTATTCTTGAGTTTATTGGTTATTGATTTGGGATTTTCATGCATCCTTAGATTCAATATTGATTTCATATAGGTAGATTGAGAAATCACCTATTTGATTAGATCATCTCTTGAATAAAAAGGCTTTCATGGGTTGCTAGAGATAGAAACACATAAGTCTCCTCGGTTAGATTCAAATCTAACCCAAACCATAGAATCCATAGAACCTTAATGCTTCTCTTTAGGGTTTTGATTGGGAAGAGATTCCAATCAATTAACCAAGGGGATAGGGGTTAATGGTTGAGAAAGATTGAACCTAATTAAGGGATTCTAGGGTCTAAGTGATTGGGCTATACATTAATCAAGGTAGAGTCGTAGCATATTTGGTTTGGGGTATTCTTCATCTAGATTCGCCTCTACTTTTGTCCGTTCTCTCTACTGACTACTAGATTGTGGTTTAATTAGGTAATTAGTTTAGTTAATTTGTATTTCCAATGAATTTGCCATTCGTTTTGTTAGGTTAGATAATAGAAAGAAGGTTAGTTCTAGTACTCACATAGTCCCTGTGGGATTGACACTCAGTGCTCCCATATACTATACTACTAGAAACGATAGGTGCACTTGCCTAAAGTATCCATAGTATAGCCAAAGGGATATCATTCTTCTTGCCTTTGTCTTATTGTGTTCCATGCAGTTCTTTCTATCTTCGAATCTAATGGAAGCACTAATTTCAAGTTCCTATGCTTACACCTACAAAACAAAAGAAAATAATTATTTACAAATAAAATAAAAAAAGTTAAACTAATAAAGTTAGCTTTGACCCTAATATTGCCTTTGATTCCCCGGCGATGTGCCAAAAACTTGTGGTGTAGACTGGGTATGGAAATTATAAGTTAAATACATACAAATCAAGTAATAAAGACCTAATCTCCTAATTATACCGCAAATATACGGGTCTATTGTAGCACTTGGAGTATTGGGTGTCAAATCCCACAGGAAATCAATATAATTGCAACTACTAAGACTTTATGGCTGACTTTTATTATCTAAACAAATTGAAAACAAGAGTAATGGTTAATAATTTTCTATTTCAATAGAATAAGTATAAGATTAAGAAACACTTGAATGAATTCAATAGAAAAATACCTAGAATATGGAATCTACTAATGAATTATGTTATGCATGGATGACTTGCTAAGTTTTTACCTTGACTTGTTTAGTTACCAATTCCATATAAGTCATAACTAGATCTCTCTATGAAATGACAAAATTCCAACTATTCTCATGATGAAATTTTGTGAAATCAAGAATTGTAATGATTGACTTAAGCATTTATTATTCTCATATAAACAACTTAAGCATTACTTGTTCATTTTCCATTGTTAATTGCATTTCTCAATGTCAAGTAACAACTAAATACTTGTTTAAGTTGGCCACACAAAAACAAGTGTTAAAACTTGAACAAGTAAACAAACAAGAAGAAGCTTAGCAACTTCAGATACTTTAAGTCATGCTTTTGGCTTCATTAGCTTCATCTATATTGTAGATGAAACCTTTAGTGTATCATAATAATGAAACAACCAAATGTTTTAATTCAAAGCAAGAATTCATATTTGAAAATAGATGAGATAGAGTTAGAATTGCCCAACCAAAAGTTTGAACAAAGGTTCAATCCTATTTCACCTCCAAAAGTTGAAATTCAAATGTTCTTGTACAATATTCTCCATTTTTCTATTGAAATAGAAAGAGAATTCTATTAACGCTCTTTAAAATTTACCGCAAAACTACTTCTAACAACTATTATCTACTTCTCTAACTTATTCAAATGCATTACAAATGACTTCTATTTATAGACAAATGATCTTCAAGTCATTTTCCAATTTGCAAATGCGTCCATTGCATGGAAATGATTAAGATTTGCATTGAGATTCCAAATGGACATAAAAGTCTTTAATTGTGTGCTTAATGGAATCTCCAGCTGCAAAAGCCCTATCTTCTCCAGAAAAGTCTGCAAAAACTAGCTGTAAGTTGATGTAAGTTGCAACCCTAGAAAATTATGGCTGACATGCCGACCCGCGGGTCAACCACCCACAGATTCAATTTGCGGATCACTAAAAAATGGCCACACTTGATTTCTTACTTTTTGCTAAGCTGGCTTCCATGTGTGTAGACATTTTCCACACATTTTCGTTTATTTTTTTATGACGAATCAGGTCTCTCCAATATTTGCAGAATTAATTCTTTAAGTATTCTTCAATTGTTCATCCAACGTAATCACCTGAATCTTCTTTGATTTGATCCACCTTGACAAAAATTGATCCAAATTGAGATTAAGTATGATCAATCTATAAAAGTATACAAAAATTGTGCATTAAATAGCTCAAAATAACAATTCTAGCTTAAAACCTTAATTCTATTAGAAAACCCTAATTTGTTGGAAAAGTTGAAAAATGAGTCATTTGTAGCCAAAATTACTATATTAATACTAAAATTACACCAAAAATACATAATAGAACATACAATAATATTGGTAAATTTATTACTTATCAGTGTGTGTGAGAGAGACACATTTTTTTTTTGGCTAATCCCGTACACGGGAGAGGACGCCACTCCATATTTTATTAGTAATATGAAATAAAGAAAATGAGGGAGACAAGAACCTTACCTCAGTTTTACATAGATTTAAAGCATAAAGAAGGAGTACTACTCCCTTTACACATTCTAAAACAATTATGGAGTTTCATTTCTTATATTTTCTAAATGAAAGAAATCCAAGTCTATCCAAACGTAGCTCCCCTTAGACTAATGCTGGCATCTCTGATTCTTGAACAAAAATTTTGAAGAAATTAGATGATGAAGCTCCCTGCTGTGCTAATGAGTCAGCCACAGTATTTGCTTGTCTGAGATAGTGAGACACATGTAAAGACCTTTCAGTTAACTTCCAAATATTTTGAACCTCTTTCATAACTTTCCTCGAGCAAATGAATTTTCTTTGTAGTATACCCACCAAAACCTGAGAATTTGATTCAATTTCAAATGAATGAATGCCATGATCTCTGCAAATTTTTATCCCTTGCAAAACAGCTTTCACCTCAGATTGTAGACTAGTTCCATAGCCAAATGAACAAGAAAAGCCAACAATCATCTTTCCATTAGAATCTCGCAAAACTCCACCTCCCCCATAACTTCCAGAATTACCTCTAGAGCTTCCATCAATGTTTAACTTAAATCTTCCCCTAGGAGGCAATAACCATTTTACCGGTTTCCAGAAAACCTTATCAGGAACAGATAATATAGATTCAACCAAATGATGCCAAGAATATTCGGTTAACTTTTCTTTAAATTTCAGCCAGAATGCATCTTTTAAATCTGTTAAAACTTCCTGGCAAACTTTAGCTAACATAATCTTCTCACCTTCAAAAACAGCCCTATTTCGTGATTTTCATAAATTCCAGCAAACAAATATAGGAATTATCTGCAAAATAAACCTCATGTGACTACTCTTATGATTAATTAGCTTCCAATTAGTAATCATGGCTCGCACATGAGTCACCGATAAATTAATCCCACAAATTAAGCCAAAAAATTTCCATACCCCCGTAGCTAATTCACCAGAAACAAATATATGATCAAGGGATTCCACATTAGAATTCACACAACAAAAGAACTTAGATGGAAGTTGAAAGCTAAGTCCGATTAAGACATCATCTAAAGGTAAACGATTAGACAGCAACCTTAACATAAAAAATGATATTTTAAGGGGAACTTGAGGGTGCCAAATTTTACTAGCAAGCAGAGAAAATGGCCTACAATCCCTTACTTCATGGAAAACAGAGAAAACTGAGAATTTACCAGAAACTGATGCTTGCCAAATCATATGGTCAGGGTCATCACCATTTGGAACATCAAAATTCAAAATAGAATTAACAATGTCCACTGGCAATTATTTTTGTCAGTAACCCTACATCCCACATGCCATTAGACACAAAGTCAGAAATAAGATGATTAGCTACATTAGTCCCTCGAAGATACAAAGCCCCAGACCCCATCCAATTGTCATACCAAAAATGACAGCTACCTTTATTGACAATCCAAGAGATATTCAATTCAGTTAAACCTTGAATATTAAGCATACGGTTCCAAATAGCCAAATTATGAATCTAAGACTCTACTTGGCAAGGATGAAGGTTGGAGCAATATTTAGATCTCAAAAAGGCTGCCCAAAGAGAAGAACCTTGCCTGAAATTCCACCAAAGTTTGCAAGAAAATGCCGAATAAATATCCTCCAGTCTTTGAAAGCCCACACCACCTTCCTTCTGAGGATAACAAAGTTGGTTCCAACTTATCCAATGCTGTTTTGGGCCATCATCAGTTGACCCCCATAAAAAATCAGCAAGCACCTTCTCTATTCTCCGGAGCACTTCTTTGGGCACAATAGAGACGGCCAACAAGTGAACAAGAATGGCGCACAGTACATGTTTTATAAGAGGTATCCTCCCACCTGAAGATAAAAATTGATTCTTCCAAGACAGTATTTTATTCAAAACATTAGAACAAAGTTCTAAAAAATATGAGGACTTAGACTTAGCAATAAATAAAGGGCACCCGAGATACTTGATTGGGAATTGCTTTTTGGAAAATTTTGTAACTTTTTCAATCACCTTCACCCTCGAATGATTTAATTTTGGGTGTACTAAGAAACAACTTTTGTGAGGATTAACTTGTTGGCCTGAATCCTCCTGATACTTCTTTAGAACCTCCATTAACTGATTAATTCACTTCTTTGATGCATTGGAAAAAATCAATATATCATTAGCAAAGGGTAAGTGGGACACATATTGACACCCATTAGGCGTTTTGAAGCCCACAAACGATGGGAGAGCAGCCATACTGTTTAATGCCCGAGACAATACTTTAGCTCCAATGATAAATAATGCCGGAGACAAAGGATCCCCTTGATGCAGGCATCTTGAGGATTTAAAAAATCCAAAGCTAATCCCATTCACAAGAACAGAAAACCACAAATTTGAAATTAGCCTCCAAATCATGTCAATGAAGCATTCACCAAACCCAAATCTTCGTAACACACTAATTAAGAAAGGCCACAAAACCCTATTATACGCCTTGGCCATATCTAATTTAATGGCTACATTACCTCCCCTTGACTTCTTACCAATATCTAACATAATTTCTTGAGCTAAAAGAAAATTATCAGATATACCTCGCCCTTTAACAAATCCACGTTGTTGAGGAGATATAATTTTTGGAAGAATGCTCATCAACCAGTTCGAAAGAATTTTTGAAATCACCTTATTGAAAAAATTGCATAAGCTTATTGGACGAAATTGTGAAAAGTCTTGAGCATTTGAACCTTTGGGAATAAGAATAATGGAAGTAGTTGAGATAGCACAGGGCAATTGACTTCCACAGAAGAAACTTCCAATTGCACTGCATACATCCTTAGCAATAATCTCCCATGCAAACGTAAAGAATTTCCCCATAAATCCATCAGGACCTGCTGCACTCTCCCTATCCATTTGAAAGATAACACTTTTAATTTCCTCTTCAAAAGGAATACCTTCCAGAATCACATTTTCTTCAGCTAAAATTAATTTTGGGATAACATTTATCAAATGCACCGGAACTTGAGATTCCTCTATGAACAAATTCTCAAAGAACTTGACT
Organism: Mitragyna speciosa; assembly: GCA_024721245.1. Taxonomy (NCBI): domain Eukaryota; kingdom Viridiplantae; phylum Streptophyta; class Magnoliopsida; order Gentianales; family Rubiaceae; genus Mitragyna; species Mitragyna speciosa. The sequence goes on along the minus strand of CM045557.1, from coordinate 15,523,995 downwards.
GCTTCCCCACCAATCCCCTCTTCATCACTAATCCAGTTACCATCTAAATCTTTGATTCTATGGATAATAGCTTTGGTTCTTCTCTCTTTGACCACTGCATGAAAGTACCTGGAATTTTTGTCCCCTTCCTTGAGTTATTTAGTTCGAGCTTTTTGTCTCCAAAACTGCTCCTCAATTGCCATTGATTGACGTAACTTAGCTTTGGCTTTATTTAATTCCCAAGCAGACTTCTCATAATTCAGCAACTCTATCTTTTTCTCTACCAGTAATACATTTTCCTTAGCCTTTTGTACATTGGAGAAGATGTTGTCAAACTGGTCCGAATTCCATTGCTGGATACACATCTTAAGAGCTCTCAACTTGCAACTCAAGATCACCAAATGTTGACCCAATACCTCCCTTTGCCATGATTCCCTAATGACCTCCAGCAGAATTGATTTACACATCCATACATTCAAGAATCAAAATTTTTTAGGCTTGTTATCAAGCCTTGTGGAAAAGTGCAACAGAAGTGGGGCGTGATCTAATGGCTCCCGAGCAAGATGAGTTACTGATAGAGACGAGATATCAGCATACTCTTCATTAATCAATGCACGATCCAATCTCTTCCAAATTTGTGCCCTGCCTCTATGATTGTTACACCATCTGAAATTTGAGCCGGAAAAACTTGCATGAAAGACACCTGTTGCATTTGTGAAGGATAAGAAATCCATTGATTCAGACACATTAAATAGGCACCCTCCCTTTTTTTCATGATCTGCCACTACCAGATTAAAGTCTCCACATATGCACCAAGGGCACTATGAAGGTTTACTATCAAGAAGATCAGCCCATAACTCCAATCTCTCCTCTGCAGTACAACGACCATGCACAAATGATAATTTAATTTTTGACGACAGATGTGGGTGATATACTTCAATCCCAATTTGTTGGCCTGAATTCCCAAATATGGAGCACGAAAAAAGGTTCTTGTAAAATATCCATATGTCACCAGAAACATTGAGAAGGGTTTTATCATACTTCAGCTGCATAGGAATATACTCCATCCTATAGGAACAAAACTATTGGTATTACACAATTTACACGAGATATTCGAGCCTCTCTCTCTCTCTCTCTAAAAACCTTCACTCAACCCTACTTTCAAATTTTGAATTTTCGACGAGGTGGTTGGCTGTTTCTGCCGATCACCTCATGTCATGGATCAATCTGGTGCTAGAGGCCCTTCCAAATGGGTGGTTAATCGCTCATTTGTAGATGTTGTTTCATAGCCATCTTTAAATATCCCTCTGAAAGAACCTTCTTCCTATAACGGAGAATTAGCAGTATTTTTTTTGGAAGAAGAAATCCAACGTTTGGCTGCCCCTCTGAAATATGTGCTGGTTGGAAAATTCTCTAGGGAGCGTCCATCTGTGGAGGCTCTAAGGAAATCTTTTATTGCAGTGGGTTTCAAGGGTCCTGTTTCGCTAGGTTTAATGGATACAAGACATGTCTATATCAGGTTCGAAGTTGAAGAAGATTATCAACGATGCTGACTAAGAGGTTTCTGGAGTTTTCAGGGTTTTGGGATTCGAGTGTTTAAATGGACACCAAAATTTTGCATTGATGAAGAATCCTCCGTCATTCCTGCGTGGATTAATTTTGAGAATTTGCCATTACACCTGTTCGACAAGTCTACCTTGTTTTCTATAGCTAAAACAATTGGGGAACCATTGAAGATTGATGCATCAACAGCTAATATTTCTCATCCTAATCTTGCCAGAGTTTGTGTAGAATTAGATTTGCTAAAATCTCATCCTAACAGGCTTTGGATTGGCCATGGAAGTTTTGGTTTCTGGCAATGCGTTGCTTATGAGAATATTCCGTCCTACTAGGGTGTGTCTAAACGGCTTGGACATATAGATGATCAATGTAGGTTTAATGACCATATTGATTGTAAACAATCTAAGGGGATGGATCAGATTGTTCAACCTGAAAAAGTTCAATGATGGGTTCCAAAAAACACTCAAACAAGGAGAATGTAGTGCACGAGGTGGAAATCCAGCATGCAACAAACGTTGATAAGTAGGCTGATGTTTCTCATGCCATCTTTTCAGAAAAGGATTTACTAGATAGAGTCGAAAATCAAGAAACAAAAAGAATTTCGGGATTAGATTTAGAGGAAATGAAGCAAGTGCAACCTCTGAATTCCATAACAAAACCAGGAGTCGATACACTTGCTAGTCTAGTTCAGAATGAGGAGCTTCAGAATTTGGCCTTGCCAAACATTCCAGAGGTACAGTGTGATAGTGGGGAGGACGATGAGCAGGAGGGGGATCCAATGGCTTTGGAGGAAATTGTTGCCAAGGAGCTGCCAGTGATAGCTGGGAATTTGTCTCCTCAGAGTGCACGTTTGCAGCCTGTTTCAAACTCAAACATGCATGAACTTGAAGCTCTGAATATTGAGAGTTCTGAGACCTTGGGCAATGAATTTCAGCAAGTTCGTCAGAAGGGAATAAGGGCTCGCTTTATTTCAAATCATCAGTTGCGTTCTGCAAAACTCACAATCAATTCTTTTCAGGTTCTTTCTCAAGATTAGTGTCTTGTTTTGGAATATTCATGGGGTATCTAAGTCCCCTAATTTAAGAAGATTATTGTATTTAGTTTGGAAAAATAACGTTCAGCTGTTGGTCATGTGTGAGAGAGACACATATGAATAATGTTATTGGAAAAATTCTTTAAAAAATTTTTAATTGACGAATTAATGAATTATAAAACAAGAAGCAAAAAAATTCTTCAGTCATTAAACTATTTTAGTCATAATATTTTGGGAATTAATTTTTTTAGTTTCAACAGGTCGCTGAACTTACAAAATTAGTTACTTATGGTTATTTCATCAAATTTTGCTATTAAATTACAAAAGAAAATAAACACATGCTACCCATATGACAAATTCCAAGGTAAATTGGTCCATCCATTAATTTTGTATTGTTCACCTGATGACTAAAAATTAATTTCCCTAATTGGTTCTTCTTATCCCTAAGATTCCCAATTCTATCTCGCATTTGCAACCATCAAATCAAGAATTTGGTAGTTGGAATAAAAAAATTGAAGACAATAATGGTAAGAATTGATAGATTGTGTGATAAGGCAAAGAGGGATGGAGGTTAATAATCCATACAAAATTTACAGTAAGTTTTGTTACTCAAAACCCTAAATTGATAAGTTGGAATTGTAATGTAGTAAATGAAAATGAATTTATTGTGTTACATGCATTTGCTACCCCATTTTGTTTGTCGAATTTGGGACTTTTGTGATCCTTAGGGTTTGGAGTTCAGATTTATTCAATGGACCCTAATATGGCTTATTTTGTTAGTAATTTGATATACGTTGAGGCCTACTACAGTTAAATATGTTGATTTGTGCTTAATATTAAACAATTGATTTGTGATTAATATTAAACATTATTTGCACTGATTGCTAAGTTTGTTTAAGCATCATTTATGACATGTTTTGTAGTGGATGCTTAGATTATGCATGGCCCATTATTTGACATTTTCATTTGCTTGTCTGTATGCTAATACGTGTGTGGTAGCCCGTCTCAGATTTTGAAGCTTCACCAATGGATGTTGTCATCTTGTGCAAATTGGAGGTCTCAAAGTGTTCAAAGCTTGGCAATGGAGCATGTGAGATAACTCATTTAGCATCCACTCAAGGGGCCAAAGGTTGGTGGTTGCGTCTAAGGTCAAAGGTGCGAGGCAGAATCTTCAACGAACGAGACCAAGAGCAGCAATTGAGCTTTCTGACCTTATTCGTGAGGGGTATCCATGTGCAGATAGGGCCATGGATAGTGACAGAACGAGATGCTACCAGGATAAAGTTTCTGGTGGTATCCGTGCCTGCAACCTGCGCATGTATAGCCAGCGTGGATACGGGCAGATTCTGCAAATTTACTATTTTTGAATTTTAATTATTTTTCTTTTAATTATAATAGTTTTCTAATTTTCCATAATTACTTCTTAGGACCTTTATGCCTATATAAGGCTTGGTATTGTTAGGGTTTCGTGAGATTGTTATGATAAATTATGATTTGATCAATGAAAATTGGTTTTCTCCCTTTGAGGGATTTCGTGAGTTCTTGAGATGAGAACTTTTCTACAACTTTTCAAGAGTGATTCTTGTGAGGTTATACCTTGGGTTTTTATCAACAAGTTTGGTAAGGGTCTAGGGTTTTCTATTAGTTTGGTTTCAATCAACGGGTTTGGTTGGGGTTAAGCTCTTTCTTGATGATTTAATCCAAATCTACAGGAGGTTTTGGATTAGATTATCACCTAATCTTCAAGACGGCCCTTTGGGGAAGATTCTTGTATGAAGATTCGAGGGTTTTAGGTGCACCATCATCCTAGGGTCCTCATTCCTCCATCATATGCAATGCCTGATGGTGAACTATTAAGTATTAGGCTGTTTCATGGTGGAAAACTACATAGAAAATGATTTAAAACCAATGTTGGGGTGAAGTGGATTGTGTTGATGTTTGTAATGCTGAAAGGATGTTTGTTCATGAAATAAACCTGATAGTTGGAAAATTAGAACAGCATCATACCATTCTCTATTATTAAGTAGAACCTACTCCTAAAAAAATGACTTTTTGTCATGCTTTTTTAATTACGATTCCAAATTTGTGGTAAAAAGATGACTTATTAATATAATTTTACTACCCATGACAATAAACAAGTATTTATTACGAAATTATTGCCACAGCTCTAAAACCATTAAAAATAGTCATTATTTGTCAGGACCATATTTTGACTCCGTTAAAAAAAGTACATTCACCACGCGCAGTATGTTATGATGACAAAAATTATTACTATTGTTTATCATTATCTTTTTTGACAAAAGGACAAATTAAAATTGCTATATATTAGGCCTTAATTGATTTGTATTTTGATCAGATTTTATCTCAATGTGTGTGCTAATTTGTGCAGAATGTATATTAAGTTGTATTATTTATTTGGAGGAAGATAGCATTTAAAATTCTAAATTCATTAAAGAAAAAAAAGAAAGAAAAATGCAATGGGAATAATATCTTAAATTAAAAGTTAAAACAAAATTTATGAATGACACGCATACGCTCGCACCCACACATATATACACACATTCACATACAAAATGTGTCAATTTATGCCCACTTAATTATCTATGTTCACAACAAGAAAATTAAAAACATTAATTTTTACCTTTGAAAATATTTAAAGCTTTTACATGCATATACTAAAAATCTTCTTTTTGCCCTTTCAAATTGAAAAAATTTAAATTTATCATCATAAAATAAAAATATATACTTATATTCTTGCCCCACTCAACTCGTAATTTCGCATCCCCCTTGTATGTATATATGTACAAAACGTAAGAATGTTAATAGACAACACTTAGATATTTAACTTTCCATGATATATACATATGATAGTTTAGCACCTTAGAAATAATTAAATATTAACTCTCGTGATATTTATGGATGGTTAATATATATTAATAGAGATAATAATAATTTGTGCTTATTGTAAGGTAATAAGGAGAGTAACACAATGAAAAATTTAAAAATTTATTACCTTAGCCATAGATCTCTTTGATATAATTTGTATGATTAAAGGGTGTCTAACACAAATACCTCAAGCATAGAGGATTTCTATGCTTCAAAAGGCACGATCCTATTCGATGAAGGTGTTGATCTGCCACAAAAAGCACCCCAACTGTTGAGCCTCTAATACTATCTACACAAACACGATCTTTAGGAACCTTTGGACTTGTTTGCCTTGCCTTTTGAGTGCTAGCTCCCTTGAATATTATGAAGAACACTAGAACAAGAAGAGGAAGAAGACAAAACCCTAACAATTAGGGAAGAGGTGTGTGGCATTTTTTTTTTAAAGAAGAAAAATGCCTCTCTCAATCTTTCTCTCTCTAAATTTTATCGTGTGTTTAATCAAATTTTCAAGAGTCAAGGCATGGACATATTTAGAGCTGTAGTATCCTAGTCTTTAAGGAAACAAGAGCAATTGAAAACCAAGAAGGTTTAGGAAGCTTACCTTAAGCTAATCCTATTCCTTTAGGAAACCTATTCCAAAAGGAAACCAAATAGCTGCTTAATTCCTTTTAGGACACTAATTTCTAGGAAGACCTAGAATATTTATACATAAGTCCTTTAAGTTAATTTATCACATAAATTAACCCCATAAGTATATACTTATCTTAATAACAATTTAACCCAAATACCATATTTTTATTGTGTGTGACCCATTAGGTTCCATTCACGTTGGCAATAAGCACAAATTATAACTCATTAATTAATTGATTAAGAGCTAGGTAAATTAAATCCTTTAATTTATCATTAATTCAACAATTAATCAATGTGCACTTATAGATCACGAGTGGCATCTAGCAATGTATCATGACCACCCACGTGAATAGGAAAGTCATATGGCAAACTACACCTAGCAATGACAATGTTATCTTGTAATTAATATCCTTTCACCACTCTAGATCCCAAATTAGTCTACGAGTGTAGTGCGCACTCTTTAAAAGACTAATTAATGATTTCTTGTTCCCAAAATATAGCTTTCCTTAAAAGTATAACATTGAAACATTTTCATGTCATACTTTTATGCTTTGTAAGGGAGTAGTACCCTTTTTTTATGGTTTTTTAAATTTTTTTCATGTAATGGAGGTTTTGGTCTAGTCTCAAACTCCTTTTCGATTTATTTTCTAATTAATAAAATTTGGGGTTGGCTTCCCCTCCCCATGTATAGGGTTTTTGCCAAAAAAAAAAAAGTTATATTTCAACAAGTGGCCAATACAGGATATACTCTCCTATAATAAGGAGTGGTGAATCCTATATTGATTACTCACTATCCTTTCATGCTTCATACTATACCCAACTTCTACCGTCTGAGCTACTCTTTTACGAGCACCGATCAATAAAGTCAAAGCATAGCAATCTATACTCAAGATAATATGGTAATCTCTAGTCTAGGGATCACTTACACCATTGCCATTAATAGTACAATTCATTAGCGTTATGAATGGTAACTCTTGGTGGATCAATCCAATAAACTTGTTCTCTAACAAGCTCCACATACCAACTTAGGTGTCACACATCATAGTTGACGAGATCAACTACTATTTACTATAAATAGAGGCAAAGTAGGGGCTAGTCTTCCCAAATTAATGATGTCCAATCTCATTAATACTACGACTAAAGATATTTAAGAATATAACTTTATGTGTGTTAAGAGTCTCATCATTGTAACTCTTACAATCTCTTACACACATTTAATATTCTACGGACTTTATCAAATAAACAAGTAATATAAATAACAAGTGTTAAATGACAAAGAAAAATGCCACATAAATAAGCATAACATGAAATAAGCGTAATATACAAATCCCAAAAACCGACTTGGTTTTTGGTCATACACTAACACTTACACAGACATGCATACAAAGTTTTAATCATCCTAACCATCACCTAAAAAACTAATATGATTGTATACTAGTCTGGATCTAGCAAGCATGCTTGGAAAATTACATAGAAATTTTTAACGATTTTAATGTGCACAACTTCTTGTTTAGCATCACATACTCATATCCAAAAATACTAATGCTGGAAAAGATGATTTTGGACCTTGTACATGTTCTGTTTCATGTATTTTGATAGCCACTTGTTTAGGCTATTCTTGTAAATACTATGTGAATTTTAGTGTGTAAAACATATTATTGATAGTTGTACTTTCAAGTAAATTGTATAAATGTGTTTTATTTTGTATTAAGTATGTTTGTACGTATTGCGCGAGTGCGTGTTTGAATCCTGGCGAGAGCTAGGTGTTAGTGTATGCCCTAAAACCAAGATGGTTTAAAGGTGTTTTGTTTTACACTTATTTATGTTATATTTATCCATGTGGTATTTTTCTTTATCATCTATACTTGTATTTCCATGTTACTTGTTTGATTGATAAAGTCCTTAGAATATTGACTGTGTATTAGAGATTGTAAGGGTTACAATTATGAGACTACTAATACATAAAGTCATATTCTTAAATATCCCTAGTCATAGTATTAATGAGATTGGACATCATTAATACGGATAGACTAGCACATACTTTGCCTCTACTTATGGTAAGTAGTAGTTGATCTCATTGACTATGGTGTGCGTGACACTTAAGCTAGTATGTGGATGCTTGTTTGAGAACAAGTTCATTGGATTGATCCGCCAAGAGTTTCAACTATAGTGCCAATAGTTGAACTCTTAATGGCAATGGTGTAAGTGATCCTTTGACTTGAGATTACCATAGTATCTTGAGTGTGGATTGCTATACTTTGACTCTATTCCTCGGTGCCCGTAAAAGGGTAGCTCATAGGTTAGAGATTGGGTATAGTTTGAAGCATGGAAAGATAGTGAGTAATCAATATAGGATTCACCACTCCTTAATAGGAGAGTATATCCCTGATGTGATCCTAGGAGTGCTTACAATCTTGATGCTTAGATATTCTCATGGAGCAACTCGTTTGGATCAAGATGAGATCAAATCATGGCTGATCATGAAGGGAACGTTTAAGCTTTGTGACTACCATGGTGTAATTTATGACTTTGGGCCTCTCAATGGACTTGGTGATCAAGCTATTCAAGTGTGTTCATTTGGCCAAGAGTTTATGTATTGGTTATGGATTAAATACACATTCAAAGAAGGTCCAATTAAAGCTTCTAAGTGGTCCATAACATGTCTTTAAGGTGCTGGTTTAGTTGGACTTGTTGGAAGGCCATTTAAAGATGCAAGATGGAGGCCCAATGGTGCTTAAAAGGAGGTGTCCAGTCCATTAACAATTTTTGGACGAATTTTTAAGTTTAATTCTTTTATGTTAAGTTTTCTATTTTGTTTGCAAGTTGTAACCTCTTAGAAAGTTACCATATTGTGTTAGGTTACAACTAGTGCTCTTTGTTAAGTTTCTAGAACTTTCTACAAGTTGTTATGCAAGCCTATTTATAGGCCAAAACACTATTACGAATTTTAATAAGTTTGATGATTAATAAATTTGTGAGTTCTCAAATTGAGTGCTTCTTTCGTTCTTTGCTGATTAAGAACAACCCCCGAACTTGTAGAGTGATTCCAAGTTCAAAAACCCTAGCTTAGAGTTGCCTTATTGGTTTGATCAAGCATTCTAGGTGCTGATTCCTCGAGTTCTTGTTCGTTCCATAAGGAGGTTCAAAGCTTCCTTGAATTTTCGAGTTGTTCATCTTGCGTGTTCAAGGCTTTGGTGCTGATTCTAGAGTCTAGTTCATCCAAGGGGAAAGGTTCGAAATTCATACTTGGTCTTTCAAGCAATTCCACGTTCGTCCGCGCGTATCAATCCCTTAATGGCCACTTGTTGGAAATATTAACTCATAAATCTTCTGCAGAAGTGATAGTATAACTTGGAAGTAGTTTCAAGGTTATACATCATTGAGAGTTTTATTTTCTGGTACAAGAAAATGTAAATTAGTCATTTAAAAGTATGCACTATACTTTTAGACTAATTGGGATATAGTGTGGTGAAAGGATATTAATTACACAGTAACATTGTCGTTGAAGGGTATGGTCTACCATATGACTTTCCTATTCACTTGGGTGGTCATGATGCATTGCTAGACGCCACTCATGATCTATAAGTATGAATTGATTAATTAGTGAATTAATGATAAATTAAAAGTGTTTAATTTATCTAGCTCAATTAATGAGTTATAATTTATACTTATTGCCAACGTGAATGGAACCTAATGGGTCACACACATAAAGAACAAAATCTTTGGGTTAAAATGTAATTAAGATAAGTATGAGATACTTATGGGGTTAATTTATGAGATAAATTAACTTAAAGGACTTATTTATAAATATTCTAAGTCTTGCAGGAAATTAGTTTCCTAAAAGAAATAAAGTAACTAATTGGTTTCCTTATGGAATAGATTTCCTAAAGGAGAAGGATTAGCTTAAAGTAAGTTGCCTAAACCTTCTTGGTTTCTAATTAGCTTTATTTCCTAAAAGACTAGATTACTTCCTCTATAAATAGGTTCATGCTTTGACTCTTGAATTATTATTGCTACACAAAAAGAAAACTAGTGAGAGAAAATAGAAGAAAGAAAAGGCACGCCTCTCTCTCTCTCTAGGCATCTCTCTCTCTCTCTCCTAAGGGTTAGGTTTTTCTTCTTCTTGTGTTCTTAATAATTCAAGGAAGCTAGCACTCAAAAGTCAAAGCAAGCAAGCCTACAAGGTTCCCAAAGAAGTTGTTCGTGTGGATATCGTTAGAGGCTCTACGCTTGGAGGGCTTTTCGTGGTAGATCAAACATCTTCTTCGAAGGATCTTTGCCTAGAAGCATAGAAATCTTCTGTGCTTAAGGTAATCTTCATGCAAACCCCCTTGTTAATTATATAGATATGTCAAAGAGATCCATGGTTAAGGTAATAAATTTTTATTTTTCCGCTACGTTACCTATGCTTTTACCTTACACTAGGCAGGCAGTCCGCTAAGCCCTTTGGTGCGCCTCTGGGTAAGGTGGGGCTGTCACAATCACTATAAAAGAGAAACTTTGAGCAACTATACTCCCAAACTTTCAAAGGAATCAAATGCTAACATATTGATTTTCTCACTTGTAAGACTTCAACTGTTGTCTTTGCCTAACCACGGTGTCCTTCTGGACTATCGACTTCAGAGGAAGAGACGAAACGAATGGTAATATCTCAACTTGAGGTAGTCTTTCCCCTTTTCATTAAAACAAACTGGTACTAAAATGTTTGGTATCAGTAAGACAATGCACCTTAATTGATTAGGGATAGATGTATTAACATCAGATACCACTTTGATTTGCAAATTTTCTTTCAAAATCATCACAAAATACAGACGAAGGTCGGTAACATTCTTGGCTCTTGTAATGGGGTCGAGTTATGTGCTGAAAATGTTGAGGCTGGAAAGCAGAAATTATGAAGGGTTTAAACAACTTGAGGTCACATTTGTAAAGAATTTTCCCTAATTTTGACATTTTTCTTCTTCTTTCTTACAAAATATTCATCCCAGTTTTGCAACTAGCTTTTGGGGTTCTTTCTCCCTTTTTTTATTTTCCAAAATATTTTCCCCAACATTATTACTTTCTTTTGGACTTTCTTTTTCAATGGTCCCCCTTTTCTTTTCTTTTCTTTCTTTTTTCTTGAAAACACAAGTCAAAGTAAAATTTGCCCCAATGTTAGGGTGCAACCTTCAAGTGGGTTCTCTAACAAAAATCACATGTCCTGAAAGCTCAAAGGGAAAAACTGGGAGAATAAATGTTTGATAAAAAGGAAAGAAGGCCAGTTTTTTATTTGTCCTTTTTTGTAGCAATTTTTAATGAAAATCTACTAAATCCAAAATAAATAAAAAAACTCCTTCATGGTGTCTGAATTAATGATTTAGGGAAATATCCAACCATGCATCTTTGCTAGAACAGGGTAATGCTTTTCCTTTTTCCCTTTCTGATGAGGAAAATCGTGCTCCAATTGATCTAAACTTTTATTAAAATGTCATTAGCCTTCAAAAATCATCAAAATTATTTCTACCTCAAAATTCTAAATTTTGGATCAATAAATATACAAAAAATTATTCTTTTGACACTTGTCAATTCCCCCACTCTTGAATCATTGTTTGTTCGCAAACAATTTGAAAAATGCAAGATCAACTAATGATTCAAGCATTGAAATCACGAATGTATATTCTAAAATGTATTTCCTCAAGACCAAGTAAATAACTGTTATGTAATTTATTGTCTTGTCTTTAATACTCATAATATCAAGCAAAGGAGAAGGAATTATATCATAATTTAGCAAGTTCAACTTAATTTCTTCGCCTTACTGAATTTCACAAGTAACTAAATCATATGATCAATCAAAGAGCATCACATGTCTATGATCAATTTAATTTTTCACTTGAGGGAATTTTAATGAACTAATCACTCAAGATACAAGAGTGCATTTTGACGCTACTCAACACCTCAATCTTAAGCGAATACCAAAAACTGTATTCGAAAAAATAAATTTGCCTTTTTACGCAAGAATTGACATTGGTTAAATGAGGATTCTTGGTTACTCAATAATTTACTTGCTCAAATTTACAATGCATTACTCGTAATTCAAGTACTGTTTTACGCGAAAGTCGACATTTTTTATGAAGACTTCCGGTTACTAAGCACAAGAACCATTGGAGTAGAAAAACTACACCATTTTCACTTTTTTTTTTCTCTTCTTCTCTTTTTTTCTTCTCTTTTTTTTCCCCAATTTTGAAGTATAAAAATCCCTCGTAATAGATGTTACATCATAGATTAAATGATTGCACTAATTGACCACAATCAATATTTAATGTGTGAAATTAAGTAAAGAAGAGAAATTTTTATCAAACATATGAAATTTAGACGTAATTCTGACTACTTTACAAGATTTACTTTCTATAACAACAAAACTCCAAATCACATAATAATCATTTCTAAGTGCCTGAAGAAAGCATTTGTTAAAACACATAAAGTAATTTCAGCCGTAGGGGAATTAGACAAAAATCATGTTTGCTAATGACAACTGACAAGCATATAACATTACTCTATTTTCTTCACAATTAACCTATACAATACATTTCAAATGCAAGTAAGAAAAGTCAAGATATGAAACACTAAACTCCCCTTGTGGATTAGTTGAGGTCATATCCCCTGTGTGTCTATCCCTTTTGTCATGCTTGAGTCTTCCAAACTTGCTTGACAACTCGTTACGACCCTCTTTCTTAATAACTCGAATGCCCACAAGTGAGAATCTAAGTGATAGACGTGTTGCTCTCTATTTTTGTGCCAATGTCAACAACTTCTTATCCTCCTCTGTTAAACTTGGGTTTTTCTCTGTGCTACTTGGAATCCTTAACATGGCATTCACATTTCTCCGCGATATCACTCCAATTCTCATTAGTAGTTTGCACTATTCTGAAATCTTAGAGAGATATCAAAATGGCAATCATCAGCTTCAAGCAGAATAACATCCAAAGAACATAGACATTTATTTTTAGTCATTTGGAAAAAAATTGAAAGACATGGAAACAACTGAATAAATAGATGAAAGAGTAAAACTTCCATTTTATTGAACTCAAACTTGTATTTTGTTAGAAAAGAAATATTTACAAACACATAAACTGGCAACAGCCTTTTGGAAAGTAGTAAACACAATCCAAGTTTTGAACAAAACATTTTTTGAAAAGTAACTAAGGACTTGCGACAATTTCTTTTCAAAAAATAAAACCAAAACATGATATGAGCTAGACACCAAACCCATCTTAAGAAATAAATCCATTCTAAGGCTCTATTTGGAAGTGAATTTTTGAATAAAAGCAATCCTAAGTTTAGCATTACTTTCTCCGCACAGGGAAATGATCAGCAGTCTAGTTGTTCAGTGCTCCTTCATTAACGACTTTGAAACCAGTAGTATCCAATTTTAACCTCATGGCCAATTTCGCATCTAGCTCTATCATCCCCACAATCGACTCGTGTTGAGGCAAAGGATTGTTGTCTACATTTGGAGCCTATCCTTCTCCTTTCCTCAACACGATTTCTCCATTCTGAATCATGTCATTTCAGAGCCTAGCAATTAGCTGCGGAGTGCCCTCGACTTCCTGAATTATAAGCACAAATGGCATAAGGGTCATAGTGATGGGGCAACCTATTAGGGTAAATTTTCTCAAGTATTGTGCCAATTTTGCCTGCTGCTTTCAACTGTTCGTACACCTGATCTAGAGGACAACAAAGAGGAGTGAAAGTCCTAGGCCCTCTCTATGGTAGGTTCGCTAGACCCACAACATTTTTGAGGCTGGTTGGGTGGAGCATAGTTGTTAGGATAAGTTGGCCTTAGGCGATTTTACATGGGTGGGCGAAGACTATTTTGGGGCATGGGTCGAGGATTTTTGAACATATGTTGGGCATTTGAATAACCAAGTTGAAGATAGTGAGGCTGGGTGTTGGTGTGATAAATTGACTAAGGATTGAGATGCTGTGGGTAAGGCGTTGTGTATGAAGGATGATTCTGGGTTCTAATTCTAAATGATGGGCCTTGATCCCAAACAAAGGCAGTTTCCCCTTCTTTCTTCTTGAACAGGGCTTCTTCCTATTATTGTTTTGATTCTAGTTCTGCAAAGCCTCCAATTGCAGTTTCAAAGGTGTTACATTAACTATTTTTCCTGCCTTGACAAACTCATCGTGCTCTTCCAACTTGTTGATGATGGCAGAAAAAAAACTCCCAGTCATGCGGAATATATCCTCAAAGTACGGCGAATCATGCACCTTAATAAAGGTATGAACGATCTTCTCTTTAGTCATGGGAGATTCCACCTTAGCGGCCAACTTTCTCCAATGTTTGGTATGGGTCTTATGATCCTCTGAAGGTTTCCTCTTAGTACTCTCTAAGATAGTTCGTGTTGGTGCCAATTCACAATTAAACTCATATTGCTTCACAAAAGCTGTTGACAAGTCCAACAAAGTCCTTATCTCCTGAGGTTTCAGATTTGAATACCAGTCCAATGCATCACCTTTCAGACTCTTAGGGAATAAGCACATGGGTAAGTTTTCATCATCGACTGGTTTGCCAAGCTTGTTGGCAAACATCTTGAGATAAGTCTTGGGATTTTTAATTCCATCATGCTTAGTGAATTTGGGAGCCTTCAAACTCAATGGTAGCTGGACATCAGGGAAGAGACAAAGATCATCATAATTCAATCCGCCATGCTTGTTTAGCCTTTGACTTTTTTCTTCACGAACTCCTCAAACCGATCCAACCTTTTAAGCAAATCCTTGTCCACAGGTGTGGCAATTTCTTCCATAGCAAGCCTTCCCTGAGAGGCGACATCCCATAAAAAAGGTTCTACTACGTGGTGATGAGGTGCTTGAGGACTGGGTGGGATGTTTGGGTTGATTTGTTGATAGGATTGGCGAACTGGATAGTTAAGTAGGTTCATTTGAACAAAGTTTGGGTGCACATGCAAAAAGTCATGATTAAAGTGGACAGAAGGTCCCTCAACTGAATTAGCAAAAGGTGGGAGAAAAGCAGTTTGCATATTGGACGTGAGAAGCAATTGGTTAACCTACTCTAGGGATGGTCAACTACCGGCACTAGGTTGTTAGGGACGCCACCACTACTGTTCACAACGAGTTGGTCAATTACAGGCCTCTGTGATGCCATTTCTGCACTCAAATCATTAAACTTGCCCAATACTTCGCTCAACTGAGCCCCCAATGCAGAGAAATCTACCAACACTGTTTGAGTGGTCCTTTCTAAAGCTTTTGGATTTGAACTCATATTTACACGTTTCAAACCTTGACTTCGGGATCTAATAACGAAGGGGCTTCTTTGAAACGAAATTATGATTTAAAGTGCCTGAAATCCAGATTGGAAAAGGAAATAATTCATTTGTCCTTCCATTACTAGTGCTGTCAAAATTATTATTCAAAAGAAAAAGAATAAGACCAAAGTTAGTAAATGTATAAATAATTTGAATGCATGTCTTGGGGGGTGTTTGATAATACCACTTAATGCTGAAAATTAATGCATGAAGAGCTTTTTGAATTCAGTGTGTTTGATAACAAAATTTCTTTATCACTTAATGCATTAGACACTTATTTAATTTGCACACAAAATTTTAAGTGAAAATTTTTCACTTAATTTGCTGAATTTTATATACATGTAGTATTTTCTCTCTCCTTCACACACGCACCCTCACACACTCACTGATGCACACACATATACAAACATATTTTTTCACACACATTTTCTGACACACACACACACACATACTCTCAACACTCACAAACACAACAGTGCAAGTGCGCACATATATTTTTTTCCCCACACACATGCAATAACATAAGCTTTCTTTTTATCACATACATATACTCCTTCTCACACGCACAATTTCTCTCTCACACATATGTACACACACTTTCACACAAATAAACACATTTGCTTTCTCTCTCACACACGCAAACATACACCATATACGTGCATGAACATACTCTCCTCCATACGCAGTTTCTCTCACCCACATGTTCTCTCACACATGCACTTTCACACACACACACACACACAAAAGTATATCATTTTTTTTCTCACTTCCACACATATATTTTCTCTCTCACATACTTGCATACACTTTCATACATATATATTTTTATACTTTTACACTCTTACACATATATATATACTTCTCTCACACACATTCTCACACACAAATGCACTTGTCATTTATCTCTCACAAAAAAATAATATTTTCTTTTGTCATGCATATTATAAATAAATTATTTCAAATTTTTAAGATAAAATAATTATATTAATAAGATAAAATATTTGAATTTAGTGTATAAATTCAGTTAATTATCAAACATGTATAACTTTATCAATTCAGCAGCTTAATATTTTCAATACTTAAATATCAGATTTCAGATTTCAGACTTCAGACTTCAATTTTACCAAACAACACCTTATAGGAGCCCTTATTATGCCAAGGATGGACCTACTATGAAATGTAATCCTTTGGGGTGAGATCCCCCTTTTAACAAAGGTGATCCAGATCCATCGAGAAGAAAATGCCTCAATTATGCTGGTATTACCTTGCCTAGGGTCTCACCCACCAGGATTGACCAAAAATATAAACGTGCATATTTTTTAGGGTTAAGTACCCAAGACAAAAGGACGGCTTTCCTATCATGAAATTCCAAATATGGCATTCCCTCTGGAGTTTATGCATAATGCCAGTTTATTAAAGCAGGTTAAAATATGCAAAAATGCAAAATTTGAAAAATATCATAAAGATATTTGACCTAATAATGATGCAGAATTTCTTTGAGAAAGATGGATCATGAATTGTACAAATGATTATTGACTCCGGATTTATTTGTTTGATTGCAAATCAAGGTTGCATGAGGCTACGAGACGCAACACTACATTCAAAAATGTCAATTTTTTAATGTATGATAAAATATGTGTTAAAATCCCTTCTTGTGTAGTGTGGGACGGGAGGGTGGGGGATAAGGCAAAAAAATGAAGTATAATTTATTTGAAAAAGATGAGGACGAATTGTACAAAATTTTTCCCTATTGGGTACATCTATTGATTTTGAGAAGGAGCAGTTCGAATAAAATTGACAAGTAGAACACGAATGGGTAAATTCTAAAAAAGGTATGAAACTACAACTTTTATTCAAAGGTATACAAGTTGAAGAATCAGATTCTTGAGACTTTACAAATATACGATGATCAGACCTTTGGGTATTTTCTTTGCAACTGAATTCAATTTGCAAAAAATTATAAAAACCCTATTTCCATCTTTATCAAAGAAATAGTTGTGAGATGAAAATTTAAACGTGCTGATAGAGGGTTGGCTTCCTACGAGAGCACAGTGCCAAGGCTCTTTATATTATGGTTGTGAATGCAATCAAAAAATAAAAGAGATTGCATTAATTTCTTCAACAAATAATGTGACAGTCCCACCTTACCCAGAGGCGCACCAAAGGGCTTAGCGGATTGCCTGCCTAGCTCTCGCCAGGACTCGAATCACGCACTCACGCAAACATCCAAGCATACTTAACTCAAAATAAAATAAAATAAAATAAAATGGAATAAAATAAAATACACTCATATTATTTACTTAAAGGTACAAGTAACATCAAAAGTTTACATGTCATAATATACATGATTTTCACAAAGATACCCTAACACAGTTTGGCTATTACAATAACTGAAACATCTATAATATTCAAAACCAGTCGATCCAGCTTTAATTTTTCAGGAAACCTGAGTAAAGGAAAACAAATAAAAGGAATGAGCTATAATAGCCCAGTGATTGCCCAAGTCATGCAACCATATCAAGAACTCATTATTTTATTGAATAAAATAATCAACAAATTAAATAAACAAGATATGAACAATTTAATTATCAAGTAGTCAAGGGCGGATACAAGGCTTAACTACGGGAGCAAGCTCAACCGCAGGAAAAGCAAGTACTGATCATGTAACCAATGATGGTAGGACCAAGATAATAGCTCAGGTCTTTATCAAAGGACATGCCAGTTTTATCACGCAAGCCCTAACCACCATTCACCTTATAACCTCCGTACAAGCTACCACATCCAGGGAGTAATCTCAACCTTGGAAGGCCAACACGCAAGAAACTTCAATCCAGAGTTGGCCTCTTTGAGGATTCACAACTCAAAAGGGAAAGAACGTCACGCCCTAAAACACCCAGCACCTTATAACCTCCCAAGCCTATCTGAGTTGACTATCGGTGAAGTAACGGTAAAGTTAGTCACGGAAGTCTCAAGCACAAGTAGCACGTTGAATAGTGAAAGCATATAACACATTACGGAATAGATGCGATAAAGTACACATCTTTCCTCAAGTTGCACATTTTATCACATAATTTTTGCAAGTGTAACATAATATTTACAAGTGAAACATAACATTTCATGCATCATGCACACATAGAGAAACTTACCTGGAATGCCTAAGAAAATATCTCGTAAAATGGTCGCGATGCGTTTTCGGACCCTGAAATTTAAAAAAAATAATATAATGAAAACCCAATTAAAACCCTAGTGCATTTAGTATGAAAATTCAAGAAAATATCCCACTTATTTCTAGGGTTTTGGTTTTAGGGTTTCTAGGGTTTAGGGTTTTCTTATTCTAAGAAAATTTATTCTATCACTAGATCATTTTCTAAAAATTCCTACACTTCAATTTCCTTCAATTGAACATATTCTAGGTTTAAGCTTGCATAAAAGACTAATTAAAACTTGAAATTAGTAGGAAAAGTTCATAGTAAATACCTTAGATATGCTTAGAACTTTGCTTAGAAACGAAAGAAGCTCACTTTCTATGGTGGATTTGCCCAAAATTTAGAGAAAAAACTTCAAGAAGTTGAGAGCAAAATGAGGGAAGAAGAGAAAGAGAGATGGCCGGCCAAGAAGAAAAAGAAAGAGAAAGAAATAGGCTAGGAAAAATGGAAAAGAAATAAAGAAAAGGTGGGAAAAAGATTAACCAATAAAAACATAACAAGAATAAAGTGAAGATGTAGTCTTTTAATGAAATAGTGGTTACTTGGATCTATTTGATTGGTAGAACTTTATAATCTCTTATCACCTAATACTAGCAATATTATGGCACAAATTATTAAAGCAAAAAGAGAGTAAAATAGAAAGAGAGAGATCCGGCCATAAGGAGAGGAAAAAGAAGAAAGAATTTCGGCCAAAAAGAAAAGAGAAGAAAGAAAAATTTTCGGCCAAGAGAAAAAGAAAAAAGAGAGAAGAAATTTCAGCCAAGGAAAAGAAAATAAAGCAAGAAAATAAGTGAAATTTTCGAGTAAAATTGAGCTAAAATTCAAGTAGTCAAAAGACTAGAAAATAGTAAAATGAGCTAATCAAAATTTAAACACTAATATAAATTAAATGGTCAAGTAAAATTATTCTAACTTTAGTACTTAGGTGTCCTTACTTAATAATGAAAATCTTAGCTAATTAACCTAATTAACTCAAGAAATCTTCCAACTAATAAATCAAGGATTAACACTTAACCCTAAATAAGAAGAATGTCTCTCTTGTAAGTGCATTTCTAGGGTGTTACATCCGTCCCCCCTTAAAAGAATTTCGTCCTCGAAATTCTACCTGGATTTTCGAAGAGCTTGGGATAATTTCTCTGCATTTCTTCTTCTGTCTCCCATGTGGCTTCTTCTAGGTCATGACGCTTCCACAGGATCTTGACAAGAGGAATTTGTTTATTTTTCAGTTCTTTTACTTTACGGTCCAGGATTTGAACTGGTTGCTCTTCATATGTCAAAGTTTCATCAAGCTCAATCTCATCGGGTTGAATTACGTTCCTTGGATCCGGGAGGTACTTTTTCAAAACCAACACATGGAAGACATTGTGCATTTTAGATAACTTTGAAGGCAAGTCCAATTGGTAAGCAACATTTCCGATACGTTTAACGATTTTGAATGGTCCCATGTATCTTGGTTGAAGTTTCTTCCTTTTCCCAAATTGGAGGCCACCTTTAAATGAAGAAATCTTGAGAAATACCTCATCTCCAACTTCGAACTCCAGCTCTTTCCTTCGAGTATCGGCATAACTTTTCTGTCGACTTTGAGCAGCTTGAAGTCGTTGTTGTATTAACTTAACTTTCTTATAAGCCTCTTCTATCCAGGGTACTTTTTCTGGACCTAACATTTTCCGCTCACCCACTTCATCCCAATAGCCAGGCGTCCTGCATCTTCTCCCGTACAGTGCTTCAAACGGGGCCATCTGGATAGAGGATTGGTAGCTATTGTTGTAAGAAAACTCAATTAAGGTCACATGTTGATCCCAGTTGCTACCAAAATCCATCACACTCGCCCGCAGCATATCTTCTAAAATCTAGATCACTCGTTTGGATTGTCCGTCGGTCTGGGGATGGTAAGCCGTGCTAAAGTTCAACTTTGTTCCCAAGGCTTCGTGCATTTGTCTCCAAAATCGGAAAGTAAATCGAGGTTCTCGGTCCGAAACAATACTAATTGGAATTCCATGTAATCTCACCACTTCATCAATGAACATACGAGCTAGTTTTTCCAACGGTTAAGTCATGTTCATGGGCAGAAAATGGGCAGATTTGGTTAACCGATCCACAATTACCCAAATAGCATCATGCCCTCTTTGGGTTCTCGGTAAACCAGAAACGAAATCCATGGTAATGTGCTCCCATTTCCACTCTGGGATTTCCAAAGGTTGTAGTAGTCCTGACGGTCTCTGATGTTCGGCTTTCACCTGCTGACACGTAGGACAAGTCTGCACATACTCTACTATTTCCCTCTTCATATTATCCCAGCAATAAATTTTCTTCAGATCTTGGTACATCTTTGTACTCCCTAGGTGCACAATGTACCTGGAACGATGGGCCTCATCTATGATTACTCTCTTCAACTCTTCGTCTCTTGGGATGAAGATACGGTTTCGGAATCTCAACAGTCCCTCTGGTCCCACACTATACTCAGGTATGGTCCCCACTTTGGCTTTCTCTATCCGCTTCTGTAGTGTGAGATCCTTGCCTTGAGCTTCTTGAATTTGTTTCAACAATTCAGATCGTGCACTTACATTTCCACAAATCACTTTAAAGCCAGCTATTCTTGGATTGCTCTCACTCAATCGCTCCAACAAGTCCCATTCACGGATGGCCAGGCTAGCCATTTGAACCTTCCTACTTAAAGCATCTGCAACAACATTAGCTTTACCCGAATGGTAATTAATAGTACAGTCATAATCCTCCAATAACTCCACCCATCTACGTTGTCCCAAATTTAACTCTTTCTGACAAAACAAATATTTCAGGCTCTTATGATCTGTATGTACTTCAAAGGTGACTCCATACAAATAATGCCTCCATTTCTTGAGTGCGAAAACTACCGCTGCTAATTCTAGGTCATGTGTGGGATAATTCCTTTCATGAGGTTTTAACTTATGGGAAGCATAGGCCACTACTTGTTTCCCTTGCATTAACATGTAAGGTAATAGCATAGGTAACGCAGCGGAAAAATAAAAATTTATTACCTTAACCATGGATCTCTTTGACATATCTATATGATTAACAAGGGGGTTTGCATGAAAATTACCTTAAGCACAGAAGATTTCTATGCTTCTAGGCAAAGATCCTTCGAAGAAGATGTTAGATCTACCACGAAAAGCCCTCCAAACGTAGAGCCTCTAATGATATCCACACGAACAACTTCTTTGGGAACCTTATAGGCTTGCTTGCTTTGACTTTTGAGTGCTAGCTCCCTTGAATTATTAAGAACACAAGAAGAAGAAAAACCTAACCCTTAGGAGAGAGAGAGAGAGACGCCTAGAGAGAGAAAGAGGCGTGACTTTTTCTCTTCAATTTTTCTCTCACTAGTTTTCTTTTGTGCTACAATAATAATTCAAGAGTCAAAGCATGAACCTATTTATATAGGAAGTAATCTAGTCTTTTAGGAAATAAAGCTAATTAGAAACCAAGAAGGTTTAGGCAACTTACTTTAAGCTAATCCTTCTCCTTTAGGAAATCTATTCCATAAGGAAACCAATTAGTTACTTTATTTCTTTTAGGAAATTAATTTCCTGCAAGACTTAGAATATTTATAAATAAGTCCTTTAAGTTAATTTATCTCATAAATTAACCCCATAAGTATCTCATACTTATCTTAATTACATTTTAACCCAAAGATTTTGTTCTTTATGTGTGTGACCCATTAGGTTCCATTCACGTTGGCAATAAGTATAAATTATAACTCATTAATTGAGCTAGATAAATTAAACACTTTTAATTTATCATTAATTCACTAATTAATCAATTCATACTTATAGATCATGAGTGGCGTCTAGCAATGCATCATGACCACCCAAGTGAATAGGAAAGTCGTATGGTAGACCATACCCTTCAATGACAATGTTACCGTGTAATTAATATCCTTTCACCACACTATATCCCAATTAGTCTAAAAGTATAGTGCATACTTTTAAATGACTAATTTACATTTTCTTGTTCCAAAAATATAACTCTCCATGATGTATAACCTTGAAACTACTTCCAAGTTATGCTATCACTTCTGCAGAAGATTTATGAGTTAATATTTCCAACAAGTGGCCATTAAGGGATATACTCTCCTATTAAGGAGTGGTGAATCCTATATTGATTACTCACTATCTTTCCATGCTTCTAACTATACCCAATCTCTAACCTATGAGCTACCCTTTTACAGGCACCGAGGAATAGAGTCAAAGTATAGCAATCCACACTCAAGATACTATGGTAATCTCAAGTCAAAGGATCACTTACACCATTGCCATTAAGAGTTCAACCATTGGCACTATAGTTGAAAACTCTTAGCGGATCAATCCAATGAACTTGTTCTCAAACAAGCATCCACATACCAGCTTAAGTGTCACGCACACCATAGTCAATGGATCAACTACTACTTACCATAAGTTGAGGCAAAGTATGTGCCAGTCTATCCGTATTAATGATGTCCAATCTCATTAATACTATGACTAGGGATATTTAAGAATATAACTTTATGTATTAGAGTCTCATAATTGTAACCCTTACAATCTCTAATACACAGTCAATATTCTAAGGACTTTATCAATCAAACAAGTAAAATGGAAATACAAGTATAGATGATAAAGAAAAATACCACATGGATAAATATAACATATAAAACACCTTAAACCATCTTGGTTTTAGGGCATACACTAATGTAACACACATCCCAAGCCTTCCCGTGAAGCATCTGTGTACACACTGAAAGTTTCATTTCCATTAGGCAATGCTAGCACTGGGCCAGATGTCAATCGTTTCTTGAGTTCATTGAAGCTCTGTTCGCACCGTTCATCCCACTTAAACTTAACATTCTTTTGGGTCAAAGCAGTGAGTGGTGTGGCTATCTTTGAAAAATCCTTAATAAACCGCCGATAATAGCCAACTAACCCCAAGAAACTACGAACTTCGGTGGGATTCTCGGGTCGTTTCCAACTAACCACAGCTTCCACTTTGGAGGGATCTACCGCTATTCCTTCCCCCGAAATGACATGACCCAAGAATGACACTTGGTCCTTCCAAAATTCGCACTTACTAAACTTGGCATACAACTTGTTGTCTCTCAAGGTTCGTAACACCATCTTCAAATGTTGCTCATGCTCTCCATGGGACTTGGAAAATATCAAAATATCATCAATAAAAACCACTACAAACTGATCCAAGTATGGTCTGAAAACCCTATGCATTAAATCCATAAAAGCTGCCGGGGCATTAGTTAACCCAAAAGGCATCACCACAAATTCGTAATGACCATATCGAGTGTTAAAAGTAGTTTTTGATACATCTTCCTCCTTAATTTTCAATTGATAGTACCCTTGTCTGAGATCCACCTTGGAAAATACTACAGCCCCTTCCAGTTGATCAAACAATTCATCAATGTGAGGTAAAGGATACTTATTCTTTATGGTGACATTATTTAACCCTCGATAGTCAATGCAAAGCCTAAGAGTACCATCTTTCTTCCTTACAAATAACACTGGGGCTCCCCATGGTGATGCACTCGGCCTGACAAATCCTCTTTCTAACAAATCCTGGAGTTGGACCTTAAGTTCTCCGAGTTCTGCAGGGGACATGCGATATGGGGTTCTAGATATTGGCGATACTCCTGGTACCAATTCTATTTTGAATTCCACTTCTCTCTCCGGAGGTAGGGAGTTTAATTCTTCGGGAAAAACATCGGGAAATTCTTTTACCACAGGCACATCCTCAAGTCTCACTTTATCCTCAAGTGTATTAATTAAATAAGCAAGGTATCCTATTGCCCCTCGGAACATCAATTTCCTAGCTTGCATAGCCGAAAGAAGATTTGAGGAACCTAGGGTTTTCTTAACATCCAACCTTAAAATAGGTTCTCCCGGTATGCTAAACTCCACCACTTTCGTCCCACAATTTAGTTGAGCACTATACCGGGTCAAACAATCCATGCCTAGTATTACATCATAACCTCGAATGGGTAAAGCTATGAGATCTGTTAGAAATTTTCTTTCTCCTACCTGAAGTTCACAATCTTGGTAAACAAGATTAGTTGTCAGGCAATGGTCCCCAGTCAGAGTCCTCACTTCCAATTCATAGGATAACTCAACAGGTTGTATCTCTAAAGTAGTCATAAATTCAGGGTTCACAAAGGAATGGGTGGAACCAGGGTCTACTAGCAGTTTAGTCAGATGATGAAAAACAAGAATCATACCTTCAATAACTGCTGGCGACTCCTGGGCATCCCGCTTGTCGAGGGCATAAACACGAGCTGGCACTTTCCGTTTATTCCCACTCTCCTTGGCTTGATTGGTCTCCTTGGGCCCAGGTTGAGCGGTGCTCGGTCCACTGGCTGCTTGTCTTGGACATTGATTTATCTGGTGATCTCCACTGCTGCAAAGCAAACATTTACGGTTCTTTCTCCAGCAGTCATCTTCCACATGCCCGCCTTTACCGCAATACCCACAAGCAACAGGAGTAGCTGATGACTGTTTCTCCTTTTGAGTATCCTCCTTTTGTTCACTTCTTGGCAGAGCCCTTCTCACCAGAGCACCTCTTGTTCTTCCGAATGGGGCACCTTGCCCAATTCTCACTCCTCCAGTTCCCCTTCCCATCTTAGAGGATGGAGAATTTCCAGTTGAGGGTTGAGCATCGTTGGTATTTCCCCATTTTCTTGCCTTCACCGTGCGGACCAGGGACTTGGTTTCCTCCACCTGTTGCGCTTTTTCCACTGCAGCTTCATACGTTTCAATGGTGGCGGCTGCGAGGGCGTCTTGGATCTCCAACTTCAAACCTTGGATAAATCTCCTCTTTCTTCGCCATTCAGTGGCTACAAGTTCCGGGGCATAACGAGACAGTTTAGTAAACTGAGCCTCATACTCAGCTACATTCAGCAACCCCTGTCTTAATTTCAAAAATTCATCTTCCTGCTTTTCTTGTACTCGCACGGGTATATACTTCTCCTTGAACTCTCTAGTGAAGTTGACCCACGTCCTTGGAGTTTGATGTCTTTCCCATTTGGCGTTGATTAAATTCCACCAAGGGGTGGCAGCACCTTCCAATTGGAACATGACAAATGTCACTTGCCGTTCATCTGTATACTTCAAGGCAGTAAAAATTTTCTCAATGTCTTCTAACCATTTTTAGCGATTTCTGGTTTTGGACTACCGTTAAACTTAGGGGGGTTAAATTTCTGGAACCGTTCCAAGGCTACATCTTCCCCTACTGCTGGGTTTCTATGAGGACCACCAACTTCCATTGCTGGGTTCTGCCGAGTTCCCAGTTGAGTTAGAACATCGGTCATTCGATTCAAGACCACAATCATTGGATCAGCTCCTGAAGGTGGATTTATGCTAGAGGTAGCGTCTTCATCCCGGTCTTGACGACGGGGACGTCTTCTACCGCGACCACGTCCACTCATGACTTAATATGCTATAATAACATGAATGAATTTATTTTAATATCTACATAATAAATGTCAAGATATAATGTAAAATGTGCAAATTCAAGATTAACAAGGAAATCAAGTTTCATGCCAACAAGATCACACATATTTATACAAGTAGTTCAATTTACACATTTTCAAGAGTCACATACAAAACATGTCGTACATATAAAACATAACAGAACTAGCATAAGTTTTTTGGTACATAACTCCATCTAAAGATCTAGTCCAAGATCTAGTCCAACTGGACTGATCCGATCGAGCTCACATCCATCTCCTACTCACCCCCAGGAGCCTCCTCGGCCCCAAGAGGTGGAGGCGCTGCCTGTCCTGGCCCTAGGTGCAGAGCCATATCTCACACCTCATCTAACACATGACCTACTAACAGACCACTCTCATCTACAAGTCGTCCCGTGTGGTCCCGGACATGCTGTACCACACGTGTGAGACGGCCATGCACCTCCTGGTACTGCTCTCGATAACCATTAGTCCTCTGCTGTTCTTCCTGAACAGTAGTCTCTAAGTCACGAATCCTCTAAGCCTGAGCCCTAACTGTCTCTCCCAGCTCGTGAACACGGGCCTGGGAAGTATCACTATCGCGCTCCACCCGCCTACTATCCTCTATCAAAGAAAGCACGACATGATCGGGATAAGAGTATGTCCTCCAACAACCACAAGCAGGGCGGACTCGACGGGCGGGTGAAAATGTAAGGTAGGGGTGACCCGGTCCCTCACGGTAACGAACTATCGGTCGTCTATGATACTCATGCTGGGTCAGGGCCACATCAGCTGGCTGTAATGCCCGTGATCCCTCTCCTTGACCGTTTTCTGACATACCTACATGTTTAAATAATAAATTAATTAGGTCTATCCCAAAAATACTTAATAATAAATAATAATTAAATATTACACTCAAATATCAAGCTTAAAAGTAACCTAAACACATTCTCAAGCATATACACAATAGTGCCCAGGTGCGAAAATTCGGATCTTATCTCTCACACTCAGGTTGATCAGGCCCAAGTGTAACCGACTCAACCCAAATTTCCTACCTGACACCCAAACAAGACTAGCACTAGAGACAGGATTCAATCCTAAGCTCTGATACCAACTGTGACAGCCCCACCTTACCGAGAGGTGCACCAAAGGGCTTAGCGGACTGCCTGCCTAGCTCTCGCCAGGACTCGAATCACGCACTCACGCAAACATCCAAGCGTACTTAACTCAAAATAAAATAAAATAAAATGAAATGGAATAAAATAAAATACACTCATATTATTTACTTAAAGGTACAAGTAACATCAAAAGTTTACATGTCATAATATACATGATTTTCACAAAGATAGCCTAACACAGTTTGGCTATTACAATCACTGAAACATCTATAATATTCAAAACCAATCGATCCAGCTTTAATTTTTCAAGAAACCTGAGTAAAGGAAAACAAATAAAAGGAATGAGCTATAATAGCCCAGTGATTGCCCAAGTCATGCAACCATATCAAGAACTCATTATTTTATTGAATAAAATAATCGACAAATTAAATAAACAAGATATGAACAATTTAATTATCAAGTAGTCAAGAGTAGATACAAGGCTCAATTACGGGAGCAAGCTCAACCGCAGGAAAAGCAAGTACTGATCATGTAACCAATGACGGTAGGACCGAGATAATAGCTCTGGTCTTTATCAAAGGACATGCAAGTTTTATCACGCAAGCCCTAACCACCATTCACCTTATAACCTCCGTACAAGCTACCACATCCAGGGAGTAATCTCAACCTTGGAGGGCCAACACGCAAGAAAGTTCAATCTAGAGTTGGCCTCTTTGAGGATTCACAACTCTAAAGGGAAAGAACGTCACGCCCTAAAACACCTAACACCTTATAACCTCCCAAGCCTGTCCAAATTGACTATCCGTGAGGTAATGGTAAAGTTAGTCACGGAAGTCTCACGCACAAGTAGCACGTTGAATAGTGAAAGCATATAACACATTACGAAATAGATGCGATAAAGTACACATCTTTCCTCAAGTTGCACATTTTATCACATAATATTTGCAAGTGTAACATAATATTTACAAGTGAAACATAACATTTCATGCATCATGCACACATAGAGACACTCACCTGGAATGCCTAAGAAAATATCTCGTAAAATGGTCGCGATGCGTTTTCGGACCCTGAAATTTAAAAAATATAATATAATGAAAACCCAATTAAAACCCTCGTGAATTTAGTATGAAAATTCAAGAAAATATCCCACTTATTTCAAGGGTTTTGGTTTTAGGGTTTCTAGGGTTTAGGGTTTTCTTATTCTAAGAAAATTTATTCTATCATTAGATCATTTTCTAAAAATTCCTACACTTCAATTTCCTTCAATTGAACATATTCTAGGTTTAAGCTTGCATAAAAGACTAATTAAAACTTGAAATTAGTAGGAAAAGTTCATAGTAAATACCTTAGATATTCTTAGAACTTTGCTTAGAAAGGAAAGAAGCTCACTTTCTATTGTGGATTTGCCCAAAATTTAGAGAGAAAACTTCAAGAAGTTGAGAGCAAAATGGGGGAAGAAGAGAAAGAGAGATGGCCGGCCAAGAAGAAAAAGAAAGAGAAAGAAATAGGCTAGGAAAAATGGAAAAGAAATAAAGAAAAGGTGTGAAAAAGATTATCCAATAAAAACATAACAAGAATAAAGTGAAGATGTAGTCTTTTAATGAAATAGTGGTTACTTGGATCAATTTGATTGGTAGAACTTTATAATCTCATATCACCTAATACTAGCAATATTATGGCACAAATTATTAAAGCAAAAAGAGAGTAAAATAGAGAGAGAGAGATCCGGCCATAAGGAGAGGAAAAAGAAGAAAGAATTTCGGCCAAAAAGAAAAGAGAAGAAAGAAGAATTTTCGGCCAAGAGAAAAAAGAAAAAAGAGAGAAGAAATTTCAGCCAAGGAAAAGAAAATAAAGCAAGAAAATAAGTGAAATTTTGAGTAAAATTGAGATAAAATTCAAGTAGTCAAAAGACTTGAAAATATTAAAATGAGCTAATCCAAATTTAAACACTAATATAGATTAAATGGTCAAGTAAAATTATTCTAACTTTAGTACTTAGGTGTCCTTACTTAATAATGAAAATCTTAGCTAATTAACCTATTAACTCAAGAAATCTTCTAACTAATAAATCAAGGATTAACACTTAACCCTAAATAAGAAGAATGTCTCTTGTAAGTGCATTTCTAGGGTGTTACAAATAACACATAACACATCGACAAAATAAATAGTAGTAAATGGCATAATGAGGTAAATAAGGGGGGTGGATTCCCTTCTCTTGTGACTGGTGTATTTGACAAGATAAGGCTAACTTTATCCTAAGTTATTCTAAATGGATGCATGAGGTTGGCCTCACTAATGCATCTAGACTCGATTAAGGCCTCAGTTCCTGAACCTTTAGATTGAGGGGTCCAAAAAGTAACAAGTCCGTCAATTCCAAGGATCCAAGGTTGGTGGTTCGAGTGATCCCCTAGATACTGCTACATGCATGAATGCGATAGTTGCATGTCTAGGCAAATCATCTTGATCTTAAAAGGATGGGTGAGTGGCAACCACCAAAAAGGGTAAAAATATATCGAATGCACGTATACAATGCTCCTTATGAGAGGAGAGAATAATAATGCTAACATGTGAAAGGCTCTAAGGTGATTGACTCCCTCCCCAAAATGCAAGTGCAGTCGAATAAAGCAAAAGACAAGTAAACCATACATCACATAGATACACGAGAGATGAGGTGTGTGTGAGCTGCGAAGAAAAGACCTAAAACCTAAAAAGAAAAATGCAATTCTAACATCCAAACATGATAAAATAGAACAGTTAAAGAAGGAAAAAGTGATTAACCCAAGTGCTCAGACTCACTAGTGATCCCTAGTGGAGTCGCCAAAATCTGTCACGCCTCGAAAAATCACGCACAGGGGTCGATCAATGACTGTTGCGCTCTGAAAAGGTGGTTCGGTTTGATGACCCTTTTTTAAAAGAAAAACTATGCGTGTGTGAGAAAATCGAGTTTTTGGTGAAAATGTGCTATTTAGAAAAAATGGTATTTTTAAACAAAATAAGGCCGAAACTAAAAGTGTGACAATTTTAGCCAACTAATTTTTGAAAAAGGGTTTTATTTTAAAAAATGGAGTCGCCACTTGGTATTGCATTAGGGTGTACCAAGTCAACCAAAAAATTATTTAACAAAACAAAAATAAAATTTTTTAGAAAAATATTTAAAATCCTTTTTCGATTCCGATCTACAAAAAAAAAGAGAGAAGAAGGTCCATGACTCACATTTGAGGAAAGGGAAGGCAAAGGCCCACGCCTAAGGCACCCTTTCCACTTAGTCGAGGCTAGTTGCCAGATTTAATCAAACTTTCCTAAAATAACCTTAGATTCTATTGTATTTGGATGTGTCTATAAGAATGCAAATTCTAAATCTAATGTGTTGTCGAGATGGTCAAAATGTTCCGTCAAGGCTTGATCGAGATTATCGCATTAATTGCGAAACCCAAATCGAGACCTCTAAGGAATCATGAGTGTAGATGCAAAATGGAATGCAAAAAGAAAATAAAAATACTAATATAGATAATAAGTGGTCGAAGAAAGTGGGGATGCAACATAACGGGTACGGAGAACTAATAAATCATGACGTGACTTTTTCTGCTCATGGAGGGGGGAATGGTCTGTTAAGCCACCGCTTCCCACGTAAGTAGGCGTCTATTTCTAGTCGGATCACAAAAATGACCTAAAACTCTAAGTGAAATGCAGCCTAAGTGTCATACACGAAATATGTATCAAAATATGTAATAATAATAAAATACATACAAAAATCACGCAAAAAAAATCCTAAAAAAAAATAAAGTGTGTGAAATGAGATGAAATGCATACGAGGAGTGAAAACTATCACTAAAATGACCTAAGGGTCTAGTGTTTGACTAGCCCTTTCTAGAAATTCCCACTAGCATTGGACTAGCGGGAAAGCGATAAAGTCACAACTAGCATTGGACTAGTGTGGTGACATTACAAATTTAACATAAATAAAAGCATAATATACATAAATAAACATATAAGAGCATGTAATCACATAGGAGCACTTAACACGTAAACATGATATATAGATGCAAAATCCTAAGGAAAGCGGTAAAGCAAATAAGCACACAAGCACGCGAACAACACATAAGCCCTAGCTATTACACCAGGGAATTTAATTTACTATTTAAGGGGAAAAATTAAAAATGACCTATCTATTACACTTTCTATCTAAATACTCAAATATTTGTAAAAAAAAAAACGAAAGGAAAGTAATCTAATTATTACATTGGCTATCTAAATACAAAATGTTGCAAAAATAATAAAATCTATTCATCTATTACATTTTGGCCAAATAATGAAATTCAAAACTAAATAGCAGAATGTAAATAAACATTAAAAAGTTATATGGGTTTGTTGCAACGAACGATGGATTTGCCTGTTCTTGCAGTTATAAAGGAATTGCCTCCTCCATCATTGAACAACCCAAATCAATGCATCTAGACCCTATCTGAGTCAGGTAAATTCATGGTCTCATCTGCTTATCATCTCGTTAGAAGAGTCAGAAATTGTTCTTTGATGTTTAGGGAAGTTTTGCATTTTCTATTTCGTTTAAAATGAGTTTTTTTATGATGCGTTTACTTTCGAATAAGCTCCCACTTGATACTTCTTTGTTTGCATTTGGAGTTAATGGTTCTTTGAAATGTAATTGTTGCCATACTTCTCATGAAGAGTCTATTGATCATGTATTTTGCTCTGGTGAGTTAGCAAAGTGATACATTCCTGGTAGCCCAAACGTATCATTCAAGCCTCAACGGGGTTGATCATTCGTCTATGCTATTTTGAGGAGATCAAGAGCCTAGGGCATGAATAGCTTCCCCAAAGGACCATCTTGAAAAGAAATCCACACAAAAAAAACCCAATCTTCTTGACCCCTTCGTAACTTGTCGAAGACCCCAAGAACAACTTGAGTTGTGGTAACCACTCGATCTTCTTGACCCCTTCGTAACTTGTTGAAGACCCCCAGAACAACTCGAATTGGTTGCTTCGAGGATGCAACCAAGATTGTTGAAATCCTTCTTTTGCATCGCAAGTTAGATCCCTAACCAACTCATGGAATATACACCTAACCAACCTGTGGAATAGACCCCTAACCAACTTGTGGAATAGACCCCTAATTGACAAACGCAAAAGAATGAATCAAATCAAGTGGAAGAAACTCTCAGCGTAGGTTTTGTTCGCCATGGAATCACTCCAATAAGACCAGGAATTAGTTCCAATCCAAGAACTAAAGAAAACTCTCAAAGAGAGAAAACTCACAATTTTTATTGATTCGTCATAACGTGTTCTTAAAATAATACAACGAATGCCCTTTTATAGGCTCATGAAGAATATTCTAGAAAACTTACTAAAAACCTATCACTAGTTGTAACCTATCACAATTAAATAATTATCATAAAGATTACAACTTTGTAAACAAAGTAAAACATGACATGAAAACGCGTCCCAACTTTCTGATGAAGGCCATGGCATGGCCTTGGGTGCGGCCTTGGTTAGAACCCTTTTTTGTGCTATTTTCTTCACGCCTTACTTCATCCAACCATTTCACGATGCTCCAATCTTTTGCCTCTTGAGTGGATGTTAAGTTGGTCGTATTTGTCATGCCCTAGGCTCTTGAACTCCTCAAAATAGCATAGAGAACGATCAACCCCGTTCAGGCTTGAATGGTACATTTGGGCTACCAGGAACATATCACAAAGTCAATATGGTCATACTTTGCAGCAGAATGTGAAATTTGGGTCAATCATTCCTTAATTTGGCCTTTATTAGCCTCATGTTGGTTGGTTGGAGGCAAGAGGCAACATATTTCTATGGTATTGAAAGTGTTGCCTACTTTGATTTGTTGGAAATTGTGGAAATAGCGTAATTTGGCTCATTTTCAAGATAAGAAATTACAATTTGAAACTGTTGTGAATAATATTTTTTTTTATCTCGAGACCATTTTTCAATCTGGGTTCCCTGACATTCCATTTGATGGTTGATCATAGTGCATGTTTTTTCAATCTATTTTTGGTTTTGCGAAACCATTTGTTTTTCAAACTGTTAAATGGACGAGACCTGTAGGGTTAACATATAAACTTAATACTGATGATTATTCTAAAGGGCAATCCGGGTTGGAGTGGTGGTGGTGGTATTCTATGAGACTCTATGGGGCAATTGTTGTTTGCTTTTTCCTGCTCGTTTGGGCAAATTACAAGCTTACAAGCTGAGGCCAAACCTTTGTTGTTTAGGATACATCAGTGCGCAAAATTACAAGCTTACAAGCTGAGGCCAAAGCTTTGTTGTTCAGGATACATCAGTGCGCAGTTATGGGTTTTCATAGCATTCATGTGGAATGTGATTCACAGAATTTGATATATGTTTTGCAACAGAAATTGGATTATCCTTGGTTTATAGCACAGAAGATTCGTTTCATACGTAATATGTCTGGCTTAATTTTATCTTTTCGTCATCGTTACAGGGAGGCTAATAAGGTTGATGATTTTTTGGCTAATGTTGGATGTTCTGATCTTATGGAGACTATATACCATGATGTTAGAACCTTGCCTATGATGGCTAGAGGAGAATGTCGCACTGATAGAATAGGCTGTCCTTCAATTTGAAATTGTAAAAATTAGTTATTTTTCTTTATTTTTCATTATCTTGTGTTTTACACTTATATTCATTTTCAGAAGAGGTCAGGTCTATGCCCCCCTCTAGCTTTGTAAATATGATTTTTTTCTTAATAAAATTTAGGGTTGGCATCCCTTCTTCTTGTACGGGGTTTTGCCAATAAAAAAAAAGGAAAATTCATCAAAGAAAATGCACAATAAATCACATAGGAGCACATTAGAGCACATAAAAAGAAATTAACAAGAAATAGGGGTACCCTTTTTGAAGACCCAGTATTAATGCTTAAGAACATGAGCAAATGCTTTAAAGGCACCACTATTTAATGAAATGAATCACAAAGCATAAAATTCTAACAAATTAGGAGTAAAATGCAAATTCTATTAAAGTAAGGGCTTAAAAAACAAATTCAAACAAACCTAGGGGCTTAAGGGTAAAATTAAAAATTTTGACTAACCAGGGAGCAAAAATGAGAAATTTATACAAGTCTAAGGGCGAAGATGTAAATTAAATAAAATAGAGGCAAATTGCAATTATAGGACTTAATTGAAAGGAAAACAAATTTGGGGGGTCAATCAACAATTATGGGGGGACTCAATTGCATAAAAATGAAATCTTTAAAGGCATATTGATAATACTAAAGAAAAACAAACACTCAACCAAAATAAATTCTTTATGATAAAACTGGGTTAAAACTAAATTAAGACAAAAATATGGCAACAATAAATTGAGGCTAGATTAATGATCTAAATTATTTCTATCAACTACTAAGTTAGGTGAAAAACAATTAAACTTTAACTAAGACCCCAAAGAAAAATAAGAAAAACACCATACACCCCCCTTTTCGATAATGTTCTCTACCTAGATTCCCCTTTTTTCGTTTCTCTTTTTTGGTATTCTTCGTTATGTTCTCTGTCCCTATTTCTCTCCAATCCTTTATTCTCTCTTAGCTCTCCAATCTCTTCTTTCTTTTCCTCTCCTTTCCCATTTCTTTCTCTCTCATCTATCTCTGCTTTTCCCTTTCCCTGGTGCTCTCTTTTCCCTTTTTCTTCTTCTTTTCTCTTCCCCTCTGTCTCTTTTTCTTCTCTAGCTTCCATCTCTATCCCGTCTCCTCTCTCTCACCTTGTCTTCTCTCTCTCTCTCTCCTCTCTCTCTCTCTCTCTCTCTCTCATTCTCACAAAACCAATTCCCTGTTAGTGTATGCCCTAAAACCAAATTGGTTTTTGGAATTTTTATATTACACTTATTTCGTGTTTTACTTATATATGTGGCATTTTCTTTGTCATTTAATACTTGTTATTAATATTACTTGTTTATTTGATAAAGTCCATAGAATATTAACTGTGTATAAGAGATTGTAAGAGTTACAATGATGAGACTCTTATTACACATTAAGTTATATTCTTAAATATCCCTAGTTGTAGTATTAATGAGATTGGACATCATTAATATGGGAAGACTAGCACATACTTTGCCTCTACTTATGGTAAGTAGTAGTTGATCTCGTCAACTACGGTGTGTGTCACCTAAGATAGTATGTGGATGCTTGTTAGAGAATAAGTTCATTGGATTGATCCACCAAGAGTTACTATTCATAGTGCTAATGAATTATACTCTTAATGGCAATGGTGTAAGTGATCCTTAGACTTGAGATTACCATGGTATCTTGAGTGTGGATTGCTATGCTTTGACTCTATTGCTCGGTGCTCGTAAAAGAGTAGCCCATACGGTAGAGATTGGGTATAGTATGAAGCATGGAAGGATAGTGAGTAATCGATATAGGATTCACCACTCCTTATTATAGGAGAGTATATCCCGGATTGGCCACTTGTTGAAATATGACTTAAAGAATCTTTTGCGCAAAAGTGAAAGTATGACTTGAAAGAATTTCAAGGTTATACTTTTATGGAAAGTTATATTTCGGGAACAAGAAATCATTAATTAGTCATTTAAAGAGTGCGCACTACACTCTTAGACTAATTGGGATATAGTGTGGTGAAAGGATATTAATTACACGGTAACATTGTCATTGATAGGTGTAGTCTACCATATGACTTTCCTATTCACTTGGGTGGTCATGATGCATTGCTAGATGCCACTCATGATCTATAAGTGCAAATTAATTAATTAGTGAATTAATGATAAATTAAAGTGTTAATTTATCTAGCTCTTAATTAATTAATTAATGAGTTATAATTTGTACTTATTGCCAACGTGAACGGAACCTAATGGGTCACACACAATAAGAACATGGTCTTTGGGTGAAATTGTTATTAAGATAAGTATATGATACTTATGGAGTTAATTTATGTGATAAATTAACTTAAAGGACTTAATTATAAATATTCTAAGTCTTGATGGAAATTAGTTTCCTAAAAGGAATTAAGAAGCTATTTGGTTTCCTTTTGGAATTGGTTTCCTAGAGGAATAGGATTAGCTTAAGGTAAGCTTCCTAAACCTTCTTAGTTTCCAATTGCTCTTGTTTCGTTAAAGACTAGGATACTACATCTATAAATAAGTCCATGCCTTGACTATTGATTGATTGATGAAACATAACACAAAATCTAGAGTGAGAAAAATTGAGAGCATGAGAGGCGTTTCTCTTCCCAAGAAAAATGCCACCTCTCTTCTTCCTAATAGTTAGGGTTTCTTTCTTCTTCTTGTGTTCTTCATGAATCATTCAAGGGAGCTAGCACTCAAAAGGCAAGGCAAGCAAGCCCAAAGGTTCCTAAAGATCGTGTTCGTGTGGATACCATTGGAGGCTCGACACTTGGAGGGCTTTTCATGGTAGATCAACACCTTCATCGAATAGGATCTTTCCCTTTGAAACATAGAAACCTTCTATGCTTGAGGTATTTGTGCTAAACACCCTTCTAATCATATAGATTACATCAAAGAGATCCATGGCTAAGGTAACAAATTTTTAAATTTTTCACTGCGTTACTCCCCTTATTACCTTACATTCCCCTCCCCTAAAATCGATTTCTTCTCTTAGAACATGGGAGATGGAGGCATCGTGGTGGCAGCAATAATGCGAAGGGGCTACACACAGTGATTGGGAATGGATATTGATGGTGATTAGGTGGCTGTGCTGTGTGGGGGTTGTGCAGGCGGTGATGCCTTCTAACAGTGGGAGTGGGGATGATGTAGCTTGCCTGTGAGATGGTGCGGTGAAAAATGATGGTGGTAGAGGAGGTTTGATGGTAAGTCAATGGATGATTAGGCGGCGAATAGGCAAAGACAGTGGACTTATGGAGGTTTGGTTGTGGATTGATTTTCTGCTGGACCTTCGTGTAGTGTTTTTTTTTTTTTTTTTTGCTAATTATGTGTATGTATGTGGATGATCGTGTTTATGTGTTTGTGGCTATGTGAATTGATGGTCTTGTGGTGTGAGAGATGGGGCTTGTTGGGTGGCATTTGGTCGTTTGGGATTGTAAGTCGGCGGTGGTGGAATTTCAGACATTGAGATGGTGGCTTGGATTTGGGCGAATTTGAGGGGTTTTGGTTGACCGGTGAAGAGGAGGAGATAAACAGTGGTTGTGAAGATGGATTGGGGTATAGTTTCTAGTAGTTTATGATAGTGTTTGTGCATTGATTGTGGTGGAGTTAGGTGGTGGTGCGGTAGTAAAGAAAAACTGAGGGCAGTGGGAAATTAGGGGACGGCGATACCTTTCAGGAGGCTGAACCGTTTAGGGGTCCGATTTTTGTTGCTGTGGTTGTGAAGTGACTTTGTGATTTTTGGTTGTTTTTGTTGCTATTTGTCTTGCAGGTGATATGTAATGGTTCACTGGTGGTTCAAAAGGGGCTGGTCGAGTTGCAGTGGTAAGGGACTGGTGGTGGCGGTAGTGCTATGCTATTGATGGCGGTTCTGGGTTGTGAACTAGAGGTTGATGGTGGTTTGTTTGTTGAATTTGTTGTTTTGTGTTTTATTAGGGGGCCTGGTTGGGTGAAATTGGGGGTAATTGAAATGGCAGTGATGATGACTTGGGATTCTGGGTGGTTGAGTGGCGGTGGAGGAGGGTTGAACTGATTTGGGAATTGATGGCTAACTGGTGGAGATGGAGGTGAAGACGGTGGTGAGAAAAAGAAGGAAGAAGAAGGTTAAGCCCAAAAACAATTACACAAACCTAGAAACAAAATTGAAGAAAAAATCCAACAAAAAAACTCAATCAAAATTCCAAGCAATTAAAAACATAATCATATTTGCACAATGAATAAAAAGTGGATCAAAACAAAGAGAAAAAGAGTTAAGAAATTACCTTTTTGAAGCTAGAAGCTAATCTGATGATGATGATGAGTAGTAACCCAAGATTGAAAATGATGTCTATAATGTGTGTAGTGTATGTTTTGATCTTGTCAGGGTAAAAATTTGTATGTTTGTATGGTTTTTCTCTCTGTTTTTTTATTTTTTTTCTTAATCTCCCATAATGAGCTATTTATAGTGCAAGATAGTCTTGTCCACCAAGAAATGGATAAAATGACTAAAATGCTCCTAGTAATAAAATTTCAATTTTACCTTACAAATAATTTTTGGACACACAATATTTAAAATTAAAACTAAAAAATGTCATGATTTTTCTAAAACAACAAAAAAGTGAAAAAAAAATTCAAAGAATGTAAATAACAAATTTTATGAAATCACTAAAAAAATTTCGATTGAAAATACATTTGCGTGTAAATTGACTGTTTCGCCCTTGAACATTGTATTTTTAGAAAAAAAATAGAAATTGACCTTAAAAAATGGCCAAAAGTTTAAAATGGGTTTAAAAACCTAAAAAATGAATTTATAACCCAAAAATTGGCGAAAAGAGCATTCAAGAAGTGAAATAACTATTTTGCCCTTGTAATGACGAAGTACACAGAAAAAATAGCTATGGGCCTAAAAAATTACCAAAAAATAAAAATAAGCTTAAAACCTTAGAAAATAAATTTAGGACCTAAAAATTGGTGAAAAATGTGCTCAGGGTGTCAAATAACTATTTTGCCCCTAAACGCAGTATTTACAAAAAAATAGCAATTGTTTTCGAAAAAATCAAGAAAATTTACAAACTTGCTTAAAAGCCTAAAAATAAATTTGGGACTTGAAATGAGTAAAAATGGTGCTTGCGAGGCAAAATGACCATTTTGCCCCTGTGGCGGTAAAATATAGGAAAATTACCAGTTAAACTTGAAAAATCACAAAACTCCATAAACATGTATAAAAACACAAAAATGTACATTTCAAACTCCAATAGTAATGAAAAATATTTACGTGCTAAAAATTACTGTTTTACCCCTCAGAATAGTTGACTTCACCCTTTTTGCTCAAAAATCAAGATTTGACCTCAAAACTAAAAAAAATGCCTCCTAATGTCAGAAAATATAAACAGTGTGTCAAAATTTAGTATCTACACAATTCGTCAACCCTCTACTCAAAACTTCAGCAGCTAGTATAAAAAACATTGGCGACATTAGATCCCCTTCTTTATTCCCCTAGCAGGCTGGAAAAAACATTTAAATTTGCCATTAATCAAAACTGAAGACCAACTTTGAGAAAGGTTACCAAGGACGATTGAGATAAGCCTTTCTACAAAGCCAAATTTTCTCAAATGCCCCCTGACCCTCTTGTCCAGTGAAGCAATCATCTCTTGTGCAAGCATAACATTCTTCGAAACTTCTCTTCCTTTCACAAAGCAGATTGCTTAGGTGAAATAAGAGATGGTAGATTACCACTCATCCTACACGTCAAAATCTTCGTAAAGACTTTATTTGTAAAATTGCACAAGCTATGGGCCGAAAGTCTGCAAACATAGAAGGATTTTGCTTTTTTGGAATCAAGACAATAAGGGAGCTGGATATAGCTTTTGGGATAGGCACTCCTACCATAAACTCTCTTACTGCTTGAAGCAAATCATCAACAATAATATCCCAACAGTGGACAAAGAATACCCCAGAAAATCCATCTGGATCAGGTGCACTATCTCTATCCTTAGAGAAAACCACACACTTCAGCTCCTCCAAGGTCACCTCTCTCATCAACTCCAGGTTTTGTTGCACTGATATTTGTTGTGGAATTACTTGCACCAATTCCTCAGCCCCACTAGTTTCTTCTACAGAAAATAGATTTTTAAAGAACAACTCAACCTCAGTGGCTATCTGATCTTCATTTTCAATCCATTGCCCTGCTGAATTTTTAATTCTTGCAATAGATAACCTACTTCTCTTCTCTTCTTTTGCACTGATGCATGAAAGAATTTTGTGTTGCCATCCCCTTCCTTTAACCATTTTATCCTTGCCTTTTGTTGCCAATACTCCTCTTCCCTTTTTAGGCTTAACGGAATTGAGCTTGAGCTTGATGGAGTTCAACTCTAGCTTTTTTCCGTGCATGACTCCTCATATATCTCCTCCCTTTGTTGTGCAATTTCTTCTTATTGTCTGACTACTTGAAATCTATCTCCAAATTTTTGCCTATTCGAATCCCTCAAGTAGGCCTTTAATCTTTCAAGCTTGTAGGCAAACGCATACATCCCATAGCCATTGATTGGCAAACTCCGATTCTCCTTTACAACCTCATGAAAACTCCAATTTCAACATACTTGTTCATGACCAATGTTAAATATATACTTATTCTTGACCTTTATTAAATTAAGATATTTGTGGTTTTTGCAAAACAATGTTCTCATTTTTTAAATTGTATTTTCTAACAAATTCAATTTACATAGATTTTGAAATTATACAAATATGTCTTGCTTATTATCTTTTACTGTATGCTAATGCATATTTATGATTCTTCATTATTTTCAGGACATAGATACGAAAGATTTTGCATTACCAGAAGAATTTTGTTGTTGGTGTTAGATACTGTTCTATCTTGTTGTGACAGACAGCATTAGGAGATATTTTTTAGAAGTTCATTATCTTATGCTTTTAATAATGTAGATCTTATGAAGATACAGTTTCGTTACATCATAGTTTTCATTATTGAGATGCTATCAATATTTATTTACAATGATATCACTCAACTACAGAGATAGTTGGATGAATTGTGGCAATAATTGATTTTGTAATCATGGAGGTTTTGAAATATTTCTGTTGGAATGACATACAATTTGATATGTTAATTATTATCATACCGAACATTTGTCTATAATATAATTATCAATAGCTGAGATAACAATTATTTTGTTTGTATAATTAAGAACCTTAAATATACAAGAAATTTTGGTCTGGATTGCAAGATATTTATTTGAATTTATACACTAATATAAAGTTATTCTTATATAATATTATTATATTGTCAAAGTTATTTGTCACAATACTTGCACAGGGATAATATCGTAGTAATAATTTTTTACTTCTAATCTGAAAATGTTAATTGCAATGGATCCATAACCATGATTATAATTATATTTGGCAACTTGCCTCAAATGCGAAAAATTCATGGTAAAAAGTCTAAGTGTATGTAACACATTTTTTTTGTGACATCGCCAAAATTCTGACAAATCTGTGGCAAAAAGTTTTTGTCACCATCAAAGGCCTATGGCATTACTATTTTTAATGCCTGTATTACCCATGCCCCTGAAACGGTGATTATTCTGTGTCAAATACATATTGTTATGGTTTTTGAGCCCTTTTGTCGTTGTTCTGGATATGTTACAAAAATTCATTTTTTTAGTAGTCACAATTTAAACAATGGATTGAGAGTTACATTGAGATGCAAATATATTTGATTCCTTGTGGGATTCAACACCTAATACTCCAAGTACTACAATAGACTTGTGCACTTGTGGTGTAGTTGGGAGATTAGGTTTTTATTACTTGATTTGTGTGTATTTGTTCGTATTTGTTATACCAAATCTATACTACAATCAAGTTTTTGGCACCATAACCGAGGAATCAAGGCAATATTAGGGCCAAGGCTAACTTTATTAACCTAAAATTTGTATTTATTTATTTGCAAATAACTATTCTCTTTTGTTTTGTAGATGTATGCATAGGAGCTTAAGGGTAATGCTTCCATTTGATCCAAAAATAGAAAGAGCTGCTAGGAAGATGAGGAGACGAAGGCAAGAAGAACAAGCTAAGGTGAAGGAGATTGGTGAAACCTCATTACAAGAAAAATAATTATCAATGAGAACAAGAAGTTGTCACCGAAAAGTGAAAGTCATCACTAGTAACCTTTATCGACAAGAAATATGTCTTCGCTAAGATGTCACTAAATGTGAATAGTGTCAAGAATAAAGTCATCACTGAATATATGGCCTTTTGTGACAATAGTCGTTGTCACTAATGATAAGGAAATTTGTGACAACTTTGTATGCTGTCAGAGAAATTGCATCAGTAGTTTGTCACTATTATCCAGCTATTAGTGACGACATAGGTCGTCACTGATAAGATGGCTCTATTCTCTATTGCAAGTGCTATTGGCAACCCTTTGAAGATTGATGCAACCACAGCAAGCTTGTCTAGGCCTCATGTAGCTCGTGTTTGCGTCGATTTGGATCTCACCAAAGACCATCCAAATCATCTATAAATAGGAGTAGGTCAAGATGAATTTTGGCAGAAGATTACAGATGATGATATGCCTTCCTATTGTTCAGTTTGTAGTAGGCAAGGGCATGCAAACAAGGAGTGTCAATGGGATAAGTAGAATCAAATAGGAAAGCA
Organism: Mitragyna speciosa; assembly: GCA_024721245.1. Lineage (NCBI taxonomy): Eukaryota > Viridiplantae > Streptophyta > Magnoliopsida > Gentianales > Rubiaceae > Mitragyna > Mitragyna speciosa. The sequence continues at coordinate 15,481,558 of CM045557.1, read as the reverse complement.
GCAGCAGATGAAGACTGCTGCAGCAACTTATGTACCATTTAATCACAAGCAAAAAGTGCATCAGTCTAATCAGAAGGAGGCTAAAAACCTTCAGGCAAAGGGAATGGAAATGGTGCACAAAGTTCAACAAATGATGGAGTCAGAATCACTGGTTTTAGTGAATGATCAAGCAGTAGAAAATCTGGACAATAAACAGTTCAGGAAGGCAACAATATTTCATCTCAACAACAAGTTTAGTCATTGAAGAAATGGCACTTGTGCCTACCCAAACCACCAAGCAACAGCTAGGAAAAATTGTGGATGACTTTGTATGGATGACTTAAAGCTTTGATTCATGGAGCCAGGCCATGATCAGTCATCTTCTACTTCATACTCAGATTCAGAGTAGCAGAATGTATCAAACTCTTGAGGATTATCCATTCAAGTGTTGAAGAAATTTAGTGAGTATATTGGAAAGAAGCTGCCCAAAAGCTTTGATTATGAAGGTATTATGAAGGTGGAATCAAAGAAGTCAAGAAAAAAGAAGAGTTATATACAGCTTCCTCGCCAAATTCTAACAAGGCAAGCCTCTAAAGCTTTCAGTGATTTCTCTTCTTCAATTCCTAATAAATAACATTCTAGTATGGAATATAAAGGGGGCGACGAGAAGGGCTTCTATCCAATGTTTAAAGTTTTTTATTAGGATTCACGGTATCACATTGTTAGTATTATTGGAGCCTTTGGTGGCAGTGGAGAAAATTGAGAAGTTGTAGTTAAGGCTTGATTTTTATTTTTGTTTGTTTAATGTTGCAAATAAAATCTAGATTTTCTAGAGGGTAGGTTTTCATGTTAATTTTATCAAATAAAGAGCAAATGTTGCATATAATGGTGGCTCATGATGATTGGAGTCACGTGGCTCTTGCTAGCTTTGTTTATGCTAAATGTACTAGTGTGGAAAGGAGACAATTATGGAAAAACCTTGCTGAAGTGGTGACTAATGTTGACAAACCATGGCTGGTAGGAGGCGATTTCAATGTATCCATTTGGTAGAGGAGTACATGGGATTATCCGGGCAAGACTTAGGAGCTATTACGAATATTAATGATGCTATTTCAACTTGTGGATTATTGGAATTGCTTTTTTCAGGAGGCCTTTACACTTGGTCTGGGGTTAGATCACGAACAAGAATCTAGAATAGGTTGGATAGATTTCTTCAGAATCAACAATGGTTAAATGGCTTTCCTAATTCATCTGTCTATCATTTGAGTAGAGAAACCCCAGATCATAAGCCTCTACTGCTCAAGCCTTGATAAGAGGTATTTCTATGCCTAAAGCTTTCAAATTTCAAAAACTGTGGTTAAAGCACAACTTGCTCTTTGATGTTGTGAGGAATAATTGGAAATTACCAGTTAATGGGTATGGTATGTATGCATTTTCTTTTAAGCTAAAGCGATTGAAGGTATGTTTGAAGGATTGGAACAGGCATTATTTCAGTGATATATTCCAGAATGTGAAGGAGATGGAAGAGTTAGTGCAACAAAAGGAGCTCCAATATGAATCCATGCAAACAGAGAAGGTGAGGATTGAGTTGCATTTGGCTCAAGCCTAGACGTTAAAATGCTTAAAGCATGAGGAGGAATATTGGTAGCAGAAGGGAAAAAATTAAATGGTTGAAGGAGGGTGAAGGCAACACTAAATTCTTTCATGCTTCAGTTTAAGATAGAAGGAACAAGTTGACAATCTCAAGAATTAAAAATTCGGAGGGTCATTGGATTGAGGATGAAGATGGGATTGGCAAGGAGGCAAAAAAATTTTTTAAGCAACTATTATCAGATGAGGTGGTATATGTGAGAGATAGATTGGTAAAGGTAATTCCTACACCTGTGACAAATTGGCAGAATGAGCATTTGTTGCATGAAGTTTCTCAGGATGAGCTTTATGATGTTGTTACTAGAATGGATAAAGGGAGTGCTCCTGGCCCTGTTGGTTTTACTGGTGAGTTTTTCGTACATTGTTGAGAAACAATTTCTGATGATCTTCTTTGTGCAGTGAAAGATTTTAAGGCAGGTGTACCCTTGCGTAAGAGTATAGCTAGTTTGCTTATTGTTTTGGTCCCAAAGAAGAGCAGCCCTCTATCATTTGCAGATTCAGGTAATAAGCTTGAGTACCTTCACCAACAAGGTATTCACTAAGATATTGGCTACCAGGATGAGGGGTTTACTCCCTTCCCTTATTTCACCAGAGTAGTCTGCTTTTGTGCAGGGAAGAGAGATTTCAGAAAATGTATTGTTGGCACAAGAGATGGTGGCATCGATTGATAAAAAGACTAGGGGTCGTAATTGTTTATTTAAATTGGATATGATGAAAGCTTTTGATAAGGTTTCATGGACTTTTTTGCAGATAGTTGTGACAGCCCCACCTTACCCAAAGGCGCACCAAAGGGCTTAGCGGACTGCCTGCTTAGCTCTCGCCAGGGCTCACTCAAGCACGCACTCGGAACATTCACGTACAGTTAACCCAAAATAGAATACATTCACATAGTTCAACTTAAGATACAAAAGTCACTAAAAGTTTACAAGCCATGTACTAAAAGTATACATGCCCAAAATATACATATCATTTACAATGGTAACCTGTGACAGCCCCACCTTACCCAGAGGCGCACCAAAGGGCTTAGCGGACTGCCTGCCTAGCTCTCGCCAGGACTCAAACACGCACTCGCTCAAACATCCAAGCGTACTTAACTCGAAATAAAAATGCAATCATAACTAAATACATTCAAAATATTTACTTAAAAGTGTAAATATTACAAGAGTTTTACATCCCAAAAATATAATAATATTTACAATAAAAGCCTACACATTTAGCCTATCAAAACACAATAAACAAAATATTTACTAGGTCCAAATAAGCTTTTCCAGCTTTAGTAGTTTTGGAAACTTGGTTAAAGAAAACAAATAAATGGGATGAGCTAAAATAGCCCAATGAGTGCTCAAGTTATGCAACCATACCAGTAAAATATAATTTTTGTTGGATAAAATATTTAACGAGTAAATAAACAATTTGTGAACAATTTAATTAACAAGTAGTCACTGGCGGATACGGGGCTCAACTACGGGAGCAAGCTCAACCGCAGAAGTAGCAAGCACTGAACATGTAACTAAGACATTCAGACCGAGATAATAACTCAGGTCCTCGTCAAGGAACATACCAGTATAAACAAGCAAGTGCCCTAACCACCAATCACCTTGTAACCTCCAAACAAGCTACCACCTCCAGGGAGTAATCTCAACCTTGGAAGGGCTAACAAGCAAGAAAGTTCAATCCGGAGTTGGCCTCTTAGAGGAATTCAACTCATTTAAGGAAAGAATATCACGCCCTAAAACACCCAGCACCTTATATCCTCCCAAGTCACGTCAGGGTTGATTAACCGTGAAGTAACGGTGAAGTTAGTCACGGTAGTCTCACGCACAATTAACACATTTAATAGTGAAAGCATGTAACACATTGTGAAATAGATGCGATAAAATACACATCTTTTCACAAGTAACACATTTTATCAAGTAATAATATCAAGTAGAACATGGCATTTCATGCATCATGCACACATAAGAACACTCACCTGAAATGCCTATGAAAAGATTTCGCGGTAAGGTTGCGTCTCACTTCCGGATCCTGAAATTCACGAGAAATAATCGTATAAAAATCTTGACTAAAATCTAAGAAATTTCATAAGGAAATTCAAGAAATACCCTAAGTCTTTCTAGGGTTTAATTTCTAGGGTTTTGGAGCTTAGGGTTTTACCCTAGGGTTTAGGGTTTTCAAAATTAGGGTTTTCTAACATTCTAGGGTTTTGCTCGGAAAGGTTTAATTCACTAATAGCTAATCTACGAAAATTTCTGCACGCTTAAATCACTAAATTACGGCTTATAAAGCCTTAAATCATAGCCTAATTACTTTTATTTCCTAGGTTTTACCGAAATTTCGGCAGCACTTCCCCTATAATCGGACTAACCCAAAAATTTTTAAACCTGCAAGAAAACGTCCAACAACCCAATTTCAAGTAGTTCTACTAATCTCACATCAAACTCAATTCAATTCCATTCAACTTCATCACAAAAATACATAAACCACTCCAAGTTCTTCAAGTAAATCAAACCTAGATCATGACTTTGCAAGTTTAATATACTATCTACAAGGCATACAAGTTCACAAGCTTCACATTCATGGAATAAAACTTCACTTTTCATGGCCAAAATCAATCTTACTTAACCAAGAAAAACATAACTTAAGAGCTAAAAACTATAATCTTACACTTGAAATTAGAAGAGAAATTCATGGGAAATACCTCTAGGTAGACAAGATAGTTGCTTAGGAGGAAGTTCCACTCAATTTTTATGGTTGAAAAATGAGTAAATGGAAGTAAAAGATCCAAGAAAATTGAAAGAAAATGGAGAGAAAAGAAGAAGAAAGCAGCCGGCCAGCAAGAAGAAAAAGAAGAGAGAAATTGGGTAAGTAAAGAAGAAAAGAAATGGAAAAGAATTGGAAAAAAAATGGACCAATTAAAACAAGACAAAGATAAAGTAATTTTTGATTTTCTCTCCAACACTTGGCAATGGTTAATTAGAAAGAATTTTTGTTATTTATCTTCCAATAAGTCTTGCAAGATTTCCTAAGTACAACTCTTAAGGAACTAAGTACAACATGATCATTCTTTTTTTTTTTTCTACAAATTCGGCCACTCCTTTTTTTTTTTTTCCTAATGAACATGATACAAATGAATGGTTTTGCATGAATTTCTAGGGTGTTACATAACCAAACAGCTCGGTTGTCCAAAATACAAAAGCAAAAGTCTACTATAATTAAACTCGCCATGCCCAGCATTAAGAGTGAGAAATACTTGGGTAAAGGATAACAAATAAAGGAATGAGCTATAATAGCCCAGTGAGTGCCCAGGACATGCAGGCATGCCAAGAATCTATTATTTCAGGAAAATAAAATAATTTAACAAGATATTTAATCAGCACATGAACAAATAAATAAACAAGTAGTCAATGGCGGATATAGGGCTCAACTACGGGAGCAAGCTCGACCGTAGGAGAAACAAGTACCGATTATGTACCCAGGGCGTTGGGACCGAGATAATAGCTCAGGTCCTTGCCAAGGGTTATATCAGTAATATCAAGCAAGAACCCTAACCACCATACACCTTATAACCTCCGTACAGGCTACCACATCCAGGGAGAAATCTCGACCTTGGAGGGCCAACACGCAAGAAAGTTCAATCCGGAGTTGGCCTCTTAGAGGATTCACAACTCACAAGGGAATGAACATCACACCCTAAAACACCCAACATCTTATATCTTCCCACGCACGTTCAAGTTGACTATCCGTGAAGTAACGGTGAAGTTAGTCACGGTATCTCAAACACAAATAACATATTTAATCATGAAAACAAATAGCACATGGTGGAATAGATGCGATAAAGTATACATCTTTCCTCAAGTAGCACATTTTATCACATAGTATTTGCAATCATAGCACAATATTTACAAATGGAACTATCATGTTACATGCATCATACACACATAAAAACACTCACCTGGAATGCCTACGAGAATATTTCGTAAAAAGGTCGGGTCTCGCTTTTTTTTTTTTTTTGGCAAAACCCCGTACACAGGGAGGGACGCCACCCCAAACTTTTATTAAATTAAAACCAAATTAACATGAGGGGGACATAGACCTTACCTCTCTAATACATCAAGAAAATCCAATAAATCAAGGAATACTATTCCTTTTACAGTTATTAAAATATTATTCTACAAACTGAAGGAATTTGAAATAAATCTAATCCAAATGCACCACGGACTTGTGTTGGCAAATGAGAAATCTGAGTGTAAATCCTGTGACTTTGATGAGAAACTCCAATATTAGACAAGGCATCAGCAACCTGATTAGCTTCTCGAAAACAATGACTCAAATGCATGAAGTCGGGTCTCGCTTTCGGGTCCTGAAATTTAAAAGAAATAATCTAATGAAAACTCGATTTAAACCCTAATTAATTTAGTAAGAAAATTCAAGAAATACCCCATCTATTTCTAGGGTTTTAGTTTTAGGGTTTAGGGTTTAGGGTTTCCATCTTAGGGTTTTCATTTTAGGGTTTTCATTTTCTAAGAAAGTTTTGTTCAACATTTGGTCATTTGGTAAAATTCCAGCACACTAATTTCACTACATTTGACATGCTCTTGGGTAGAAATTCTATCTATTTGCCTTCTTTTTATTTCTAACAAAATTTTGACATTATTTCGCCTTAAATTTCGGCCTTCCCAAATTTATTTTCCTTCAAGATTTCAACCATCAAATCCATAGTTCCTTCAAAATTTCAACCATCAAATCCATAGTTCAACAAGTTCTAAGTTCAATCCAAACTCAATTCAAAACAAAATCTCACTCAAAGCTCAAGTTTCTACTTCCAAGCTACATGTAACCCTTAAAAATTTCAAGGTTTAATACTATCTACTACTCAATCTAACCAAGAAAACACTAGTTCTAACAAGTAATACTTCATTTCAAGCATAAATCTTCAAATTAAAATCATAAGAACTCAATATTTAAACTAGTACAAAAGACCAATTAAACTTGAAATTAATGGTTAAAGCTTATAGTACATACCTTAAACAAGCCTAGAACTTTGCTTAGAAGGAAGGGAATCTCACTTTCTATGGTGAAATTGCTTGGAATTTGGAGAGAAAGCTTCAAGAAGTTGAGAGCAAAATGAGAGAAAAGAGAGAGAGCTATGGCCGGCCAAGAGAAAATGAGAAGAGAAAGAAATAAGCTAGGAAAATAGAAAAGAAATAATGAAAAAGATGGGAGAAAGAATAACCAATAAAAATGTTACAAGAATCAAGTTAGGGTTTAGGCTTTTTAGGCATTAGTTGTAAACTTGGTTTAATTTAATTGGTGACACAAAAATATCTCTTTTCACCTAGTAGTTAGTAATATTATGACATAAATATTAAAGCAAAAAGAGAAGAAAATAAAGAGAGGGAAATCCGGCCATGAGGGAGAGAAAAGAAGAGAGAAATTCGGCCAAGGAAGAAAAGAAAAGAAAGAAGAATTTTCGGCCAAGGGAGAAGAAAAAGAGAGAAGAAAAATTCAGCCAAGAAAAGAAAATAAAGCAAGTGAATGAGTGAAATTTTTGAGAAAAATTGAGCTAAAGTTTAGGTAGTCAAAAACTAGAAAATAGTAAAATAAGCTAGTTGAAGTGAAACACTATTATAAACTAATAATCTAATAAAGTTAATCCATGTTTAATACTTAGGTGTCCTACTCAATAAGGAAAGAATCTTAGTTAATTAGCCTAATTAACTTAGGAGATCCTCCAACTAATAAATCAAGGGTTAATACTAGATTTCAAATGAAAGAATTTTCTTTTAAGTACATTTTAGGGTTTTCTCTTTTTTTTTCTACTAGTATCATTATTATTTTATGCTACTAGTGGACATACATGAGTAAAATAGTTTCGTATGAATTTCTAGGGTGTCACAATAGTGCTAAGGAGCTTTGGTGTTGCAAAAAAGCTTATCAAACTGGTTTTAGGTAACTTTTCCCAAAGCTGGTTCTCTTTTTTGATTAATGGTAAATCTTGTGGTTTCTTTTAGGCATCCAGGGAATAAAGCAAGGTGATCCCATGTCTCCCAATTTATTCATTCTTGTGGCTAAATTTTTTAGTAGGGGAATTAAGCAGTGGTGGAAGATGGCAGGATTGAACCCTTTGCATTACCATGAGGATGCCCAGTGATCTCTCATCTAGCATTTGCTAATTACATTGTGATATTTTCTAAGGGGAATAAAAGATCAATAAATAATTTGGTTAAATTTCTAGATTATTATCAGGAAGGCTCAGGGTAGAAGATAAACAAAACAAAGAGCTTCTTCATAGCTTCTAAAAGCTGTGCTAGTGGACAAAAAAGGTTGATAGAAAGGTTGATTGGTGTGCGCCATGGATCATTTCCTTTCAAGTACTTGGGTTGTAATCTCTTTAAAGGTAGGAGAAAAGCAATTTATTTCCAATTTATTATTGATAAGTTTGTTGCAAAAATTGTAGGTTGGAAGAAAAAATTGCTTTCTTAAGAGGAAAGATTGATATTGATTAATCATGTTCTATCAGCAATTCCTCTACATGCGTTTGCAATTATGATGCCTCCAAAGCAGGTTTTTAAAAAATTCCAAAGGCTCCTGGCAGATTTTTTTTTTTTTTGGGGCAATTCGGAGATGGTAATGAAGAGCCATTGGGTATCATGAAAGGATTTGTGCTACCCAAAAGTTGAAGGAGGCCTTGGAGTCAAAAGGTTAGAAAATATGGTGGCAGCCTTTAGTCGCAAATTATGCTAGAAATTTCAAAAAAATAGTACCCTGTGGGCTATGTTTATGACTGCAAAGTGTGGTAGTTTGGATACCTCTCATAATTATCAAGTGGTAATGAATATTTGGCAAAGGATGATTGGAGTGAAGCATCTATTTTGGGATGGCCTCGTTGTCATTGATGGTGAAGTAGTTTGGATGCATACTTCAATAGGTAATTTCACCATTTCTTCTACATGGAACAAGATTAGAGACAATCAGGCAATTATTGGCTCTAAAAAGCTGATTTGGGTGTCTCGCTTGCCATGTAAGATTTCTGTCTTTATGTGGAAGTTGTTGAATGAATTTTTGCCTTTTCCTGATATACTTCACACAGTTGGATTTTAGTTTCCTTCGAAATGTTATCTTTGTGGTACTCATGTGGAAACTTTGGACCATTTATTTGCTAGTTGTAATGTTGCTATTTTCATTTGGGATTTTTTTGAAACCTTGTTAGACTTGAAAACCAATATGTCTAGGCAAGGTTTAAGAGCTATATTGTAGCATTGGTGGCTGAATTTGTCAACAACAAAAGGAGAATTAATTTTATCATGCCTTCTATAATTTGTTGGGAGTTGTGGAAGGCAAGGAATTTGGCTTATTATGAAGGTGTTACGGTCTCATCTTGGAGTATTTGTAGCAAAATCCAGCAACGTCCGATGGCAAGTACTCAAGCATGGCTATTACAACAATGTTCCTTGGATGATACAAGATTGATTAGAGTGGGGCTGCTTAATTGTTTACTGCTGAAGAGGAAAAAAAGTTCTATGCTAGTGTTGTGGAAATTTACTCGTGAAAATTATGTGAAGCTCAATGTAGATGGCTCATCTATTGGGAATCCAAGTCATGCAGGGGGAGGTGGAGTTATTTGGAATGACAAGGGGGAGCTAATCATGGGGTATTCTACATACTTTGGTATAACAACGAATATGGAAGCTGAATGTATGGCTTTGATTGAAGGCATAAAAATTTGCGTGCATCACCCGTTCAAGCAAGTTTAGATTGAGATGGACTCACATATATTAGCCAGGATGATGAATGATGAAGTGGCTATTCATTGGAAACTAAGATCAATTGTCTTCAAGATTAAGATGATTTCTTTAGCTAGTAATTTTATTTTTTCTCATGTATTTAGGAAAGCTAATGCTGTAGCAGATTCTTTGGCTGTGTTAGCAGCTGGTGGTACTAATCACCATTATGTTTTGTCTAGCCTCCATAAGCATGTTTTAGGATTAGTTTTGCTAGATCAAAGGTAGTTTCCTTATATTAGAGTTATGTAATTTTTATTTTTTGAATATTGTATTTTTATTTGAGGTAAGGTTCTTGCCACCCTCAAGCTTTTCATATTAGTAAAATTAAAGGAGTGGCACCCTCCCCCGTGTACGGGGTTAGCCAATTAAAAAATAAAAAATAAAAAATAAAAACACCATCTCTTCAATTGCCAAACATAATATTCAAAAACATACAAAAGTCATTTAATACAGTATTTCTACAATGTGTTCCTTTGATGCACAAAACAAAAAAGAAACTAAAAAAGTAATCACTATAAAGCAATACTCTGCGTAAATGCTCTGTAGCATTACAAAATAGCATTAAGTCAATCTAAACATTTCAATAACTAAATTTTGACAACAACAACCAAAGTAAGAAAGGTACACAGCAAATTTAAGCATCCCTTTTTGCGAAATAGCACACTGAGCAATCTTCTTTTTTATTGAAACTATCACCTCTACCAACCTTGTCGCCAACCTACTTTCCTTTGAATAGGCATTGATGTCACTAGCCAGAGCTAAGGAGCATTTATGTCACTACTTGACAGCAAATTTAAAAATAAAGATTAAATAAATTCAACAAATAATGAATAAAAAAAAGTATAAAAATAGCATAAGTTTTAAATATCTTAGAAGTTCATTTCTCAAATTGTGTTCTATGTCATGTTAGCTCCTAACGTTTCAATTTGTAGCCATATGGTCATCACTCCATTACTATCCCAAAACACACAATATCATATGCAAATACAAGCAGAGGTTTCAAATGTAAGCTAAACAATGCACTGTCTGGAATTCTTTTAAATGCTTAAAAAATGTTGATGTGTCGTAAAAATGATCTTATACCTATCCCAGGTTTTGATTGAAAGGAAATTGACATGGTATAGATTAGTTAAGGCAAATATGAACAAATACACACAAATCAAGTAATAAAAAACCTAATCTCAGCAGTAAAAAATCTCTTCTCTCTTCTCTCTTCTCGCTTTAACTGATCCTTTTTTGAAATTCAAACCTGTCTAGTGGCGGCCATGGCTGTTTCTTGGCCAACCGCCCCAAACCAACCCTCCTCTCAACTAGGCCATGATTCTCCTATGCAAAAGAAATCTTTTTCTCAACTTTTTAATGCATCTAACCCTTCCTCGATAGATATTAAGAGCCCCTCTTCCTACAAAGGGAAGGCGGCTGTATTTTTTCGAAAGAAGAGATTGCACAGGTTGCTGAACCTTTCAAGTTGTCCATTGTTGGGAAGTTTTCTCATGGAAGACCAAAGTTGGAAGAGATGAAAAAATTCTGCTCGGCCTTGGACTTGAAAACCAGTGTTTCAGTTGGTCACTTGGATTCTCGCCATGTTCTAATCAGATGCACATCTGAATCTGATTTTCTTCAACTTTGGACAAGGGGTATCTGGTATGTAGGCAAGTTCTCAATGAGAACTTTTCGCTGGTCATCCACCTTTCACGTAGAAAAGGAGTCTTCATTAGTGCCTGTTTGGTTCTCTCTTCCAGGTCTGCCAATTCATTTATTTCAGAAGCAATGTTTGTTCTCAATCGTGAATCTTGTGGGGCATCCTCTTTTTATTGATTCTGCTACTTCTTCATTATCACACCCTAGTGTTGCTAGGGTTTGCATAGAGGTTGATTTGTTTAAGGAATTTGCAAATTGTGTGTGGATAGGAATCGAGAGTGAAATTGGCAATGGTTTCTGGCAAAAGCTCGTCCCGTAAAACTTACCTCCTTGTTGTTCTACATGCTGGAAATTGGGACACTCAAAGGTAGAGTGCAAGAAGGATAATTCTGGTTTGGAAGTCCCTGTTACAAAGAAACATACTGAACCTGTTGCACAGCAATACGTTCTAGTGGTTAAGGAAAATAAGAAAGCTGAAATTTTGCAAGAGCAGCAGGAATTGCATGGGGGTTTTGTTGCTCGTCAAGAAGATCCTTCCACTGCTGAAGGCCTTGAAAGGGAGCATTCTTTAGATAATAACAACACATCTCTTTTCATAAACCCTACGTTTGATAAAGACGTGCAATCTGGTGATGCTGTTGATGGTGTGAATGATTTGAGGAAGGAGCCAACTGCACAAAAGCACAGCAAGGTGCTTGAACGGTCCACTGATCGTCTGAATGTTGTTAATGGGACAAGTATGGAATCCAGGGATGATATTGATGGGGAACCTGATCGAGCAATGGTTTAGGAAGAGACTGCCAAGGGTTTAACACTGATGGTTGATTCTTCTTTACAAGCAACAGAAGATGGGGATGGTATTCAATCTATCTTGATGGATGCACATCTAACGGAGGACAGACCTGTGCAGGTGGAGTTGCTGGCTTCGGAACCTTCAAACTTTGATGTTAATCGACTGCCCAACTCGGCTGCTGGGATTTTGGATTCTTCTTTTGATCATTTTCAATAGCCAAGCCGTGGGCATAAAGGAATCAGAGCTAAATTTCCTTCTGATAGGGAGCTTAGATCAATGGTAAAATCCACCCATAACTCAGTCTCACCATGATTTGATGATTAGATCTTTATTTTGGAATATACGGGGGTTGTCCAAGGCCTCTCATTGTCATCATTTAAAAAAGATAATAAGGATGTCCAACATCCAATTTCTGGTTTTATGTGAAGTAAAAGTGTCATCCAATAAACTGAATTTTTTCCGTTGCAAACTTGGGTTTGATTATGCTTTGAATAGTGTAGCTGACTCTTTATGGGTGTTTTATAATAATCCTTTTAATTGTTCTTGGGTTGGGGATGGTGACCAGCACCTCTCGATTTTGGTAGATCATCCATATTTTGGTTCTTCGATTGTTGTTTCCATGGTTCATGCTAAGTGTTTGGCCCAAGATCATATTCCTATGTGGGAGAATCTTCTTAATGATAAGCGGGTGAATTTACCATGGATGGTTATTGGTGATTTTAATTTAATCATGAATGAGAATGAAAAGAAGGGTGCAAGGCCATTTAACATGAGTCATGGAATTGAATTCTTGGACTTTTTGAGTAACTCTAATCTAGTTTATGCAGGTTTCATGGGATCACCATATACTTGGTGTAATAATAGAATGGGGGCTGCTCGGATTTGGAAAAGGCTTGATAGGCTCCTGGTTGATGATATGTTCTTGGAATCTGGTTTGAAAGTATCTGTTCAGCATTTGGCTCGCACGCCATTGATCATGCCCCATTATTGATTAGTACCAGTGTCAAATCTGATACCAAATCTAGACCTTTTAGATTTATGAATTTTTGGACTAATCATCAAGCTTTCTTACAGGTTTTCGAAGAGGCTTGGAAGGCCCCCTCTTCCGGATCTCCTTTACGGAATTTAGCTGTTAAATTGAAACATACAAAGGAGGCTTTGAAGAGATGGAACAAGGAAGCCTTTGGAGATATTTTTCAGAATATGAAAATGGTAGAAAAAAATGTGGAGATGGCAGAGGCTAATTTATTGGTGGATAACTCAGATGAAAATCTTAATTCTCTATGGAGGGCTCAAAATCTATTGAATAATCAATTGGCCATTGAGGAGTAGTTCTGGGAACAAAAGGCTCATGTTAAATGGATGCGAGAGGGTGATAGGAACACTGGTTTTTTCACTCGATGGTGAAACAAAGAAGGGCACAATCTACCATTCATAGAATACGGAGTGCTGATGGCCTATGGCTAGAGACGGATGATTAGATTGGTCAAGAGGCTTCTTCGTTCTTTGCATCTCCTTTTTCTGATGAAGGGGTTGATAATAATGCTCCCCTTCATATGATTCGAAAGATCTTGACCTTGGAGGACAATCAGAAATTGGAGGCTATTCCAACTGAAGAAGAGGTGCTTAACAAGATTAAAAAGATGGATAGGGAGAGTGCTCCCGGACCCGATGGCTTTACTAGTTTATTTTTTACCAAATCTTGGAGTATCATTGGCAAGGATGTGCACCAAGCAATTGCGAGTTTCTTTGTAGGGGCTGAACTTCCGAGATGTGTTACTTCTACCTTGTTGGTGTAAGGTAATAAGGAGAGTAACGCAGCGGAATATTTAAAAATTTATTACCTTAGCCATGGATCTCTTTGATGTAATCTATACGATTAAAGGGTGTTTAGCACAAATACCTCAAGCAAAGAAGGTTTCTATGCTTCAAAGGGCAAGATCCTATTCGATGAAGGTGTTGATCTACCATGAAAAGCCCTCCAAGTGTCGAGCCTCCAACAGTATCCACACGAACATGATCTTTAGGAACCTTTGGGCTTGCTTGCCTTGCCTTTCGAGTGCTAGCTCCCTTGAATGATTCATGAAGAACACAAGAAGAAGAAAGAAGTTGAAACCCTAACAATTAGGGTTGGAGGTGTGGCGTTTTTCTTGGAGAGAAAAACGCCACCAAGCTCTCAATTTTTCTCTCTCTAAATTTTGTGTTTTGTGTTTCATCAATCTTTCAAGAGTCAAGGCATGGACTTATTTATAGATGTAGTATCCTAGTCTTTAAGGAAACAAGAGAAATTGGAAACCAAGAAGGTTTAGGAAGCTTACCTTAAGCTAATCCTATTCCTTTAGGAAACCAATTCCAAAAGGAAACCAAATAGCTTCTTAATTCCTTTTAGGAAACTAATTTCCATCAAGACTTAGAATATTTATAATTAAGTCCTTTAAGTTAATTTATCGCATAAATTAACCCCATAAGTATCTTATACTTATCTTAATAACAATTTAACCCAAAGACCATGTTCTTATTGTGTGTGACCCATTAGGTTCCATTCACGTTGGTAATAAGTACAAATTATAACTCTTTAATTAATTAATTAAGAGCCAGATAAATTAACACTTTAATTTATCATTAATTCCCTAATTAATTAATTTGCACTTATAGATCATGAGTGGCGTCTAGCAATGCATCATGACCACCCAAGTGAATAGGAAAGTCATATGGTAGACTACACCTATCAATGACAATGTTACCGTGTAATTAAGATCCTTTCACCACACTATATCCCAATTAGTCTAAGAGTGTAGTGCGCACTCTTTAAATGACTAATTAACAATTTCTTGTTCCCGAAATATAACTTTCCATAAAAGTATAACCTTGAAACTCTTTCAAGTCATACTTTCACTTTTGCGCAAAAGATTCTTTAAGTCATATTTCAACAAGTGGCCAATCCGGGATATACTCTCCCATAATAAGGAGTGGTGAATCCTATATCGATTACTCACTATCCTTCCATGCTTCATACTATACCCAATCTCTACCGTATGGGCTACTCTTTTACGAGCACCGAGCAACAGAGTCAAAGCATAGCAATCCACACTCAAGATACCATGGTAATCTCAAGTCTAAGGATCACTTACACCATTGCCATTAAGAGTATAATTCATTAGCACTATGAATAGTAACTCTCGGCGGATCAATCCAATGAACTTGTTCTCTAACAAGCATCCACATACCAGCTTAGGTGTCACACGCCATAGTTGACGAGATCAACTACTACTTACCATAAGTAGAGGCAAAGTATGTGCTAGTCTTCCCATATTAATGATGTCCAATCTCATTAATACTACGACTAGGGATGTTTAAGAATATAACTTAATGTGTAATAAGAGTCTCATCATTGTAACTCTTACAATCTCTTATACACAGTTAATATTCTATGGACTTTATCAAATAAACAAGTAATATTAATAACAAGTATTAAATGACAAAGAAAATGCCACATATATAAGTATAACACGAAATAAGCGTAATAAAAAATCCCAAAAACCAACTTGGTTTTAGGGCATACACTAACAGTTGGTGTTGATTCCGAAGACGAAGGCACCTCAACAGTTTTCTGATTTCAGACCGATTAGCCTTTGTAACTTTATCAATAAGGTCGTATCCGGTATTATTTTGGATTGTCTAGTAATTATTTTACCTCGAATCATCTCTCCTCAGCAAAGTGGCTTTGTGCAAGGAAGGGTAATTTCTGATAATTTCTTATTAGCTCGAGAATTGATTGGGGGTATTGGTAGGAAGAATTTTGGTGGTAATGTTGCTTTAAAACTAGATATGGCAAAGGCTTATGATAGCGTGCCATGGTTCTTCTTGATTAGGGTTTTAAGGGCCTTTGGGTTTGGAGAAATGTGGATTGACATGATATGACGAATAGTTTCCAATGTCTGGTTTTCAGTTCTTATAAATGGTGTGCCCTTGGGTTTCTTTAAATCATCTCGAGGCCTTCGTCATGGAGATCCTTTATCACCGGCTTTGTTTATCATTTCAGCTGAGGTATTGTCTCACTCTTAATAGTTTATGTCAACAAAAGGCTTTTGTGGGTTTTAAAGTTCCTAAGGGTTGTCCCCACATTACACATTTGGCTTATGTTGATAATGTAATTATCTTCTCTGGGGCGAGCAAGAAATCCTTGAGATTGGTAATGAGGTGTTTGGAGAATTATGAACATGTATCTAGCCAAAAAGTTAATATTCAGAAAAGCTATTTTCTGGTGGATCATCGCATGAAGCAGGAAAATAGAAGGAAGATAGCTCAATCAACTGGTTTCTCTTTTAAGCCTTTTCCGATGAAATACTTGGGATGCCCCTTGTATATTGGTAAAAGAAAATCGGTTTACTTTTGGGATGTTGTTCAATCTATCTTATCTAGAATTTTGGCTTGGAGAAATAAGATGTTGACTGTGGAGGGTAAAATTATTTTAATTAAACATGTTCTTTCCTCTATTCCTATTCATATTCTTGCTTCCACTAATCCTCCCAAAAAGATTTTGCAGTTGATTGATCAAGCTTTTGCCAGATTTCTTTGGTCCTCCACAGATGAGAATAGGAAAAGACATTGGATAAGATGGAGGGCATTGTGTTACCCTACTGATGAAGATGGCCTTGGATTTCAGTCTATGTTTGAAGTGCATGAAGCTTTTGCTATAAAGCTCTGGTGGAATTTTCGCACTAAGGAGTCACTATGGGCTGACTTCTTAAGGTGCAAGTATTGTTCATCTATACATCCTAATTGTGTCCAGCAAGCCAAGGGCTCTTCTTTGATGTGGTGTAGAATGCTGAAATCTAGGGATATTGCAGAGTTCAAAATGCAGTGGATTTGACTTTCTGATCATTGTAGTTTTTGGAACGACAACTGGACTGGTTTGGAACTGTTGGCTTGGAGGTTTCAAATACAATCCTCTCAAACCGTGGCTGATTTTGTGTGCCATAATAAATGGAATTTTGATGAGTTAAGGAAATGGGTGGACTCGGAGTGTATTTCAGCTGTTGCATAATTCCAGTGCCCGAATGCTATGGATGTAACACCCTAGAAAATGCACATATAAGAGACATTTTTTTTTCTTATTTAGGGTTAAGTGTTAATCCTAGAATTATTAGTTGGGAGATTTCTTGAGTTAATTAAGTTAATTAGTTAAAATTTTCATTTTAAGCAAGAACACTTAAGTACTAAAGTTGGCTGAAATTTTTTCTCTTTTTTTTTCTTTCTTCTTGTGGCCGGTTCTCTCTCTCCCTAATTTACTCTATTTTTGCTTTAATGATTTATGTCTTATTATTGTTTATATTAAGTGGTAAGAGTTAATAATTTCAACCAATCAAATTAAACCAAGTCTCCATACTTGCATTAAATTCTCACTTTTTGCTTTACTCATGTGGGACTTTCATTGGCCAACTAATTTTCCACCTTTTCTTCATTTCTTTTTCATTTTTCCTAGACTATTTCTTTCTCTTTTTCTCTCCCCTTGGCCGGCCATCTTCTTTCTTCTTCTTCCCTCATTTTTGCTCTCAACTTCTTGAACTTTCATCTCTCAAGTTGGAACAAATCCACCATAGGAAGTGGGCTTCGATCTTTTCTAAGCAAATTTCTAAGCATATCTAAGGTATTTACCATGAACTTATCTTATTAATTTCATGTTTTAATTAGTTTTTATGCAAGTTTAAGACTAAGTTTCTTGTTAATACTACTTAGAGAAATTAGTTAGAACTTGAGAATTACTTGCTATATAAAGTGTTCTTGTGGTTAGATAGACTAGTATATGGCCTTTAAACCTTGAAAATTTATGTTTTATATGTGGTTTAGTTGAAGATTTAAGTTGGAACTCAAGAACACTTAAAACAGTCATGCTGGACCAGTTTTAGTAAAACTTTCATAACTTGGTGTAGATAGCTTGGATTCGAATGATTCTTGTTGTTTTAGAAACTAGATTCATAGGGCTTTCAAACGGTATAAAGCTTGCATGGTGTTTCATTGTGTATTAACCGCAGAAAGCTTGCAAAGTTGGCTGAAAATTCGGTTCTGCGTAAACAGTTTTGATGAAGAGCCAACTTGGGGCCTGATTTTGAACCTGTTATAGTTGGAATTTTAAGTGATGATATTCATGAAATTTGTAGCCCTACAAACGTACTTTCAATCCATGTAATCACAATTCCCTAGTTCTTAGTGGATTGACCCCAGCAATGGCACGAAGTTGGCTGAAAACCAACCCTGTGCAGAGTTGGGTGATGATTCTTGGAGTAGGGATTTTGAATTTGAGTGGAATCTTGATTGAATTTGAGTTTAAATTGAACATAGAAGTTGTGGTACATGTTGAATGGATTGGGTTGTTGAATTTTCTTGCAGGTTTAAAAATTTTGGTTAGTCCGATTTAAGGGGAAATGCTGCCGAAATTTCGGTAGAATTAAAAGAAGAAAAATGGATAAGTAAAATTTTAAGCTTAGAATGTGCTCAATTGAGGGAAATTTAAGTGTAGGAATTTTTAGAAATGATCTAGTGATAGATTAGACTTTCTTAGAATAAGTAAACTCTAAACCCTAGAAACCCTAAAACCAAAACCCTAGAAATAAGTGGGGTATTTTCTTGACTTTTCTTACTAAATGTACTAGGATTTTAATTGAGTTTTTATGTTATTATTTCTTTTAAATTTCAGGGTCCGAAAACACATCATGACCGTTTCACGAGATATTTTCTTAGGCTTTCAAGGTGAGTGTTCTTATGTGTGCATGATGCATGAAATGCTATGTAATACTTGACATTGATATTTCGATGCTTGAGAAAAAAATGTTACACTTGTAAATATGATGTTACACTTACAAATATTATGTGATATAATGTGCAACTTGAGGGAAGATGTGTACTTTATCGCATCTATTCCGCAATGTGTTACATGCTTTCACTATTCAACGTGTTATTTGTGCGTGTGACTTCCGTGGGTGAGTATGGGAGAGATATAAGGTGATGGGTGTTATTCGGTGTGTGTTAATTTTCATATCTGAGTAAAGTCCCGAAAAGGGCTAACTCATGCTTGAACTTTATGCCTGACTTTGGACTTCCGTGGCTAACTTCACCGTTACTTCACGATTAGTCAACTTGGTGAGTTTGGGGTGATATAAGGTGCTGTGGGGTATAGGTGTATGATATTCTTTCCTATATGAGTTTCATTCCTCGAAGAGGGTAACTCTGGATTGAATTTTTCAAGTATCTCGGACCTGAGCTTTTACCTCGGTCTCGATATCCTTGTTGTCTTGATCGTGTTCGATACTCCTGCGGTTAAGCTTGCTTCCGTAGTTGAGCCCTGTATCCTCCTTTGACTACATGTTAAAGTAAATTGTTCATATCTTGATTTATTAATTTAAGTGCTCGATTATTTCATTTACTAAAATAATGAGTTCTTGATATGATTGCATGACTTGGACATTCACTGGGCTATTATAGCTCATCCCATTTTATTTGTTTTCCTTTACTCAGGTTACCTGAAAATTAAAGCTGGATCAACTAGTTTTTTATTACTATAAAAGTTTCAGTTATTGTAATAGCCGAACTGTGTTAGGCTATTTTTGTGAAAAATCATGTATATTAGGACACGTATACTTTTGATGTGAATTGTATCTTATGTTAAATAAAATGAGTGTATTTTATTTATTTCATTTTATTTTAGTTTATTTTATTTTAAGTTAAGTACGCTCGGACGTTTGCGTGAGTGCGTATCGAGACCTGGCGAGAGCTAGGCAGGCAGTCCGCTGAGCCCTTTGGTGCGCCTCTGGGTAAGGTGGGGCTGTCACAATGGATCCAGATAAAATTGTCTGGACTCCAAATTCTAATGGTCTATTTTCTTTTTCTTTAGCTTTTCACTTGGTCAGAGCTATCAGTTATAAATCTTGGATTTTTGAGAAATTATGGCTCCCACAGGTTCCTCTCAAGCTGTCATTTTTTATGCTTCGAGCTTTGAAGAGTAAACTCCCTACAGATGAGATGCTGGGTCGACTGGGTATTCATGGGCCTTCTAGATGTGTTTGCTGTATATTATCACATGAGGAAACCATTGATCACTGATTTGCATTGAGTGACTTGGCAACCGGAGTAGGGAGGTGGTTTGGTTCGCACTTCAATTTAATACTTGTTAGGAACTCAATCAGGGAATTCTTGGTTTCTTGGTGGTTTAAGTGCTCCAATAATCCAAAGGTAAATTTCCTGTTACATGTGATCCCTATCTTTATATGCTGGCATATTTGGAAAACTAGAAATTCTATTGTCCTTGATAATGCTAGTCCTAATTTATCACGAGTTATTCGTGCGATTTGTAGTGATGTTATGGCTGCATTTGTCATTAAATTCAAGGACAAGAATTTAAATAATTGGTTTGATTTGATGCAAAGTGTTTTTGTAGTTCACAAAAAAGAAGTTGTCCAACTTGTCAGATGGGTAAAACTGACTTTAGGAAGGTTGCTCTTAAATTTAGATGGTTGTTCAAGAGGTAATCCAGGTGAAAGTGGTGGGGGGGGGGAATTGTAAGAAATTCTCATGGTGATCTTATAATTGCATATCATTGTTATTTTGGGAAAGCAATAGGTTTTTCTGCAGAAGTCCAGGCCTTACTTTTTGGGATTTGCTTGTGCAAAGAACTGGGGTTGGATGACATTAATATCCAACTAGATTCAAAAGCATTAGTTGACTCCTTATCGCATGGTGGTAAGGGACCTTCGTGGGTTTCTCGACAGTTGGATGAGTTAAAAGCTTATCAATGGTCTTCTATCTCATATTGTTTTCGAGAGGAGAACAAAGTTGCTGATGGTCTTGCTAATGTTGGCTGTTCTAGGCAATGTGATAAAATTTTTCTTAATCTTTCTGACTTGCCGAAAGAGGTTGTAGGTGTTTTTAAATTGGATAGGCAAGATGTTCCTTCTTTACGAATTAAGACTTCTTATGTTTAATTCATGTAAGGGAGTAGTACTCCTTGTTTATTTTTATAATTTTCCATGTTGTTTTATGGAGACCAGGTTTACGCCCTTCTTCATACTTTGTAAATTTTTAATTTATTAATAAAATTTTGGAGTGGCGCCCACCCCCGGGTACGGGGTTAGCCAAAAAAAAAACCTAATCTCCCAACTTAGTCCACAAGTGCACGGGTCTATTGTAGTACTTGGAGTATTAGGTGTCGAATCCCACGAAGAATCAAATATGTGCAACTACTAAAGCTTTTCACTAACTTTTATTATCTAAACACAATCAAAACAAGAGTGATATGGGGTCCCTTCAATAGAATAGGTATATGATTGAGAACCTTTGTAGAATCCAAGCAAAGAAGCCTAGAACATAGAATCCACTAATGAATCATGCATGAATGACTTGATAAGTGTTTCCTTGCCTTGTTTAGAATCCAATTTCATGTATGTCATAACTAGATCTCTCTATGAAATGACAAGATTTCAACTATTCTCATGATGAAACCTTATGAAAACACGAATTGTATTGATTCACTTAAGCATCCATTATTCTCATTGTAATATCCCACATCGGTGGGAGTAAGAAAAAAAGAGTAGTATATAACATCCTGCGTTTGGGCTACTAAATAACTTGGCTTAAGCATTTTGAGCTCGTGGTTTAAAGCTTAAAAGTTGTTGGGCCAGTCCAGACGCGGGATGTTACACTCATATGAACTACTTAAGCATTACTTGTTCATTTTTCATTGTTACATGCATTTCTCAATGTCAAGTAGCAACTAAATGACTTGTTTCAGCTGGCTAAGCAAAAAAAAGTGTTAAAGCTTGAACAAGTAAACAAAAAAATTCAAGTTTAGCAATTGCAAATGAATTAAGTCATGTTTGTTGATTCATTAGCTTCATCTATATTCTAGAGGAAGCTTTTAGTTCAACATGTTTAGTGAAACAACTAGAAGTTCAACTTCAAAGCAAGAACTCATGGCAATAAATGAAAGTAAAAGAGATAGAGTTAGGAATTGCTCAACCAATATTGGAATAAGCTTCTTTTCTTATTCACCTGCAAAAGTTGCACTACAAAGTCCTCTTACAATGATCCTTACTATTCTATTGAAGGATGAAGAGAATTCTACTAATTATCTACCAAAACTATAAAATAAGCAAACTACTACTTTCTTCCTATCAAAAACTAGTTACAAATGAGTTACAAATGACTTATATTTATAGGCAAAGATTCTTCATATCATTTTCCAACTTGCAATTGCCATTAATGCATGAAATGATGAGGTTTGCATTGAGATTCCAAATGAACTCAAAAGTCTTCATTTATTCTTCCAATGTATTCTCCAACTTAAAAAACCTTGTCTTCATCTAAAAATGCCTACAAAAATAGCTAGAAGAAGATGCAAGTCAAAGCCCTAGAAAGTGGCTGCCGACTTATGATTCGCAGGTGGCAACTCACAAATCACTCCCTGTGGTTCCCACTTGATTTTTTTATTTTTGCTGAGCTGGAATCTACATGTGCAAGCATTTTTCATTTATTTCCACACATTTTCAGGTCTCCTACATATTTTTGCACAATTATCTTATCAATTTCTCTCCAAGTTGTTCATCAAAGCTTAGCCCTTTGAATCACTTTTGAATTTGATTCTTCTTTGACTCCAATTGATCCAAAATGAGTTTAAGTATGATGAACCTACAAATATAAAAAAATTGTGCGTTAAATGTTCAACATAATAATTATGCCTCAAAAGCCCTAATTTCATGAGAAAACCCTAATTATATAAAATGCTGGAAAATGAGTCATTTACATTCAAAATTACTATAATTATACTAAAATAACATCTAAAACATAGAATAATGTATATATAATATTGATAATTTTATTACTTATCAGAAATATACAAATATTCTCTTATGGGGAAAGAAACAATAGTCCAACTTGATTACCATAACATAGTTCTAATAGTCCAAAAAATACATATATTGTAAATACGGCACTTTGATTACTTGCAATATCCATGAACTATGGACATGCAAATGATTTTTCAATTCCACTAGTGGTTGGGGCCTCACGCCATGCGTGAGAATGCCCAATGAAGGATTGAATAGAAGTTTGAATTCTAGTTGTGGTAGACGGTTGGAAATGAGACAATGAACGTTGACAAATTTTTTGATTCTATCTTGGCAAACAACTAAACTTGACAAAAAACCTACAATCAACGTTCAGAAAATAATAAGAACAGCTCTATATTCAAACTTCCTTTTTTACCACTAGCAGGAATTTGTTCCAAAACAGCAAGAAATACAACATAGAATGCATTAGAACTAAAGTTTCCAAGAATTTGAAAAAGATAACAGAAACAATCATGAGGTCACACACAATTCAGGCCACAGATAACATGCAAAACAACCAAAGATTCAATGTGTGAGCAAAATTAGGATGAAGAGACACAACAGAAGCAAGTAATGTTGGCAAAAGATTTTCCCAAATAAAACAAAGATAAAACAACAAAAGATTGTCCCAAATAAAACAAAGATAAAATAGCAAACATATTTTTGTCAGTCATTGTTCCAAATAATGCAAAGATAAAATAACAAACATATTTTGCCTATCTTATAATTAAGACATTAAACAAACACAAAGGTTGATAAAAATTTTCAAATAACTAAGGCCCTCATCTTCCACTCTCCCTTAGTATTATGTATGTTACCTTTATCAAGCAACAAGAGTTAAACGCAGACCAAATTATAGGTTTCCCAAAAACCAGTGAACTATCTATAAAAATTATAGACAATATTTTTCTGAGAAGTAAAAAAGGGAGTTTCATTCATCCAAAGATTATTCTATTGTTTACACGCTCTGATTTTTTAAGGTTAGTTTTATATGGAAAAGAATCTTTATCTAGATTATACAAAGCAAAGAACATGAACACATCCTAAGAGTTTGTGAGAGCAAAAGAACAGATTACCAAAGGATTGTGCAGGATGTATGCACTGCCGTACGAAAGAAAAACATCTAAGAATTGTAAAGAGAATTTGAAATTAAGCATTGGTTGGGGTTTTGATCAGTCTATATTTTTATGAAACGATAGTTAAAAAGAATGGTTGTTGGTTAGCATTATTGTTTAGCTTTTTGAATGTAAGTAGTAGAGTTTGAGTTATTCTATAAATGACTGGAGATGTAACTGGATCCTATATCTTTTTTATCAATAAAACGACAGATTTAAAAAAAAACTTTATTAAGATTGGCTTAATCATTGAGCAACTAACAAAACAAATGAAAACATCAACCAACCATTAAACCAAGGCACGTGCTAGCAGTTTTTAAATATAACAAGTTCTAAGCTCTAAACTCTAACACCAATAGGAAAGCAAAGGCCAAATAGAACTGAAATTCTGCTATGTTCCATAAGGATGCTACAGCTCATTAAATTAATTATGACGAGGTTATACTACTATAAGTTTTAGCAAACAAAGTCCCTCAAAAATTATTGAAGGCCATTAGTCTAAGACCTTCTAGAACACATGCTTCCAGTTTAAGCTTGCACATTCGCACGCTTGAGTACATAACAACAACATATAACTAGATGAAGCAAACCATTCGAGATGCGACAATTGACTTGTAAAAAGGTACTTAATTAGCCATTAAGCACTTTATCAACATCCATTTAAATAATCACACATGACTTGAAAAGGACAAATTTCCCACCTTTAGGTTCACGAAGAAGAGTATACTGATGCTTCTTTTTTTTTTTTTTTTTTTGGGTGGTGGAGACCAAAGAAAATAATGGACGAACAAAGGAGCAAGAAGGGGAAGGAAACCCAGGAAACAGAAGGCAAAATAGAGAAAAAGAGAGAAGTTGGAGATCATAAACGAATGAGAAGAAGAGAATATGACCCACTGGAGATGGAGAAGGAAAGGGGGGTCAAACAGAAGGTCGTAGTGTGTGAGAGAAAGAAAGAGAGAGAGGAGGGGTAGAGAGTGATAGTGGTAATAGTGTGAGAAAAGAAAACAAAAGGAGGAGGGTTGAGGGGGAAGTATAGTTCATGGATGAACTTTTGGTATCACATGCAAATTAATAAGATGAATGGTTCAAGTTGGTCTCAATAGGCAATATCTAAGTTCTGAAGGAAAATAAAATTTGACCGATTATCATCAAGAGTAGCAAATATACAGTACTGAGCCTTGTACATGCAAGTAACAATCAAAAACAACTAAACAAATGTATTGCTTCTAGACACTAATTATCTCAACAACCAACATGTCCACCTTAAATTGTACAAAACAACATGATAACCAATAACAACAAATTGTCTTGTGTCATCAATGACCCCCGGAAAGATACATAACTTGAGAAAACGAGTAAAATAATGGTAAAAATAGCCACTTGTCACAAGCCAACAGAGAGAGTTGAATGCTTCACCAAATGGTACTCCAAATCAGAAATGGCTAGTGAATTCCCTACTAAGCTTTAACAATAACCAAATTAAACTAATTACATGTATAATCAATAAGCCGTTATTTGTAGGATTGCATCAGTCTCAATAACAATTTAGAAATACACTACTATGAAAGCAAACATGGACATTGCTTAATGCAATAGAATGAGTCAAGGACATACTTTTAAGAATTTAGCACTACTGGAATTTTTCTATTTAAAATTTTTATGCACTTTCATTGTACGGCTTTCCAAGGAGAAAATTCAAACAAATGACTTACTATAAAACTAATTTATGTTATATTTATTAACGTGGCATTTTTCTTTGTCATCAATACTTATATTTCCATGTTACTTGTTTATTTGATAAAGTGCTTAGAATATTGACTCTGTATTAGAGATTATAAGGGTTACAATTACGAGACTCTAATACATAGAGTCATATTCTTAAATATCCCTAGTCATAGTATTAATGAAATTGGACATCATTAATATAGATATACTAGCACATACCTTGCCTCTACTTATGGTAAGTAGTAGTTGATCTCATAGACTATCGTGTGCGTGACACCCAAGCTGGTATGTGGATGCTTGTTTGGAACAAGTTCATTAGATTGATCTGCCAAGAGTTTGAAACTATAGTGCCAATGGTTGAACTCTTAATGGCAATGGTGTAATTGATCCTTTGACTTGAGATTATCATAGTATCATGAGTGTGGATTCCTATACTTTGACTCTATTCCTCGGTGCTCGTAAAAGAGTAGCCCATAGGTTAGAGACTAGGTATAGTTTGAACCATGGAACGATAGTGAGTAATCAACATAGGATTTACCACTCCTTAATAGGAAAGTATATCCCGTTATGGCCACTTGTTAGAAATATTAACTCAACAAATCTTCTGCAGAAGTGATAGTTTAACTTGGAAATAGTTTCAAAGTTATACTTCGTGGAGACTTATATTTCTAGAACAAGTATAAATTAGTCATTTAAAAGTATGCACAATAATTTTAGACTGATATAGTGTGGTGAAAGGGTATTAATTACGCGGTAACATTGTCATTGTAACAGCCCTAGAAGCACATAAACTTATTTAGATTTCTATTAGGCATGTTAGAAAAAAAAAAGAAGAGGAAAACTGAAAATAGCTTAAATGAATAAACAATAGCATGATTTCTTCCATGTTATAGTATGTTGTACATTTTCTTTTAGGAGTTGTACCTTAGAGCTCTTGAAAATTAATGAAATGATAAGTATAGAAAATTTCCTCTAATCAAATTTAGCCAAATTGATGGCTAATGGACAAAAAGTCAAGACCTCTATGTCAACCTTGGCTTGCTAGGATAGGTTGGTTTTTTTTTCATTTCTTTCTTTATTTCTTTTCCCAATTTTCTTGGTCTATTTTCTTTCTTTTCTTCATGCTTGGCCGGCCACCCCTTTCTTTTCTTTCTTCTCTTTTGCTACCATTCTTCTTGAAGCTTTTCTTCTCATTTTGGTCATCTTCTTCCATTGGAAGAGAGCTTATCTTCTCACTTAGCAAAATTCTAGACTTACTTGAGGTACTCACCATGAACTTTTGTTATTTTTCCAAGTTTATAAGTGGTAGTTGTGTAAGTTTTATAATCGAGTTCTTGTTGTTGAGCATGAGTAAGTAGGCTATGATTATGAAGTTTTATTCCATGTTATGATGTTTATTGGCTTCAATGACTTGTAGTTAGTGTTTAAACCTTGAAATAACAAGTATTGGTTAGTGATTGATTGAAGAACCTTGGTATGGTTCAAGTGATTTGATTGAATTTTTTAGTGAAATTTGGTTGATTAAGATATAGAAGTTATAAAACTAGTTGAAATTTGGTTGGTTGGTTGATTTTCCTTGCAGGTTAAAATTTTGGGTTAGTCCGGTTTTAGGAGAGATGTTGCTGAAATTTCGGTAGAATTTAAAGAGCAAAAAAATTTTATAGGCGAAATTTAACCAAGGATATGCTGAAATTTAGGAATTGGATGTGTAGAAAATTTCAAGAGAAGGAACTAGTAGTGAATTAATTCTCCTAGAACAAGAAACCCTAAAACCAAAACCCTAAATCTAAAACCCTAGATCCAAAACCCTAAACCCTAAAACCCCAAAACCTAAACCCTAGAACAAATTGGGTTGTTTTCTTGAATTTTCTTACTAATTTACTTAGGGTTTTACTCAGGTTTTCACTAGGTTATTTCTTTTGAATTTCAGGATCCGAGAGTGAATCATGTCCATACTACGAGATTTTCTCTTAGTTACTCTAGGTGAGTATTTTTATGTGTGCATGATGCATGAAATGCTATCCTATACCTGTAAACGTTATTTAATGAAATGTGTTACTTGAGGAAAGATGTGTACTTTATCGCATCTATTCCGCAATGTTTTATATGCTTTCATTATCCAATGTGTTATTTGTGCTTGAGACTTCCGTGGTTAACTTCTCCTTTACTCCACGGTTAGTCAAATCGGTCGTGATTAGGAGGATATAAGGTGTTGGGTGTTTTAGGGCATGTTGTTCTTTCCTATCTGGGTTGAATTCCTCAAAGAGGCCAACTCTGGATTGAACTTTCTTGCTTGTTGGCCCTCCAAGGTTGAGATTACTCTCTGGATATGGTAGCCTGTATGGAGGGTATAAGGTGAATTGTGGTTAGGGTACTTGCTTGTTAATATTGATCTGATCATTGGCTAAGACCTGAGCTATTATCTCGGTTCCAACGCCAATGTTACATGCTTTAGTACTTGCTACTTCTGCGGTCGAGCTTGCTCCCGTGGTCGAGCATGTATCCGCCCTTGACTACTTGTTATTTAACTTGTTTATACACTGTTTATTGAAATCATTAATTATTATTATTTAATATTATAATGGGTTACTGGTATGTTTGCATGACTTGAGCACTCACTAGGCTATTATAACTCATCCCTTTCACTTGTTTCCTTTGACCAGGCTTCCCCGTACTGCTAAGGCTGGAAAAGCAAATTTTTGGATATGTTAGTTGGTTTTTGATAGCCAAACTGTTTAGGCAATTAATCTAATTACTATGTATATTTTGGGATGTAAAACCTATTGGTACTTGTACTCTCAAGTTGAATTACATGAGTGTATTTTTGGGTTATGTATGTTTGGATCAATTGAGTGAGTGGTTGATTTGAGTCCTGGCGAGAGCCAGGCAGGCAGTCCGCTAAGCCCTTTGATGCGCCTTAGGGTAAGGTGGGGTTGTCACAGTCATTGATAGGTATAGTCTACCATATGACTTTCCCATTCACTTGGCTGGTCATGATGCATTGCTAGATGCCACTCATGATCTCTAAGTACAAATTAATTAATTGTGAATTAATGATAAATTAAAGTGTTTAATTTATCTAGCTCTTAATTGATTAATTAATGAGTTATGATATGTAGCTATTGCCAATGTGAATGGAATAATGGATCACACTATAAGTACGAGATACCTATAGGTTAATTTATGAGATAAATTAACTTAAAAGACTTATTTATAAATATTCTAAATCTTGCAAGAAATTAGTTTTCTAAAAGAAATAAAATAACTAATTGGTTTCCTTACGGAATAGAATTCCTAAAGGAGAAGGATTAGCTTAAGGTAAGCTTCCTAAACCCTCTTGGTTTCTAATTACTTTTATTTCCTAAAAGACTATAATACTATCTTTATAAATATGTCCATTCTTTGACTCCTGAATCATTATTGCAACACAAAAAGAAAATCTAGTGAGAGAAAAATTGCTAAGGAAAAAACGCCACTCTCTCTCGCCCTCTTGTGGCTTCTCTTTCTCTCTCTCTCTCCTTTCCTAATTGTTAGGTTGTTTCTTTCTGTTATGTTCTTAATTAATTCATGGGAGCTAGCACTCAAAAGTCAAAGCAAGCAAGCCTAGAAGGTTTTCAAAGAATTTATTTGTGTGGATATCATTAGAGGTTCGACGCTTGAAGGGCTTTTGTGGTAGATCTTGCCTCTTTACTAAAGGATCTTAGCCATTAGAAGCATAGAAATCTTCTGTGCTTGAGGTGATATTCATGCAAACCCACTGTAGATACCAAATTTTGACACACCATTTATTTTTCAAACATTGGGGGCATGTTTATATTTTTTTTGGTCAAATTTTAATTTTTCAATAAAAATAGGGAACAAAATCAATAATTTCAGGGGGCAAAATAGTAATTTTCAACTGTAAATGTTTTTCCATTAGTTTTGGGCTTTTAAATTCATATTTTGTACTTTTATACGTATTTTTTAAATTTCTATGATTTTTTCGTGTTTAACTGGTATTTTCTTGTATTTCGCCAGCAAAGGGGCAAAATGGTAATTTCGCCTTGTGATAAGTCCCAAGTTGGAGACCTTCAAGGGGGACATTCCAAGGATGATGGATCGAGTTTGAGGAGCTTCAATGATGTGCTTAAAGGTTTGGATGGTCTTATGACTAGAGCAAGAACTAGAAGAATGAAGGATGCATTGCATAGACTCATATTGGACTCGTACGAAAAGGCTCTGCAATTGGACTCGAAGGATCAATCTAAACAACTCATTAATGTGATTTGGGCTGAACAAACTTTGCATGAGGGCTTCATGGACCACATGAGTGGGGAGCTTGAAGAATTGAAGTCCAATTGATGGTTTTGTGGGCTTAATGGACCGCCAGCCCATTAGGGTTTATTAGCTACGAATTTTTAAAGTTTTTAGAGTTGTAATAGACTTAGTTATTTTAGTTAATTCATGCTTTGTTTTGGTAGTTTCATTAGTATAGGTTTTGTTTTAGAAGTTAAGTCTATTTTCACAACCCTAGAATGTTCTTTATAAGCCTATTTATAGGCCTATTTTCTAGTTACGAATTTTAAATCAGAATTTTCAAAAATATTGTGTGTTCTCTTTGAGAATTTTCTTGGTTCTTTGTTGATTAAGAACTACTCTTGGTCTTATCAAGCTTGCTTGTGGCGACCACCAACTTCGCTTAGAGTTTTCTTGAGTTTTTGATCAAGTCTTTAGAGCTAATTAGGTTAGACGATTGAACTCACTCAACTTGGTCTAGTCTAGTTGTCCTATAGGCGTGCTCATCTTCAAGGGAAGATTCAAGGCAAAACAACTCCACGTCAAGGGTTCCTTGGTTCACGAATCAAACGAGGTCTTGAGTTCAACGAGTTGCATACCTGAATCCAAGACTTTCTTGGCAACGCAACCGTGCGCACATCAAGTGGTATCAGAGCCATCTTCTTGGATTTTTTCAAGTTTTTCCAATCCAATTTTTCCTTTGGAAAAATTCAGATATATCCCTTTTTTTTCTATTTTGTTGTTTATCAAAGAGCTTCGAGCCTGGTTAAGCAACTTGTGTTTTATTTGTTTTTCTTTTTTTGAGTCGTTGTCAAAGAGCTTCGAGCCTAGACAACAAGTTGTTTTCTTGTGTCCTTACTTTCGTTTCTTGAAAAAAAAATTCTGCTATTTTTTTCGTTGTTTTCTTTGAATAAAAATTCGTGCTTTAGGTGTTTAGAGTTGTTCTTGGTTGCTTCTCAATCAAGAATTCTAGGTCTTGTGTGGTATTTTGTGATTCTTGACTATTTTTGGTGCTTTCTTGAATTTCTTGTGTCAAAAAATTTGCAAGAAAAAGGGTTTCTTGAACATAAAAATTCATACAACCAGATTTCTTGGAGATTTAATTGTGTCCTTGGTGTTGTTTACGTGTGAAAAAAAAAATTCGTTTGTGAAAAAAAAAATCGTTTGTGAAAAAAAAAAAAAAAGAAGGCAGAAAATTCGTGTGCAAAAAGAAAGAGCCAAAATCACAAAGAAAAAGAAGGAAAAAGAGTGTAAAAAGGAGTGCACAACAAACAAAAACCGTGCACAAATTTTTATTCAACAATTTCTTGAAGTTTCTTGGTGTTTAGATACAAGTTCTTGAAGTTCTTGAACTTACTTTGCTAGTTTCTTGAAGTTGCACCAACTTGTTCTTAAGTTCTTGAATTCTTTGTGTTGCTGGAAATTTCTTGACTGATTTCTTGAAGTTCTTGGCTGATTTCTTGGACTTTCTTGATCAAATCTTGAAGTTCTTGAAGCCTTGAAGTGCTGGTCAAAGGGTTTTCATCATAAAATAGGGTTTTGTTAGGGTTTCTTGCATGTTGGGTTGCTGAAATTCATACCTATTTTTGGACGAATTTCTGTTGCGATTTTTGCAGAAATTCTGATGTTTAAAAGGGTTAAAAGGGTGTTAGTTGGGTTTATATAGAAGTTATTTGTCTTTGGGAAACCCATTGGGAAAAGGAAAGTAGTTACAAAGGGGATTTGGAAACTCATTCTCCAAAACAAATAGTTTCCTTTTTCTTTTTGGCAAGTGGCGGCTACACCTTGTTTCCTTTTTATTTTTTCGTGTTTTCCAGCTGTTTGGGGAGTGTTTGACTGTGGTTTGATGTTTCCTAATCGGTTGTGTTGCTATTTGTTCAAGAATTCAATTTGGAAAGTGAAATTAGAGTTGGAGTTTTACTTTTTGCACAAGAATATTATTATTTTTTTCAAGAGAACATTAAAAATCAAGAATTTTTACACATTTATACCACACATTAGGGTGTCTATTTTTGTGTCAATTCTTGATTCTTATCCATTCTTTGATTTATTCTCTTGATCAAAAACACTCTAAGCTAATTTTTCTTGGCCTTTACATTTACTCTTTACAAGTTGAGGTTGCTATAGGTCCTCGGTGGGATTGATTGAGCTAGTTCTTCATCAAAGAGCCTACAAGAAGATTCTTTGAGTGGAAAAAGGCTTAGTTGTGAGCTCATTTGAGGGTAAAAGCCACTCTACTTGAGGGAATCGAGTGCCAAACACTAAGTGAGTGTTTCACATATTCTTGACTATTTTCTTTGTTATTTCTAACAATTTTTCTTGCAGGATTTTCTTTGTAGTCATGGCCGAGCAAGTTGACCAAAAGCTTAAGGACATTAAGATCTTGTTGAAAACCATGCAAAAAGACTTTAGGAGGATGCATACTCGCATGGATGATGTGGAATTAGCCATGAAGGGAAAAGCAAAAGTATCCAATAATCCGACTTATGAGGAGAGGAGCTATGAAACTCATTCTTATGGAAGGATTGAAAAAGCTAAACTGTCAAGGAGGATCCAAGATTCATTGAGTCACATCAATTGGAGAAATAAGAGTGCCTTTGAATGGAAGGATGAGCAATCAATGCCAAAATCTAAGAAGATCATAAAAGCTAATGATGATGAGGAGATGCAATCATTGAAAGATGGTAGTGATGGTGAACAAGTGCAACATGAAAGTCAATTCTATACTAGATGCACTGTGAATAACAAGGTATGTAGTATGCATATCAATCATAATAGTTGCACTAACTTGGCTAGTACTATGTGTGTTGGAAAGCTAGGTTTGCCTTTATTGAAGCATCCACATCCATACAAAAGGTTGATTGATAATGAAGAATTTGAAGTAACCAATCAAGTGGAGTTGGAGTTTTCACTCAACAAGTATCATGATAAGATTTTTTGTGATGTGGTACCAATGGAGACTTGTCATGTACTCTTGGGGCATCCATGGCACCTTAAGAATGAAGCAAAATATGATGAGGTGAACAATAACTACTCTTTCAATTGGAATGGGAGGAATGTCAAGCTAATTCCTTTGTCGTCACTTGAGGTAAATAAGGATAAAGAGAAAATTTCAAAAGATTGCAAAGAGTGGGAAAGATCTTTGAGCATGCAATCAAAAGAAAAGAGTGTTCAAAAAGAAGAGTGTGTGCAAGAGAAGAGTGAGGATAGTGATGATCTTGACGGAGAACAAATGATAATCCTTTTCGCTACACTACGGATACTTAGGCAAGTGCACCTATCGTTTCCAGTAGTACAGTGTACAGGAGTACCGAGTGTCGTATCCCACAAGGACTATGTGAGTACTAGTACTAACTTCTTTCTATTATCTAACCTCACAAAGTGAATGACGAATTAAATGAAAATACAAATTAGCTAAAACTAATTATCTAACTAAATGACAATATAGAATTTAGTAGAGAGAATGGACAAAAGTAGAGGTGAATTTAGATGAAGAATTCCCCTAAGCCAACATGCCAAGACTCTAACTTGATTAATGATTAACCCAATTGCTTAGACCCTGGAGTCCTTTATGTGAATTATATCCTTTCTCAAGTGAAACAATTCCTACCTTCTCGGTTGATTAATTGGAATCTCTTCTCAATTAAAACCCCTAAAAGATGCAATTTCTAATCAATGGACTCCATTTGTGGTTGAGCTTTAATCCTAAAACTCAACTTAGGAAGAACTCATGTAACTCTATCTCTAGCAATTCATTCAAGTTCTCTCTATTCATGAAATGATCTAATCATATGTGCAATCTCTCGATATACCCATACAAAATCAATACTTGAATTGAAGGATGCATGCAAATCCCAATCCAAAACACAAATAAACTCATGAATAAATCTAAGAACAAAGTGGGTCTTTCATTAAATCAAGAATAAATCATAGACATAAGAATCTAGGGTTCATCCCATCTAAATCATAAACAACTCAATTCATAATTACAAGAATAAAATTAACAAAAGACAAGAAAGAAAGAGAAAGCTCATTCTCATGCAGCCCTCTTGAATCCTCCCTTGCATCTTGATAAAATCTTCTTGCTTTCACCATTGAAGCCCTTGAGTTGTCCCTCTACTCTTGCTTTCTCCTCCCTACATCACTCTAGATGTGCCAAATGTGTGTTTTTGAGGTGTCTGCGGCGTGTGTGTGTTTTTTCCAGAGTTAGGGTTCTCCTCCTCGTCAAATGGCCAGTTTAGCTGCTAAATACGCTGCAGATTCTGTGAAGAAACCGCGGCATAAACCGCGCGCGGGTTGTCGCGCGGGTTGTTCACTTAACTTCTGAATGGAAACCGCAGCACAACTCGCGCGCGGGTTGTCACGCGGTTTGTCTACGTCAGATTTGGCCTCAAAGGCAGCCGAATTAGCTTTTCCTTAAAACACAAAAGTTGTAGCCCCTTGAGATAGCTTTCCAAAACATCAAAAATAATGTCATTTAGAGCTCTGTAGCCAGAGATATACGCAAAATACTAAGAACTGGTCGAAACAGCCTTGCAGTGCAAATGTGCTTCAGTAACTTGGGATTTTGACCATTGAAACGTGAGAACTGGACTTTGATGTCTTCGTATGAATTGTAGAAAATTGTCTTAGCTTCAAAATACTTCAAGATTCATCCCAATCCAATGTCTCTAGCTCTAGATATGACCAAAACACTGAAATATGTCCCAGCTGCCAAACTGTTTCCATTCCAATTCTTCTTCGCCTATTTCTTCATTGCACTCCAATCAATTGAAATCGAGTTGAAGCTATCAAAACCCTACAAAATGGTGTAAAAACACTATTAAATCATACATTTACACAATTTGGCATTAAAATCATAAAAGAGAAGAAATAGCTAAGAAATAGAGAAAAACTCATGAAAAACCCTAAAAATCTAACCTAAAAAACTAGTTCACTTTAGCACTTATCAACAAATCAAGAGAAAAAATTCTGAGAAAGATGAAGAAAATAAGAGAGTGGAAGTGGAAGCTAGCAAAAGTGAGAAAAAAAGTGCTTTGATTGAAAGGCCTAAGCTTCTTGTGCCTTTGTACAAAGAAGTAGATTATTTTGCTAACTCTCCTAACACTCGTTTTCCTAGTATTTTTGTTTCTCCTTTGCAGCAATTTGGAAGCCAATTTCAAGACAAAAGAATGCTACCTACAAATTGTCCCTTCAATGACTTAAAGTTGCAAATTTTTGGATCATCAAGCAAGGCGATACAAG
Organism: Mitragyna speciosa; assembly: GCA_024721245.1. Taxonomy (NCBI): domain Eukaryota; kingdom Viridiplantae; phylum Streptophyta; class Magnoliopsida; order Gentianales; family Rubiaceae; genus Mitragyna; species Mitragyna speciosa. The sequence goes on along the minus strand of CM045557.1, from coordinate 15,446,472 downwards.
TGTTTCGAGGGCATGACTTGACAAGGAAGAAATGTTTTAAGACAAAAATTTGGTCTTATGCCATCAACACCAATTGGTTGATCAAATACATGTTTGATTGGTGGCATGGTGTCAATTGGATTGATTCACAAAGTCCAAATGCCACAACTAAATTGATGAATTTGCTGGATTCTACTAGACTGTGGCATAAGTTTTTATGTTCTTTTAGTTTTAATTATTTTAATTTGCACATTAATTTAGTTTTGCATGTTTATTCCATTAGTTTAAGTGATTATGCCTTGCATCTAGTTTGTTTAACTTCATCTAGGTCAATCTGTTTTGAAGGATTTCTTGTGTTTTATGATCATATTTCTAGCAATTTTTGTGGTTTATTTTGCAAATTATTATTCCATGATAGAGTTTATATGCTTTTGTATGCATTCTATCCAATTCATTCTAGTATTTTAGTTAGTAATCATGTTTTGCATTCAGCATATTTATCTTTGCATGGTGCAATCCATTTTTAGGGTTATGATATGTTAAATCATCATGTTTTAAGTAATTTTCAGTATGTTTTATGTAATTTTTCATGTCATAAAACTTGTTTGAGGATGTATATGTTTGTCCATGCATTCCATTCAAAGCATCTTGATGTCTTAGTTAGTGATAACTCTTGTGTTTTTCAGTTTATTTTACATTATTCTTTGAGTCTCCATGCATGGGTTCTAGGTTACTACATTGATATTGATTTTCAGATTGATGTCCATAGGATTTTATCTTCTAAAATTCATTTTTATCATGTTAGAAGTTCTTGTATGTTCATTCTTTTGCATGTTTTTAAAGATATTTCTCATCTAGGCATGTTTATTCTTCTTAAGTTAGAATTTGTTATTTCACCTATGACTTGTGATTTAGTCTTTTATGCTATTTGTGTTCATAGTTACATTAGGTTACTTGTTTTACGTTTATCACTTCAGTTAGTTATGAGCTTGCTTAAAATTTGTGATTGCTTATGTATCAATCCTTAATAATCCAATCCTTCAGTCAAGAAATTTCCAGCAACACAAAGAATTCAAGAACTTAAGAACAAGTTGGTGCAACTTCAAGAAACTAGCAAAGTAAGTTCAAGAACTTCAAGAACTTGTATCTAAACACCAAGAAACTTCAAGAAATTGTTGAATAAAGATTTGTGCACGGTTTTTGTTTGTTGTGCACTCCTTTTTACTCTCTTTTTCCTTCTTTTTCTTTGTGCTTTTGGCTCTTTCTTTTTGCACACGAATTTTCTGCCTTCTTTTTTTTTTTTTTCACAAACGAATTTTTTTTTCACGCGTAAACAACACCAAGGACACAATTAAATCTCCAATAAATCTAGTTGTATGAATTTTTATGTTCAAGAAACCCTTTTTCTTGCAAATTTTTTGACACAAGAAATTCAAGAAAGCACCAAAAACAGTCAAGAATCACAAAATACCACACAAGACCTAGAATTCTTGAATGAGAAGCAACCAAGAACAACTCTAAACACCTAAAGCACGAATTTTTATTCAAAGAAAACAACGAAAAAAATAGCAGAATTTTTTTTTCAAGAAACGAAAGTAAAGACACAAGAAAACAACTTGTTGTCCAGGCTCGAAGCTCTTTGACAACGACTCAAAAAAAGAAAAACAAATAAAACACAAGTTGCTTAACCAGGCTCGAAGCTCTTTGATAAACAACAAAATAGAAAAAAAGGGATATATCCGAATTTTTCCAAAGGAAAAATTGGATTGGAAAAACCTGAAAAAATCCAAGAAGATGGCTCTGATACCACTTGATGTGCGTACGGTTGCGTTGCCAAGAAAGTCTTGGATTCAGGTATGCAACTCGTTGAACTCAAGACCTCGTTTGATTCGTGAACCAAGGAACCCTTGACGTGGAGTTGTTTTGCCTTGAATCTTCCCTTGAAGATGAGCACGCCTATAGGACAACTAGACTAGACCAAGTTGAGCGAGTTCAATCGTCTAACCTAATTAGCTCTAAAGACTTGATCAAAAACTCAAGAAAACTCTAAGCGAAGTTGGCGGTCGCCACAAGCAAGCTTGATAAGACCAAGAGTAGTTCTTAATCAACAAAGAACCAAGAAAATTCTCAAAGAGAACACACAATATTTTTGAAAATTCTGATTTAAAATTCGTAACTAGAAAATAGGCCTATAAATAGGCTTATAAAGAACATTCTAGGGTTGTGAAAATAGACTTAACTTCTAAAACAAAACCTACACTAATGAAACTACCAAAACAAAGCATGAATTAACTAAAATAACTAAGTCTATTACAACTCTAAAAACTTTAAAAATTCGTAGCTAATAAACCCTAATGGGCTGGCGGTCCATTAAGCCCACAAAACCATCAATTGGACTTCAATTCTTCAAGCTCCCTACTCATGTGGTCCATGAAGCCCTCATGCAAAGTTTGTTCAGCCCAAATCACATTAATGAGTTGTTTAGATTGATCCTTTGTAGATACCAAATTTTGACACACTATTTATTTTCACACACTGGGGGGCATGTTTGCGATTTTTGGGATAAATTTTAATTTTTAATTTTAATTTTCAATAATCTGGGGGGCAAAATAGTAATTTTATCTGTAAATACTTTTCTACCAGCTTTTGGGGGTTTTAAATTCATATTTTTACTTTTCTGTGAATTTGTTAATTTTTTATGATTTTTCTGGATTTAAATTGGTATTCTTTATATTTTTACTAGCATAAGGGCAAAATGGTAATTTCGCCTCGCGAATGCCATTTTAGCTCATTTTAAGTTCCAAAGTCAAATTTCAAATTCTTGAGGCATGTTTCTGAATTTTCTTAATTTTTTTTAGAGACGATAACTATTTTCTGCAAATTTTCATTACTCAAGGGCAAAATCGTCATTTTACAAATTAAATTCATTTTTGTCAAATTTTGAGTCGAAAAGGCATTTTCCAGTGTTTTAAGATTATTTTTAATTTTTGGTAATTTTTTGAGGTCAATAGCTATTTTTTCTCGAATTTTCATTGCTCAAGGGCAAAATCGTCATTTTACAGATTAAATTCATTTTTGTCAAATTTTGAGTCAAAAAGGCATTTTCCAGTGTTTTAAGATTATTTTTAATTTTTGGTAATTTTTTTAGATCAATAGCTATTTTTCCTCGAATTTTCATTGCCCAAGGGCAAAATCGTCATTTTACAGATTAAATTCATTTTTTGTCAAATTTTGAGTCGTAAATACATTTTCTAGTGTTTTAAGCTTACTCTTATTTTTTGGTAATTTTTTTATGTCAATAGCTATTTTTCTGTGAATTTTTGTCATCCAAAGGCAAAATTGTCATTTCACATCCCAAACTCATTTTTTATCAATTTTTGGGTTCCAAATTTGTTTTTAGATTTTAAGCACTAAGTTTCTAACTTTTTTAGGGTGAATTTTTATTAACAAATTTGTTATTTACATTTTTCTTAATTTTATTATTATCTTTTGTAAGAGAAAATAGATTTTTAAAGATAAAACTATAATTTTTGTAGTCAAGGGCATTTTGGTCTTTTAGCCCTTTCTTGGAGGTTAAGACTTGTGCAGTATAAATACCCCCCTTAAGGATTTAGGAAAAGGGGATGAAAAATAAAAAACCCTAAAACACTTTTGCTTTTGTGATTTTTAGATTAAAACACACACTTCACACTACAAAAAAAACACACAACAGCCGTTAGTTTCATTTTCTGGTTACTGTTCTCGATTTCAATCTACTATTCATCAATATCTGCCATGAAGTAACTGTTCATCTCATCATCAGGTTCATCTTCAACATCAGGTTAATTTCCAACTTCAAAAGGGTAATTCCTTAATTCTTTTCTTTTTATTTTGATCTATTTTCTGTCATTTTGTAAATCTGATTACGTTTTTAATTGTTTGAAATTTTTTTTTGAATTTTGGGTTTGAATTTTTTCAATTTCGTTTCTGTTTTTGTGTTATTGTTTCTGGATTATGTTTCCTCTTTCTTTCTCTCTCCACCGCCTCTCTTCCACCTGCTTCTCCACCAATCAACCACCAAGCTCCACCAATCACCACCGTCTCTCTTCCCTGCAACCAAAAAATCAAACCCCTCCTCTCCACCACCATTCTCCTCCATTTCAACTCTCAAACAGCCCCAATCTCACCACCACTAACTATGTTTCAAACCTGCAGCAAAATCCTTCCCAATCAACCATAAACCATAAATCAGCCCCAATGCCCAGCAACTCCACCATTTAACCACGGACTGCCAGCAATCCGTCTCTCTCCCCTGCAACCATCAACCCCCAACAACCACTGTAACAATTCAATCTCCACCTTCCTCAACCCAAGCCACCCTCACTACCAGAACCTCCACCGGAAAAACACTACAATCACCCGGGTCCCTTGCAACCAATTTCGCTCATAAAGCCATACCACTGCCAGTGGAGGCTTCTCCATCACAACAAACAATCACATAGAACCACCCCCATAGACCCTAAGCAAACCTGCAGAAAATCCACAAGAACAGCACAATCACCACCAGTTGCCCACATACTCAGTCCCACTACCAGAATCATCACAAAGCCACTACAAGAAAACCCATGCACTCCATCATCCCCCATTAACGCCTAACCCATTGCACAATCACCTTCGGTAAAGCACAGCCACCAGAATTACCAACAAAGCCCATCAGAACCATGCTCCTTCACCACCTGTGAAAACAAAAACAGCAAGCCAAGCAAAACCAAACCCATAAAATCACACCCCCAAGCCCAATTTCCAGCAATCAAATCGACAGAACCATCACCTGCAAACACAAAAACAAAAACAAAATTCTAAAGTCAACATCATCATCGCACAACACCAATACAGGCACACACCCAGGCTCCAAAAGCCCCAAATCATCTGGAACCTCTATCGCACCACCCACTCACCATCTCTCAACCCAATTACACTGCAATCTAACTGCCCAATCTCTGCAATCACCACACCGTAGTCCACCATCACATCCCCATGTTTCGGAGAAGAAAAGGAAAGCAAGGAGTGATGGGATTAGTGAAAAAATTCGACAAAAATAGAGAGAAGAGAGAAGCCGGAGACAGGCAGAGAAAAGAGAACACATGAGAGGAAAGGGAAATCATGAGAGAGGGCTGGAGGAGAGAGTCAAAGAATCAGAGGGTGAAAGCGAGAGAGAAACGGATGGTGAGCTTGACCAAGAAGAGAGAGAGGAAGAAGAAGAAAGAAAGAGGTTGGTAGAGAGAAATCTGGGGAATAAAAACTTGGAAGAAAAAGCGAGAGAGGGAGAAGAAATAGAGAAAAGGAAAGGAAAGAAAATGAGACAAAAACGAAAGAAAGAGAATAGAGATTGGAGACACAGAGAGAAGGTAGAATCTGAGAACGGAAAGGGTTGGAGAGAAGAAGTCACAGAGAAATAGAAGGGAAAAGAGAGAGTGTTTGGGCGAGAGAACAGCAAGATAACAGAAAGAAAAAGCTGAGAGAGAGAAGACGTGCGAAAGAGAAGGAGAATCTAAGAGAGAGAGAGAGAGAGAGAGAGAGATGGACAGGAAGATAACAGAGATTCGGGTAAGGGAGAAAGAAAGAAGAGAGAAGGAAAGAGTTCAGAAGAAAAGAGAAGAGAAGGCGAGACAGGGGAGGAGGAGAATAAGTCTAGTGAGAAGAAGAAAAAAAAAAAAAAGAATTGTGGGAATTTTTGGAAAGATGAATTTTGAAGGTTAATTATTTTTGTCTTCAGCCGATTTTGGAGGAAATCTAAGTGTTCTGTTTTCTTTTTATGTGTTTATTTTTTTAGTTTAGCTAATCTTTAAGTAGTTTATATATATATATATATATATATATATATATATATATTGATTCAATTTGGTTGTGATTTAGTAATTAGCTTGGTTAATTTGGATTAATTAGTCTAGTCTTAATTCATTTTGGGCATTTTAAATTTTGTTTTATCACAAATTAATTTATTTAGGTTTAAGTGTCCGTTTTCTTTGGCCTTATTGATGACCCCTTTAAGATTTCATTTTTATGCAATTTAGTCCCTCTCTTTTATATTGGCCCCTAAATTTTTTATTTGTCTCAATTAGATTCATAATTTGTAAATTCACTCCTTACTCGAATTTATTGTTTCACTCACAATTTGTTTTAATTTGCATCTTTACCCCCTAGGCTGGTGTAGATTTCAATTTTTGTCTCAATTAGTTTAAATTTATCATTTCGGCCCCTATTTACTTTACTTTCATTTTCCCCCTCTAACTTGCTATAATTTACATTCTTCTAATATGTTAGTACTTCGTAAATTACTCTTTATTTTATTAAATAAGTGGTACCTTAACATGTGTATTCGTTTTTAAGCTTTGGTACCGGGTCTCCAAAGAGGTATTCCAATTTCTTGTTATTTTTTCTTTATGTGCTCCAACGTGCTCTAATATGATATTTTATGCAACTTTTCAAGCTTTTTCTTATTTTATGCATTTTTTGCGTATTTAATTATTTTGTGTTATTTAAATTTAAATTTTATTATTTTTGACAAAAAATGTAATGTTCTTGTATTTAGCTAGTCAATGTAATAGTTAGATTATTTTTCTCATATTTTATAAAAAATTATGTAATTAGATAGAAAGTGTAATAGATAGTACATTTTTAATTTCCCCCCTTAAATTGTAAACCAAGCCCCCCGGTGTAATAGTTAGGATTTATCGCCTTTTGTGTGCTTACATGTTTATTTATTTCTTTTACCGCTTTTCTTAGGATTTTTGCATCTAGAATATTATGCTTATGTGTTATGTGCTCCTATGTGATATTATATGTTTTTATATGTTTAATTTGCTTTTAATTCATGCTTTAATGTTTAATTCATGATTTATGATATTCCGTCACCACACTAGTCCAACGCTAGTTGTGGTTTCATTCTTTTCCCGCTAGTCCAACGCTAGTGGGATTTTTAGAACGGGCTAGTCCAATGCTAGACCCTTAGGACATTTTAGTGTTAAGAGCATTCGTGTGCATTTCTCATCTCATTTCACACACTTTTAGTTTTTCTTTTCATTTGGCGTGATTTTATTATTACTATTAGTATTATTATTATTATTTAGTATTATTATTATTATTATTTTTACATATTTTTAAAATGCATGACATATAGGTTGCATTTCACTTAGACTTTAAGACATTTGTGTGATTTGACTAGAAATAGTCGCCTACTCACGTGGGAAGCGGTGACGTACAGGCCGTTCCCCCTTTTGTGAGTAGAAATATTCAGTCACGAGATACTAGTCCCCCGTACCCGTCATGTTGCATTCCCACTTTCTTCGGCCACTTATTATCTATATTATTATTTTCTTTTCTTTTTGCATTTCATTTTTGCATTCACACTCGTGACTCCCTCGAGGTCTCGACTCGGGTTTCGCAATTAATGCGATAATTCCGACCAAACCTCGACGGAATATGCCGACCCTTCCGATATCTACATTTAGATTTAGGATTTGCATTCAGTTAAATACATCCGAAAGTGATAGAATTTAGGGTTAATTTAGGAAATTTTGATTAAGCCTCGCAACTAGCCTCGGCTAGGTTGAAAGGGTGCCTTAGGCGAAAGCCTTTGCCTTCCCTTTCTTCAAATGTGACTCCCGGACCCTTTTCTCTCGTTTTTTCATAGACCGGAGTCGAAAAAGGGTTTTAAAAGATTTTTCTAAAATTTTTTTATTTTTGTTTTGTTAAATGATTTTTCGGGTGACTTGGTACACCCTAACTCAGTACCAAGTGGTGACTCCATTTTTTAAAAATAAAACCCTTTTTCAAAAAATTATTTGGCCAAACTTATCGCATTTTTAGTCCAGGCCTTGTTTTCTTTTAAAATATCATTTTTCTAAAAATACAATTTTTTTTATTAAAATTTAATTTTTCACACACGCGCACGGTTTTTCCCAAAACTTGCTTTGTTAAAAAGGGTCTCGGACTGGACCGTCTTTTCGGGACGCGACAGGCAGCGACCCCACTTAGCACACTTTTTACTTTTACGATTTTTTGGGTCGCGACATCCTTCGAGCCCAATTGCAAAGCCTTTTAGTACGAGTTCAATATGAGTCCATGCAATGCATCCTTCATTTTTCTAGTTCTTGCTCTAGTCATAGGACCATCCAAACCTTTAAGCACATCATTGAAGCTCCTCAAACTCGATCCATCATCCTTGGAATGTCCCCATTGAAGGTCTCCAACTTGGGACTCATCACCTCGCGAATATCATTTTTGTCCATTTTTTAGTACCAAATTTATTTTTCAAGTTTGTAAGCTTGTTTCTAAATTTTCTTGATTTTTTGGGGACCATCACTATTCTTTCTATAAATATTGCGTTCAAGGGTAAAATTGTCATTTCATATTCCAAAAGCATTTTTCACCAATTTTTGAGTGTTAAATTCGTTTTCTAGGATTTCAAGCTCATTTTTAAATTTCTCGTAATATTTCGAGGCTAACGGATATTTTTTATATATTTTGACAGTACAAGAGCAAAATTATCATTTCACATTCCAAACTCATTTTTCACCAATTTTTGAGTCCCAAATTCATTTTTAGGTTTTTAAGCATATTTCTAATTTTTTTCTAACTTTTTTCGAGGTGAATTTTTATTAATAAATTTATTATTTACATTTTTCTTAATTTTTTTCTATTTTTGTGAGAGAAAATAGATTTTTAATGTTTTTGTAAGGGTAAAGCTGTAATTTTGGTAGTCAAGGGCGTTTTGGTCTTTTAGTCATTTCTTGAAAGATAAGTCTTTTGTGCACTATAAATATCCCCACTTGGGGATTAAAAAAAGGGAGAGAAAATAAAAGTGCACTATAAATATCCCCACTTGGGGATTAAAAAAAGGGAGAGAAAATAAAAGCCTAGAGAGCGTTTTTAATTTTTTAGTTTTTAGATATACCAAAAACACCAAGAACACACTTTTTCTTACATTTTCTCTCTCACACACTAGCTCACAATCTTACACACAACCACACACACATACTCTCACATTTACACACACAACCACTTCACAAATACACACACGTACACAACACTGTTACACTAACAATTCACACACAAACACACAGTTCCCACACACTTGCAAAAACACAATCACTCAACACACAACACTCACACACCACATGCACTAATTCTTAGACATACACAGATTCACATGCATACTTGAACAATTCACACACAGCCACGAACGCCACACAATACACACATAAATACACACGCACGCACACACACACAAAACAGCCCTCAAAATTGACCCAAAAATCAGGCCTTTACTGCCGTTTCGTCCTCAATCCCATAACCAGATCCTCAAAACTGTCAAACCCAAACCACCACTAATCAGTCAACATATGAGCACCAATTGCAACCCCGAATCATCCAATAATAGTTGCAATCACAGCAGAAACAACCCTTCCAATCGACGGCACAGGGTTGCTGAAACACCCCCTAAAATTATCAGCCCCAAATCACGCCACCTATGCTCCCTCACCAAGCCCCTCCTACCTAGCTATGCACCACCATTTTACAACCAACAACGCCAGTCCACCATTTTACAACCAACAGCACCAGTCCACCTCCTTCACTACTAAAACAACCCCTCCAATACCCCCAACCTCTACCATTTTCACCATCTATTTCCAGTCACAATCAAACCCAAAGACAGTTCCAATCAATAACAATCAACCCCCCCTTACCAGAAAGGCTCACCAACAATCACAATTTTCACCAACCAATCCTCCCAACTTAGGCCCATCAGTCAACAACCGTCTACGGCAGCCATTCAAACCACCGTCCCCAGCTGCAATAAACCAGTAGCCATTTATCAAACCTAAAACCATCAGCCCCAGACAACCAAGAACCACCATCTCTGCCACCTCAAGCCCATAGCCAGCTCCAAAATTCCCACCTCTGGACAATCACAACCATTAACGCTACCAAGACCCCCTCTGCTCCGTTGTTTCATACACAAAGTCTACAAAAACAGTCCATATCCACCAATCACAACCCAATTCCCCAGTTATTGATGCCCAATTCACAGGCACGCCACCAAAAGCACCTGTCAAGCTCCCTATGAACGACCCCCAAATCCGTCAGTCCTAACCCAATGTTCCAATCAATCTCCAGGCGCCACCAATCTCCACCACAGTAGCCAAACCACGCTCAATCCCACCATGTCAGCCACAACAATCATCAGCCACAGCTCACAGACCATCCAAAAGCCCACTAAAACAAACCCCAAAAACCACCAGTAATGCACCAGAAAAATCCCAAGAGCACAACCAGTCCTCCCCATCACCGTCTCCACTGCTTCACCGCAAACAACCCAAACTCACCACCCCTATTATCACCATCATATTCTCCGCCCAAAATCCCACCACCACCGTTGCTATTACTAGTCACCACCTCAAGTCCAAACCACCAACAGCAAACACACTCTACACAGCCTCTCAGCAAGCCTAGCTCCTGCCCACCAGCAAACTAATTAGCAGTCACAACCAGCACCCCAATCAACCCCTTAAATCACCCCACGAAGCAACCATCATCATAGAACACTGCTACCCAAACAACAACACCACGGCACACACCTGTAATCAGCAAACCATCACCGCCGATTCTTCGCATTGCCTAACCACTTGCAATAATCGGGCTTCACCACCCTAGGGGTCTGGAACAAGAAGGATTGCCGCCAACATCAACAACCAGTCGTCACTACCTAATCCATCATCACCCAAATCGAACGCATTTCCACCTCCCCCTAACATAGGTACCTTTAGGCCATTTTTCATTTTTGCTTCTTAAAGAATTAATCTATTTTTTTTTTTTGTTTATGTTGGAATTGAGTGGAGATTGATTTTCTGTCTTAGGAATGTTAGGAATTCGAGAGAGAGATTGAGTGAGATAGAGTTTCAGGGGGAAGAGCGAACTAGAGAAAAGAGGGAGAAAAGCTAGCGAGAAGGAGAAATTAGAAATGGAAAAGAAAAGAGAAGGCAGAAAGAAAAAGCGATTGTGGAGAGATCAGAGGGAAAGAAAGATAGAAAAATGAGAGAAAGAAAGTGGAATCTGCAAAATGAGAGAAGAGGGGAGAAGAGTAGAAAGTAAAGAAAGGAAAAATCTGGTAAAGAGAGAAAGAGGTGAGGGACAGAACACGAGAGAGAGAATCTGGGAAATAAGGGAAAAAAAGAGAAGACGGGAAAGAAGACCAAAGAAAAAGAAAAACAAATTAGGGGGTTGGCTTTGGGATTTATCATTTTCTAATTTTTTGAGGAGTTGATTCTTTTGAAGAATTTCAATTTTTGAAGAAATGGAAAATTTTTTTTTTTGTGGGAATTAAAATCGATTAGGACATTTTTTTTTCTCTCTCTTTAGTTTTAATATTAACTAATTCTTTCATTTGTTTTGATTTAATTAATTGATCCAATTAACTTAATTTATTTAGTGAATTGATTTAGTTTTTAATTTAGTTTGATATTCCTTTTTTGGTTATTGTAGGATAATTGGTTATGTCCTAGCCCTTAGGATTTTGGGCTGTTATTAATATGCCCTTTAACATTCTTGTACAATTGCCTTTTAGTCCTAATTTTTGCAGATTGACCCCAGATTTCATATTTCTTTCAATTAAGCCCCATAATTGCAATTTCCCCTTGCTGAAATTAATATTTTTGCCCCCTATTTATGTGAATTTTTAATTTTACCCCTTAAGTTTAATAGAGTTTTATTTTTAGCCCCTTAGTTGCTAGACTTTACAATTTATCCCAATATGTCAAGATTTACATACTTTTTGCTTTACTCATTTATATTATGATACATTGACGTGTGTATTCATTCTCGTAAGCATTAGCATCGGGTCTTCAAAAGGTACCCTTATCACTTATTAATTACTCTTTATGTGCCCCAAGGTGCCTCTATGTGATTTTTTCATGCATATTCTTTCTATATTTCTTATTTTACATTTTTTTGCGTATTTATTTATTTTATGCTATTTTTCAAATTTTATTCTTTGGCAAATTTTTTGTATTTAGTTAGTCAATGTAATAGTTAGGTCATATTCCTTATAGTTTTTACAAATATTAGTGTATTTAGATAGCAAGTGTAATAGATAGGTCATACTTTTTCTCCACTCCTAAAATTGTAGTTAATTTTCCCAATGTAATAGCTAGGGCTTATGTGCTTTTGCGTGCTTATATGCTTATTTATTTTACCGCTTTCCTTAGGATTTTGCATTTAAAATATTATGTTTACATGTTATATGTTCCTATGTGTTCTTATATGCCTTTATATGTTTATTTGCTTTCGATTCATGCTTTATTACTTTGATTCATGCTTTATTAGTTTTATTGTTCCGTCTCCACATAGTCCAACGCTAGTTGTGGTCATTTCCCCACTAGTCCAATGCTAGTGGGAATCCCTAGAAAGGGCTAGTCCACCGCTAGATCCTTAGGGCATTTTAATACTAGGTGCACTCGTGTGCATTTCACATCCCATTTCACACACTTCTAGTTTTCTTTCCATTTTGCATGATTTTAATTATCATTTATTTATTTATTTTGACACATCTTCAAGTGCAAGATGTTTAGGTTGTATTTCACTTAGAAATTAGGTTATTTGTGTGATTTGACTAGAAATAGTCATCTACTTACGTGGGAAGCGGTGGCGTACATGCCGTTCCCCCCTCCGTGAGTAGAAAGATATCAGTCATGAGTTATTAGCCCTCGTACCCGTCATGATGCATCCCCACTTTCTTCGACCACTTATTGTCAATATTACTATTTTTCTTTTCTTTTTGCATTTCATTTTTTCATAGACACTCGTGACTCCCTCAAGGTCTCGACTCGAGTTTCGCAATTAATGCAGCAATCCTGACTAAGCCTCAACGGGACATTTCGACCCTCCCCATACTCACATTTAGATTTAAGATTTGCATTTATATAGATACATCCAAACGCGTTAGAATTCAGGGTTAATTTAGAAAATTTTGATTAAATCTCGCAACTAGCCTCAACTAGGTGGAAAGGTGCCTTAGGCTCGAGCCTTTGCCTTTCCTTTCTTCAAATGTGACTCTCAGACCTTCTTATCTCGTTTTTCCATAGACCGGAGTTAAAAAAGGGTTTTAAATACTTTTCTAAAATTTTATTTCTATTTTGCCAAATGATTTTTCGACTGACTTGGTACACCCTAACTCAATATCAAGTGGCAGCGACTCCATTTTTTCTAAATAAAACCCTTTTTCAAAATTAGTTGGCCAAAACTGTACCACTTTTAGTCTCGGCCTTATTTTCTTTTAAAATATCATTTTTTTCAAAATAAGGCTTTTTTACTAAAAATTCAATTTTTATCACACACACACAGTTTTTTCCAAAAATCTTTATTTTCAAAAAGGGTCACTGGATCGGACTATCTTTTCGAGACGGGACAGTCAACGATCCCACTAGCACCCGTACCCTATCATTTTCGAACGCGACACCCGCTTATAATCATATAGATGTATCAAAGAAATCTATGGTTAAGGTACTAAAATTTTTATTTTTTACTACGTTACCTATGTTAATACCTTACAGTGGTATCAGAGCCTTCTTTGATTATATCTATATGATTTGTTTTATTTAATTATAAATATGGATAGTTTGTTCTTGATAAAATTTGTCTCAAAATTGTTTTAGAAAAATCAAGAGTTTAATTTTTAAGAAAAGTTCTTGATTGTTTGAAAGTGTTTTGAATAATTAAGATAAGTTCTTAAGGTTGTTTTTTAGAGTTTCTAAATTATTTTTATGTGCTAAAAGGGTTTTCACACGATTTATATCAAAAGAGTTTTGAAAAATTTACAAAAATCATTTCTGAAATTTTCCAGAAAATCCAGTCGTGAGTTGTCTACCTGCGGCTTGCAGATCGTAGAGTTTCTATTCGTGGTCGCAGGGTTACCCGCGCTGTGGCTTGTGTCGTGGATTGGTTACACCACACATCCGCAGCATCGAGTATGTGATGCCAATCTGCGAACGGATCCGCAAGAAAAGTCCTGCAGATTCGTGTCACAAATTTGGTTAGATTTTTTGCGAGAAATTATTAAATTTTTGGAAAACTTGATTTTTGGTAATTTCTTTGTGAATACACTTTTCAATTTTAATTGTTAATATTTGGAAAGCCAAATTTTAGAAACCTAGACCTTTTATAACTTTATTTTTTAGACAAGTAAATATTAAGAGCATTAATCTAATTTATTTAGACCATATGATTTATGACTAGAATTAAATCAATTTATTTATTTAATTGTTAAATTTAATAATGGCATGGTGGATGATTTTGGACTAGACCAATGTGATTGAATAATTATTGTTTCTATTTTGGTTGGTTTGTATTGGTTTAATGAATAGGGCCTACTTGTTCTGCCTTCTCTATTAATCTGATGTAATTCTCTTCTCATCTAAACTCCCCTCAAATGTAACTCGAGGTTTCTTGATCAATACTTGTAATGTACATAGTATAAGTTAGGAATAGATTTATTTTCTAAATTGTTTAGATTAGAATTAGATATGTAATGTACAAGAAGATCGAGATGACACCAAGGAACAACCAAGGAGGCACATCGAGGAGTTGACACATCCCTTAGAAAAATTTTGACCTTTTTGACCAAATATTTTCTTCAAGGCTCGAAGAAAATATTACTAGTTAAAGTCCATAATCATTCACATTTATTATGCTTTTATTTTATATGATGATATATTTTAATTGTATGATATAATGAGACATTAATATTGAACACCAGAATCCCTCAAACTAAATATTAAGTCACCAATTAAAGTTACCTTCCATTATTATAACAAAAAATGAAGAGTTCCTATAAAGTGCTGACACGTTGGCCTGCGTCACGGTCACCTTACTCGGAATATGTTTTTATTATGAGATATGATCTCTGAATAATGAGTTTGACTTAACAAAAATACATAATCAGTTTGGCCTCCGTCGATGTTATGATATTTTTAAGGCAATATTGGGTAATACATAAGACGTAAATTTCAAAAGTTGATACCCAACTATTTAGGAGTCACAAAAGTTGTCATTGATAAAAGTTATCTACCTAATCTAAATTACCTTTGGGACATTGGCCTCCGTCAAACCCAAAGTTAATTAGATGAGATCCTAACCCACTAGAAATTTCCAACAGATTTCCGAATCAATATTGAGGGTTATTGATTTGAAGAAAAATAGTGGGAGCAAACCAAATAAATTTATGAGTCCACTTTTTTTGTTTGCATATATAACATAAAATAAATACTTATTTTTGTTTTGACTTTTGTTGTAGAATGTCTAACATGAATTTGCGACCGATTCTTGACAATAAAATCAATGACACCAACTTTGAGGACTGGAATGTCAATTTGAGAATTGTTCTCAAACATGAAAAAATTGACTATGTCCTTGATAAACCCATGCCCCCTCCTCCTCCTACTACATCACCTGAGGAAATAGATGCATATGAGATGCATAAAGTCGACAATAATGCTGCAACATGCATCATGTTAGCTACTATGACACCGGCATTGCAAAAGCAACATCTTAAGATAGATGCTCCATCCATGATTGTGCACCTAAAAGAAACGTTCAACGCACAAGCAAGGACGGAGAGGTATGAGACCTCCAGGGAGCTCGATCAATACAAGATGGCAGAGGGATCTTTAGTATCTGCCCATGTACTAAAGATGATCGAGCTAATTGAAATATTAGCTAATCTGGGACACGTCTTTGACAATGAGTTAAGTATTGACTTAATTCTTCAGCCCCTCCCTGAGAGTTATTCACAATTCATCTTGCACCTCAACATGCAAAAGATGGAGTGCACGTTGACTGAATTGATGAATATGCTCAATACTGCTAAGCCCAATCTTAAGAAGGAGATAGGCACTATTATGCTTGTCTCGGGATCCAAGAAAAAGAAGCCCAATTCTGGACTTAAGAAATCTAAGAAGAAAAGAACCAAGCCTAAGGGTGGGGTTAAGAAAGACAAACCCATGGGCCTATCTTGACTCTCTGAAGTCAAAGAAGCTTGGAGCTTCAACCTCTAGTACGTTTATAATTGCGATTAATTTATCTACTAATCAAGACTCATGGGTGTTAGATATTGGATCTGGATCTCATATTTATAATAATATGCAGGGTCTTAGAGGTAGTAGATTCCTGGCAAAGGGAGAGGTCAAGCTACGTGTGGGGAATTGAGCAAGAGTTGTTGCATTATCCGTAGGAACCTATATAATCTTTTTGCCCACTGGGCTTTCTTTAGAATTGAGAAACTGTTATTTTGTTTCCGTACTTACTAAAAACATCATTTCTATTTCTTTATTAGATTTGGATGGTTTACTATCATACAAAAGAATAAAAGTTATTCTTTTTCATGTGATGGTATTACTTGTGGTACTAATACATTAATTAATGGTTTATACATTCTATATGAAGATAAGTCCATTCTCAATATAAACACCAAGAAACAAAAATTAGATATTGTGAATCAATCATATCTTTGGCATTGTGGACTTGGTCATGTAAATGAGAAACACATATCCAAGTTACATAAAGATGGATGCTTGAACTCATTTAATTATGAATTGTTTGGGACATGCAAATCTTGTTTACTTGACAAGATGACCAAGACACTTTTTACCGGAAAGGGTGAACGTTCTAGTGATCTTCTTGGGCTCATACACACCGATGTTTGTGGCCCAATGCCGATCCGTGCTAGAGGTGGTTTCTCCTACTTCATCACTTTCACGAATGATCATTCTAGACATGATTATGTGTTTCTAATGAAGCACAAATCTGAGGCCTTTGAAAATTTCAAAGTTTTTAGAGCTGAAGTTGAGAAACAACTTGGCAAAAGTATTAAAACACTTAGATTTGATCGAGGTGGAGAATATTTAAGCCAAGAGTTTCAACAATATTTAGAGGAAAATGAGATTATTCTTCAATGGACTCCTCCATACACACCACAACTCAGCAGTGTGTCTGAAAGGAGAAATTGAACTATATTGGATATGGTACGTTTCATAATAGGCCAGGCATCTCTTCCTAGTTCGTTTAGGGGTTATGCCTTAGGTACCGTCTCTTACACACTCAATCAGGTTCTATCTAAGTCTATTGATACTACACTTTATGAGATTTGGTATGGTAATCTTAATCACTTAAAGATTTAGGGTTGTTCTACTTATGTGAAGCGAAACATGTCAAACAAGCTTGAAGCTAAGTTTGATAAATGCTTGTTTGTGAGGTATCCTAGAGAATATTGTGGATACTACTTCTACATCCCCTTGAGCAAACAGTGTTTGTTTCAAGACATGCTACTTTTCTAAAAAAATTGTTTATTCTTGAAAGAAGCAGTAAAGTAGAACTTTAAAAAATTCAAAAATCACAAAGTAGTCAACAGTTGGAACAAGAGCCTACGCCACATGTTGATGAGGTGTAGTCGGAAGCTCATGATACACATGGTTTTCGTAGATCTAGTAGAACAGTTAAGCTCCTGAGATATATGAATTCCACATTAGTGAGAGCAATAATGTGTTGGTCAAGGATGATGACGATCCTACTAGCTACGAAGAAGTTATGTTTAATGTAGACTCTTTGAAGTGGCACGAAGCCATGAATTTGAAATGGACTCCATGTACGAGAACAAGGTATAGACCTTGGTCGAGCCACTTGAAGGGATAAAACTCATAGAGTGCAAGTATGTCTTTAAAAGAAAGACTGACATGGATGACAATATTGTTACCTATAAAGCAAGGTTAGTGGAGAAAGGTTACAAACAAAGGCAAGGAATTGACTTAGAAGAAACTTTTTCCCCCAGTAGCTATGCTTAAATCCATTTAGATTTTGCTTGCCATAGTTGCTTATTATGACTATGATATATGGCAAATGGATGTCAAGATCGCATTCCTTAACGAGAATTTGCAGAAGGATGTGTACATGACACAACCCAAGAGTTTTGACTCCATTGATAGTCATAAGGTATGCAAGTTACAAAAGTCCATTTATGGACTTAAAGCAAGCTTCAAGGAGTTGGAACATTCATCTTGATGAGTCAATCAAAAAGTTTGATTTTCACAAAAATGAAGACGAACCTTATGTATACAAGAAGGTGAGTGGGGGTACTATTGTTTTTATGATACTATATGTGGATGACATATTGATGATGGAAAACAACATACCTTTGCTACAAACCATAAAGGTATGGCTGTCCAAAAGTTTCTCCATGAAGGATCTAGGAGAGGCAACTTATATTCAGGGAATTAGGATCTATAGGGATAGATCTAAGAGTTTACTTGGTCTCAGTCAATCAACATACATAGATAAGATGTTAAAGAGGTTTAACATGGAACAATCGAAGAAGGGATTCTTGCCCATGAGACATAGGATTACTCTTTCGAGAGATATGTATGCTAAGACGCATGTTGAGATTGATAGCATGCAAAAGGTTCCTTATGCCTTGGCAATAGGATCCATTATGTATGCTATGCTATGTACGAGGCCTGACGTCTTCTATGCCCCAAGTGTTACGAGCAGATTGCAAGCTAACCCTGGTGAGAGTCATTGGGTAGCTGTCAAGAGTATTCTTAAGTACTTAAGAAGACTAAAGAATTATTCTTGGTTTATGGAGGACACACTTTAGAAGTATGTGATTTCACTTATGCAAGTTTTCAGTCAGAAGAGGATGATAGTAAGTCGCAATCTAAATTCGTATTCACATTAAATGGTGGTGCTGTGAGCTAGAAGAGTTCAAAGCAAGAGACTACTACTGATTCTACAATTGAAGTCGAGTACATTACTGCTTCCGAAGTTGTAAAAAAGGCTATTGGGATCAAGAAGTTCATCATCGAGCTAGGAATGATTCCTTCCATTGTTGATCCTATACCTTTGTATTGTGATAACAATGATGCCATCGCCCAAGCAAAGGAACTTTGGTCTCATCAACGATCTAAACATGTAATTAGGTGCGGCCATCTTATTAGGGAGATAGTTGGTGGAAACGATGTAAAGAGAAAAGGTTCAAACTGATGACAATATAGCTGATCATCTCACTAAAGCCTTATCCTAGAAAAAGTATGATGCTCATGTAAATGCTTTTGGGCTAAAACAAATGAGTGATTGATTTTAGTGCAAATGGGAGTTTGTTAGTGTATGCCCTAAAATCAAGTTGGTTTAAGGAACTTTGTATTTACACTTATTTATGTTATATTTATTAATGTGGCATTTGTCTTTATCATCTATACTTGTATTTCCATGTTACTTTTTTATTTCATAAAGTCCTTAGAATATTGACTGTTTATTAGAGATTGTAAGAGTTACAATTATGAGACTCTAATATATAAAGTCATATTCTTAAATATCCCTAGTCATAGTATTAATGAGATTGGACATCATTAATGCGGATGGATTAGTACATACTTTGCCTCTACTTACGGTGAGTAGTAGTTGATCTCGTAGACTATAGTGTATGTGACACCTAAGCTAGTATGTAGATGCTTGTTTGGAACAAGTTCATTGGATTAATCCGCCAAGAGTTTGAACTATAGTGCCAATGGTTGAACTCTTAATGGCAATGGTGTAAATGATCCTTTGACTTGAGATTACCATAGTATCTTGAGTGTGGATTGCTGTACTTTGAATTTATTCCTTGGTGCTAGTAAAAGAGTAGCCCATAGGTTAGAGATTGAGTATAATTTGAAACATGGAAGGATAGTGAGTAATCGATATAGGATTCACTACTCCTTAATAGGAGAGCATATCCCATTATGGCCACTTGTTAGAAATATTAACTCAATAAGTCTTCTACAAAAGTGATAGTATAACTTGGAAGTAGTTTCAAGGTTATAGTTCATGGAGAGTTATATTTCTAGAACAAGAAAGTATAAATTAGTCATTTAAAAGTATGCAATATACTTTTAGACTAATTGGGATATAGTGTGGTGAAAGGATATTAATTACACAGTTACATTGTCATTGATAGGTGTAGTCCACCATATGACTTTCTCATTCACTTGGATGGTCATGATGCAATGCTAGACACTACTCAAAATCTATAAGTACGAATTAGTTAATTGTGAATTAATGATAAATCAAAGTGTTTAATTGATCTAGCTCTTAATTGATTAATTAATGAGTTATAATTTGTACTTATTGCCAATGTGAATGGAACCTAGTGGGTCATACACATAAAGAACATAATCTTTGGGTTAAAATGTAATTAAGATAAGTATGAGATACTTATGCGGTTAATTTATGAAATAAATTAACTTAAAAGACTTATTTATAAATATTCTAAGTCTTACAAGAAATTAGTTTCATAAAAAACAAAAGTAACTAATTGGTTTTTTTATGGAATAGAATTCCTCAAGGAGAAGAATTAGCTTAAGGTAAGCTTCCTAAACCCTCTTGGTTTCTAATTACCTTTATTTCCTAAAAGACTAGAGTATTATCTCTATAAATATGTTCATGCTTTGACTCTTGAATTATTATTGCAATACAAAAAGAAAATCTAGTGAGAGAAAAATTGCTAAGTAAAAAAAAACGTCACACACTCTCTCTCTTGTGGCATCTCTTTCTCTCTCTTTTCTCCTAGTTGTTAGGTTGTTTCTTTTTCTTGTGTTCTTAATTAATTCAAGAGAGCTAGTATTCAAAAGTCAAAGCAAGCAAGCCTAGAAGGTTCCCAAAGAATTTGTTCGTGTGGATATCGTTAGAGGCTGAACGCTTGGAGGGCTTTTGTGGTAGATATTATCTCTTCACCGAAGGGTCTTAGCCTTAGAAGCATTGAAATCTTTTGTGTTTTAGGTAATTATTGTGCAACCCCTTAATAATTATATAGATATATCAAAGAGATCCATGATTAATGTAATAAATTTTTTTTTTGCTGCATTACCTATGTTATTACCTTACAATATGTCCAGCAAACTAGACCTTCACATTTATTTTTCAAGTTTGGCAAACCAAACTTAGCATTGTATTTCACCCCAGCAAATTGGACCTTTCACGTTTAATTTTCTTGCATTCACCCCAGCAAATTGGGTACATGTCCAACAAACTAGATCTTCACATTTATTTTTTAAGTTTGGCAAACCAAACTTTGCATTGCATTCATCCTAGCAAACTGAGTGCATGTCCAGCAAACTTGACCTTCAGGTTTAATTTCCTTGCATTCACCCCAGGCAAATGTACATTCACGTTTATTTTTCAAGTTTGGCAAAGCAAACTTTGCATTGTATTCACTCCAACAAACTGGGTGCATGTCCAGCAAACTGGACCTTTACGTTTATTTTTGTTGCATTTCACCTCAGCAAACTGGGTGCATGTCCAGCAAATTGGACCTTTCACGTTTAATTTCCTTGCATTCACCTCAGCAAATTATGTGCATGTCCAACAAGTTGGACCTTTTACATTTAATTTTCTTGCATTCACCCCAGCAAACTTGGATTGCATTTGTCTAGCAAATTGGATGTTTCACATTTGATTTCTTTGCATTTCATCAATCCTAGCAAATTGGGATTGCATTTGTTTAGCAAACTGGGCATTTCACGTTTAATTTCTTTGATTCATCTTAGCAAACTGGGATCATGCCTTTCGCTAGCAAACTGGTGTAGACACCAAATTTTGACACACTATTTATTTTCAAACATTGGGGGGCATGTTTATATTTTTTTGGGCCAAGTTTTAATTTTTCAATAATTTTGGAGGCAAAATAGTAATTTTTTATCCGTAAATATTTTTCTATTAGCTTTGGGGGTTTTTAAATTCATATTTTTACTTTCATATGAATTTATTAATTTTTTATGATTTTTACAGATTTAATTAGTATTCTTTTATATTTTTACCAACACAAGGGTAAAATGGTAATTTCACCTCGCGAATACCATTTTAGCTCATCTTATGGTCATAAATTTATTTTTGTAATTCTTTAAGCACGTTTCTAAATTTTTGATTTTTTCGAGGATGATTGCTATTTCTTCTGTAAATACTGCATTTAAGGGCAAAATTGACATTTTACAGTTTAAATTTATTTTTCATCAATTTTTGAATCATAAATGAATTTCCTAGGGTTTTAAGCTTATTTTTCATTTTTGGTAATTTTTCGAGGTCAATAACTATTTTTCTGTGAATTTTCATTGTCCAAGGGTAAAATCGTTATTTTACAGTTTAAATTCATTTTTCATCAATTTTTGAGTCATAAATGCATTTCTTAGGGTTTTAAGCTTATTTTTAATTTTTGGTAATTTTTCGAAGTCAATAGCTATTTTTCTATGAATTTTCATTGTCTAGGGGCAAAATCGTCATTTTACAGTTTAAATTCATATTTCGTCAATTTTTGAGTCGTAAATGCATTTCCTATGGTTTTAAGTTTATTTTTAATTTTTGGTAATTTTTCAAGGTCAATAGTTGTTTCCTGTGTATTTTCGTTGTCTAGGGTCAAAAACGTTATTTCGCATCCCAAGCGCCTTTTCGATCAGCTTTAAGGTCTAACTTTTATTTTGAAATCTACTTTGAATTTTTAGAAAATTTTACAAATTATTGTCATTTCTTTGTATTAATTTTTTTATTTTTTTGTGTTAAAATTTTTTTTTAAATAAAATTAAAATTTTTATTACCGATGACATTTTTGTTATTTTGTAGTATTCTTGGTGACCATGACAATTGGCCCTACAAATACCCCTTAAATCAGAAAAAATAAAAAGAGAAAAAGATCCAAAACCCTAAATAACACTTTTAGTTTTTGCTTTAAAGATTAAAACACACAATTTGCACCCAAAAGCACACACTACTGCCGATTATTCATTTTTCGGCTACTGTTCATCAGCGTCAGTTACTGTTCATCCTCTAGATTTTGTTACTCATCACTAGCTCATCTTCTAGATTTAAAAAGTGAGGTCTTACTTAATTTTTCTGTTTGTTAATTCAATTTTCTTCTATTTCTCTGTGCAAATCTGGTTATGTGTTTAGTTTGTTTGGAATTTTGTTTAAGTTTGTTGGATTGTCCTTCTGTTTTCTTAATTTCTGAGTTCGATCTTCATCATCTTCTAAAAGCCAGTGGACATTACCCAACAGACCACCAATCGTCCTCCAAATCACCACCAGTAAAACCACCGAAAACACCTTCATCAAATCAGCCGGTCAGAGTTCAACCACCTTCAAAACCACTCACAACAACCTTCCCAAATCATCTCCTCCACTTACAAGTCTCCACCACCGTGAAACTCAATCCCTTCAACCTTTCTAAACAACCACTACTCCACCCAATTACCACCGTAAAATACCCCCAAATCACAGCCCAAATATCAAATTCAAACTACCAGCAAGGAGCTCCACCAATACCATCCACAACCTGCAAAAGAGAGCAAAACAGACCATAACAAGCGAATAAACAACCATGACCACCATCATTCACCACCAATTGCATTCAAACCAAACGAATCTCTCCATTACCTGCAAAACAACAGCCAAAGGGCATCAATTCCAGGCACAAGATGATCCAAAATTAGTCAGATTAACCCCACTGTTAATCACCCAAGCTCAACCAAAATCAGTCCCCCCCAATTCCCCACTGCCACTGCCGGTCACCTTAGCCTCTAGCCCACCACCAAAAATCAGCAAGAACGTCACCAATTACCCACAATTCCACCTCCCTCTTCCTCCTCTCTGTCAATGCCAATAACGCTGAACCACTACCACCTAAATCCCTCCATCTGAATCACTCCAACTGCAACCGCAAGCAATTCAACACAATGCAGAAACCCCAAAAACTCGCTGGTGAATAACCACGAGTTCAGCATGTAAATGACAGAACCCAATGTCAACAATCTACAGCCCCTTACAAAAAATTCAAGTTGCAACCTAGAAAATCACCCCTCAATCAGTCCAATCCTGTAACAACCCTAGAAGCACATAAAATTTATTTAGATTTATGTTAGGCATGTTAGAAAAAAAAAAGGAAAACTGAAAAATTAGCTAAATGAATAAACATTTGCATGATTTCTTTCATATTATAACATGTTGTGCATTTTTCCTTTAAGGGTTGTACCTTAGAGCTCATGAGAATTAATGAAGTGATAAGTATAGAAAATCTCCTCTAATCAAATTTAGCCAAGTTGATGGCTAATGGGCAAAAAGTCAAGACCTCTATGTCAACCTTGTCTTGCTAGGATTGGTTGGTTTTTTTCCCATTTCTCTCTTTATTTCTTTTCTCAATTTTCTTGGTCTATTTTCTTTCTTTTTCTTCCAGCTTGGCCGGCCACCCTTTTCTTTTCTTTCTTCTCTTTTGCTACCATTTTCTTGGAGCTTTTCTTCTCATTTTGGTCATCTCCTTCCATTGGAAGAGATCTTTGTTAGTGTATGCCCTAAAACCAAGTTAGTTTTTGAGATTTTTATTACGCTTATTTCGTGTTATACTTATATATGTGGCATTTTCTTTGTCATTTAATACTTGTTATCAATATTACTTGTTTATTTGATAAAGTCCATAGAATATTAACTGTGTATAAGAGATTGTAAGAGTTACAATGATAAGACTCTTATGACACATTAAGTTATATTCTTAAATATCCCTAGTCGTAGTGTTAATGAAATTGGATATCGTTAATATGGGAAGACTAGCACATACTTTGCCTCTACTTATGGTAAGTAGTAGTTGATCTCGTCAACTATGGCGTGTGACACCTAAGCTGGTATGTGGATGATTGCTAGAGAAAAAGTTCATTGGATTGATCCACCGAGAGTTACTATTCATAGTGCTAATGAATTATACTCTTAATGGCAATAGTGTAAGTGATCCTTAGACTTGAGATTACCATGGTATCTTGAGTGTGGATTGCTATGCTTTGACTCTATTGCTCGGTGCTCGTAAAAGAGTAGCCCATACGGTAGAGATTGGGTATAGTATGAAGCATGGAAGGATAGTAAGTAATCGATATAGGATTAACCACTCCTTATTATAGGAGAGTATATCCTGGATTGGCCACTTGTTGAAATATAACTTAAAGAATCTTTTGCGCAAAAGTGAAAGTATAACTTGAAAGAGTTTCAAGGTTATACTTTTATGGAAAGTTATATTTCGGGAACAAGAAATTGTTAATTAGTCATTTAAAGAGTGCGCACTACACTCTTAGACTAATTGGGATATAGTGTGGTGAAAGGATATTAATTACACGGTAACATTGTCATTGATAGGTGTAGTCTACCATATGACTTTCCTATTCACTTGGGTGGTCATGATGCATTGCTAGACGCCACTCATGATCTATAAGTGCAAATTAATTAATTAGTGAATTAATGATAAATTAAAGTGTTAATTTATCTGGCTCTTAATTAATTAATTAATGAGTTATAATTTGTACTTATTGGCAACGTGAATGGAACCTAATGGGTCACACACAATAAGAACATGGTCTTTGGGTTAAATTGTTATTAAGATAAGTATAAGATACTTATGGGGTTAATTTATGTGATAAATTAACTTAAAGGACTTAATTATAAATATTCTAAGTCTTGATGGAAATTAGTTTCCTAAAAGGAATTAAGAAGCTATTTGGTTTCCTTTTGGAATTGGTTTCCTAAAGGAATAGGATTAGCTTAAGGTAAGCTTCTTAAACCTTCTTGGTTTCCAATTGCTTTTGTTTCCTTAAAGACTAGAATACTACATCTATAAATAAGTCCATGCCTTGACTCTTGGAAGATTGATGAAACACAACACAAAATCTAGAGAGAGAAAACTTGAGAGCATGAGAGGCGTTTCTCTTCCCTAGAAAAACGCCACCTCTCTTCTTCCTAATAGTTAGGGTTTCTTTCTTCTTCTTGTGTTCTTCATGAATCATTCAAGGGAGCTAGCACTCAAAAGGCAAGGCAAGCAAGCCCAAAGGTTCCTAAAGATCATGTTCGTGTGGATACCGTTGGAGGCTCGACACTTGGAGATCTTTTTGCGGTAGATCAACACCTTCATCAAATAGGATCTTGCCCTTTGAAGCATAAAAACCTTCTATGCTTGAGGTATTTGTGCTAAACACCCTTTAATCGTATAGATTATATCAAAGAGATCCATGGCTAAGGTAATAAATTTTTAAATTTTTCGCTGCGTTACTCCCCTTATTACCTTACAAGCTTATCTTCTCACTAAGCAAAGTTCTAGACTTACTTGAGGTACTCACCATGAACTTTTGTTATTTTTCCAAGTTTATAAGTGGTAGTTGTGTAAGTTTTATAATCAAGTTCTTGTTGTCAAGCATGAGTAATTAGGTTATGATTATGAAGTTTTATTCCATGTTATGATGTTTATTGGCTTGTATGACTTGTAGTTAGTGTTTAAACCTTAAAATAACAAGTATTGGTTATTGATTGGTTGAAGAACCTTGGTATGGTTCAAATGATTTGATTGAAATTTTGAGTGAAATTGGGTTGATTAAGACAAAGAAGTTATAGAATTAGTTGAATTTGGTTGGTTGGTTGATTTTGCTTGCAAGTTAAAATTTTGGGTTAGTCCGATTTTAGGGGAAATGCTGCCGAAATTTTGGTAGAATTTGAAGAGCAAAAATTTGATAGGCGAGATTTAACCTAGGATATGCAGAAATTTAGGGAATTGGATGTGCAAAAAATTTCAAGAGAATAAGCTAGTAGTGAATTAATTCTCTTAGAACAAGAAAACCCTAAAACCTAAACCCTAAACCCTAGGTTCAAAACCCTAAACCCTAAGACCCTAAAACCTAAATCTTAGAAAGAATTGGGTTATTTTTGAATTTTCTTACTAATTTACTTAGGGTTTTAATCAGGTTTTCACTAGGTTATTTCTTTTGAATTCTAGGATCCGAGAGTGAATCATGTCCGTACTACGAGATTTTATCTTAGTTACTCCAGGTGAGTGTTTCTATGTGTGCATGATGCATGAAATACTATGTTATACCTGTAAATGTTATTTAATGAAATGTGTTACTTGAGGAAAGATGTGTACTTTATCGCATATATTCCGCAATGTGTTATATGCTTTCATTATCTAATGTGTTATTTGTGCTTGAGACTTCCGTGGTTAACTTCACCGTTACTCCACGGTTAGTCAAACCGGTCGTGATTAGGAGGATATAAGGTGCTGGGTGTTTTAGGGCGTGTTGTTCTTTCCTATCGAGGTAGAATTCCTCAAAGAGGCTAACTTTGGATTGAACTTTCTTGCTTGTTAGCCCTCCAAGGTTGAGATTACTCCCTGGATGTGGTAGCCTGTATAGAGGTTATAAGGTGAATAGTGGTTAGGGTACTTGTTTGTTAATACTGATCTGATCATTGGCTAGGACCTGAGCTATTATCTCGGTCCAATGCCAATGTTACATGTTTCAGTACTTGCTACTTCTGCGGTCGAGCTTGCTCCCGTGGTCGAGCCTGTATCTGCCCTTGACTACTTTTTATTTAACTTGTTTATACACTGTTTATTGAAATCGTTAATTATTATTATTTACTATTATAATGGGTTACTGGTATGTTTGCATGACTTGAAGCACTCACTGGGCTATTATAGCTCATCCCTTTCACTTGTTTTCTTTGACCAGGCTTCCCGTACTGCTAAGGCTGGAAAAGCAGATTTTTGGATATGTTAAATGGATTTTTGGATAGCCAAACTATTTAGGCTATTAATGTAATTACTGTGTATATTTTTGGGATGTAAAACACTTAATGGTACTTGTACTCTTTAGTTGAATTATATGAAGTGTATTTATGGGTTATGTATGTTTGGATCTATTGAGTGAGTGCTTGATTTGAGTCCTGGCGAGAGCCAGGCCGGCAGTCCGCTAAGCCCTTTGGCTGCGCCTTAGGATAAAGTGGGGCTGTCATAGGTGGTATCAGAGCTTAGGTTTGAATCCTGTCTCTAGTGCTAGAATTGATTGTATGTCAGGTAGGAAATTTGGGTTGAGTCAGTTACTCTTGAGCCTGATCAACCTAAGTTGTGAGTGATAAGATTCGAATTTTCGTGCCTGAACGCTTATGTGAATATGTTTGAGAATGGTTTTAAGTTCACTTTCTAAGCTTGATTTTGGAGTGTGATATTTAGGTATTGCTTATTATTAAGTACTTTTGGGTTTAGACCTAATTGATTTGTTATTGATACATGTAGGTATGGCTGAGAGTGGGCAGGAAGGAGATAGCCCAACCGTCTGACGTGGCTCCGGTACGTCATGGGCTTCGTACTAGGCCGGTGGTTCGATACAGAGAAGGATCAGGACATCCTTATAGGACCTTTTCGCCTGCTCGCTGAGTGTGTCCTTCATGTGGGTGTTGGAGGACCTACTCATACCCTGATTACGTTGTAGTTTCTTTGATCGAGGAGAGTAGGACACCTAGGACACGCGGGTGATACCTCTCAGGGGCATGTTCATGAGCTTAGAGAGGTAGTACAAGCACAAACGCAGCAAATTCAAGAGCTAGAGGATGCTGTTCGAGAGGAGCAGCAGAGGACTGATGCTTTTAGAGAGCTATACCATGGCACTCGTGCCCGACTCACTCGAGTCTTACGGCACATTCAGGAGCACACTGGGTGAGTTGTAGACGAGTGTGGCCAGATGATAGGCCGAGTGGTTGATGAGGCACGAGATGGGAGAGTGCACATTGAGCCAGGGTAGGCCGCACACCCACCTCATGGAGCCGAGGAGGCCCATGAGGATGAGCCGGAGAGAGAGCTCCTTGAGGGTGTGGGTTCCACCGGATTAGTGGGCAGCTAGATTAGATTACTAGATAGGAATATGTATAAAGACCTATGTTTGCCTTACTATGTTTTGTATGTGAAACTATTGAACCTATGTTTGTCTTACTATGTTTTACATGTGAGAAACTTTTGAAATGTGTAAATTGAATAGCACATATATATATGTGACTCTATTTGGCATGACATTTGCTTCCCTTGTTTTATTCATGAATTTGTACATTTTTTGAAATACGTCTCGTTAATTATTACGTGGATCTCGAAATAACTAGTTAATATTATTTTAGAATATTGAAGTTATGGCGAGTCGAGGTAGAGGACATCCCCGTCGACAAGTTCAAGAAGAGGGCACTACATCGAGCGTAAACCCTAACCTTGGGGCTGACCTCGATGATAGCAGTGTTGAACCGAATGACCGATGTTCTGACCCAGCTTGGGAACCGACAAAATCCAAGAATAGAGACCGGTAACCCTCATAGAAATCTCGTAGTAGGGAAGACGTAGCTTTAGAAAGGTTTCAAAAATTTAACCCTCCTAAATTCATTGGCGGTCCAAACCCTGAAATTGCTGAAAAGTGGTTGGAAGATATTGATAAAATTTTCACTGCCTTGAAATACACTGAAGAAAGGTAGGTGACATTTGCCATATTTTAGTTGGAAGGTGTTGCTACACCTTGGTGGAATTTGGTAAATGCTAAGTGGGAACTGACACCAGACTCCGAGAACGTGGGCAAATTTCACTCGAGAGTTTAAGGAAAAATACATCCCTTGTACGAGTGCAAGAGAAGCGAGAAGATGAATTTCTGAAGTTGAGACAGGGATTAATGAGTGTGGCAGAATATGAAGCTCAGTTCACTTAAATTGTCCCGATATGCTCCCGAGTTAGTGGCCACAGAACGACTGGAAGGAAAAGACGATTCATTCAAGGCTTAAACTTGGAAATTAGGATGCCCTTGCCGCCGCTACTATTGAGACATATGAAGTCGTAGTGGAGAAAGCACACCAAGTAGCAAGAGACCAAGTCCTTAGTTCGAACTTTTCAAGCACGAAAACGGGGAAGTGCTAGTGATTCTCGGCCATCAACCGGAAATGTACCAGCCCCTAAAGCTAGGAAGAGGAGCTGGTAGGGCGAGAATTGGGCAAGGTACACAACCTTGGAAGGATGAGAGGGGCTCCAATGTGGAGGACTCCACAAAGAAATGAACTGAAAAGAGGATACCCAGAAGGGAATCCAACTCTCTAGCTGTTCCAGTTGTCTGTGGATACTGTGGTAAAAGTAGGTCATACTGAAGACGCTTGTTGGAGGAAAAACCGCAAATGTCTGCTTTGCGGTAGTGCCGATCATCAAATTAATCAATGTCCAAAACAGTCGGCCAGTGGACCGAAGTATAGCTCAGCCTGGACACAAGGAACCCAATCAAGCTAAAGAGAGTGGGAATAAGCGAAAGGTGCCTAGCTCGAGTTTATGCTCTAGACAAGTGAGATGCTAAGGAATCATCAGCAGTAATTGAAGGTACGATTCTTGTTTTCCACTTGTCTAGCCAAACTACTAGTAGATCCTGGTTCTACTCATTCATTTGTGAATCCTCAGTTTATGACTGCTATTGAAGTACAACCTGTTAAATTATCTTATGAATTGGAAGTGAGAACTCCTACTGGGGACCTATTGTTTGACCAGCAATCTTGTTTACAAAGATTGTGAGTTCTGGGTAGGAAAGAGAAAGTTTTTAATGGACCTCATAGCATTGCCTATTCGAGGTTATGATGTGATTTTAGGCATGGATTGTTTAACCTGGTACCGTGCTCAGCTAAATTGTAGGGACGAAAGTAGTGGATTTTAGTATATCGGGAGAACCTACCTTAAGGTTGGATGTAAAGAAAACCCTAGCTTCTTTGAACCTTCTTTCTGCAATGCAAGCTAGGAAGTTAATGTTTAGAGGGGCAGTGGGTTATCTTGCTTACTTAATTAATACCCCTGAAGATAAAGTTAGGCTTGAAGATGTGCCTAGTGGTAAGAGAGTTTCTTGATGTTTTTCCTGAAGGAATTAAGCTCCCCTACCCCCTGAAAGAGAAGTGAAATTTGGGATAGAGTTGGTGCCAGGAGTCACGCCAATTTCTAAAACACCGTACCGCATGTCTCCCGCGGAACTCGGAGAGCTTAAGATTCAACTTTCAAGATTTGTTAGAAAGGGGATTTGTCAGGCCAAGTGTTTCATCATGGGGAGCTCCAGTGTTGTTTGTAAAGAAGAAAGATGGTACCTTGAGGCTCTGTATTGATTATCAAGGGTTAAACAATGTTACAATAAAGAATAAGTATCCTTTACCTCACATCGATGAACTGTTTGACCAATTGGAGGGAGCAGTAGTATTTTCCAAGATAGACCTTAGGCAACGATACTATCAGTTGAAAATTAAGGAAGAAGATGTACCTAAAACTGCTTTTAACTCTCGATATGGCCATTATGAATTTGTGGTAATGCCATTTGGTTTGACCAATGCCCCAGCTGCCTTCATGGATCTGAATGCATAGGTTTTAAGCCATACTTGGATCAATTTGTGGTGGTATTTATTGATGATATTTTGATATTTTCCAAGTCTCATAAGGAAGCATGAGCAACACTTGAGAATTGTGCTACAAACTTTGAGAGATAACAAGCTATATGCCAAGTTCAGTAAATGTGAGTTTTGGAAAGACCAAGTGTCATTCTTAGGTCATGTAATCTCCAGAAAAGGAATAGCGATAGATTCCTCTAAGGTGGAAGCAATGGTCAATTGGAAACGACCTGAGAATCCAACTGAAATTTGTAGTTTCTTTGGACTAGTTGGATATTATCGGCGATTTATTAAGGATTTCTCAAAAATAACCACACCACTTACTGTTTTGACCCAGAAGAATGTTAAATATAATTGGGATGAATGATGTGAGCAGAGTTTCAATGAACTTAAGAAACGATTAACATCGGCTCCAGTGTTAACGTTACCAAGTGGGAAGGAGACTTTTAGTGTGTATACGGATGCTTCACGGGAAGGTTTGGGATGTGTGCTAATGCAAGAGAAACAAGTAATTGCCTACGCCTCCGTAAATTAAAACCTCATGAGAGAAATTACCCAACCCATGACTTGGAACTAGCAGCTGTGGTGTTTGCACTCAAGAAATGGAGACATTATTTATATGGGGTTACTTTTGAGGTATATATAGATCATAAGAGCTTGAAGTATTTGTTTTCTTAGAAGAGTTGAATTTGCGGTAGCAGCAGATGGGTAGGAGTTATTAGAGGATTATGATTGTACCATTAATTATCATCCAGGTAAAGCAAATGTTGTCGCAGATGCCCTAAGTAGAAAAGTTCAAATGGCTAGCCTTGGCCGTACATGAGTGGAGTTTGTTAGAGCAACTTAGCGAGAGCAATCCTCGAGTAGTTGGCTCTAAGGTGATTTGCAAAAATATTGATGTGCAATATGAATTGTTGGAACGAATTAGAGAAGCTCAAGGCAAGGATCCTACTTTACAAAAATGAATAGAGAAAGCTAAAGCAGGGATCCTACCTGAATATAGTATTGGGCCAGAAGGATTGTTGAGATTTCGAAACCAGGATATTCATACCGAGGAATGAAGAGTTGAAGAGAATAATTTTGGATGAAACTCACCGTTCTAGATATACTGTGCACCCAGGCAAGTACCAAGATGTATCAAGACTTGAAGAAATTATATTACTGGGATAATATGAAGAGAGATATAGCATAGTATGTTCAAACTTGTCTTACATGTCAACAAGTAAAAGCTGAGCATCAGAAACCGTTAGGGTTATTGCAACATTTAGAGATCCCGGAGTGGAAATGGGAACACATTACCATAGATTTTGTTTTGGATTTACCAAGAACTCAAAGGGGATATGACGCCATTTGGGTTATAGTTGATCGATTAACCAAATCTGCTCATTTTCTGCCAATGAACATGACTTATTCCTTGAAAAAGCTTGCTTGAATGTTTATAGACGAGATTGCTAGACTTCATGGAATTCCAGTAAGTATAGTCTCAGATCGGGATCCTCGGTTTATTTCGCGACTTTGGAAACAAATGCATGAAGCTTTGGGGATGAAATTGAACTTTAGCACGGCTTATCATCCCCAAACTGATGGACAGTCAGAACAAGTAATCCAGATTTTAGAAGATATGCTACGGGCAAGTGTGATGGACTTTGGTAGTAGTTGGGATCAACACGTAACCTTGATAGAGTTCGCCTACAACAATAGCTATCAAACCTCTATCTAGATGGCTCCATTCGAGGCATTGAATGGAAGAAAATGCAGAACACCTAGCTACTGGGATGAAGTGGGAGAACGAAAAGTGCTAGGTCCGGAAAAAGTACTGTAGATAGAAGAAGCATATGAGAAGGTCAAGTTGATCCAGCAACGAATCCAAACTGCTTAGAGTCGTCAGAAGAGCTATGCTGACCACAGAAGGAAAGAGTTAGAATTTGAAGTTGGAGATAACGTGTTTCTCAAAATTTCTCCATTCAAAGGAGGCATCAAGTTTGGTAAAAGGAAAAAGCTTCAACCAAGGTACGTGGGACCATTCAGAATCACTAAACGTATCAGCAACGTTGCTTATCAATTGGTACTGCCTTCAACGTTATCCAAAATGCACAATGTTTTCCACGTGTCTGTACTGAAAAAGTATCACCCGGATCCTCATCATGTACATCAACCCGAAGAAATTGAACTTGATGAGACACTATTATATGAAGAACAGCTAGTCCGGATTTTAGACCGAAAGGTGAAAGAGTTGAGAAATAAACGAATACCTCTGGTCAAAGTTCTTTGGAAGCATCACGGGTTGGAAGAAGCTACCTGGGAAACAGAGGATGAGATGCAGAGGAAATATCCCCAACTATTCGAAAATCAAGGTAGAATTTCGAGGATGAAATTCTTTTAAGGGGGGGAGAATGTAACAACCCTAGAAGCACATAAAATTTATTTAGATTTATGTTAGACATGTTAGGAAAAAAAAAAGGAAAACCAAAAAATTAGCTAAATGAATAAACTTTTGCATGATTTCTTTCATGTTATAGCATGTTGTACATTTTTCCTTTTGGTAATCCGTTTCGCTATACTATGGATACTTTAGGCAAGTGCACCTATCGTTCCTAGTAGTACAGTGTACAAGAGTACCGAGTGTCGATCCCACAGGGACTATGTGAGTACTAGTACTAACCTTCTTTTTATTATCTAACCTCACAAAGCGAATGGCAAATTAATTGAAAATACAAATTAACTAAACTAATTACCTAATTAAAGTACAATCTAGAATTCAGTAGAGAAAATGGACAAAAGTAGAGGCGAATCAAGATGAAGAATACCCTAAATCAAGCATGCTAAGATTATACCTTGATTAATGAATAACCCAATCACTTAGACCCTAGAATCCCTTAATTAGGTTCAATCTTTCTCAAGTATTAACCCCCTATCCCCTTGGTTGATTGATTGGAATCTCTTCTCAATCAAAACCCCAAAGAGAAGCATTAAGTTTCTATGGATTCTATGGTTTTGGTTAGGTTTGAATCTAACCGGGGAGACTTATGTGATTCTATCTCTAGCAACCCATGAAAGCCTCTTTATTCAAGAGATGATCTAATCAAATAGGTGATTTCTCAATCCAACTATATGAAATCAATATTGAATCTAAAGATGCATGCGAATCCCAATTCAATAGCAAATAAACTCAAGAATAAATCTAAAACAAAGTGGGTCTTTTATTAAATCAAGAATAAAATCATAGACATAAGAATTTAGGGTTCATCCCATCTAAATCATAAACAACCCAATTCATAAGTACAAGAATACAATTAACAAAAGACAAGAAAGAAAGAGAAAGCTCATTCTCATGCAGCCCTCTTGAATCCTCCCTTGCATCTTGATAAAACCTTCTTGTTTTCATCATTGAAGCCCTTGAGTTGTCCCTCTACTCTTGCTTTTTTCCTCTCTACATCTCTCTAGATGTGTGCAAAAGTGTGTTTTTTTGATGTCTTTGGTGCGTGTGTAATGCCTCCCCAAGAGGTAGGGTTCTTCTTTTTAAAAGATTCCACCTAAAACAAAGAAAATCGCAGGTTTTCATGACTGAGCCGCGGTGCCATCTGCGGCACGGCCGCGTCCGTGGATGAAATACGTGACTTTCTGGTCCCATCCGTGGCATCATCCGCGCCGCGGGTGACGTCGCGGATGCGGACAGAAGCTCAATTTTTACTTCTATGTCAGATTTGACCTGAAAGACGGTGGAATTAGCTTTTTCTCAAAACACGAAAGTTGTAGCCCCTTGCGATAGCTTTCCAAAACAGTAAAAATAAAGTCATTTTAAGTTCTGTAACTCGAGATATAGTCGAAATAATGGGAACTGGTCGGAACTGCCTCACAGGATAGATGTGCTTCAGTAATTTGGAAATTGGACCATCAAAACGTGAGAAATGGACTTGGGTGTCTTCATATGAATTGTAGACCATCGTCTTAGCTTTAAAATGGCTCAAGAAGCATCTCAATCCAATATCTCTAGCTGGATTTATTGCCAAAACACTGAAACATGTCCTGGTTGCAAACCCAATTCTTTCCAATTCTTGTTCTACCATTGATTCTTTGCACCAATTTGAGGGTTTCTTGACTTCAACTCATCTCCAACTTTAAATCATCTTAAAATATCATCCAAATTGGTGACGCAATGTGAAAACCCTATGAAAACACAAGAATAATACAAATAATTATCTTTAACACACGATTTCGCTATTAAACTAAAAAATAAGAAGAAATAGCGAGTAAATAGAGGAAAACTCATGGAAAACCCTACAAACCTAACCTAAAAGCCTACTAAAAACTAGTATATTTTAGCACTTATCACCTTTAAGGGTTGTACCTTAGAGCTCTTGAGAATTAATGAAGTGATAAGTATAGAAAATCTCCTCTAATCAAATTTAGCCAAGTTGATGGCTAATGGGCAAAAAGTCAAGACCTCTATATCAACCTTGTCTTGCTAGGATTGGTTGGTTTTTTTCCCATTTCTCTCTTTATTTCTTTTCTCTATTTTCTTGGTCTATTTTCTTTCTTATTCTTCAAGCTTGGCCGGCCACCCTTTTCTTTTCTTTCTTCTCTTTTGCTACCATTTTCTTGGAGCTTTTCTTCTCATTTTGGTCATCTCCTTCCATTGGAAGAGAGCTTATCTTCTCACTAAGCAAAGTTCTAGACTTACTTGAGGTACTCACCATGAACTTTTGTTATTTTTCCAACTTTATAAGTGGTAGTTGTGTAAGTTTTATAATCAAGTTCTTGTTGTTAAGCATGAGTAATTAGGCTATGATTATGAAGTTTTATTCCATGTTATGATGTTTATTGGCTTGTATGACTTGTAGTTAGTGTTTAAACCTTAAAATAACAAGTATTGGTTATTGATTGGTTGAAGAACCTTGGTATGGTTCAAATGATTTGATTGAAATTTTGAGTGAAATTGGGTTGATTAAGACATAGAAGTTATAGAATTAGTTGAATTTGGTTGGTTGGTTCATTTTCCTTGCAAGTTAAAATTTTGGGTTAGTCCGATTTTAGGGGAAATGCTGCCGAAATTTCGGTAGAATTTAAAAACAAAAAATTTGATAGGCGAGATTTAACCTAGGGTACGCAGAAATTTTGGGAATTGGATGTGCAGAAAATTTCAAGAGAATAAGCTAGTAGTGAATTAATTCTCTTAGAACAAGAAAACCCTAAAACCTAAACCCTAAACCCTAGGTTCAAAACCCTAAACCTTAAGACCCTAAAACCTAAACCTTAGAAAGAATTGGGTTATTTCTTGAATTTTCTTACTAATTTACTTAGGGTTTTAATTAGGTTTTCATTGGGTTATTTCTTTTGAATTCTAGGATCCGAGAGTGAATCACGTCCGTACTATGAGATTTTCTCTTAATTACTCCAGGTGAGTGTTTCTATGTGTGCATGATGCATGAAATGCTATGTTATACCTGTAAATGTTATTTATTGAAATGTGTTACTTGAGGAAAGATGTGTACTTTGTCGCATCTATTCCGCAATGTGTTATATGCTTTCATTATCAAATGTGTTATTTGTGCTTGAGACTTCCGTGGTTAACTTCACCGTTACTCCACGGTTAGTCAAACCGGTCGTGATTAGGAGGATATAAGATCCTGGGTGTTTTAGGGCGTGTTGTTCATTCCTATCGGGGTTGAATTCCTCAAAGAGGCCAACTTTGGATTGAACTTTCTTGCTTGTTAGCCCTCCAAGGTTGAGATTACTCCCTGGATGTGGTAGCCGGTATAGAGGTTATAAGGTGAATAGTGGTTAGGGTACTTGCTTGTTAATACTGATCTGATCATTGGCTAGGACCTGAGCTATTATCTCGGTCCAACGCCAATGTTACATGCTTCAGTACTTGCTACTTCTGCGGTCGAGCTTGTTCCCGTGGTCGAGCCTGTATCTGCCCTTGACTACTTTTTATTTAACTTGTTTATACACTGTTTATTGAAATCGTTAATTATTATTATTTACTATTATAATGGGTTACCGGTATGTTTGCATGACTTGAACACTCACTGGGCTATTATAGCTCAGCCCTTTCACTTGTTTTCTTTGACCAGGCTTCCCGTACTGCTAAGGCTAGAAAAGCAGATTTTTGGATATGTTAGATGGATTTTTGGATAGCCAAACTATTTAGGCTATTAATGTAATTACTGTGTATATTTTTGGGATGTAAAACACTTAATGGTACTTGTACTCTTTAGTTGAATTATATGAAAGTATTTATGGGTTATGTATGTTTGGATCTATTGAGTGAGTGCTTGATTTGAGTCCTGGCAAGAGCCAGGCAGGCAGTTCGCTAAGCCCTTTGGTGTGCCTTAGGGTAAGGTAGAGCTGTCATAAATGCACACCACAATCGTTACAATTTCCACAAAATCAATATCAATTTTAGCATCCCCAACCCAGTAAAGTTCATTTATCCTCACCTTATAGCAAGATGCATCACTATCCAAGTCATTGAAACACCACCTCTGGACAAATCTACCGTTACTATGAGCCCTCGGCAACCATATACTCCACCACTCTATTCACATCTCTCCTTGCTTCAAAAGAGAAACTAGCTAGGAAATTCGCTCTACTGCTTCTGGAAAAAGATGAAGACAGGAGCTAAGACGAACGAGAGAGAGAGTCAAGAAGAAAGAATCTAGGAAAAAGAAAGAGCTGGAGAGTAAAAGACAAAACTAGAGAGAACAAAGAGAGAAGTGGAAAAATCAGAGAAGGGGAGCAAGGAGAAAGCAAAAAGAAAACAGGGAGAGATCGAGTTCGAGGAGAAGGGAAGAGGGAAGAGATTCAGAGATGGAACAGAAAGAACAAAGAGAGAGAGATAGAGAAGAGAAATCGGAGGGGAAGGTGAGCGATTGGGAAGAATAGAAAAACAACAGAAGAGGAAATCAGGGGAACAGAGAAAGAGAAATTGACAAAAGAGAATGAGAGAGTAATGAACAGGAGGGAGGAATTTCAAAGGGCAGGGATAAAGAAGGGAAAGAGAGAGAGAGGAGAGAAAAGTGAAAGAAACCCAAACAGACAGAGGGAAAAGAAGAAAAATGGGGAAGAAGAAGATTTTTTTTTTTTTTTGGGACCTTGACTTGCTTTTCTTTTTCTTTCTAATTTTTAGTACATTTGCGTTTTGTTTTGTATTTGATGATAAAAGAAAATTGCTGAAACTATGTCCTTTGATGTAGTTCCAACTAAAACTGTGTCGTTTGGCTTCTTGTTTTTTTTTTTCTCTGCCTTCTTTTTGAATAAGTATTGTAAGTATTTATCTCTCAGTCCCTGTGGTTTTTGTTAGTGTCACTATGCCTCTAAGCACTTTGTATTTTTGTGCAATTAAGCCCCTAATTTACAAATTGACCCCTTAGGTTTTATTTTATCCAATTGTGCTCTAAGTTAGTTGCAATTAGCCCATTAACGTTGCTGGAATTTGCATTTTTGCCCCTCAACTTACTTTAAATTTGCATTTCTACCCGTTAGACTTGCATGAATTTTCAATTTTACCCTTTAAGTTTTATAGAATTTTAGTTTTAGCCCCCTTAGTTGCTAGAATTTATTGTTTGTCTCAATTTGTCAATATTTATATATTTTAGGTTTTGTTTGTTTATACCGAGGTACCTTGACTTGTTTGTTCATTTTGATTAGTATTTGTACCGGGTCTTCGAGAGGTACCCCTATTCCTCATTAATTTCTTTTATGTGCTCCAATGTGATATCTTTATACATTTTTTTGCATATTTTAGTTGCTTTATGTTGTTTAGTTTTGATTTTTATTATTTGGAAAAAATGTAATATTTGGATCATAATTTCCTTTATTTTTGGTTTATATTTTGTATTTAACTAGCCGATGTAATAGTTAGATTATATTTCATATTTTTACAAATATTCGTGTGTTTAGATAGCAAGTGTAATAGATAGGTCGCTTTTACTTTTTCATCCCTTAAATTGTAAGCTAAATTGTAAAACCCTAAAAGCTTAAAACCACTTAGTTTCTATGTTATGAATGTTAATTGAAAATTTTCCTTATTTAGTTGTTATTGTATAATTTTCTTGTATAATTTGATTTCTTGAATTATTATTAATACATGTTTGATGATAATCATAGGAAAATTACACCAATTAAATATTACTAACCAAGCTTAGATATTTAGAAAAGTAAGGCCACCTATTACTTAGATATTTAGGAGATTATGCCACCTAGCACCATGAATGGACACCTATTATTGGCTTTCACTTTTACCAATTCTTTTCAATTTTTTTGGCTCAAATTTCTTTGCATTTTTTGCTCCTCTTGGCCGGCCACCCTATTGCCCAAAATACTCTTCAATTTCAACCATTTTAAACACTTAAAAGACTAACTTAATCTTTCCCCAAAAGCTAAACCTAACTAGAAAAGAAATCCCCTCAAATTTCAACAAATTCTCTCCAAGTTTCAAGCTCAAGTTTTGCTCAAAGTTGAAGGTTCTTAAGGGACTAATCATTCACTCTTCTTCAACTAAAACCCTACCTATTTTGAGGTAAATACATCAAGAAACTTCATGTTCTTTTAAGTTTTAATAGAAGATTTCTTATGTTTTTCTTATGATTTCATTAAGTACTTAGTACTTATGGTTATATTTGTTCTCTTGTTATATATATGATTATTTATGCTCATGATTATGAGGTTTCCCCTTGTTTTGATCCTTTCTTTGATAGTAGGTTAACTATTTTATTACCTACTTGATTAGTATGGACTTGTATAGGAGATTGATACTTTATTTGAGTGGAAAATCTTGTAATTTATGCCTGAAATTTTGACTAGAGTTAGAAGGCATATTGGTTAGTCTTGTTAGAGGAAAATTTCTGGAAGATTTTTAGTATTTGAGGCCTGTTTTGTGGGCTGAAGTTGCTGGAATTTCAGCTTACAAACCGGCACTTCCTTGTTCCAAACCTTGAACAAATTTCAACTTTACTAGTTTACAAAAATTCAGCTTTGATAACCTAATATTTCCAGCTATATTAACCTTGTTTTGGCCAAGTTTTGATGACAAAAACTGCTGGAAATTTCAGCTTGTGAAGTGGGTGAAGTGACACCAAATATTGAGCACCTTAAACTTAATCTATTTAACCGGTTTTTAGGAAAATGTTGTGCAATGATTTTGGAACCTTGTTAATCAATTTTAAGAAGGAACTCTTATAAATTTTGAAGATTTAAACTGGTTAGAAACTTGACTTTTGAATGTGTAAGTGAAATTTGACTAGTTTAGCTTTAAACTTGATTTAGTATGTTTTCACCAAATAAACCTAATTTGTTATTTAACTAGTCTTAATTTAATTAAATATCATTAGTTTGATATTAATTAGTTTAAAACCATTAATTTACCTAAGTATAGGATATTTCGGAGTTTTCACATTTTAACCTATATTAATTTTGCTAAGTTATTAAAGTATACTTAATTATTACCAATAAATCTTTCTTGGACTTTAAAAGCTAGTTTACCACAAATTAATTATTTTGGACAAATTTCTTCTTACACCAAAAAAGTTTGAACCCTAATCAATATTTATTTACACTACTTCTTTAGTCCATAGTATTTAGCAATATTTTCTTTTGGTCCAAAATGTATAGCGAATTATTAGAGTTTTGCAACTAATATAGTAAATAAAGCGAAAATTAATAACAAATTTCTAGTATTAATTATTCCTTTTAAATTTAACCTTAATTTTGACAATTAATGAACTATTTTCCCTTAGAACTAAGTTACTTTCAAAAAGGGAATTTCTTAAATTTTTTTAACGGTTGATTTAGGGTTTTACCCAGATTCCTTTATTACAACTTCTTGGATATCCCTTATAACCAATTTTCATTATTTTAAAACCCTAGTTAAACTTGGGTACATTTTATAAAAAAATTCTTTTGAAAGAAAATCCAGTATGTTAATTAGACTACTTATGAATTTCAGGATTCGAGTCTGAACCTTGCACGTTTTATGAGGAACTCTCTTAAAATTTTCAAGTGAGTGTTTCCTTGTGTGTGCCTGATGAATGTTTAAATGTTAATCCCATTTTATGGTTAATACTTGTTAGCTACTACAATATGCTATATAAGGGTAAGATGTGTACTTTATCACATCTATCCCGCAATTTGTTACATGCACAACTTCTCTCAGAGGTGAATATACTTGTTCCTAAACTTTCAATTGAACTAAGCCTTCGGGCTAGACTTCTGTGGTCATACTTCACTAGTTATACCACGGTTAGTCATATTGGTATTGAGGAGGATATAAGGTGTTTGGGCGTTAGGGACTAGAGTTCTTTCCTCTGAGTTGAGATTCCTCACAGAGGCCAACTCTGGACTGAACAAACTATTTTACTCTCCAGGGTTGAGATCTCACCCTGGAGTGGAGGTATTGAGGAGGTACAGGTACATGGGTGGTTTCGGTACTGTTATCTAATATTTACCTGATCATTGGTAAGGACCTAGTTTTCTATATTGGTCCGAACACTATTGCCACATGATTATGTACTTGATACTCCCGCGGTTGAGCTTGCTCCCACGGTTGAGATGTATCCTTCTTTGTTTCATCAATTGTTTACTTAACTTGTTCTTGAAATGTTTTATGGCACATGTTATTTATTTATTTATTTTTCTAATTGTTTGCCTATGTGTTTGCATGTGTGGGAACCTCATTGGGCTATTATAGCTCACCCCTTTTTATTTGTTCTCCTTAAACAGGCTCCTATTATTAAGGCTGGTGGTGAGGATTCAAGAACAGTTTTGGTAGGATTTTGTTAGAAAAAGGATGTTTGAGATTTTAATATATTAGCTATGTGTTTATGATGTAAACTACTTAACTAGTGCCTTTGCTCTTAAGTTTGAATCATATTCTGAGTTTTCTATATATATAATTGTTTCATAGAATCTAGTGTGTGCTTGACCCGAGTACTAGGGAGAGCTAGGCAGGCAGTCCGCTGAGCCCTTTGGTACGCCTTAGGGTAAGGTGGGGCTATCACATAAATTCCCCCGATGTAATAGTTTGGGCTTATTTGGGTTTTTTTTTTTTTTTGCATGCTTGTGTGCTTATCTATTTTACCACTTTCTTTAGGGTTTTGCATCTAGATATTATGTTTACATGTTATGTGCTCCTATGTGCTCTTATATGTCTTTATATGTTTAACTTGCTTTCAATCCATGCTTTATTGCTTTAATTCATGCCTTATCAGTTTTATTGTTCCGTCACCACACTAGTCCAACGCTAGTTGTGGCTTTTATCATTTCCCCGCTAGTCCAACGTTAGCGGGAATCCCTAGAAAGGGCTAGTCCAACGCTAGACCCTTAGGACATTTTAGTGTTAGGTGCACTTGTGTGCATTTTACATCCCACTTCACACATTTTTAGTTTTCTTTCCATTTTGCACGAATTTTGATTATTATTATTACTATTATTTATTTATTTTTGACATATCTTCAAATGCATGACATCTAGGTTGCATCTCACTTAGAATTTACGTCATTTTATGTGATCCGACTAGAAATAGTCGCCTGCTCACATGGGAAGCGATGGCGTACATGTTGTTCCCCCCTCCATGAGTAGAAACATTCAGTCACGAGATATTAGTCCCCCATGCCCATCATGTTGCATACCCATTTTCTTTCTTCACTTAATATATATTATTATTTTCTTTTCTTTTGCATCGCATTTTGCATAGACACTCTTGACTCCCTCGAGGTCTTGACTCGGGTTTCACAATTAATGCGATAATCCCAATCAAGTCTCGACGGAACAGCTCGACCCACCCGATACTGTCACTTAGATTTAGGATTTGCATTCATATAGATACATCCAAAACGTGATAGAATTTAGGATCAATTTAGGAAAATTTGATTAAACCTCGCAACTAGCCTCGGCTAGATAGAAAGGGTGCCTTAGGCGTGAGCCTTTGCCTTCCCTTTCTTCAAATGTGACTTCTGGACCTTTTTCTCTCGTTTTTCGTAAACCGGAGTCGAAAAAGGGTTTTAAATGATTTTTTTAAAATTTTACTTTTGTTTTGTTAAATGATTTTTTTGGGTGACTTGGTACACCCTAACTCAGTACCAAGTGGCGACTCCATTTTCTTTTAAAATAAAACCTTTTTTCAAAAATCAGTTGGCTAAAACTGTCGCACTTTTAGTCCCGACCTTACTTTCTTTTAAAATACCATTTTTTCTAAAAAACACATTTTTCACTAAAAACTCGATTTTTATCACACACGCACAGTTTTTTCCAAAAAAACTTTCTTTTCAAAAGGGTCTCGGGTCGAACCTTCTTTTTAGGACGTAACAGTCAACGACCCTACCGTGTGTCATTTCGGGGCGCGACAACTGGACATTTCATAGTTTGTTTTATTTTATTTTATTTTATTTTTCAAGTCGAGTAGCCCAAACTTTTCATTTCCATTATTCGAACTACAATTGACTTGATTCCTTTCACTGGGATACGTAGGCAACTCTAGGTGAGTTCGGTTGGCCCTTGTATTTTTGTGAGTGTTTTGTATCTATAGTTATTTATATGAACTACGTTCAACTTGATTCCCTTCACTAGGATACGTAGGCAGCTCCTAGAGAGCTCGGTCACATTTTTCTACATATTAACTTGTTTATCTTTTATTTAAATGTTTGTCTCAATTCGCACTTGCATTTGTTTTCACATTTAGTTGAGTCAAAATTTGGTATTGTCTATGTCTTTCTTTGAAATCTCTATGAGATTCTTGACAAAGAGGGGCAAACTGTAAA
The DNA here is from genome assembly GCA_024721245.1 of Mitragyna speciosa. Taxonomy (NCBI): domain Eukaryota; kingdom Viridiplantae; phylum Streptophyta; class Magnoliopsida; order Gentianales; family Rubiaceae; genus Mitragyna; species Mitragyna speciosa. The sequence goes on along the minus strand of CM045557.1, from coordinate 15,402,457 downwards.
CACTAAAGTTTGACACACCATTTATTTTTCCAACATAGGAGGCATTTTTTCCACTTTCAGGGTCAAATATTGATTTTTGGAAAAAAGGGGTGAAATCAACAATTTCGAGGGATAAAACAGTAATTTTTAACTGTAAATATTTATTATTAGTTTTGGAGTTTTAAATTCATATTTTTGTACTTTTATACACATTTCTAAATTTTTGTGATTTTGTTGGGTTTAACTGATATTTTCTATATTTCGCTAGCATAGGGGCAAAATGGTCATTTCACCTCTCTAATACGATTTTCTCCCATTTCGAGTCCCAAATTTGCTTTTGAGGTTTTTAAGCATGTTTCTAGATTTTTTTTTATTTTTGCGGGGTCAATAACTATTTTTTAGATAAATAGTGCGTTTAGGAGCAAAATGTTCTTTTCCTCTCGAATGTCTTTTTATCAAATTTTTGGGTTCTAGATTCATTTTGAAGGTTTTTAAGCCTATTTTTAATTTTTGATAAATTTTTTAGATCTATTCGTATTTTTCGATGAATATCGTGTTTGAGGCAAAACCGTTATTGTGCACAAGAAATGTATTTTTTTAACCAAATTTTTTTATTTTATAAAATTTGTTGTTTATTGACGTTTGTAGAAAAAGTCAGGATATTTCTTAATTTTTTAATTTTTATTTTTGTGTCAAAAAATAATTTTTATGATAAAATAATAAATTTTGTGGTTAGGGGCATTTTAGTCTTTTCTCTATTTCTTTGAGATAAGACCCTCTTGCATTATGAATAGCCTATTTTGGATTAAATAAAGGAAGGGAGAAAAAAGAAAAAAATTCTAGAGTGATTTTAATTTGGTTTTTTCTATTACACCAAGTACACCAAAAATACACATTTTTTCTTACACTCATCTTCAACTTTTCACCAAGAACCCCAAGAACACAAACTATATTTTAGTACATCTTCAACCTTACACCTGGTACCCTAAGAACACACATAAGCCATTTCATGCACTTCATACATGTCGCACCTGAAATGACGCACAGTGGGATCGTTGACTGTCGCGCCCCAAAAAGGCAGTCTGATCTGGTGATACTTTTCGAAAAGATAGGTTTTCAAAAAAATTATTCGCGTATGTGAGAAAAAATTGAGTTTTTAGTGAAAGAGTGTATTTTTGAAGAAAATGATATCTTGAAAAACAAAATAAGGCCGGAACTAAAATGCGATAGTTTTGGCCAACTAATTTTTTGAAAAAGGGTTTTATTTTAAAATGGAGTCGCCACTTGGTATTGAATTAGGGTGTACCAAGTCACCCGAAAAATCATTTAACAAGACAAAAAATAAATAAAATTTATGGAAAAAATATTTGAAAAATCCTTTTTCGACTCCGGTCTACGAAAAATGAGAAAAAAGGATCCATGAGTCACATTTGAAGAAAGGGAAGGCAAAGGCTCGCACCTAAAGCACCCTTTCTATCTAGCCGAGGCTAGTTGCAAGGTTTAATCAAATTTTCCTAAATTAACCCTAGATTCTATCGCGTTTCAAATGTATCTATATGAATGCAAATCCTAAATCTAATGTGGATATCGGAAGGGTCGAAATGTTCTGTCGAGGCTTGGTCGGGATTATTGCATTAATTGTGAAACCCGAGTCGAGACCTCGAGGGAGTCACGAGTGTAGAATGCAAGATGCGATGCAAAAAGAAAAGAAAACTAGTAATATAGGTAATGAGTGATTGAAGAAAGTGGGAGATGCAACATAATGGTTACGGTGGACTAATAACTCATGACTGATATTTTCCTACTCACGGAGAGAGGAATGGCCTATCAATCCACTGCTTTCCACGTAAGTAGACGACTGTTTCTAGTCAGAACACACAAAATGATCTAACTTTTAAGTGAAATGCAACCTAGATGTCATGCACTATTAAATGCTAAAAATAGATAATACTAATAAAATATATACTAAAAATCACACAATGTTTGGAAAATTTCTAAAAAAGGAAAATGTGTGTGAAATGATATGAAATGCACACAGGGAGTGAAACTATTACTAAGATGACCTAAGGGTCTAGCGTTGGACTAGCCCTTTCTAAGAATTTCCACTAGCGTTGGACTAGATGGGGAAGTGGTAAAAACCACAACTACTGGTGGACTAGCATGGTGACGGAATAATTAAGCATGAATCAAAATAATAAACATAAAATTGAAAAAAAATAAATATATAAAGACACGTGAAAGCACGGAGGAGCACATAACACGTAGGCATAATATCTAGATGCAAAATCCTAAGGAAAGCGGTGAAACAAGTAAGCACATAAGCACAATAAAGCACATAAGGCCTAATTATTATATTGGGGAATCAGTTACAATTTAAGGGAAAAAGAAAAAATGACCTATCTATCACACTTGCTATCTAAATACAAAATTTTTGCTAAAACTATAAGAAATATACTTTAACTATTACATCGGCTAGCTAAATACAAAAATATTACTTTTTCTTTTGCCAAATAATAAAATTTGAAATTAAATAACATAAATTAAATACGCAAAAAGTATGTACAATAATAAACATGCGAAGAAAATGCATAATAAATCACATAGGGGCACATTGGAGCATATTGGAGCACATAAGGCGAAATTAACGAGTAATGGGGATACCTTTTTGAAGACCCAGTACAAAAACTAATTAAATAAACACACAAGTTAAGGTACCTTGATATCAACAAATAAAGTCTAAGATATGTGAATATTGACAAATTGGGGTGACTGTGTAAAATATAGCAACTATGGGGACTATAAAAATAAAATTCTATAAAGCTTTAGGGGTTAAAATTGCAAATGCTAATTAATCAAGGAACAAAAATGGAAATTCTCACAAGTCTAAGGGGTGTGATGCAAATTAAAGTAAATTGGGGGAGGGGGCAAAACAATAAGTTCTAACAACCACTAATAGTTAGTTGCAATTAATTAAAATTCAATTGAAAGGAACTAAACTAAAAGGGATCAATCTATAATTATTAGGGATTCAAATGCACAAAAATAATAAATTAAAAAAATAAAAAGTAAAACGTAAAAAAAATAAAATAATAAAAAATAAACTTAGGATGGGCATAACTAAAATAATCAAAGTTTGGGGGCTAAAAAAGTAAATTAACTTTGCATAACTATAATAACAAATATGCATGTGTGTTTTAAAGTTTGAATCTGTAATTTGATAATATATATTTTGATGATATACAATAGTTTTATCATTGTATAATACATGCGTCACTAGGGTTTTTCCTCTCAACAACTTTTTGAGTTTTGAATTTTGAAGCATCTTTCGGCTGCTTGGTCAGCTAACTACCTTTATCCCTTTGGGTGCTGACGGAACGGAATCATGGAGGCTGCTTCTCGGTCTTTGGCTGAGGAATGACCCACTCCTTCTGTCAAGAAAACATTCACTAATCTCTTTTAGGATCCTGCAGTTTCTCCAATTGTGCTAAAGAATCCTAGAACACATAAGGGTGGGATTGTTGTTAGATTCAAGGAGGAAGACATTGACAAACTTGCTGCTTCGTTTAAGCATGCCTTGATTGGGAAATTTTCTCATGGTCATCCCAAAATAGATGAAATCAGAAAGTTTTTTGTAACGTTGGACTTGAAAGATGTGGTGACCATGGGACATCTTGATGCAAGACATGTGCTGATCAACTGCAGGAATGAAGGAGGCTTCCATTGACTTTGGGTTAGGGGTGTTTGGTAGATCAATAGCTTCCCAATGAGGGTGTTTAAATGGTCTCCAAATTTTCATGTTCACAAGGAATCTTCTGTGGCACCTATTTGGATTGCACTGCCGGATCTTCTAGTTCATTTCTTTGACAAGCATGCTCTTTTTTCTCTTGTCTCTCCTATTGGGCATCCTTTATTTGTTGATTTAGCTACTGCAATGGGGACGAGACCAAGTGTTGCTCGAGTGTGTGTAGAAGTGGATTTGTTTCAGTTAATCCCAAAATGTATCTAGATTGAAGTAAACTCTAGAGGAGACAGATTTTGGCAAACAATTCATGCTGAAAATGTCCCGTTGTACTGCTCCAAATGTTGGCATCTAGGGCATGACATTGAGAGTTGCAGATTGGGACGTGAGCCTGGTGGGAAGAATCTGGAGTTTGGTAATGAGGGTTTGAAAGAAAAACAGTGAGTTAGAAAGGAAACTGAGGGTGTGCTACAAGGGGTTGAAGGGGATCGTGTTCTTGACACATGCATGGGAAAAGAAGTAACAGATGTCCAAGACACAGTTGCACCTTAAACCAATCAGGAGAACGTGGTTCAATTGGCTGATAAACCAGGGAATCATTTAGAAAATTTGGTGCAGCATGATAATAGCATTTCAAGTGCAATAGCAGAAGTTGAAGGAGGCATGGTGCAGTAGATGATGGAGTGTCTAGATAAGCAAACTGAGAATATTCACATACCTGATGCTGACAGAATGGGTGAGGAGCAAGATAACCTAACCATGCAAACCCAGAAAACCCTTCTGCTTGTTCAGGAATTGAGTAACGAGTAGGAGAATTTGGTGGAAGAAGATAACAGGTTTTTGTTTGATGCTACAAATTTGATAGCTAAAGGAGATAATGAGGAAGCTAATCTTGATGCCATGGGGCTACGCATAGATCTCCCGAAGGTAGCAGGAAACTTATTGCCGAGACCATTCATCTCTTCGGAGATAAATTCAACTCAAGAAAATCAGGTTGGTGATTTACATGGTGGAGAATTCTTGAAGCCGAAGAGAAGTCAAAAAAGCTATTTGAATTCTAGCTCCTTCTAATAGAGAGTTATGGTCCAAATCTAAGGTTTCTCAAAATCCTTTTCATTTGTTGAATCATGATTAACATTATTTTCTGGAATATTAGGGGGGTTTCTAGGCCTTCCAATTTGCATAGGTTGAAAAAGTTGATTCATTTGAATAAATTCAGCTTGTTGGTATATGTGAACCTAAGGCAGACATTAATTTAATTCAAAGAATTCGGTTGAAATTGAAATTTGATTGTTGTCTAGCTAATCAGCAGGGCTCTATCTAGATTTTTTATAATCATCCATTTAATTGTTCGGTATATGGAGAGAGTGTGCAACATATGTCTGTTTCTATTTGCCATCCTCAATTGCCAGTTTTGGTTTCTTCCTCTTTTGTTCATGCTAGAAGTTCCTCCGAAGAAAGGAGTGCATTGTGGGAAGGATTATTAATAGATAAACCTATGATGGGGACTTCGTGGTTGGTTTGTGGGGATTTTAATGTCGTTGTACATGCTCAAGAAAAATGAGGCAAACCATTCAAATCGAGAAAAACAGTTGATTTTTTAGATTTTATGAATATAGCAAGTCTAATAGATGCTAGAATCTGGAAACGGTTGGATAGAGCTCTTCTAAATGACAGATGGATAGAGGAGTCGTTGACCATCTCGGTTAGGCATCTTGCAAGGCACCCCTCAGATCATACTCCATTGCTGCTATATGCTTGGACCAGATTCGATGAGAAACCAAGACAATTTTGATTTTTAAATGTGTGGACAGATCATTGCTCATTTTTATAGCTTGTGAAAAATTCATGGGAGGAGCCATTATTTGGATCACCACTAATGGTTTTATCTGGGAAGCTTCGTCGATTGAAGAAGGAGTTGTTACAGTGGAAAAAAGAATCTTTTGGTCATGTGGGTCAGAATGTTAAAGTGGCTGAGCAAGAGTTAACGATGTTTGAAGAAAGGGAAGCTAGGGGTGATATTTCAGGCATGAGGGAGCTGGAAGAAGCCTAGGTAAAACTAAATAAAGCTACGGCAATAGAAGAATGCTTTTGGAAGCAGAAATCCCATGTAAAGTGGCTTAAGGAGGGAGATAAAAATACTAGGTTTTATCATTCCACGGTGAAACAGAGACATGTTGTCGCGTTCCAAAAAATCGCAAGTAAAAAGGGGAAAGGGGGTGCTCGTGGGGGTCGTTGACTGTCGCGTCCTAAAAGACGGTCTAGTCTGATGACCCTTTTGAAAAGCAAGTTTTTGGGAAAAATCGTGCGCGTGTGTGAAAAATTAGATTTTTATTGAAAAAGTGTATTTTAAGAAAAAAATGGTATTTAAAAGAAAACATGGCCGGGACTAAAAATGCGACAGGTTTGGCCAACTAATTTTTTTGAAAAAGGGTTTTATTTTTTAAAAAAATGGAGTCGCCACTTGGTACTGAATTCGGGTGTACCAAGTCACCTGAAAAATTGTTTAACAAAAAAAAAATTTTTAGAAAAAATATTTTAAAACCCTTTTCCGACTCCGGTCTACGAAAAACAAGAGAAAAAGGTCCGGGAGTCACATTTGAAGAAAGGGAAGGCAAAGGCTCACGCCTAAGGCACCTTTTCTACCTAGCCGAGGTTAGTTGCGAGGTTTAATCAAATTTTCCTAAATTAACACTAAATTCTATCGCGTTTTGGATGTCTCTAAATGAATGTAAATCCTAAGTCTAAACATGAACATCGGGAGGTTCGTCATGTTCCGTCGAGGTTTGATCGGAATTATCGCATTGATTGCGAAACCTGAGGTGAGGCTCCGAGGGAGTCACGAGTTTTTATGCAAAATATGATGCAAAAAGAAAAGAAAATAATAATAATATATAATAAGTGAAGAAAGAAGGTGGGTATGCAACATAACGGGTACAGGGAACTAATAACTCGTGACTGAATGTTTCTACTCACAAAGGGGAGAACGGCATGTACGCCACCGCTTCCCACGTGAATAGACGACTATTTCTAGTCGAATCATACAAATGTCCTAATTTCTAAGTGAGATGCAACCTAGATGTCATGCATTTTAAAAATGTGTCAAAACAATAATAATAATAATAATAATAATAATAATAAATAAATAAATAAATAAATAAATAAAATCATGCCAAATGGAAAGAAAACTAGAAGTGTGTGAAATGTGAAATACACACGAATGCACCTAACACTAAAATGCCCTAAGGGTCTAGCGTTGGACTAGCCCTGTTCTAAAAAATCCCACTAGCATTGGACTAGCGGAAAAAGAATAAAGCCACGACTAGCGTTGGACTAGTGTGGTGACGGAATACCATAAATCACGAATTAAATATTAAAGCATGAATTAAAAGCAAATTAAACATATAAAAACATATAAGATCACATAGGAGCACATAACACATAAGCATAATGTTCTAAATGCAAAAATCCTAGGGAAAGCGGTAAAACATATAAGCACCTAAGCATGTGAAAACAAATAAGCCCTAACTATTACATCGGGGGGGTTTGATTTACAATTTAAGTGGGGGAAATTAAAATGCCCTATCTATTACATTTTCTATCTAGTTACACAATTCTTGCTAAAATATAAGAAAAATAATCTAACTATTACATTGACTAGCTCAATACAAAATATTATATTTTTCCAAAATAATAAAAAAAAATTCAAAATTAACAAATTAACCATGTAAATACGCAACAAGTATATATAAAATAAGAAATAAACAAATAATAATAAAATAATGCATAAAGTCACATTGGAGCATATTGGAGCACATGAAGAAGCAATTAAAAGGTAACGAAAATACCTTTTTGAGGATCCGGTACAAATACTACCCAACATGAACAAACAAGTCAAGGTATCCCAGTATAAACAAATAAAGACTAAAACATATAAGTATTGACAAATTAGGCTAAGAATGTAAAGTCTAGCAACTAGGGGGCTAAAATAAATTTCTATAAAATTTAAAAGGTGAAATAGAAAATTCACACAAAGTCTAAGAGATAAAAATGTAAATTCAAGTAAACTTAGGGGCCAGATCACAAATTTAAGCTAATTGGGGAACAAATTATAAGTTATGGGACCTAATCGGAAAAATACAAAAATCTAAGGGGATCAATCTATAATTATGAAGAACTAAGAATGCAAAAAATGAAAAATTCTGGGGCCAAGCAACAATATCCAAGACCTAGGCGGCTGAAGACATAAATCTATCATCTCATGTATAATTAAATAAGAAGGATAAAGAATAAAAGATTAATCTGGATGATAATGAAATATAAGCTGACTAGAAATTAGCTAAATTAATTCACTTAATTACCTGATTAAACTAAATAAAGAAAATCTCATCATTAACAAGTTAAACATGATTAATCGAATAGACACAATGAAAGATAAATTAAAGCAAGCAAAAACAAAGAAAAATTAATACAAACTCAGCCCTTCCCCAGGTTATTCATTGTCTTCTTCGAGGCTTTCTCCCTTTCTTTCTTTTATCAAATTTTTTCCCTTTTTGTTTTGCTCTTTCCCGAAATTCTTTTCCCTCTTTCTTCGCTGCTCTTCTTTTTCCTTTTGTTTCCCTTTGTTTTTCTTTTCTCTCTTCAGTCCATTTCTGCTCCAACTCTCTCCTCTCACGCTCTTGCTAATTCTCTTCTGATCTAGTTCTTTTCTCTCCATTCTCTCTCTCTTAGCTCTTTTCTCTTATGTTTTCTATTATCCCTGATTCTGTTTTCTAGCCCTTCTTTTTCTTCTCTTTTCCTTCTTTCTTTCACATCCCCTCTACTTTCTTTCACTTCGATCGACTCAATTTCTGATTCTATTCCTCTTCCGAATCATGCGGCAGTGGAGACGATAGCGCAGCGACGGGAAAGTTGGGTTGGAACAGGATGGTGACAGGGAGTGTGACATGGGAGGTGGAACTTCGATGGCTATTGATTGTGTCCTGCAGGTGGGTGGTGGTCAGTGGTTTGGGCGGTGGTGGATTTTTGGTGGTCTTGGGTGAGATGATTTGATTCTATTGAGCGATGATGGTTCCAGGGGGTTGGGGAAGCTGAGAGATTATTCTGAAATTAGCGAAGTTTGGGTCACTAGTTGCAAAGACTGGTTGGCAGTGGAAATTGCTGGTTGAAGTTCTAATGACAGGGGTGTTTTATTGGTAAGAGATGTTGTGATTTGTGATTTGTTGGGCTGTTGTTCCTTTTCTTTGCAGGTGATGGGTTTGTGCGGCAGAGGGTGGTGTGGTCAGGCCTAAATTGGGGACTGCTGGTGTGACAGCCCCACCTTACCCAGAGGCGCACCAAAGGGCTTAGCGGACTACCTGCCTAGCTCTCGCCAGGACTCAAGTCGAGCATTCACGCAGAACATACACGCGTGCTTAACTCCAAATAAAATGAAGTAAGATAGAATAAAATAAAATATATACATAAGATTTAATTTAAAGGTACAAGTAACATCAAGAAGTTTACATGTCATAATATACATGATTTTCACCAAGATACCCCAAAGCAATTTGGCTATTACAATAACTAAGACATCTATTATATTCAAAACTGGTTGATCTAGCTTTAATTTTTCAGGAACCTGGGTAAAGGAAAACAAATAAAAGGAATGAGCTATAATAGCCCAGTGAGTGTCCAAGTCATGCAATCATACCCAGAATCTATTATTTTATTGAACAAAATAATTGACAAATTAAGTAGACAAGTTATGAATAATTTAATTAACAAGTAGTCAATGGCGGATACAGGGCTCAACTACGGAAGCAAGCTTAACTGCAGAAGGAGCAAGTACTGATCATGTAACCATGATGTTAGAACTGAGATAATAGCTCAGGTCTTTATCAAAGGTCATGCCAGTATTATCAAGCAAGAACCCCAACCACCATTCACCTTATAACCTCCGTACAGGCTACCACATCCGAGGAGAAATCTCAACCCTGGAGGGCCAACACGCAAGAAAGTTCAATCCGGAGTTGGCCTCTTTGAGGATTCACAACTCATAAGGGAAAGAACATCACGCCCTAAAACACCCAGCACCTTATATCCTCCCAAGCCTATCCGGGTTGACTATCCGTGAAGTAACGGTGAAGTTAGTCACGGAAGTCTCATGCACAAGTAACACATTTGATAATGAAAGCGTGTAACACATTGCGGAATAGATGTGATGAAGTACACATCTTTCCTCAAGTAACACATGTCATAAAATAACAATTACAAGTATAGCATAATATTTCTTAATATAACATTCTCAAGTATGACAAAGCAATTCATGCATCATGCACACATAGAGACACTCACCTGAAATGCCTAAGAAAATATTTTGTAATACGGTCGCGATTCGTTTTCGGATCTTGAAATTTAAAAGAAGTAATATAATGAAAACCCGATTAAAACCCTAGTGAATTTAGTAAGAAAAATTCAAGAAAATACCCCACTTATTTCTAGGGTTTTGGTTTTAGGGTTTCTAGGGTTTAGGGTTTAAGTTTACTTATTCTAAGAAAATTTAATCTATCACTAGATCATTTTCTAAAAATTCCTGCACATCAACTTCCTTAAATTGAGCATATTCTAGGTTTAAAAATCTCACTTGTCAATTTTTCTTCTTTTAATTCTACCAAAATTTCGGCAGCATTTCCCCTTAAAATCGGACTAACCCAAATTTTATTCCTGCAAGAAAACAACCAACCAACCCATATTTCAACAAGTTCTACAACTTCTATGTTCAACTCAAACTCAAATTCATTCAAATTTCTACTCAAATTCAAGAGTTCTGCTCCAAGAATCTTCAACCAAGTAACATATAACACATGAGATTTCAAGGTTTAAATGCTATTTACTAGTCTATCTAACCACAAGAACACTTTATCTAGCAAGTAAATCTTCAATTCTAACTAAATTCTTCAAGTAGGAATAACAAGAATCTAGTTTTATACTTGAACAAAAGACTAATTAAAACTTGAAATTAGTAGGAAAATTTCATAGTAGATACCTTAAACAAGCTTAGAACCTTGCTTAGGAAGAAGAAAAGCTCACTTTCTATGGTGAAATTGCCCAAGATTTGGAGAGAAAACTCCAAGAAAATGAAAAACAAGAGAGAGTAGAGAGAGAGCTAGGAAGTTCGGCCAAGGGGTTAAGAAATGGAAGAGAATTAGGTCAAGAAAGTATAAAAGAAATAAAAGAATAATGGAAGAAAGTGCAACCAATCAAAGCTAGACAAAAGTCATGCTAGGGTTTAGATATTTTGACATAATAGTCACTAGTTGGTGAAATATGATTAGTGGAAATTTTAATCACTTATCACTTAATAATTATCAAGTTTTATGGCATAAATTTTTAATGCAAAAGAGAGGAAAGAGGGGGTAGGGAATTCGGCCAAGAGAGAAAGAAAGGAGAAAGAAATAGGCCAAGAAAATAGAAAAGAAATAAAGAAAATAGTGGAGAAAAGAATGACCAATTAGGGCAAGACAAGAGTCATGTGAAGTTGTATGCTTTTAATGAAAAGTTGGCTAACTTGGTTAAGTTTGATTGGTGATAATTTTAATCATTTATCTTCTAGTAATTAATAACTTTATGGCACAAAATGAAAGCAAAAATGAAAAGCAATAGAGAAGAGAGAGCCAGCCATGAGGAGAGAAAAGAAGAAGAAAATTCGGCCAAGAAGAAAGAAAAAGAAAGAAGAATTTTCGGCCAAGAAGAAAGAAAAAGAAAGAAGAATTTTCGGCCAAGAGAAAAGAAAAAGAGAGAAGAAATTTCAGCCAAAGAAAAGAAAATAAAACAAGAGAACAAGTGAAATTTTTTGAGTAAAATTTAGCTAAAATTCAAGTAGTCAAAAGACTAGAAAATAGTAGAATAAGCTAATCAAAATTTAAACACTAATATAAATTAAATGGTCAAATAAAATTATTCTAAAATTAGTACTTAGGGGTCCTTGCTTAATAATGAAAATCTTAGTTAATTAACCTAATTAACTCAAGAAATCTTCCAACCTATAAATCAAGGATTAACACTTAACCCTAAATAAGAAAAATGTCTCTTGTAAGTGCATTTTCTAGGGTGCTACAGCTGGTGGTTTATGGGGAGGTGATTGGTGGTTCACGGTGGTTGGTTGATTGGCAGGGGGGTTGTTTGATTATGAGCTTGGGAGTTGATTATTAATGGGGCTGTTTTGTGCGGTGGAGATGCAGGAGATGTCCAGGCCATGTGTGAAGACGACGAAAACAGGGGAGGGGCTTGCAAGGGTGATTTTAGAGTTGCTGTGAGGGTCGACTAGAGTTTATTGAGAGTGGCTTGACTGAAGGATATTGAGGGATAGGGGTTGGAGTTGCTAGATGTCGTAGGATCTGACCTGGGCTTTTTCGGTGGTGGTTCGTGTTGCTGGTGGATGGAGTTGATGATAACTGGGTTTTGTTAGGGGAATTGACTAATTAGGGTGTTGCTGGTGGATGGAGTTGATGATAATTGAGGGTTTTGCTAGACGAATTGATTGATTTGTGTGTGGTTTTGCTTGGAACTGTTCTGGAATTGTCCGTTGGTTGCTATGGACTTGCGGTGGTGTAGGTGGTTGTTTGGATTGTGTTGTTGATTTGGAATTTATTAGTGGGCAGCTAGTGAGGGGATTAGGGGGTTGATGAGGTTTTGGTTTGAATTTTTGGTTTGGCTAGTGGTATTTCGGTAATGGATGTTTGAATTTGGTGGTTTGATGGAAATGATTTTAGTGTTGATTCGGTGGAGGCACAGAGATAGAAACGGTGGAGAAACGGTGGAAGGAGATAAACCCCAAAAGAAAAGAACACAAACCCATAAATATGAAGCCCAGAAACAAAACATATTCAACCAAAATCTCAAATAAATGAATACAAATAATCAGATTCATATAGAAAAATGAAAGAAAAATAAATCAAACTAAGAAAGAAAATAAAGAACTTACCTTCTCAGCTTGATCAGTAAGAGGTGAACAGTAGCAGCGATTTTGAAGGACGATGAACAGTAACAAAGATGATGAAGGCGGCTGTCTTGTGTGTGTGTTTTTTTAAGTGAAGAGTGTGTGTTTTAATCCAAAAATCACACAAGAAGTAGTGTTTTAGGGTTTTCTTTTTTTTTCTTTTTTTTTCTGTTGATTAGGGAGAGTATTTATAGGCCACTTGTCTTGTTGGCCAAGAATACTGTAAAATAACAAGAATGCCACCAGTATAAAAAAATACTAATTGTATTAAAACATATATATTTTTTTAAACTTAAAATTAAAATTAATACAAGAAATATGGCAGCGAACTCTAAATTTTTAAAAAGAATTCACAGTAGATTTCAAAAGTAAAAAACTAGAGCTCAAAAACTGATAGAAACGCGCTCGGGATGTAAAAATGATGATTTTGCCCTTAGCTGGTACAAAAATAAAAAATACCAATTAAATCCAGAAAAATCATAAGAAATTAACAAATTCACATAAAAGTAAAAATATGAATTTAAAACCCCCAAAAGTTGATAGAAAAATATTTACAGATAAAATTACTTTTTTGCCCCCCAAATTATTGAAAAATTAAAAATTAAAAATTCTACCAAAAAGTGCAAACATACCCCCCAGTGTTTGAAAATAAATGGTGTGTCAAAATTTGGTGTCTACAGTTTGCCCCTCTTTGTCGGGAATCTCATAGAGATTTCAGACAAAGACATAGACAACACCAAATTTTGACTCACCTAAAAATATAGAAACAGATAAGAATGTAAACTAAAATATCTAAGCATGCATAGTATGAAAATATGCTGAGACGTAAATCAATGGACAGATGAATCATAAAACGTGTGATCGAGCTCTCAAAGAGCTGCCTACGTATCCCGGTGAAGGGAATCAGGTCAAACGTAGTTCCAATAATGAAAGCAAATCATTTGGGCTGCCCGACTTTGAAAAAATAAAATTAAAGCAAAAGTGTAAATGTCCAGTTTGCTGGAGAGATGTGTGATCCTAGTTTGCTAGGATTGATGAAATGCAAAGAGGACATGAAAACATCCAGTTTGCTGAAATCAGATGCAATGCAAAGTTTGGCTTGCCAAACTTGAAAAATAAACGTGGAGGTCCAGTTTGCTGGACATGCACCCAGTTTGCTAGGGTGAGATGCAATGCAAAGTTTGGTTTGCCAAACTTGGAAAATAAATGTGAAGGTCCAGTTTGCTGGACATGCACCCAGTTTGCTGGGGTGAAACGCAATGCAAAGTTTGGTTTGCCAAACTTGGAAAAAATAAATGTGAAGGTCCAGTTTGCTAGACATGCACCCAGTTTGCTAGGGTGAAATGCAATGCAAAGTTTGGTTTGCCAAACTTAGAAAAAATAAATGTGAAGGTCCAGTTTGCTAGACATGCACCCAGTTTGCTGAGGTGAAATGCAATGCAAAGTTTGGTTTGCCAAACTTAGAAAAAATAAACGTGAAGGTCCAGTTTGTTGGACATGCACCCAGTTTGCTGGGGTGAAATGCAATGCAAAGTTTGGTTTGCCAAACTTAAGAAATAAACGTGAAGGTCCAGTTTGCTGGACATGCATGAAATTTTTTTTTTTTTTTGTTTTTGGTAATGTCGAAAAGCAGCCCACAAAGCAATGTGAAACATCCTGTTTGCTGGATAAATATGTAGAAAGATTAAAATGTAAAAGGCAGTCTACAAAACAAGTCAGCACTTGCATCTAGTATGAATCCGCATTTTTCTCAGTGTTCGCTCATTGTTAAAAAAAAAATCAATCTTTTCAAAATTGACCTTGATAGTCAAACCAAGTTGAGATCATTTCAATCAAAATTTGGCATCGTATAATGCATCAAAATCCCTTTTGAAATCAATCTTCCTAGAAAATTGCCCCAGTGTAAACCAGCCTTTCTAAAATTCTGTCTAAGACATGAATCATCAAGATCATTTTGGAATAAAAAAAAAAATTTTCATTAGAAAAAAAAATTTGCCCTAGTGTATAAAATTCAAATCAATTTGAACTCATCCCCTTCAAACTCTGATTTTGTTTAAAACATCAAAAACCCATTTGAAATCAATGCCTTCTAAAATTTGCCCCAGTATAAACTGGAATCAAATAAAACTTTACTTTCAAAAATTTTTGTCCCAATTTGACTCTTTCGATCAAGTGTCAATAATGAACTCGTAACCTTACCTATAGATGGAAAGTGAAACACGACTTGATAATGTGCCGCCACCGTGAGGTCTATCAGGCCTTGAGAAGTGTATAAACATGAGTTCTGAGAGTCAAAATCCAATCCATAGTCCATTCTTGCGAGCTATCTCCGATTTTACCATTCATCAATATCTTTTAATTGACCTCTTGCGATGCCTCATAAAACATTATCACCTGCTATGTTCCTTTATGATATATTACAGGGATTGCCTTTTAACACAAATCTATATGCAATGAATAATGCAAAGACAAATTTATTTAAATCCATCATCATTCATTTTTTTTATTTTTTTTATGCAAGTATCACGTTTTACAATATTGAAAACAAAGTCTACACAAATGAAAAAAAAACAACATGACACCAAAATAAATATAACATAACTTTTATTAAATATAAATTAAGAATTTCAAAAAAATAACCAAACGACTTATATACACTGTTGAAGTCGGGTTTTTGACCAAGAATATCGCAATTGACCCTTTTGGATGTCATCGATCAGAAGCTCGATATTGCCAGAAGAAGAACAAATATGAAGAGAAAGACCCAAGTGAAACATAGTCACCAGCTTTTTCAACTTTATCACTCCTCCTTTACCCGGCTTTGTTTATGTGCATAAGATTTCCACCTTAGCGCCCTTTCGGGTTTTCACTAAGGTTCTCCCCCACCCCTTTTCTTTTCCTTTTTCTTTTTTCTTTTTCTTTTTTTTCTTTCTTCTTTTTTTTTTCTTCTTTTTTTTCTTTCTCTTTTTTCTCTCTCTCTTTTTTTTTTTACTTTTTTTTCTTTCCCTTTTTTTTTTTCGGTGCCCTTTCGGGTTTTCGCCTTTTCATAGGAACAACAATCACTCCAGTCTTGGACAGTCATTTTCTTTTTCATCAGATCAGATTGACGTCGAGTCATTGGGCATCAGTAGGACAATCTCCCCTTGATTAATTAGGGATAGATATATTAACATCACATGCCAGATTGATTTGCAAATTTTCATATCAAATTATCACAAAATAAAGACGGAGGTCGGTAACATTCTTGGCTTTTGTAACGGGGTCAGGTAAAGTGTTTGAAATGTTAAGGCTAGAAAGCAGAATTTATGAAAGGGTTGATTATCTTGAGGTCGCAATTTTAAAATGCTCTATCCCAACTTTCATTTCTTGCCTTTTTGGGATTTCCTTTCATTCATTTTTCATTCATTTTCATTTCATTTTTCATTTTTTTTGAATTTTGAATTTGCCCCAGTTTCTTGCTTTCTCATGGGGGTTTTCTTTTCTTCTCATTTTCATCCTCTTTTTTTTTTTTAAAACAACAATTTATAAGAAAAAATAAATTTTTGCCCCAGTGTGGGGTGCGACCATCAAGTGGGTTATGAAATGAAACTTTTAAATTCTGAAGGCTCAAAAGGGAAAACTAGGGGAAGAAAATGTTCAAAGGAAAAGAAAGAAGGCCCACCTTTAACCCGTCCTCTTTTGTAATAATTTTAAAAGAAAAGTTACTAATCAAATATAAAACTTTTTCACCATGTCTGAATTGATGATTTGGCGAAAATCTTTACTGTCCATTTCTGTCAGAATAAGACCTCCTCTTGATAGTACCTCTTTCACAATAAAAGGACCTTGCCAATTTGGGGCGAACTTGCCTCTAGCCTCTTCTTGATTTGGCAAGATCTGTTTCAAGACTTTATCCCCCACCTCAAATGGACGCGATCTAACTTTCTTATTATAAGCACGAGCCATTCGCCGCTGGTAACATTATCCATGGCAGATAGCATTTAACCTCTTCTCATCAATGAATGCCAATTGCTCATGACGTTCCCTCAACCACTCGGCCTCTTCTAATTGGGCTTCCATCAAAATGCGCAAAGAAGGAATTTCTACCTCTGCAAGTAAAAATGCCTCCATTCCATACATAAGAGAATAAAGAGTTGCTCCAGTTGAAGTTCTAATTGCGGTTCTATAGGCCAAAAGTGCAAAAGGCAGCTTCTCGTGCCAATCTCGATAAGTATCAATCATCTTTCGAATAATTTTCTTCAAATTCTTATTGGCAGCTTTGACAGCACCATTAGCCTTAGACTTGTAGATAGCGGAGTTTCTGTGCTTGATCTTGAATAAACCGCACAATCCATTCACCATGTTGTTATTGAGATTCCTTACACGTTAGTGATCAAAGTTTCGGGCACACCAAAACGACAAATGATGTGGTTCTTGAGGAAATCTGTTACCACCTTTTTGGTTACTTGCTTGTAAGATTCTGCTTCTACCCATTTGGTGAAATACTCAATCGCCACCAGAATGAATTTATGTCCATTTGAGGTGGGAGGATCGATGACTCTAATCACATCCATTCCCCACATTGAGCACGGCCAAGGAGTAGTCATACTATGCAGTTCCGAAGGAGGGGCAGTGTATTACATCACCATGTACTTGACACTTAACGCACTTTTTGATGAATACAACACAGTCATGCTCCATGGTAAGCCAAAAATATCCTGTTCTCATGATCTTCTTGGCCAGCAAGTGTCCATTCATATGATGTCCGCATACCCCACTATGTACCTCTTTCATTAAATACTCCGCTTCTTTCTCATCGACACATTTTAAGAGACCCAAGTCACTTGTTCATTTATATAGAACTTCTCCATTCAGAAAAAACCCCGTAAACATTCTTCGGAGAAAATTCTTAGACACTGTACTAGCACCTGAGGGATAAAATCCATTCTTTAGATATTCTTTCAAATCATGAAACCGGGGAAGACCATTAGATTCTGACTTGACGCACAAACAGTGGGCCGATTCCCCCTGAAGCCGAATTTGGATAGGCTCAATTATTAACTCATCAGGGTGTTTAATCATGGAAGATACTATGGCCAGAGCGTCCGCAAAGACATTACGAGTTCGCGGAATATGCCGAAACTCCAAATTCCTAAACTTGGCAGCCAAATTGAGGAGGCTACAATGATACAACATGATTTGGAATCCCGAGTTGCCTAATGCTTAATTGTCTGATGCACCAGCAAATCAGATTCACTGAAAACCAGCAAATCCTTAATCTCCATCTCCAAGGCCATCTTTAACCCTAATATGCAAGCTTCATACTCGGCCATGTTGTTAGTACAAGGAAAACATAATTTGGCCGTTGCAGGATAATGCTTCCCTTCTGGTGATACCAAAACTGCCCCAATTCCAGCTTCGAAAGAATTCGAAGCTCCATCAAAGAATAATCTCCACTATGTGTACTGCTCATTCATGTCTTCAATGGCCCCAACGAACAGAATCTCTTCATCTAGTAGAGAAGTGTTGAGTGGTTGATAACCATCATCTATTGGATTTTCTGCCAAGTGATCCACTATAACTTGTCCTTTTACTGCCTTTTGTGTGGTGAAGACAATGTCAAATTCTGAAAGGATCATTTGACATTTGGCCATGCGTCCAGTAGTTATTGGTTTTTCCAACAAATATCTTAAAGGATCAGAGCAGGAAATGAGGTAAGTAGTATGATCAAGAAGATAATGTTGGAGTTTTTGAACAGCCCAAGCTAGTACACAACACAACCTTTCCAAGAATGAATAATTCATCTCATAAGCCGTAAACTTCTTGCTCAAATAATAAATTGCCTGCTCCTTTTTCCCTGACTCATCATGTTGGCCCAAAACACATCCAACGGCTTCATCAAGTACAGAAAGATACATGATTAAAGGTTTTCCAGGCTCAGGTGGTACTAAAACAGGAGGGTTTAGCAAGTAGTCCTTAATCTTATCAAAAGCACGCTGGCAATGATCATTCCATTCCATTGGCGCATTTTTTCTCAACAACTTGAACAAAGGCTCACAAGTAGAAGTCAATTGAGCAATAAACCTACCGATAAAATTGATTTTTCCCAAAAAACTCTTCACATCTTTTTGAGTCTTTGGAACAGGCATATCTCGAATTGCCCTAATTTTGGCAGGGTCTACCTCTATGCCCTTCTTACTAATAATGAAACCCAACAACTTACCGGCCGGGGCTCCAAAAGCACACTTGGCAGGGTTCAATTTCAAATTATATTTTCTCAATCTTTCAAACAATTTTCTCAAATCAACCAAATGGTCCTCCACCTTCATAGATTTGATTATGACGTCATCCACGTAAACCTCCATCTTCTTGTGGATCATATCATGAAACAACGTAGTCATCATTCTTTGGTAGGTAGCTCTAGCATTTTTTAATCCAAAAGGCATCACTCTATAGCAAAAGGTTCCCCATGAAGTGACAAAAGCAGTCTTTTCTCTATCTTCTTCTGCCATTAGAATCTGATGATACCTTGAGAAACAATCTCCAAAGGATACGATCTCATGCCCTGTGGTATTATCCAAAAGAATATGAATGTTTGGCAACGGAAAATCATCTTATGGACTTGCTTTATTAAGGTCTCTATAATCAATGCAGACTCGCACTTCTCCATTTTTCTTTGGGACGGGTACCGGATTTGATAGCCACACAGGATAATGAGATACCATGATAATCTCAGCATTGAGCTGTTTCACAATTTGCTCCTTAATTTTAAGACTCATATCCGGTTTAAACTTGCGAGGTTTTTGCTTCACAGGGGGGACATTCGGATCAGTTGGCAATCGGTGAACCACTATGTCCGTGGAAATTCCAGCCACATCATCATAAGACCAAGCAAAGACATCTTGAAATGTAGTAAAAAATTATACCATTTCTTGCTTTTGTTTCTTATTCAAATGCATGCTGATCTTGATTTCTTTGACCTCCATTTTAGTACCAATGTTAATAGCTTCTATTTCTTCTAAGTTCGGTTTAGGTTTCTCTTCATGTTGTTCGAGAATTTTTTATAAAGACTCATATTCTTCTTCGGTATCACTCTCGTTTTGAGTGTCAAATTGCATGATTTCAAGTTCGTGAGAGATATCGAGATGGCAATCATTGACTTCTAGAATAGTGACATCCAAAGGGTCAAATGATTTTATTGATGGCCATCTGAGAAAAAGAGAAAATAAACACATACAATAAAAAATTAAGAATAGTCAAAAACCAATAAGAGGAGTCTTTCATTTCATTGAATTTAAAACAACTAACAAATTAAAAGATCACATTAATACTCAACAGACACTTTTAACATGAAACATTAACATAACAAAGTAACGAGACCCAAAAGTAACATAAATACCCAATAAAAGACTCTAAATGAGACCCTATCTAAACATAGATTCGAGTAAAAGACAATCCCCTTAAATTTACTGAAATTCCCTTCGAGAGGGAAGATAACCAGCAGTCCAATTCTGAATGCCATCTTTAGAAATTGTTGGGAACTCAAAAGACCCAGATGGCTCAGCATTAGAAATGACCCCTACGAACAACTGATACATGTCCAACAGAATTTCATCAGCGGAGTCATTGTCATCCAAACTGGATATCATTTCCCCTGATGGGCGAGTGAAAGAACAGTGCAGTGGTGGAATGTGCAATTCGCTCAACTTTCCTTCTTTTTCAGCAATCTTTCGAACTTTCATCTCCTTTCGATCCCTTGCAGTTGGAAGAAAATCTAGTCCAAACGTGTCTTTTTG
Organism: Mitragyna speciosa; assembly: GCA_024721245.1. Lineage (NCBI taxonomy): Eukaryota > Viridiplantae > Streptophyta > Magnoliopsida > Gentianales > Rubiaceae > Mitragyna > Mitragyna speciosa. Next base: position 15,381,984 of record CM045557.1, on the reverse strand, counting down.
CGTTGGGAGCTCTATTGGTTCCAACAGCTCTTGCAAATTTCGCCCTAGACCCTTTCCTATCTCATATCCCTCTCGAATAATCTCTTTAGCCATCATGATACTGGCTTCCGGTACAAACGATTCAGTTTTAAAAATTCGTCCTGTAGAAACAACATCTTCAATCCGGTGAGCAGAAACGGAGATTTTTCCACTGTCCTTCCCTTTGGAGTTGGCATTGACAATCATTGCACAATCATCTTCAACAAATACAGTGATCAACTGATTGTTCATAACAAATTTTAGTACTTGATGCAATGAAGAAGGCACCAAATTGGAGGTATGTATTCACGGTCTTCCTAAAAGCACGTTGTAGGCACCGGAGAAATCCATAACTTGACAAGGAATTTGAAACTGAGCTGGTCCCACCTCTAAAACTAAATCAACTTCTCCCATTGGCTCCGTCCTTGTTCTGTCAAAACCCTTTACCACAACAGTAGATGGACGCAGTTTAGTATCAAATAATCCTAACTTGACAAGAGTACCCCATGGACAAATGTTTAAAGCTAATCCGTTATTGACCAAAACCCTCGGTAGTAATTTTCCATTACAACGTACTGATATGTATAGTGCTCTGTTGTGTCCAATCCTTTCGGCAGTCAAATCATCATTCGAAAAGCTAATACAATTAGAAGCCAAAATATTGCCCACCATACCAGAGAACTTGTCAACAGGGACATCCTTAGGGATTTGAGCCTCGTTAAACACTTTGAGTAAAGCTTCTCGATGTGGCTCAAAAGTCAAAAGTAGGTTCAGAAAAGAAATATGAGCAGGCGCCTTGTCCAACTGTTCCACTATCTTATACTCACTTCTCTTAATTAATCTCAAAAAATCTAAAGCTTCTTTTTCAGCCATAGTCTGCTTGGGTGGCACAGAGTTTCCTTGGACTTTGAGTGGATCATTCTTCTCATGATCTCCTAGAACTCTTCCCAGACCTGGTGACAGCGCTTACTTCTTCCTTCAACAATTTTTTATCTCCAATCAACAGCACAGGCTCCTCATAATTCCAAGGCACTTCTTGTAAACTATTCACAGGCATCTGTTCAGGAAATTCAAGCACAACAGAATCTGGTGCATCCCATTCAAAAGGCGGTACGTCCAAAACAAAAGGGTCGAAACATCCTTCTAACACGAAAGGCTCATCTTTCTCGAACATTGATTGTTTCAATTCGTCTTTTAAAACAGCATCTCCGTCCTTCACTACTGCATCTTCAGCATTTGACTCCTTCCTTATCTTGATCAGATTAGTCCCCATTATATTCTCAATCTCATACTCATCCACAATATATGACGCAGGATCATCAAATTCATCATTAACAGTGATTGCTCCCACAGTATTTTCATGTTCTGGGAGAGGATTCTTGTTTACATTTGGTCCCTGTTCTCCTCGCCTTCTAAGAACAATCTCTCCAGACTCAATCATGTCTTGAATTTGATTCTTTAAAGCCCAACAGTTAGCTGTGAAATGTCCCGGACTCCCCGAATGGTATGCACAAATAGCCTTGAGGATTGTATCCTGCAGGTAAACCCTTGTTGTAAACCTTTGCCGGAATCACTCCAATTTTGCCAGCAGCTTTCAGTTGCTCATACAATTGGTCGATGGGACGGCCCAAATTGGTGTAAGTTCGGGGTGGCCTTTGGATTTGGTCTCGATTGGCTTGAAATGGGTTTGGTGTGATGTGGATGTTGTTTTGTTGTGGCTGGTCTCGGATTATAGTGGGGACGAGGGTAATTTTGAAAGGATTAGGCCGGGGAGTTGGGAATGGAGGTGGATAGTTTGGATAACCAGATTGAGGATAATGAGGCAATGTATTAGTATGGTAGACTGGCTGAGGATTTGTAGGTTGTGGATAAAAAGTAGCATATGAAGGACGATTCTAGGATTTTGGGTCTAAACGATGGGCCTTGATCCCAGACAAAAGCAGTCTCTCCCTCTTTCTTCTTGAATGGGGCCTTCTTCCCATTATTGTTCTGATTCTGATTTTGCAAAGCCTCCAGTTGCAATTTCAGAGCTGTTACATTAACTATCTTTCCTGCCTTGACAAATTCATCATACTCTTCTAACTTGTTAATGATGGCAGCAAACTGAGCTCCCAGTCATGCGAAAGATTTCCTCAAAGTATGGTGGGTCATGTGCCTTAATAAAGGTATGAACGATCTCCTCTTCACTCATGGGCGGTTCAACCTTAGCAGCCAGCTTTCTCCAACGTTTAGCATAGGTCTTATGATCTTCTGAAGGTTTCCTTTTGGTGCTCTCCAAGGTAGTTCGCGTTGGTGCCAACTCACAGTTAAATTCATATTGCTTTCACAAAAGCTGTTGACAAATCCAACCAGGTCTTGATCTCTTGAGGTTTTAGATTAGAATACCAGTCTAACGCGTCTCCTTCCAAACTCTCAGGAAATAAACGCATGGGTAAGTTTTCATCATCGATCGGCTTGCCCAGTTTGTTAGCAAACATCTTGAGATGAGTTTTGGGATTACCAGTTCCATCGTATTTGGTAAACTTGGGAGCCTTGAAACCCAATGGCAACTGGACATCAGGGAAAAGGCAAAGGTCATCATAATCCAATCCACCATGTTTGTGCAATCCCTGACTTTTCTTCATGAACTCCTCAAACCGATCCAACCTCTTAAGCAAATCCTTGTCTACAAGGTGTAGCAATTTCATCTATAGCCGGCCTTCCCTGAAGATGCGACTGTCCCAAACAAAAGGTTCTGCTGCATGGTGATGAGGTGCTTGAGGATTAGGTAAGATGTTCGGATTTATCTGTGGATGAGATTGAGGAATGGGATAATTGGGCGGGTTTGTCTGAGCAAAGTTCGGACGTGCATGCAGAAGGTCATGGTTGAAATGGATAGAGAATCCTTCAATTGGGTTGGTTAAAGGTGGGAGTGAAATAGTTGGCACATTGGACGTGAGAGGCAGTTGATTGACTTGTTCAGGTGGGTGGTCAACTACCGGCACAGGATTAGTCGGGGCACTACCACTGTTGTTTGTAACGAGCTGGTCAATGACATGCCTCTGTGATGCCATTTCTGCACTTAAATCATTGAATTTACCAAGCATCTCGCTCAGCTGAGCTCCCAATGCAGAAAAATCCACTGGTATGGCCTGAGTTACTCTTTCGGACAATTCCTGGGTTGAACTCATGTTTGCACGCTTCAAGGCTTGACTTCGAGACCTGGTAACGATGGGGCTTCTTTGAAATGAAGCTATGGTTTAACGTACCTGAAATTCATATTGGAGAGGAACGTGATTCAGCCATCATTTCATTATTGGCACTGTCAAAATTTATTGTTTAATAAAAGAAAAAAGAAAAATACTGAAGTTAGTAAGTGTATAAATAATTTCAATGCATGTCCTAGGGGAGCCCTTATTATGCCAAGGGTAGGCCTAGCATGATGCAACACCCTCGAAGTAGGGCCTGTATACCAAACCTGTGTTTTTGAATATAATGTCTTGAAACAAACACTTTCATTGATAAAGTCAAAATTTAAATACATTGTCTACATCATCTCTCGAAGACGACTTTGTACAAGATCATTAAACTTTTTCAACCTATCTATCATAGCATCTTTTGATTCTCTAAAATACGGGTCCTTCATGCGCTCCGCTTGATCGTACAATTCACTGCATTTCCTCTTCATCTCCTGGTTCTTCTCTCTAGCATCCTCATACAACTCTTTGTTCCGTTCTGCCATTTCCTTGCTCCAGTTCCACTGATTGCCTCAATTGCAAGTTTTCCTTATCCTTGGCCTCGATGATAGCCATTAATTTCCTTACCTCTTCGGATTGTGCCATTTGTGGTCCATTCTCTTTACGACTCCGAAACCAATCTTCGTACTGAGAGGTTCACCAAACCCTTTTGCTTAGACTGTGGGTCATAGATAATGTTATCATCATTGGACAGTGTGCCCCAAGCCTGAATGATTTGGGTCTTCATTGGAATAGAGTCCGGGCAAACCCCTTTATCGAAGCTGATGGTGAAAGCTGGCTAGATCTGGTGTGGGTGGCAGACCTTGAATACGTCCAAACTGTCTGAGAAACCTTTTTGGTGTGTATGCAGCAATACCCTGAAGTCCCTAACAAAGGTATGAAGTCTGATGACTTGGTACGTAGAGCTGGATTTAGACAATCGGTCCAATCTAATACCCATCTGACTTTCTGGTCTGGCAATGTCTCTAAGAAACCCAAATAATCAGATGCATTCATCGGTCTGTCGTTCTTATCAACTCTCTTGTGATGAGTGGCTTATCCAATTATATCCGATCAATGGCAGACTATTAGGAGTGAGTGAACGCCTCTTGAAGTGTTCCATAGCCCATATGTATAAAATCTGATTTGACCCGTGAAAGAAATTTTCCCCTCTTTGACAATTTGTACATGAGACAAATATATCTGCCAATACAGTCGGTACTATAGATGCTTTTCGTCCTTCAATCCCGAAAAATAAGTCAGTCATAAGCTTGGTGGCCTTGAACCCGACCTTTTTGTCTTTCCTAGGAAAAAAATAAATACCAGCCATCACGAACCCATACACCATCGGTCTCTTATGCTCCCATATCGTCTTGGATGCAAATGTGAAGTCCTCCACATGTCGGTCGAACCCATCTTTTGCTGCGAACCGATCGAATAGGAATTTCACATCTATGCTTTGATCCGATCCTTGCATTACCGATTCCTTTAACCCAGTGAAATGACAGAATTCGGTCTTCCCTGAAATGGTTGGAAACACTGGCACTGTATGTTCTGTTGTCAAGTTTAATAACCCAGCTACTTCCTCAACAGTAATAATCATCTCTCGATCTCCAATCCTAAATGTTGAGCAGCTAGAATCCCATAAGTGAACCAAAGCTTCTACCAGGCATCCATCTACCTCTATATCTTTAAAGTCACCAATGGGTCCTAGAATAGCTGCCACTTGATTGATTTCACTGAACGAGAGAAGTGTCGGCAATTTCTTGACTTCTGGTGGCAACTACTAACATCTGGTAGATGCGTCGGGGACTGTCCATCTGATGCACATCACCATGTCAGATACCTTACCTACAGGCCCTACTTCTCGAGTTTTACAGAAATGTAAACGTGCAATTTCCCATGAAAAGGGTTATGTACCCGAGGGAAGCAAGGTTGGCTTATTCCTACCATGGGGTTCCCTAAATGGCGTCCCCTTTTAAGGCTAATGCATGATGACAGTTTATTAAAGCAAATTAAAATATGCAAAAATGCTAATTTTGAGAACCATCCTAAAGATAAATTTTTTTTTAAATTAATAATGATGCAAAATATATATATAATTTTTTTTTTGAGAAAGATGGGCCATAAACTGTACAAAAGAAATTCTTGACTCCAAAAATATTTGATTGAAAAATCAAACTTCTAAAAGGTTATGAGACACAATATTGAAAACAAACAAAGAATCATGACTCTACAAGTCAAAATGTCAATTTATGAAATTATTTTTGTATAATGTGGGACGGGGGAAGGGAGATATGGTAAAAATGACACATTAATTAATTAATAATAATATTTTTGTTTTTTGTTCTTTTTTTTGAAAAAGGATAAATACAAGCTGTTCCAAAAAATTTGACCACTTAGGTGCATTAGTTCGGATAAAATTGACAAGTACAACAAGAATGAATAAACTTTGAAAAGGATTTGAAATTACACCTCTTATTAAAAAATTAGATTTTCAGGATTTTTACACACTTTACAACGACTTAACTCTTGGGTATTTATAACAAAATGCAATTTGCAAAAAAATTTATGAAATTGCGTTTTCCATCTTTCTCGAAGAAATTAATTATGAAAACGAAATTTAGACGTGCCAAAAGAGGGTTGGCTTCCTACGAGAGGCACCATGCCAGGGCTCTTTATTCTATGGTTGTGAATGCAATCAAAATAGGAAAGAAATTGTGTTAGTTTATTGAACAAATAACACATAACACATTGGCAAAAACAACTAATACACATAGATAACAGTAAATGACATAACAAGGAAAATAAATGAGGTTGATTCCCTCCTCTCGTGCCTTAGTGTACCTGATAGGGTAAGGTTGACTCTATCCTAGGTTATTCTACATGGATGCATGAGGTTGAGCTCACTAATGCATCTAGACTCAATTAGGCTATCGGTTCCCAAGCCTTCAGACCTAAGGGTAAGGGTCATCAATCCCAAATCCCTTGGTCGGTGGCTCGAGTGATCCCCCAGACACTGCTACGTGCACATCGTGCCCCGGCCACGTGTCCGAGTGGATCTTAAAAGTCCCCGAATCTCTAGACTTATGGACTTAAGCCGAGAGTTCGGGTGATCTCCCAAACATGATTACGTGCACATCGTGCCCCGCTCACATGCTTAAGTAGATCAATCCTATTCCTAACCGAGATGGGTGGGTGACAACCACCAAAAAGAGAAAAAGGGTAAAACATCGAATGCACGTATGCAGTGCTCCTTATGAGAGGAGGGAATCATAAAGCGTGGGCTCTAAGGGTGACTGATCCCCTCCCAAATGCAAGCGCGGTCGAATAAAGCAAAAGTAAATAAATCATACATTCATCACATAAGTAACCGAGAGACGGGAAGTGTGTGAGATGCAAAAGAAAAACCTAAAAACCTAGGAAAGAAAAATGCAATCCTAACATCCAAACGCGATGGAATAGAAGGGTTAAATAAGGAAAAGATGATTAAGCCTAGTGCTCGGACTCACTAGTGATCCCCAGTGGAGTCGCCAAAATCCTGTCGCGCTCTAAAAATCGTGGGTGAAGGGTACTAGTGGTGGGGTCGTGGCTGTCGCGTCCCGAAAAGACGGTCTAGTCTGATGACCCTTTTGAAAAGCAAGTTTTTAAAAAAAATTGTGCGCGTGTGTGAAAAATCAGGTTTTTATTGAAAAAGTGTATTTTAAGAAAAATGGTATTTTAAAAGAAAACAAGGCCAGGACTAAAAGTGCGACAGGTTTGGCTAACTAATTTTGAAAAAGGGTTTTATTTATTTTAAAAAATGGAGTCGCCACTTGGTACTGAGTTAGGGTGTACCAAGTCACTCGAAAAGTAGTTTTAACAAAATAAAAATAAAATTTTAGAAAAATATTTTAAAACCCTTTTTCAACTCCGGTCTACGAAAAACGAGAGAAAAAGGTCCGGGAGTCACATTTGAAGAAAGGAAAGGCAAAGGCTTGCACCTAAGGCAGCCTTTCAACCTAGCCGAGGCTAGTTGCGAGGTTTAATCAAATTTTCCTAAATTAACCCTAAATTCTATCGCGTTTTGGATGCATCTAAATGAATGCAAATCCTAAGTCTAAATGTGAATATTAGGAGGGTCGAAATGTTCCGTCGAGACTTGGTCGGAATTATCGCATTAATTGTGAAACCCGAATCGAGACTTGAGGGAGTCACGAGTTTTTATGCAAAATATGATGCAAAAATAAAGAAAATAATAATAATATATAGTAAGTGAAGAAAGAAGGTAGGATATGCAACATGACGGGTACAGGGGGACTAATAACTCGTGACTGAATGTTTCTACTCACGGAGGGGGAGAACGGCATGTACGCCACCGCTTCTCACGTGGAATAGACGAACTATTTCTAGTCGAATCATACAAATGTCCTAATTTCTAAGTGAGATGGCAACCTAGATGTCATGCATTTTAAAAATGTGTCAAAATAATAATAATAATAATAATAATAATAATAATAATAATAATAATAATAATAATAAATAAATAAACAATAAATAAAATCATGCCAAATGGAAAGAAAACTAGAAGTGTGTGAAATGTGAAATGCACACGAATGCACCTAATACTAAAATGCCCTAAGGGTCTAGCGTTGGACTAGCCCTGTTCTAAAAAATCCCACTAGCATTGGACTAGCGGAAAAAGAATAAAGCCACGACTAGCGTTGGACTAGTGTGATGACGGAATACCATAAATCACGAATTAAATATTAAAGCATGAATTAAAAGTAAATTAAACATATAAAAACATATAAGATCACATAGGAGCACATAACACATAAGCATAATGTTCTAAATGCAAAAATCCTAGGGAAAGCAGTAAAACATACAAGCACCTAAGCATGTGAAAACAAATAAACCCTAACTATTACACCGGGGGGGTTTGATTTACAATTTAAGTGGGGGAAATTAAAATGCCCTATCTATTACATTTTCTATCTAATTACACAATTCTTGCTAAAATATAAGAAAAATAATCTAACTATTACATTGACTAGCTAAATAAAAAATATTATATTTTTCCAAAATAATAAAAAAAAATTCAAAATTAACAAATTAACCATGTAAATATGCAACAAGTATATATAAAATAAGAAATAAACAAATAATAATAAAATAATACATAAAATCACATTGGAGCATATTGGAGCACATAAAGAAGCAATTAAAAGGTAACGAAAATAGCTTTTTGAGGATCCAGGTACAAATATTGCCCAACATGAACAAACAAGTCAAGGTATCCCAGTATAAACAAATAAAGACTAAAACATATAAATATTGACAAATTAGGCTAAGAATGTAAAGTCTAGCAACTAGGGGGCTAAAATAAATTTCTATAAAATTTAAAAGGTGAAATAGAAAATTCACACAAAGTCTAAGAGATAAAAATGTAAATTCAAGTAAACTTAGGGGCCTAGATCACAAATTTAAGCTAATTGGGGAACAAATTATAAGTTATGGGACCTAATCGGAAAAATACAAAAATCTAAGGGGATCAATCTATAATTATGAAGAACTAAGAACGCAGAAAATGAAAAAGTCTAGGGCCAAGCAACAAATATTCAAGACCTAGGCGGCTGAAGACATAAATCCGTCATCTCATGTATAATTAAATAAGAAGGATAAAGAATAAAAGATTAATCTGGATGATAATGAAATATAAGCTGACTAGAAATTAGCTAAATTAATTCACTTAATTACCTGATTAAACTAAGTAAAGAAAATCTCATCATTAACAAGTTAAACATGATTAACCGAATAGACACAATGAAAGATAAATTAAAGCAAGCAAAAACAAAGAAAAATTAATACAAACTCAGCCCTTCCCTAGGTTATTCATCGTCTTCTTCGAGGCTTTCTCCCTTTCTTTCTTTTATAAGATTTTCCCACTTTTTGTTTTGCTCTTTCCCGAAATTCTTTTCCCTCTTTCTTCGCTACTCTTCTTTTTCCTTTTGTTTCCCTTTGTTTTTCTTTTCTCTCTTTAGTCCATTTCTGCTCCAACTCTCTCCTCTCACGCTCTTGCTGATTCTCTTCTGATCTAGTTCTTTTCTCTCTGTTCTCTCTCTCTTAGCTCTTTTCTCTTATGTTTTCTATTATCCCTGATTCTGTTTTCTAGCCCTTCTTTTTCTTCTCTTTTCCTTCTTTCTTTCACATCCCCTCTACTTTCTTTCACTTCGATCGACTCAAATTTCTGGTTCTATTCCTCTTCCGAATCATGCGGCAGTGGAGACGATGGTGCAGTGACGGGGAAGTTGGGGTGGAACAGGATGGTGAGAGGGAGTGTGACATGGGAGATGGAACTTTGATGGCTATTGATTGTGTCTTGCAGGTGGGTGGTGGTCAATGGTTTGGGTGGTGGTGGATTTTTGGTGGTCCTGGGTGAGATGATTTGATTCTATTAAGCGATGGTGGTTCCAGGGGGTTGGGGAAGCTGAGAGATGATTTTGAAATTAGCGAAGTTTGGGTCACCAGTTGCAAAGACTGGTTGGCAGTGGAAATTGCTAGTTGAAGTTCTAATGACAGGGGTGTTTTGTTGGCAAGAGAAGTTGTGATTTGTGATTTGTTGGGCTGTTGTTCCTTTTCTTTGTAGGTGATGGGTTTGTGCGGCAGAGGGTGGTGTGGTCAGGCCTGAATTGGGGACTGCTGGTGGTTAATGGAGAGGTGATTGGTGGTTCACGGTGGTTGGTTGATTGGCAGGGGGGCTGTTTGATTATGAGCTTGGGAGTTGATTATTAATGGGGCTGTTTTGTGCGGTGGAGATGCAGGAGATGTCCAGGCCATGTGCGAAGACGACGAAAACAGGGGAGGGGCTTGCAATGGTGATTTTAGAGTTGCTGTGAGGGTCGACTAGAGTTGATTGAGAGTGGCTTGACTGAAGGATATTGAGGGATGGGGGTTGGAGTTGCTGGATGTCGTAGGATCTGACCTGGGCTTTTTCGGTGGTGGTTCGTGTTGCTGGTGGATGGAGTTGATGATAACTGGGGTTTTGTTAGGGGAATTGACTGATTAGGGTATTGCTGGTGGATGGAGTTGATGATAATTGAGGGTTTTGCTAGAGGAATTGATTGATTTGTGTGTGGTTTTGCTTGGAACTGTTCTGGAATTGTCCGTTGGTTGCTATGGACTTGCAGTGGTGTAGGTGGTTGTTTGGATTGTGTTGCTGATTTGGAATTTATTAGTGGGCAGCTAGTGAGGGGATTAGGGGGTTGATGAGGTTTTGGTTTGAATTTCTGGTTTGGCTAGTGGTATTTCGATAATGGAGGTTTGAATTTGGTGGTCTGATGGAAATGATTTTAGTGTTGATACGGTGGAGGCACAGAGATAGAAAGGTGGAGAAACGGTGGAAGGAGATAAACCCCAAGAGAAAAGAACACAAACCCAGAAATATGAAGCCCAGAAACAAAACATATTCAACCAAAATCTCAAATAAATGAATACAAATAATCAGATTCATATAGAAAAATGAAAGAAAATTAAATTAAACTAAGAAAGAAAATAAAGAACTTACCTTCTCAGCTTGAACAGTAAGAGGTGAACAGTAGCAACGATTTTGAAGGACTGATGAACAGTAACAAAGATGATGAAGGCGGCTATCTTGTGTGTGTGTTTTTTTTAAGTGAAGAGTGTGTGTTTTAATCCAAAAATCACACAAGAAGTAGTGTTTTAGGGTTTTCTTTTTTTTCTTTTTTTTTCTGTTGATTAGGGAGAGTATTTATAGGCCACTTGTCTTGTTGGCCAAGAATACTGTAAAATAACGAGAATGCCACCGGTATAAAAAAATACTAATTTCATTAAAAAAATATGTATTTTTAAACCTAAAATTAAAATTAATACAAGAAATATGGCAGCGATGTCTAAAGTTTTAAAAAGAATTCACAGTAGATTTCAAAAGTAAAAAACTAGAGCTCAGAAACTGATAGAAACGCGCTCGGGATGTAAAAATGATGATTTTGCCCTTAGCTGGTACAAAAATAAAAAATACCAATTAAATCCAGAAAAATCATAAGAAATTAACAAATTCACATAAAAGCAAAAATATGAATTTAAAACCCCCAAAAGTTGATAGAAAAATATTTACAGATAAAATTACTATTTTGCTTCCCAAATTATTGAAAAATTAAAAATTAAAATTTGTACCAAAAAGCGCAAACATACCCCCTAGTGTTTGAAAATAAATGGTGTGTCAAAATTTGGTGTCTACACATGTTAGATTTATGATTCATAGAATCAAGGATTTGCATAGGAATTGGGTGGAAGATGATAAAGGAATCGGTGATGAGGCTGTTAGATTTTTTCAAGAGTTATTTAAAGCTGGGGATATGCCACATGACTTCGATTGGTTGAGACACATTCCATCTGTAGTCACCAAATTTTGACACACCGATCATTTTTCCAACATTTGGGGCACTTTTATATTTTTTGGGGTCAAATTCTAATTTTTCAAAAATCTCGGGGGCCAAAATAGTAATTTTTATCTGTAAATATTTTTACATTAGCTTTGGGGGTTTCAAATTCATATTTTTACTTTCATATATATTTTTTAATTTTTTGTGATTTTTTCGGGTTTAATTGGTATTCTTTTATATTTTACCAGCATAAGGGTAAAATGGTAATTTCGCCTTGCGAACACTATTTTAGCTCATTTCAAGTCCCAAATTTATTTTTCTAATCCTTTAAGCATGTTTCTAAATTTTCTTTATTATTTCGGGAACGTTTGCTATTTTTTCTGTAAATACTACATTCAAGGGCAAAATCATCATTTTTATATTTTAAATTCATTTTTTCACCAATGTTAGGTGTTAACTTCATTTTCTAGGATTTTAAGCTCATTTTTAATTTTTGATAATTTTTTGAGGTTAACTGATATTCTTCATATATTTTAACAGTACAGGGGCAAAATGATAATTTCACCTCGCGAATACCATTTTCGCCAATTTTAGGTCCCAAATTTATTTTAGGTCTTTTAAGAACGTTTTTAAGTTTTTTCTAATTTTTTTTGGAATGAATTACTATTAATAAATTTATTATTTATATTTTTCTTAATTTTTCTATTTTTATGAGAGAAAATAGATTTTTAATGTTTTTGTAAAGGTAAAGTTGTAATTTTGGTAGTCAAGGGCGTTTTGGTCTTTTAGTCATTTCTTGGAAGATAAGTCTTTTGTGCACTATAAATATCCCCACTTGGGGATTAAAAAAGGAGAATAAAAAATAGGTCTAGTGAGAGTTTTTAATTTTTTAGTTTTTAGTTTTTAGATATATCAAGAAAAAAAAAACACACACACACACACACACTTTTTCCGACATTTTTCTTCAAGTTTTCACTAAGAATACCAAGAACACCTACTAGGTTTTAGTGTATCTTCAAACCTACACCTAGAAAACCTAGAACACACACTAGTACATCTTCAAGCCTACACCTAGAACACACGCTAGCTAATCCCACACGCTTATTCACTTTCACTCTCACGCATTACACACACTGCCATACACTTCTTGTATTTTCTCTCTCACGCACTACACACACTTCCACACACTTGCATTTTCTCTCTCACATACTACACATATTATCCCATCCATTTCTTACACATTCTCTCTCACACACTTCACAAACTTTTCTCTCACACACCATACACACCATCTTACACACACTTTATAGTTCCTCCCACACTCACAGTCACACTCTAAAACACACACTAACATACGTTTACAAACACACACAGACACACAATCATGTTTACAAACACACATAAATCTCACGTTCATCACACACATTCACACACCATACCTATAAGCACACGACCACATTAACACACACACTCATCATTAGTCACAAACGCACACATGCACACAGAGCAACAAACACACAGCCATTCACACACTCATATACATACTATCACAAATGCACACACCAGTTTCACGTACGTCACACAGTAAATCACACAAACAAATAGTCAGCCATATAGACACACAATACACTCACATACACACACAGAATTACAGCTCAACCGTAACCCAAGTTCCAGCCTAATCAGTCCACTTCCATTAGCCACCACTCAACACCACCCTCAACCACATCTACTCCAACAGAACCAACATCTCTCTGCCCAATCAGAGAACTGAAAATCAATGACATCTCAGCAAAACCATCAACCTATAACCATTCCAAGTCTCCACCCAAATCAAGGGCATGATCAGCCACATAACCTCACAAATTCCCCAAATTCACAACTTATCACCAAACCAACTTCCAATCCAATTCCACCAGTCCTCATAGCCTCACCAGACCATCTCACCCTACTATCACCTACAAAACAACAACAAAGTCCATTCAAGCAACCCAAAATTTCAGCCCCAATTCACCATGAACTATCGAAATCAGCCCACTTCCACCACCAAAAACCAACTGCCATCATTACCACGTCTGCGCTACAATCTGAAAAAACAAAACAGTCACACAAAGCCTCATCAATCCAAGCTCAAATTTGGCCAACAACAGTTACAACTCGACGCCAAATCCGCCGTTTCAAAGTTCACCTTAGCTATCATCCTTGTTCTGAAAACAGGTAATCCCTCTGCTCTTTCTTTCAATTTCTTTTTATATTTAATTCTGTGATTTTTTGCACAATCAGTTGATCATATAATGGTGAAATTGAGTATGGAAGGATGGGATTTGGGGACGGTTAATTTCGAAAGAAAGAGAAAGCAGACAGAAACCAGAGAGAAAAGAGGTGAGACTGAGAGAGGGAGAGAGAAAAGAAACAAGAGAGTACCAGAGGGAGTGAGAGAAAGAAAGAGAACAATGAGAAAGAAAGAAAAAGAAACGAAAATAGAGAAAGCTGGAGAAGATGGGAAAGCAAAAAGAAAAAAAAAGAGAATAAAGAAAGAAAATAGAAAGAGAGGAATCGGAGAAAGCCATTGAAGGGAGAGAAAGAAAGAGAAAGAGAGTGACTGGGTGAGAGAAATAGAGAGAGAGAGAGAGAGAGAAAGAGCAAGCAAGAAAGACAAGAGGACGAGAGCTCGTGAGAGAAACAGAAGGGAGAAGGAAACAGCGAGAGTGAGAGGAAACAGAGTCAGAGAGAGATTGGTGGGAAGGAGAAGACGCGAAAGAGAAAAAGAAAAATGAGGGAGAAGTAGAGACAAAGAACAGCTGGAGAAAATCAGAGTGGGGAAGAGGAAGAGAGAAAGAAAGGAAGAGAGGGAGAGAGGGGGAGAAGACGGAGCCAGAAGAAAAGAAGAATTGGATTTAGGAGTTAGGCATTTAAGAAGGAGAAGACGACATCTAGGGAATGTTAGTATTTTTGTTTTTGTTTTTTCATTCTAGTTTTTTTTGCAGTTTAGTCAATTTCCAGTTAATTTCTGACTTTGGTTCAATTTGATGATTGATTGTGTAATTAGCTTAGATAATTGAGATAATTTGGTCGTCTAATTAATCCTAATTTATTTTTTAGCAATTTTTTTTCTTTCTTTCTTTTTTCCATTTTACCTAGGCTTTGTTTCTTTTCAAAATTTTTTATAGGCACAAAAAGATTTTGACCTTTGCACTTTATTCTATAGTAATTACAAATTCTCATCAGATTTTAGATTTCTTTGTCAATTAGGCCCCATTAACTATAATTAAGCCCTTGCGGTTGTTCAAATTTATGTTTTGCCCCACACTTGTTGGAATTTTATTTTTTTATTTTTATTATTATTGCCCCTTTACTTAGCTTTAATTCACAAATTGTACCCCATGCTTGCTTAAATTTGTGATTTGGCCCCTAAGTTTGCTTGGATTTCTATTTTAGTTTCCTTAGTTTAATAGAGTTACTTTCTGCCCCAAATTGGTTAGTATTTATATTTTTATGCTTTAGTATACCGAGATACCTTGACTTGTTTGTTCATTTTGATTAGTCTTTGTACCGGGTCTCCGAGAGGTATCCCTATTCCTTGTTAATCTCCTTTATGTGCTCCAATGTGCCTTGCGTGATTTTTACGCATATATTTCCTATTTTGCATGCTCTTTGTGTATTTATTTCTTTTATGATATTTAATTTTAAATTTTATTATTATTATTCTTTTATTATTATTTTGGCAAACAGTGTAATATTTTTTGTATTTAGCTAGTCAATGTAATAGTTAGGCTACATTTCTTATATTTTAGCAAAATTGTGTACTTAGATAGATATATATAATAGATAGGTCGTTTTTATTTTTTCCCCTAAAATTTTAGCTAACCCCCCGATGTAATAGTTAGGACTTATTTGCTTTTGTGTGCTTGCGTGTTTATTTATTTTACCGCTTTCCTTAGGATTTTTCATCTAGAATATTATGTTCATGTGTTATGTGCTCCTACTTGACTTTATATGTCTTTATGTGTTTAATTTGCTTTTTAATTCATGCATTACTATTTAATTCATGTTTTATGTTATTCTGTCACCACATTAGTCCAACGATAGTTGTGGCTTTATCGTTTCCCTGCTAATCCAACGCTAGTGGGAATCCCTAGAAAGGGCTAGTCGAATGCAAGACCCTTAAGGCATTTCAGTGTTAAGTGCACTCATGTGCATTTTACATCTCACTTCACACATTTTTAGTTTTCTTTCCATTTTGCATGATTTTTATTATTATTATTATTACTATTATTTATTTATTTTTGACACATCTTCAAATGCATGACATTAGGTTGCATCTCACTTAGAATTTAGGTCATTTTGTGTTATCTGACTAGAAATAGTCACCTACTCACGTGGGAAGCTGTGGCATACATGCCTTTCCTCCCTCCGTGAGTAGGAACATTCAGTCATGAGATATTAGTCTCCCCGTACCCATTATGATGCATTCCCACTTTCTTCGACCACTTATTATCTATATTACTATTTTTCTTTTCTTTTTGTATTTCATTTTGCATAGACACTCGTGACTCCCTCGAGGCCTCACCTCGGGTTTCGCAATTAATGCGATAATTCCGATTAAGCCTCGACAGGACTCCTCTCGATACCCATTTAGATTTAGGATTTGCATTCATTTAGATACATCCAAATGCGATAGAATTTAGGGTTAATTTAGGAAAATTTGATTAAACCTCGCAACTAGCCTCAGCTAGGTAGAAAGGGTGCCTTAGGCGTGAGCCTTTGCCTTCCCTTTCTTCAAATGTGACTCCCGGACTTTTTTTCTCTCGTTTTTTCATAGACCAAAGTCAAAAAAGGGTTTTTAAATATGTTTTCTAAAAATTTTATTTTTGTTTTGCTAAATGATTTTTGGGGTGACTTGGTACACCCTAACTCCATACCAAATGGTGACTACATTTTTTAAAAATAAAACCCTTGTTCAAAATTAGTTGGCCAAAACTATCGCATTTTTAGTCCCGGCCTTCTTTTATTTTTCAAAATAACATTTTTCCTCAAATAACACTTTTTTACTAAAAACTTGATTTTTTCACACATACACAGTTTTTCCAAAAAACCTATCTTTTTGAAAAAGGTCACCGGATTGGACCGTCTTCTCGGGACACGACAGTCAACGACCTCACCAGTACCTTTTACGATTTTTAGGACGCGACACCATCTTTGGTGTCTGAGGAAGATAATAAATTTTTAGAGGAGGATCCATCTTTGGAAGAGATGCATAGGGTCTTTAAGAGTATGGATGGAGATAGTGCGGTAGGTCCAGATGGGTACACAGGGAAATTTTTCGCATCATCATGGGAAGTGGTGGGCAATGATGTCTTTCGGGCTGTTCTTGATTTTTTCAATAGTCAAGAATTGCCTAGGAGTATTACTGCCACATCTATTGTTTTCATCCCGAATGTTAAATCCTCGCAGGTATTTTCTGAATTCAGGCCCACAAGTCTTTGTAATTTTGTGAATAAGATTATTTCTAAATTTTTATCTGAGAGGCTAGCAAGAATTTTACCTGATATTATTTCACCTCAACAAAGTGACTTTGTCAAGGGTCGTTTGATTTTTGATAATGTTTTACTTGCCCAAGAGGTTGTCTCTGGGATTGGCAAACAAGTTTATAGTGGCAATGTGGCTTTTAAGCTTGACATGGCAAAAGCATATGACCGGGTTTCGTGGATGTTTTTGTGTAAAGTCATTTGAGCATTCAAATTTGGAGAAAGATTTATTGATATGGTATGGCGTTTGGTGTCTGATGTTTGGTTTTCGGTGGTCATTAACAGAGCATCACATGGGTTCTTTAGTTCCTCGAGAGGACTATGGCAGGGCGATCCTCTATCTTCGGGTTTATTCATCATCTTAGCTGAGGTACTTTCAAGAGGTTTAAATTCTTTGTTGTCTTTATCGGCCTTTACTCCTTTTAAAGTGCCATGGGGTTGTAAGCCTATCACACACCTGGCATATGTAGATGATGTCCTTATCTTCTCAGGAGCCAATGCAAGGTCGATACGACTTATCTTAGGTGTTTTGGAGGATTATGAAAGGGTCTCTGGTCAGATGATTAACAGATCTAAAAGCTATTTTCTGGTGCACCATAAAATGCCTAGGGCTCGGAGGGCAAGCATAAGGCAGATAACGAGCTTTCTTCAAAGATCATTTCTAGTGAAGTATCTGGGGTATCCTTTAATTGTGGGAAAAAGAAAATTAGCATTCTTTGAAGACTTGATTATTGCGATTATGAATAGAATTTACAATTGGTCTAATAATTTTTTGTATTTGGGTGGGAGAATTGTTCTTATCAAACATGTGTTGGCAACAATTCCTAAACATGTCTTGGCTGCAGCTAATCCCACAAAGGGTATTTTAATTAGATTGGAAAGGTTTTTTGCTGATTTATTGTGGGGATCTTGATGCGATCTGCCCTGAGACCCCTCGTTAATCACCTAACGGGAACCTTTGTGAAGAACGCAATTCACAGGATAACCCTCCCAAAGGATCGTTCTTGTGTATCTAGAAACAACCTAAACCCAATTCTACCCAAGAATTGAAACGAGATTGATAAAGGATCCCAAACCCTAACCCCACACGTTGGTTAGAACTCAAGGATATCGAAAGAACTCATGAATCACTCATAGAATTCACAAGCCTCACAAAGAGAACCAAAGAAGGAAAAACCTCACAAAGTTTTATTCAACATCAACATTCTCTCTAAAACAATGATAAAAATTAGCGTTATATAGGTAAAAACACCCTAAACAACTGATATGGAAAGTAACTAGTCTACTACAAGCGAAAAACTAAGTAAAAATGCATAAAACAAAAGAAATCGTAAAGTTTCGGATGAAGGCCGTGGCACGGCCTTCCTCACAGCCTCGATCAAAAGGTTTTGCAATGCTGAGCCATGGGTATCCTAAAGCGAGCCACGGCCACATCTTTGGTTTCTTCTACTTCCCAATCGCCGGTGTACTCTTCCTGATCTTTGATGGCCTCTTCCTCCAACCCTTTTTATCCATTCTTGATGCTTCTAAACCTCCATTAAGGGTTGGCAAAGGCCTCCCCTTTGATGATACTCTTGAAACAATATGAATGCATTTATCAACTTCAGCTTTGGCTTCTAGGATCGTATCATTCCCCTCCTCTTCAAGAAGATTCATCCTCGAATCTTGCTTCTTTATGACTCCAACTAAGGGAACATCATGTACCTACACAGATGAAATGTGTGGAAGAGAAGAATGAGAATTAGTAAGATCCTTCTTCACCGTCTTCTTCTTCCCCTTCACAACCTCAAGCTCCTTGGACAACTTCACATAGTCCCTATGAGCTTCCAACGGTGTCAATGGCACAAGTGTAATGCCCTTTCCATGGCAAGTGAACAAGTACTGATTGTGAAACCCATCATACATTACCTTGCGATCAAATTGCCACGGACGCCCAAGTAGTAAGCGACATGCCCCCATAGGCGCCACATCACATAAAACCTTATCTTTGTAGGCTCCAATGGTGAACTTGACCTCGACTTGCTTGGTCACCTTCAATTTGCCACTATCCCTCACCCACTGCAGTCTATAAGGCTTGGGATGCTTCACTGTTCTCAAACCAAGCTCATCTACCAACAATGAATTCACCAGGTTAGTGCAACTACCAGAGTCAACGGTAATGCCACATACCTTGTCCCTAATGAAACACCGAGTGTGGAAGATTGATTCTTTCTGCAAATCAGGTCTAGCTTCCTTAGGGTGCTCTCATTTGAAATATTCCTTGTGAAAAGAAGCACTCCCTTGTCAGGTTCGCAGCTAATAGGACCTTCACTATGGCTTCCTTCCTCCAGTGGGGGCATCTTCTCATCATCTAAAGAAGCACTCTCTATGTCTCCCCCATCCAACATGATCATGATCCTAGTGTTAGGACACGGGATGCCACGTGGCCACATCCCTGGCACTTGAAGCACTAGATGTCGCGCGTCCTCATAGGTGCCTTCATCTACTCTTAGCCATCTCCCATGCCCTCTTTTGGCTTTACAGTGTCCTTTGCCGTCATGCCACATTGTTTCTCTCACCCCATAGATGGTCTATCCAACCTCTCATCACGGTCTCGGTTATCCCTCCAGCTAGAACTCACTCCACTCCTCCTCCTTGCTTTGAGTTGCTTTTCCACAGTTTCAGCTTTTTGTACCAAATCATCAATGTCCACATAAGACTGTAACTCCACCTTGTCTCAGATATCTTGATTTAGACCAGCTAGGAATCCAGCCTTTGTAGCCTCATGGTCTTCTACCACGTTCGCACGAATCATTGCTAACTCCATATCCTTGTAGTAGTCATCCACTATACGACCACCCTGTGATATGGACTACAACCTCTGATGTAGCTGTCTGTAGTAGTGGCCAGGTACGAACCTCCTTCGCACGATTGCCTTCATCTCCTCCCATGTGCGGACAGGTCATTCTCCACATCTTCTCCTAGTGGTAGCCAACTGGTCCCACCACACACTAGTGTAGTCCGAAAACTCCACAGCAACTAGTTTCACCTTTTTCTCCTTGGAGTAGTGGTGGCAATCAAATACGTGCTCCACCTTTCGCTCCCACTCCAGGTAAAGCTCTGGGCATGTGACGTCTAGCACTTAGTGTAGTGCTAGTGTTAGATTATTTAATTAGTGTAGTATTAGTATTATTTTGATTATTTAATTGTTTAATTATTTTATTTCATGTTTATACTATTATTAGTGTTATTTGGAGTAGTTAAAGATAATAAACCAATTTGTAAGCACAGTAATTATAAATCCATTATCTGTGAAACCTTAAGTCATAATAATGACAAGGTAATACCATACCAAAACTTTGGTTGTCAAGTACCTCAACACTTGTTGTACACCTCTTAAGCTTAACTCATAGGTATTAATAAGAGTACTTGAGTTAAGAATTTAGTCCTTAAACTTTAGGCATAGTTGGAAATCTTAAGAGCAAGAAATATTAGTGTAATTTGCTTTTGTTGTATAGTTGTGTGTATATCATGCATAATACTTTAAATTAGTAGAATTGATCAACTAATCAATGTTTGAACTAATCTTCGCTCAACAAGCTTTTAATCTAAAACTAAAGAAAACAAAGCAAAAAGGAAGAAAAGCAATGCGCAATTGGTTGGTCAAACAAGAATTGAGCAAGCATGAGGTGGTGGCTTTACAAGAGTTGGTGAGTGAAGCACACAGGTGAAATAGACATCTCAAGGTCCAAAAAACAAGAATTTAAGTCTATTAAGGTAAAAAGAAATCAAAGTAAAACAAACCAAAGAAGAAAGAGAATTAGGAGAAAGAATGAAAAGAGAAAAGGAGAAAGTAATGGTGAGAAACCAAATTGAGTAGTTGAAACGGGGGAAAACACCAAAGATTCTAGGTAAAATCTTTTAACTTCTTGAACTATTAAGCATGTTATTGGACTATTATATCATGAACGTGTTGATTTGAGTAAGAATACTTATCTGTAACTAAGGAGAATTGGATTAAGACAAGGAATATTCAAGAAACCTTCATAGTCATCCTTGCAGAAGTAGCTTTAATAAACTGATAACAACTTGGCACAACAAACTCCAAATTGAATGATTCTTGTGGTGATACAAAGTAGATTCAATTTCCTTTCTATCACTATAATTCTCGTGCCTTGACATCTTATGAATGAATGCCAGCGTTCTTTAGAAATTGACTGAAAGCCAGCTTCGTAATGGTCAAAGTAGGTTAGCGATTCTACTTGCGGTTAAATTTTCAAGTGTGATGATGTTGAAATTATGGCTTGTCTTCGACTGAGAAATTCTTAAAAATTGAGTCTATCGCATAAAGTGTAGAAATAATAGCAAGTGAACAAGTATTGCTCAAGATAATTTTTTTTGATTGAGTTGTGCTTAGTAAACCTGCACCAACATTGGGTGTTGCGTAGTTTTGGAAAAATAGCTATAACTTGCAGTAGGAAGCTTGGATTCAGATGCTTCTAATTGATTTGGAAACTAAATTCACAGGGCTTTCTAATGATATAAGGCTTGTGCCATACTTCCTTGTGTATTGATACCAGTTCTGCATAGACAGGTTTTATGATAATCTAACTTAGGGACTAATTCTAGGTTGGTTCTCTTGGAAATTTAAGTTGATGATCTTCATGAAAGTTGTAGCCCTTAAAATTTAGTTTTCAAACATGTAACCTTAATGTCCTAGTTCTTGGTTAATAGAGTTCTAAACTCAACGAAACTAGGCTAAAAATCCCACCTTATATAACAGGGTTGGTAATGTGCCAAGTTGCGACCCAATTTTGACTCCATTGTTGTTGGAATCTGAATTGGCTTTCTTCACAAAAGTTGTAGTCACTGGGACCTAGTTTCTAAAAATGTAAATCTTGAAGCAAACTGAGTTGTATATGGAAAGTTATGCTCAATTGAAATTAAGTACTTGGGATAATTGAAACTAGAATGTTAATAGTAAACGAACCGCATTGTAATAGGAATTTGGTTGAGGCATGATTGGAATCGAAACTTGTTGTCTTCATCAAAAGTACTTCAAATTAAGTCTAGTTGCAAGATTACCAAGTTGGGAAACTTTGTTAAGTAAAAATTCAGTTAGGCTTCTCTTTTTTTTTTTTTTATGGCTAACCCCGTACACGGGGAAGGGCGCCACTCCTTAAATTTTATTAATAATTAAAATAGGATATGTACAAGAAATAGGGGGGCCAGACCTGACCTCCAAAATAAAAGTGAACCTTATAAAACTAACAAATAAAAATTAAATTAAAAGAGGAGTACTACTCCCTTACATAAACATTTAAAGGAACCGCTTACGAATAGAAGGCATTCCTACTCTATCTACTTTTAGCTCTCCTCTTGCAATGCTTGATAAATCTTCCTCACTCATGATGTCGATCTCTTGCTATTTTTCCCATCCCTTATTGGCTAGCGCATCTGTAACCTTGTTTGACTCACGATAAATATGCCGAAATGAAAGAAATTGAGCCACCAATTGTAACACCTCTTCAAAATCATTTTTAGTAAACCAAGGAGGGGATAGTTTCCCTTCTAGGACCAATATAACGATTTGAGAATCACACTCCACCTGGACATTTACATATCCTAGTTTTACACAAAGCTGCATACCAAACAAAAGAGCTTTTACCTCAGCCATCATACTAGTTCCCTGCCCAAAAAAACAAGTATACGCAAACTTTAATTGCCCTCCTGAATCTCTCAAAACCCCTCCTCCACCACACAAACCAGGATTACCCTTACAACATCCATCAGAATTCAATTTCAACTGAAGCAAAGGGGGAGAAATCCATTTGACCACCTTAATAGAAAATGGTCTTTGAAGCCGTGTAATTACCTGAAAAAATGAAGACCATTGTTTTCCTTCAATCCTTTCTTTAGGAAAGCGAAAGTTGAATAACATCTGCACCTCAATGGATATATTAGAAATTCAGGGTTTCCATAGGCAACTTTTTCCCTTGGAATCGAGACATATTCCTCCATTTCCACAAGTGCCAACAAATCACCATAGGTAATGCTCGAAAAACAAAGGATAGATAAGGATTGCTAGATTTTCGAAACCACCAAGTTGCAAGAAGTGGTCGAATTGAACTATATGGAAGAAGCAAATTGCACTCAATTGAGAAATATCTCCATACATTATGTGCAATCTCACTAGAGCAAAAAAGATGATCCATTGTTTCCTCATGAGAAAGTACACAACACTCACATCTCGAAGGCCCAAAAACTCCAAACCACTGTAATGAGTTATCCAAAGGTAATTTACCTTGGAGAATCTTCAACATGAAGAAAGAAATTTTCACCGGAATCCTAGAATCCCATAACTTTTTACACATGAATGAGGAAGTTCTTTGTGAGCGAATCAGTTGAAAAGCCGAAGATAAAGAAAACTTACCTGAAGAATTTAAGTTCCAGCAGCATGTGTCCGGTTTAGAGAGACTTGGAGGTTTCAATTGAAGGATATCCGAAACAATTGGAGGATCAAGCTGCCGGGCAAGGACTTCCCTATTCCATTTCCCACCAACCAGAAAATCCCTTACCAAAGCAGCATTTGACTGTTCCACCTTCAATGCCAATCTACCATCCCCCTTCCAGTTATCGAAATAGAAGCTGGAATTACCCTCCTTTCAGGTTCCATACAATGTGCATTTCAGCCTTGTCCCGAATCTTAAGCATGCGTCTCCAAGTTAAAGAATCACCCGGAGATATGCCAACCATATTAGGATGAACATTACGACAATATTTAGACCTCAAAAAAGCTGACCAAAGTGAATCAGAAGATCTAAACAACCACCATAATTTAATGGAAAAGGCTTCAAACAAATCTAATAAAGAACAGGAAGTCAATTCCCCCTTGATCATATGAATGACATAGATCTTCCCATTTCAACCAATGATATTTAGGTCTATTATCCATTTCTCCCCAAAGCAAATTTGCCATAGTTTTCTCAATGGATCTTAAAACACCTTTTGGAGGATTTGAGGCAGCTAGAATGTGAACTAGGAATTGAAGATAAAACATGTTTGATTAGAATAATCTTCCCACCAGTCGATAACAACCTGTTCTTCCAAGAATAAATCCGAGAGAGAATGGCTTGTGACATTTCATTAAAATATTCAGATTTCCTCCTTCCCGAATAAAGAGGGCAACCTAAATACTTAACTGGGAAATTTCTACTAGCAAAACCCGTAACCCTTCCAATAGAAACTCTTCTTTGAGAGGACGTCTTCCTATGTACCATGAAGCAGCTCTTACTAGAATTAATTTTCTGCCCAGAGACCACTTGATAGTCCCCAAGAAGCTTCATCAATCACCTCAAAGATCTAACTCCTGCATTACAAAAAATTAGCACATCATCAGCAAAAGACAAATGTGACACTGTAGGACAACCCCTAGGCACCGAGAAGCACAAAGAAGGGCAGGTGGAAAATAGCAAATTCAGACTTCGAGTCAAAACCTCAGCTCCCAAGATAAACAATGCTGGAGATATAGGATCCCCTTGCCTGAGCCCACGAGTAGATTTGAAAAATCCATAAGAAGAACCATTTAAAATCACCGAAAACCAAGAATTAGAGATTAATCTCCAAATCATATCAATAAAAGTTTCTCCAAATCCAAAGGATCGCAGAACTTTTATGAGGAATAACCAAGAAACTCGATCATAAGCTTTAGCCATATCTAGTTTCAAGCCCACATTACCTCCTCTACTTTTCCTTCCAATCCCCATAATTAATTCTTGAGCCAAAAGAAAATTCTCTGAAATCAACCTCCCCTGTACAAATCCACACTGATTGCCAGAGATAAGTCTAGGAAGTACCAAAGCCAACCTATTCGCAAGAATCTTAGACAGAACCTTGTTCAAAAAATTGCATACACTAATAGGTCGAAATTGTGAGAAATCTTGAGGTTGCTGAATTTTTGGTATCAAAACAATAGAGGTGGCCTGTTACACTCCTTGGAAGCTCCAATCCACAAAAAAAACCAACTACTGCATTAAACACATCTTGCTTGATAATATCCCAAGCAAAGGTAAAAAATTTCCCGGAAAAACCATCAGGCCCAGCTGAGCTATTACCATCCATAGAGAAAATAGTATTTTTTACTTCTTCAATGGATGGACATGCACTCAAAAATTGATTATCCTCTTGAGAGAGAATACTGGGAATCACATCAAGCATATCAAAAGAAGAAGGACCTTCTTCTGAAGAAAACAAAGCTTGAAAAAATGTAACAGCCTCTTTTCCAAGCTCTTCATCAGACTCCACCCAATCGCCATTTTCCTTTTTAATACGATGAACCACCGCCTGAGCCCTTCTTTGCTTGACTGCTGCGTGAAAAAATTTTGTGTTTCTATCCCCCTCTTGTAACCACCGAACTCTAGATTTTTGCTTCCAAAACAGCTCCTCTACAGACAAATGAAATTGTAGTGAAGCTCTGGCTTGAGCTAGTAAGCCGAGAGCCTCTTGTGAGTCATCATCCTCCACTCTATTTTCGGCTTCCATTAGCTTCCTCTCTGCCTCTTTTACATTGCTAAAAATATCACCGAAATACAGCTTATTCCATTGCTTCAAGTGAGCCTTCAATCGTCGTAACTTAGATGACAGAACCTCCAAGGGATTTCCATCTTGTACCTGCTGCCAAGAAGACTGAACCATTTCCAGAAAATTTCCATGCCGAGTCCAAGCATTTAAAAACCTAAAAGGTTTAGGTTTATTATCCAAGCGAGAAGATGTGCGAATGAGTAAAGGAGAATGATCTGAAGGAGATCTTGCCAAATGAGAGACCGAAGTAACCAGTTTCTCTGAAGCCTCAAGATTTACACACAGCCTGTCCAACCTCTTCCATATCCTTCCCCTACCCTGGCGATTGTTGCACCATGTAAACTTAGACCCCGAGAATCCCACATCAAATAAACCTCCAGCAGATAAAAAAGAGCAGAAATCTGAAGCCTCTGATGGATGAAAAGGTCTCCCCCCACGTTTCTCCGAAGGATCAACAATCAGGTTGAGATCGCCACATAACAACCATGGGAATGAAAAAGGCTTATCCAAAAGCAAAGAAGTCCACAACTCCAAACGTTCAGGAATCGAACACTTCGCATGAACTACAGAAAGTACAAACGAAGAAGAAATCTGACTGTGACTCACCGAAGCAGACAAATGCTGAGTTGTTTGAGAAAGAATAGAAACTGTGAAAGGATTGTTGTAAAATAACCACAAAGAACCAGTGGCGTTAGAGACAGCACAATCAAATTTTAAACGAATACGAAACCAATCCAATCTATCAACATTTTGTTTAGGTTCACAAATCACCAACAATTGTATCGTATGAACCTTCACCAGTTTCTTTAATCTCTTAAAATTCGGGGGTCTTGAGATACCCCTAATATTCCAAAACATAGAGCAAATCATTGAGGAAAGCTACGGCAAGAAGTTTGAGTAGATTTTACCGAAGATCTAAGCTGACGGTCTGAAGGAAATTTGGGTCGTATGCCTCGAAAAATTTTGTTTTTCTGCACCTCCCACCCATCCAATTGTCCAGTCATAGATTCCAAATTACCATGCTTCCATTGAGTGATTATTTTGGCCTAGATGTCGATTCACTGAGATAATTTTCCTGGGAGATAAATTTCCAGCTACTGTTGGTAAAACAAAGTCCTGGCTACTCCCTTCTCCTATATTCTCCAAATCCAGTTGTTCCTGAAGAAGTTCCACATCAGAAGTCTGTCTAGATTCTATCTTTTTCTCCATCCCAGAAGCATTCCCAACCTGAAGCATCACTTTGTGGCCCATTGGTACCTCTGAAGAGCTATTCTCAGGCACCACCTCTAAAGAGGTTTTTCTTTGCAGAGGTACTTCATTTACCTGCAAGGCATGATTAACTGGACTGACGTTCTCCTGAATTGGTACATCCTGTTGAACATCCAAAGAAGTAATCTTTTCCTGTAACCATTCTCCCCCAGTTTGAACATTCTGGATGTCGTCCACAACAACATTCTTTCCTTTATCCTTCGGCACCCATTGCTTAGAAGCAACCTTATCCATGAGAACATGATCCTCGTTGAGTGTTCGACAGGAGGACACAGAGTGACCCAACTTACAACAATTAGCACAATAATTAGGAATATTCTCATACTCAACACGCTGCCAAAATCCCACAACCCCATTGTTAATCCATATCTTTTCTGGTAGTTCTCGCAACAGGTCCAACTCCACGCAGATTCGAGCCAAACTAGGTCTTGCCAAAGTTGCAGTTGAGGCATCCATGCGCAAGGGGTTTCCAATCAAATTTGCAATTGAAAAGAGAGGAGCTTTAGCGAATAAATGCACAGGCAAGTGAGGAAGACGAATCCAAACTGGTACAACCGAAGATTCAACATCAACAGAAAAACCAGGAGACCACTTAAAAACACGCATTGCAAATCCTTGAAAGGTCCAAAAACCGCGTAACCAACATCGATGAAAGTCCTCTTCTAAGTCAAAACGAATAAGCACATGTCTTGTATCTAAAAGGCCAAGAGAAAAAGGACCTTTGAATCCAACTGCGAGAAAATCTTTCCTCAGGCTGTCCATAGAAGGTCTTCCTTTAGAAAACTTTCCAACCAATGCATGTTTAAATGGAGAAGCCATTTGATTTATCTCTTCATCAGAGAAAGATATAGCAGGAAAACCACGATGAGATTCAGGCTGTTTCAAGACCGGAGAAGAAGTGTTCTGATCAGTTCTGGCAAACAGGTCTGCAAAGGAATCGGTTTGAAGAAGAAGGTAGGGTTTTCGGCCCCCCCAATGGCTGAGAAGCAGCCATGAGGGCAAGAAACCAGAAAAAAGAGACACCAGAAGACTATCAAAAGATCCAAATCACTGGAATGAATAACAAGCGAAAAATGAAGCTAGAATTTTTTTAAAAATTTGAACTCCACGTTTCAAGGAGGAAGAAGACCTTAGAGAGAAGCTACTTTCCCAACATAATGATTTGACATAACTGAGGAAGAAGACCTCAGTTAGGCTTCTCAAGTGGGAAATTCCTTGTTTTCATAATTTGTTCATTCACCTTGATTTGACATTTAACTATATTGCCCTCAATTGATAGGGGATTCGGGCGATCCCAATAGCACGCATTTGAAGAACTATAAACCTTGACATACTCGTGAGTATCCATTAACTTATTATGTTTTCAAAACCAAAGAATTCTTTGTTTTACCATATTTCACTTGATGAACATGTTTATGTGACATTTCATTATCTATAGATCTAAGATCTAAAATTTAATTGTTTTCAAACATGCTTAACAAGTCATTATTGTGTAATGGGTATGAATTTGATCAATATGCTTGTGTATGTGTTATGAATCCGGGGGTGTACTTTATCGCACCGGAAAAAATTTGCTATATCTTGAAATATACTTGTGCATGCTGTGAACCCGATTGTCATACTAGGGAGGCTTGGGCCCTGCCTTGAGCACGTCCAGCTTTGGTTCGAACCGGCAAAGGGCTTGGTCATCCAAATTCTAGCTGCCTTGGCTTCTCGGCACTTCCTAACTTACAAGGAGGTTTCGTAAGCTTTGGGGTGTTCGAGAGAAATATGTGAGTAATACTCGAGTTTACCAACCGGTGGGATGTGGCCACGAAGATAATGTGTTAATGGTGCAAAGAAGGGTTCTGTATGGATCGTATATGCAAGGCCATGGCAATTGATTTGACATGATAAGCTCATGAATAAGGCGACATGATTTTGAATAGTCCTTGACTGGACTTTGAGTGGTATATTTTGAGCTCGATCTTGAATGGTATTGGACATGATCTTGAGCTTGGCTCGATCCTGAACAGTGCTTGGCATGATCTTGAGTGGTACTTGACTCGGTCCTGAATGGTACTTGATAGGATCATTCTATATCCTTTCTGGTTATATGTTTGCTTAATTGAATATTTGTTCCTATGTGCCGTTTATTTGAGTAGATCCACTTTTAAACAAATATGTTATAAAAGATTCTTTCCAAACTAAATTTTTCAAAAGGGACCTCACTGGGCTTTAAGATCACCTTTGTTCAAATTTGTTTTCTTTACAGGTGTCTAACCACGAGAAGGGGAAGAGAGTGTGCAGGAAAAGAGTTTCCTAGAATAGTACTGGTAATTAGGTAGATCTATTTTGAAGTCTAAGTGGCTCAAACGATGTAATAATTTGAAGATATATGTAAATTTTAGCATTTAAATATGTTTTTGGCATATGACTGTTTGTGTTTGAGACCTGACACGAGCCAAGCACGCATCTCCATCAGGGTATCGGGGTAGGCCCTGGTTTGGGGCGTCACAAGGTCACTCTGCCCTTGGAATGTGAGAATCCTCATTTTAATGCTCCTAATGTTTCTATCACGAGCTTGCTCTCCTCTTCTAGGCCTCCTGTCAGCTTGCATTTCATCATTGGATCCTTCTGACTCTGAGATTGGAGACCTTCTCCAATGGATTCTATGGCTACTCCTTGACCTAGAGTGTGAATGACCTCGCCTCTCCAGTCGCTCACACATAGCTTCCATGATCTGCCTCATACCCTGGAGGCTAACATTCATGGTCTCAGCAAAATCCCTAAGGTCAAATGCCTTTTATTCTCCTTCGTTAGACATGATGAATTTTGAGCAAATAAAAGGAATTTAAAGGGAAAATTGGGTAGAACACTTACACTCACAACCCAAGATAAGAAATTGGACAGAAAAATTTTGGATGAACAATGAAATCAGATGAACAGTACTGTGTACAGTAACAGATGAACAGTGTGCTACAGTACACGTGAGCAGTATATATATATTTTTTGGAACAATGGAATGGGACTTTTAATAATTTTTGTTAATGAATAGTCAACTTGTAATACCCTAGAAATGCACTGACAAGAGATATTTTTCTTATTTAGGGTTAAGTGTTAATCCTTGATTTATTAGTTGGAAGATTTCTTGAGTTAATTAGGTTAATTAGCTAAGATTTTTATTATTAAGCAAGAACACCTAAGTACTAAAGTTAGAATAATTTTACTTGACCATTTAATTTATATTAGTGTTTAAATTTTGATTAGCTCATTTTACTATTTTCTAGCCTTTTGACTACTTGAATTTTAGCTCAATTTTACTCAAAAATTTCACTTATTTTCTTGATTTATTTTCTTTTCCCTTGGCTGAAATTTTTCTCTTGGCTGAAAATTCTTCTCTCTTCTCTTTTCTTTTTTGGCCGAAATTCTTTTTCTTTTGCTTTCTTCTTATGGCCGGATTCTCTCTCCCTATTTTACTCTCTTTTTGCTTTGATAATTTGTGTCTTAATATTGCTAGTATTAAGTGATAAGAGGTTAATGAGCTCCACCAATCAAATTAATCCAAGTTAGCTACTCTTGCATTAAAAGACTACCTTTTTACTTTATTCTTGTTAGGTTTTAATTGGTTAATCTTTTTCTCACCTTTTCTTTATTTCTTTTCCATTTTTCCTAGCCTATTTCTTTCTCTTTCTTCTCCCTCTTGGCCGGCCATCTCCCTTTCTCTTCTTCTCTCATTTTGCTCTCAACTTCTTGAAGTTTTCTCTCTAAAGTTTGGACAAATCCACCATAGGAAGTGAGCTTCTTTCCTTTCTAAGCAAAGTTCTAAGCATATCTAAGGTATTTACTATGAACTTTTCCTATTAATTTCATGTTTTAATTAGTTTTTATGCAAGCTTAAACCAAGATTCTTGTTGGTACTACTTGGAGAACTTAGTTAGAATTTGAGATTTACTTGCTAGATAAAGTGTTCTTGTGGTTAGATAGACTAGTATATGGCCTTTAAACCTTGAAATTTCATGTGTTATATGTTGTTTGGTTGAAGATTCTTGGAGTAGAATTCTTGGAATTTAGTGGAAATTTGATTGAATTTGAACTTGAGTTGAACATAAAAGTTGTAGAACTTGTTGAATTGGGTTGGATTGTTGATTTTTCTTGCAGGAAAAAAATTTGGGTTAGTCCGATTTTAAGGGGAAATGCTGCCGAAATTTTTGTAGATTTAAAAGAAGAAAAATTGACAAGTGAGATTTTAAGCCTAGAATATGTTCAATTGAAGGAAATTGAAGTGTAGGAATTTTTAGAAATGATCTAGTGATAGATTAAATTTTCTTAAAATAAGTAAACCTAAAACCCTAGAACCCTAAAACCAAAACCCTAGAAATAAGTGGGGTGTTTTCTTGAATTTTTCTTACTAAATTTACTAGGGTTTTACTTGGGTTTTCATTATATTATTTCTTTTAAATTTCAGGGTCCGAAAACGCATCACGACCATTTTACAAGATATTTTCTTAGGCATTCCAGGTGAGTGTCTTTATGTGTGCATGATGCATGAAATGTTATGTTCTACTTGTAAATATTATGTTACACTTGCAAATATTATGTGATAAAAATGTGTTACTTGAGGAAAGATGTGTACTTTATCGCATCTATTCCGTAATGTGTTATATGCTTTCACTATTCAACGTGTTACTTGTGCGTGAGACTTCCGTGACTAACTTTACCGTTACTTTGCGGATAGTCAACCCGGACAGGCTTGGGAGGTTATAAGGTGCTGGGTGTTTTAGGGCATGACGTTCTTTCCCTTTTGAGTTGTGAATCCTCAAAGAGGCCAACTCCGGATTGAACTTTCTTGCGTGTTGGCCCTCCCAGGTTGAGAGTACTCCCTGGATGTGGTAGCTTGTACGGAGGTTATAAGGTGAATGGTGGTTCGGGCTTGCGTGATAAAAACTGGCATGTTCCTTGATAAAAGACCTGAGCTATTATCTCGGTCTAAATGTCCTGGTTACATGATCAGTACTTACTTTTCCTACGGTTGAGCTTGCTCCCGTAGTTGAGCCTTGTATCCACCCTTGACTACTTGATAATTAAATTGTTCATATCTTATTTATTTAACTTATCGATTATTTTATTTACTAAAATAATGAGTTTTTGATATGATTGCATGACTTGGACATTCACTGGGCTATTATAGCTCATTCCTTTTATTTGTTTTCCTTTACTCAGGTTTCCTGAAAAATTAAAGCTGGACCGACTGATTTTGATTATTATAGATGTTTTAGTTATTGTAATAGCCAAACTGTGTTAGGCTATCTTTGTGAAAATCATGTATAGTATGACATGTAAACTTTTGGTGTGACTTGTACCCTTTAAATAAATAATATGAGCATATTTTATTTTATTCCATTTTATTTTATTTTATTTTATTTTATTTTGAGTTAAGTACGCTCGGATGTTTGCGTGAGTGCATGATTCGAGTCCTGGCGAGAGCTAGGCAGGCAGTCCGCTAAGCCCTTTGGTGCGCCTCTGGGCAAGGGGGCTGTCACACAACTAATCACCAATAGTCAATAACTCAATCAACAAAAAGACAAAAGACATGAAATTTTTAGCGTTTCTAGATGCCCTGAAGCAAGGATGCAACAAAAGACACGAAATTCTAGCAGAATTTCACAAAAAATTGCAGCAATTGGCGAAAGGAATTAATAGGGTAGTAAGAATTTGAACGAAACAACAACCCAATTTCGTGTAACAATGAAGGAATATACCAAATAAGGCAAAATAGAAACCCTAAGCACAAAATCAACGAAGAACACGAAACAAAGTAGAGGTACTGCAAGAATTTCAGACAAAAACAAGAAAAGAGACATATCCAATCTCAAAGAATCGAAATTCAAGAGATGGATTGAATACACCTGAGACCAAGAACCTAGAAGCTCTGATACCAATTGATGCGATCCGCCCCGAGACCCTTCATTAATCACCTAACGAGAACCTTCGTGAAGAACGCAATCCACAAGACAACCCTCCCAAAGGATCGTTCTTGTGTATCTGGAAACAACCTAACACCAATTCTACCCAAGAATTGAAACGAGATTGATAAAGGATCCCAAACCCTAACCCCACACATTGGTTAGAACTCAAGGATGTTGAAAGAACTCACAAATCACTCGTAGAATTCACAAGCCTCACAAAGAAAACCAAAGAGGGAAAAGCATCACAAAGTTTTATTCAATATCAATGTTCTCTCTAAAACAATGATAGAAATTAGAGTTATATAGGCAAAAAAAATACCCTAAACAACTTATATGGAAAGTAACTAGTCTATTACAAGTGAAAAAATAAGTAAAAAACATATAAAACAAAAGAAATTGTAAAGTTTCGGATGAAGGCCGCGACACGGCCTTCCTCATGGCCTTGATTAGAAGGTTTTGCAATGCTGAGCCCTGGGCATCCTGAAGTGAGATGCGGCCACGTCTCGCCTTTCACTACCCATGGCTCACCACCAGCCATCATCTTTGGCTTCTTCTGCTTCCCAGTCGCTAGTGTACTCTTCCTCATCTTTGATGGCCTCTTCCTCCAGCCCTTTTTATCCATTCTTGATGCTTCTAAGCCTCCATTAAGGGTTGGCAAAGGCCTCTGCTTCGATGATGCTCTTGAAACAATATAAATGCATTTATCAACTTGAGATTTGGTTTCTAGGATCGTATCAGATCTTCTGATGTGGGTAAGAAAAGACATTGGTTGGCTTGGAACAAGCTGTGCTTGCCTTATGAGGAAGAAAATCTAGGCCTTCATTCTTTAAAGGATACATATAGGGCCTTCTCTATGAAGCTTTGGTGGCACTTTCGAATGAATAATTCTTTATGGGATTCTTTTATGAAGGCTAAATATTGTTTTCCTTGGCATGCAACTTTAGCATCAATTCCTCAAGGTGATTCATTAACGTGGAAAAGGATGATGGAGGTACGTTATCTAGTTGAAAATAATATGATTTGGATATTAAAAAAAGAGAATTTTAATTTTTGGTGTGATAATTGGATGGGTAGTGGGGCTCTTTGCTATAGGGTTTTGGATTAGTCTGATAATTCTGTTTCTAACTTTGTCATTCAAAATGAGTGGAATATTCCTAAGTTCCAACACTGGCTGCTCAGCATGAGCTTACGAAAATTTTGAAGATTCAACCTCCATGTGATAATGTTATGGAGGACATTTGTGTATGGTCTCTTATTGCGGATGGTAAGTTTTCAACAGCTTCTGCTTTCCAAGTTGTTTGTGCTAGGAAGCAAATTTCTTGGTATGCTTCTCAAATTTGGAGTCAGTATATTCCCACAAGAATTTCAATTTTTATGTTTCGGCTACTGAATGGGAAGTTGCCAATATTTGAGATCTTGATGAAGATGGGATTTCATGGCCGTTCTAGATGCCTATGTTGTTCAGAGCCTAGTGAGGAGAACCTTGATCATGTGTTTGCAGCTAGTCTAGTTGCAAAGCAGGTATGGTTTTATTTTGGTGTATCATGTGGTATTTCATGTCATGCTACATTGCGTGGAAATTTGTCTACTTGGTGGTTTTCTAAACAATACAATATTATAACTCGCTTTATTGTGCAAGTGTTGCCTTCATATATTTGTTGGTATTTGTGGAAAGTGCGAAATGTAGCCTTGTATAAGGGTGGACAGCAATTGGGGGATAGGATTGTTGCTGATATTTTCAAGGATATCAGGGCCATTTGTTGTATTTGGTTTCCTAAGATTGATTGGCAGGTCCAAACGTGAGATGCTTTGGTGGATTTTGCTAATTCCTTGTCTCGGCCTTTTAGTTTTAAAATGATTAAATGGCTGAAACCAGTTCAAGGTTACTTAAAGTTGAATACAGATGGTTGCTCCAAGGGAAACCAGGACTGAGTGGAGGAGGAAGAGTATTGAGAGATTGTTCAGGTAAATTCTTGCTGGCTTTTTCTATTAATTTGGGCATTATGACGAGTCTTCAGGCTGAGGTACATGCATTATTGTTTGGGATTAAATTATGTTTCGAGAGAGGTATGGTTGGTTTTCAAGCGGAGATAGATTCTTTGGTTTTGGTCCAAATACTTCTGGGATTAGTGCTTTGTCCATGAAGGATCAACAAGGAAGTATATGAAATCAAGAAGATATAGCATGGTTTTCAAGGGATTCAGCATGTCCATAGGCAAGCAAATAGAGTTGCAAATTTACTGGCAAAGGAGGGAACTTCTCAACACTCTTTACGGATTTTCACAGAATTGAATCAAGTGTCCAAGCAGGTAAAAGGAGAGATTTTTATGGATAAGTTAAGTTGCCCAAATATTAGAATAAATCATTAACTATGTAATAGGGTAGTACTTGCAGACACCAAATTTTGACACACTATTTATTTTTCAAACATTGAAGGCATTTTTATATTTTTTGAAGTCAAATTCTAATTTTTCAATAATCTTGGGAGGCAAAATAGTAATTTTTATCTATAAATATTTTTTCCTTAGCTTTGAGGGTTTTAAATTTATATTTTTACTTTCATACGTATTTTTTTCATTTTCTGTGATTTTTTTGGTATTCTTTTATATTTTACCAACATAAGGGCAAAATGATAATTTCGCCTTGCGAACACCATTTTAGCTCATTTCAGATCCCAAATTTATTTTTCTAATTCTTTAAACATGTTTCTAAATTTGTTTGATTTTTTCGGGAACGACTGCTATTTTTTCTGTAAATACTGCACTTAGGGGTAAAATCGTCATTTCATATTTTTAACGCATTTTTCACCAATTTTTGAGTCATAATGCATCTTTTAGGGTTTTAAGCCTATTTCTAATTTTTGATAATTTTTTGAGGCTAATAGCTATTTTTCTGTGTATTTTCATTGTTTAGGGGCAAAATCGTCATTTCATATTTTAACGCATTTTTCACCAATTTTTGAGTCATAAATGTATTTTTTAAGTTTTTAAGTCTATTTCTAATTTTTGATAATTTTTTTAGGCTAATAGCTATTTTTCTGTGTATTTTCGTTGTTCAGGGGCAGAATCGTCATATCACATCCCGAACACATTTTGACCAGTTTTAAGCTCTAACCTTTATTTTGAAATCTTCTTTGAATTTTTGTCAAATTTTAAAATTTACTGTCAGTTCTTTGTATTAATTTTTTATTTTTTTTTGGGTTAAAAATATTTTTTTAAATAAAATTAAAATTTTTATTACTGGTGGCATTTTTGTTATTTTGTAGTATTCTTGGGGACCAAGACAACTAACACTATAAATACCCCCCTTTAAAACAAGAAAAAAAAAAGAAAAAAAAATCCTAAAAACACATCTACTTTTATTCCTTAAAGATCAAACACACACTTTTACACCACAAAAAATGCACATCAGCCATAAAAGCAAATTCCGCTTACTGTTCATCGTCAAGAAAATTCGGTTACAGTTCATCATCAAGAAAATTCAATGTTCATCATCAATCATCTTCAAGTTTCAAAAGCCAGCAAGAAGATTCCATTTTTTAGTCATCAAAGTTTCGAAAGGTAACATCTCTATTTTCTTTTTATAGTCTGAAATTTTTTAGAAGTCAAATTTCCTGATTATTGCCTTGTTTAGTTTTTCTTTTTTTCTTTGCACTTTTCATTTTCTCTTTCTGTTTCATCCATTTTATGGCATGATTCTTCTTTTCTGGGTTTTTCTTTTTTTTTTTCTCTGTTTCTTCCACCTTCAAGACTCTCACCAAAACCCCAATTCCCAACTCAAAATCACCCACTACCAAAGACTTACAATCTGTTTCCAATCCCCTGAAACCATCAGTTCCCTCTCCACCACCAATCACATGAGAACCATCCCAACGACACTCCACGAACTGATCCATCCCTACCAATCCACAGCTCCCTTCAAGTGAACCTCAATCGAACCCCCAATTGCCAAAGCAGCCTTGCAAAATAGCAAAATTAGCCCAAGAAATACTCATCCACTGCCTAGACCCCTTTCACCTCGTTCCACCACCATAGCCTCCCAGAACACCACCTCACTGTCGTCGGAGCCACCCCATCGCCACCGAGCTACACAAAACAACACATTAAAATTCATGGCCTATCCCCTATCAATTAACCACATCACAGACCCCCCTGCATTTAACAGTCATTCCCTTCACTGCCATTCCAAAATCCAGAAACGCCCTTGTTCAGTCTCCAATTAGTCATCAAAACCAGCTACCCACAATTACCCAAATAGCTTCTCATTGCTATGCACAACCAAGTTGCCACCAATAACCAATTTCATCCACAGTTAGGGACTCCATTAGACCCACGACCAGCAACCAGAAACACCACAACACCACTAGCCCATGCCAAACTTAACCCGACCACCTACAACAGCCGCCAATAGCCTCAAACAATCACACTAGTCAGCAAACTCAACCACATACAGATTCACAATTGCACACACGATAATCACACATTCAAAATCAGTCACTCCATTGATTTCCATCGCCATCCCTCACAAGACAATCAAACAAAATAGCTCAAAATCAGCAAAACCTAATACCAAAACAACATAAAACAACCACCCAAAGTCAGTCCCAACCTTCACAACTAACATCCACCAGAAAGTGCTCCAATCGATTTCCCAAACAATTGCAAACCACCAAATGCTAGTTAGCCTCCAAGCCAGTCCTATCTCAAAACACAAAACCTCAACAAAATCATAATTCAAAGCCAAAAGTAGCTCTCATAGACCCCCTCCATCAGCAATTAAACAAGATTGGTCCCAAATTCCACAAAACCCTTGATATCACAGAACATCACACACACATTCATACATAGACCAACACCAAATTATACACATAAACACACACTGCACACACCAATTTACATACGTAATACACACATAGATTCACACACTAAACACGCACCAATCACAGCCATAACACTCCTCAACAACCACTGTCAAATGCTATTCAATTAGCCAAATCACTCCACTGCCAGCTTCTCGATCTCACCCCCTTCTTGTTCCTAACCTGCATAATATAAAGCAAACACCAATTACCACTGCCACACAGCCCAACTTCTGTAAATCACCCTCTCCTGAAACAGCTGCACCACCAGCAAATTCAATCCATCAACCATCATCAACTTCCAGTTCAGGGCCCAGAATCACCAAATCATAGCCTCACTGTCACACAAAACAAAGAGAAAACACAGAGAGGGATAGGGAAGGAGAGGACAGAAACGGACTGGGGAAATAGGAAAGAAAAGAGAGTGAGGAAGGAGAAGTGAGGCGCAAGCAGAGAATGAGAGAATTGATGGAATAAAGAGATTGAGAGATAGAGAGATAGAGAACGAGAACCAGAAATGGAAGAGGGGAGAGACGAAGAGAGAAGGCAAGGAATAAAAAAAAGGAGAGAAGTAAGAGAGGAACAGTGAGAAAGAAACAAAGAGACGAGGTAGAATTAAGAGAGAAAGAGAGTGAATTAAAAAGAAAGTGTTACGGCCCCACCTTACCCAGAGGCGCACCAAAGGGCTTAGCGGAATGCTTGCCTAGCTCTCACCAGGACTCGAATCACGCACTCGCTCAAACATCCAAGCGTACTTAACCCATAATAAAATGCATTCATAAAGAAATACATTCATAAAATTTACTTGAAAGTATAAATATTACAAGAGTTTTTACATCCCAAAATATAAATAATACTTACAATAAAAGCCTACATATTTAGACTATCAAAATACATTAAACAAAACATTTACTAGGTCCAAAATCAGCTTTTCCAGCTTTAGTATTTTGGGAAACCTGGTTAAAGAAAACAAATAAATGGGATGAGCTATAATAGCCCAGTGAGTGCTCAAGTCATGCAACCATACCAGTAAAATATAATTTTATTCAATAAAAATATTTGACAAGTTAAATAAACAATATATGAACAAGTTAATTAATAAATAGTCAATGGCAGATACGGGGCTCAACTACGGGAGCAATCTCAACCGCAGAAGTAGCAAGCACTGAACATGTAACCAAGACGTTCGGACCGAGATAATAGCTCAGGTCCTCACCAAGGAAAATACCAGTATAAACAAGCAAGTACCCAAACCACCATTCACCTTGTAACCTCTATACAAGCTACCACATCCAGGGAGTAATCTCAACCTTGGAAGGGCCAACAAGCAAGAAAGTTCAATCCGGAGTTGGCCTCTTTGAGGAATTCAACTTAATTGGGGAAAGAACAACACGCTCTAAAACACCCAGCACCTTATGACCTCCCAAGCATGACTGAATTGACTAACTGTGAAATAACGGTGAATTTAGTCACTGAAGTCTCAAGCACAAATAGCACATTTAATAGTGAAAGCATATAACACATTGCGGAATAGATGCGATAAAGTACACATCTTTCCTCAAGTAACACATTTCATCAAATAATAATGTCAAGTATAACATGGCATTTCATGCATCATGCACACATAAGAACACTCACCTGAAGCCTAAGAAAATATCTCGCGATAAGGTTGGGTCTCGCTTCCGGATCCTGAATTTCAAGAGAAAATAGCCGTATAAAAACCTGACTAAAATCTAAGAAGTTTAATAAGAAAATTTGAGAAATACCCCAAGTCTTTCTAGGGTTTAATTTCTAGGGTTTTACCCTAGGGTTTAGGGTTTTCAAAATTAGGGTTTTCTAACTTTTAGGGTTTCGTTAGGAAAGGTTCAATTCACTAATGGCTCGTCTATGAAAATTTATGCACGTTCAAATCATTAAATTACAGCTTATAAAGCTTTAAATCATAGCCTATTCACTTTTATTTCTTAGGTTTTACCGAAATTTCGGCAGCATTTCCCCTATAATCGGACTAACCCAAAATTTTTAACCTGCAAGGAAAACAACCAAACAACCTAATCTCACATAGTTCTACCAATTTCACATCAAAATCACTTCAATTTCACCCAAATTTATCACAAAAACACATAAACTACTCCAAGGTTCTTCAACCAAATCATCCTTAATTCATGTCATTTCAAGTTTAAATCACTATCTTCAAGTCATACAAGTCCATAGACCTCATATTCATGGAATAAAAATTCATATTTCATGGCTTAAATAAATCATACTTAACAATAGAGACATGGTTTAAAAGCTACAAAACTACAATTTTATACTTGAAATAATAAGAGAAGTTCTTGGTGAATACCTTTAATAAGGCAAGATCTTTGCATAGGAGGAAGATTAACTCACTTTCTATGGATGAAAAGTGATCAAATGGAAGTAAAAAGCTCTAAGAAAATGAAGCAAATGAAGAGAAAAGAGAGAAGAAGAGAGCCGGCCAAGAAGTGAAAGAAAAGAGAGAAAAAAATAACTAAGTGAAGAAAAAGAAATAGAGAAAGAATTGGGCAAAACTTGGACCAATTAAAGCAAGACAAAAGCAAGAGTAGAGACTGACTTTCTTGCCATTGTAGACT
Organism: Mitragyna speciosa; assembly: GCA_024721245.1. Classification (NCBI taxonomy): domain Eukaryota; kingdom Viridiplantae; phylum Streptophyta; class Magnoliopsida; order Gentianales; family Rubiaceae; genus Mitragyna; species Mitragyna speciosa. The sequence goes on along the minus strand of CM045557.1, from coordinate 15,341,590 downwards.
CCACTTGGCTAGTGGTAATTAGAAGAGAATTTTGTCATTTATCCTATGATTAATCTTGCAAGACTTCTAAGTACAACTCCTAAGGGAAATGGTACAACATGCTAGTAAAAATAGAAAATCATTTCCTTATTTCTCCTTAACTAATTTTGGCTCTTTTTTTTTCCTAATGGACATAATACAAAATAAATGGTTTTGTATGAATTTCTAGAGTGTTACATCCTCCCCCCTTTAAAAGAATTTCGTCCTCGAAATTCTACCTGAATTTTCGAATAGTTGAGGATAACTTCTCCCCATCTCTTCCTCTAGTTCCCAGGTGGCTTCTTCTAGATCATGATGCTTCCAGAGGACTTTGACAAGAGGAATTTGTTTATTTCTCAGCTCTTTCACTTTTCGATCCAGGATTCGAACTGGCTACTCTTCATAGGCTAAAGTCTTGTCAAACTCAATTTCACCTGGTTGAAGTACATGTCGTGGGTCCGGGTGGTATTTTTTCAAGACAGACACATGGAAGAAATTGTGCAATTTGGCCAATTGTGCCGGTAATTCCAATTGGTAGGCAATGTTACTGACACGCTTAACGATTTTGAATGGTCCCACGTATCTTGGTTGAAGTTTCTTTCTTTTTCCAAATTTAATTCCTCCTTTAAACAGACAGATTTTGATAAACACTTTATCTCCTATTTCAAACTCCAACTCCTTCCTTCGATGGTCAACATAACTCTTCTGTCGGTTCTGTGCAGTTTGGATCCGTTGCTGAATCAGCTTGACCTTCTCATAGGCTTCTTCTATCCACGGTACCTTTTCCAGACCTAATACTTTTCGTTCACCCACTTCATCCCAATAGCCAGGTGTTCTGCATCTTCTTCCATACAATGCCTCGAACGGAGCCATCTGAATAGAGGTTTGATAGCTGTTATTGTAGGCAAACTCTATCAGGGTCACGTGTTGATCCAAACTGCTACCAAAGTCCATCACACTTGCTCGAAGCATATCCTCCAAAATCTGGATCACTCGTTCTGACTGTCCATCCGTTTGGGGATGATAAGCCGTGCTAAAGTTCAATTTTGTCCCCAAATCTTCGTGCATTTGTTTCCAAAGTCGGGAAGTAAACCGAGGATCCCTATCCGAGACAATGCTTATGGGAATTCCATGAAGCCTAACCACCTCATCAATAAACATTTGGGAAAGCTTTTCCAAAGAATAAGTCAAGTTCATGGGTAGAAAATGAGCAAATTTGGTCAGTCGATCAACAATTACCCAAATAGCATCATGCCCTCTTTGGGTTCTTGGCAAACCGGAAACAAAATCCATAGTAATAAGTTCCCACTTCCACTCCGGGATTTCCAAGGATTGTAACAGCCCTAATGGTCTTTGGTGTTCAGCTTTTACCTGCTGACACGTAGGGCAAGTTTGAACATACTGTGCTATTTCCCTCTTCATATTATCCCAACAATAGAGTTTCTTCAGGTCATGATACATCTTTGTACTACCTGGGTGCACAGTGTATCTGGAACCGTGAGTTTCATCCAAAATCATTCTCTTCAACTCTTTATCCTTGGGTATAAAGATTCGGTGTTGAAATCTCAACAATCCCTCCGATCCCACATTATATTCAAGTAAGATCCCTGCTTTGGCTTTCTCTATTCGCTTTTGTAACGTAGGATCCTTGCCTTGAGCCTCTTTAATTTGCTTCAACAATTCAGATTGAACACTTATATTTCCACAAATCACTTTTGAGCCAACTAACTGTGGATTGCTCTCGCTAACTTGTTCTAAGAATCTCCACTCACGGATGGCCAAGCTAGCCACTTGAACTTTTCTGCTTAGAGCATCTGCGACAACATTTGCTTTACCTGGATAATAATTGATGGTACAATCATAATCTTCTAATAACTCCACCCATCTGCGCTGCCACAAGTTTAGCTCCTTTTGAGAAAATAGATACTTCAGGCTCTTATGATCGGTATATACTTCAAAAGTGACTCCATACAAATAATGCCTCCATTTCTTGAGTGCAAATACCATGGCTGCTAACTCCAAATCATGTGTGGGATAATTCTTTTCATAAGGTTTCAACTTACGAGAAGCGTAGGCAATTACTTGTTTCCCTTGCATTAACACACATCCCAGACCTTCCCATGAAGCATCCGTGTATACACTAAAAGTCTCTTTTCCACTTGGCAACGCTAATACCGGAGCTGAAGTCAATCGCTTCTTAAGCTCATTGAAACTCTACTCACACCGTCCATCCCAATTAAACTTAACATTCTTTTGAGTCAAAGTAGTGAGTGGTGTGGCTATATTCGAAAAATCCTTAATAAATCACCGATAATAGCCAGCCAATCCCAAGAAACTATGGACTTCGATTGGATTTTCAAAGCGTCTCCAATTAACCACGGCTTCCACTTTAGAAGGATCTACTGCTATTCCTTCTCTAGAAATGACATGACCTAAGAAGGCTACTTGGTCTCTCCAAAATTCACATTTGCTAAACTTGGCATACAACTTGTTGTCTCTCAAAGTTTGTAGCACAATTTTCAAATGTTGCTCATGCCCCTTGTGAGACTCGAAAAATATCAAAATATCATCAATAAATACCACCACAAATTGATCCAAGTACGGCCTAAAGACCCTATGCATCAAATCCATAAAGGCCACCGGGGCATTAGTCAATCCAAATGGCATCACCACAAATTCATAGTGACCATATCGAGAATTAAAAGCAGTGTTGGGCACATCTTCGTCCTTAATTTTTAACTGATAGTATCCTTGCCTAAAGTCTATCTTGGAAAATACTACCGCTCTCCAATTGATCGAATAATTCATCGATATGAGGTAAAGGATACTTTTTCTTGATTGTGACATTGTTTAATCCTCGATAGTCAATACAAACCCTAAGGGTACCATCTTTCTTCTTTACAAATAGCACTGGAGCTCCCCATGGTGAAATACTAGGGCTAATAAATCCCCTTTCCAACAAATCTTGAAGTTGAACCTTAAGCTCTCCGAGTTCCGCAGGAGACATGCGATACAAGGTTTTAGAAATTGGCGAGACTCTTGGCACCAATTCTATACCAAATTCCACTTCTCATTCAGGGGGTAGAGAGCTTAATTCCTTGGGAAAAACATCAAAAAACTCTCGCACCACGGTACATCTTCAAGCCTAACTTTATCTCCAGGGGTATTAATTAAGTATGCTAGATATCCCACTACCCCTCTAAATATCAATTTCCTAGCTTGCATGGCAAAAAGAAGGTTTGAAGAAGCTAGGGTTTTCTGTACATCCAACCGTAAAATAGGTTCTCTCGGTATATTAAAATCTACTACTTTCGTCCCACAATTCAATTGAGCACTATACCGGGTTAAACAATTCATGGCTAAAATTACATCATAACCCCAAATAGGCAGCGCTATGAGGTCTACAAAAATTTTTCTCTTTCCTACCCAAAGCTCACAATCTTGGTAAACAAGGTTAGTAGTCAAACAATGATCCCCAATAGGCGTCCTCACTTCAAATTCATAAGGTAATCTAACAGGTTGTACTTCAACAGTAGTCATAAATTGGGGATTTACAAACGAATGAGTAGAGCCAGGATCTACTAATAATTTGGCGAGATAGTGGAAAACAAGAATCGTACCTTCAATAACTGTCGACGACTCCTGTGCATCGCGCTTGTCTAAAGCATAGACTCGAGCTGGCACTTTCCTCTTATTCTCGCTCTCCTTAGCTTGACTAGGTCCCTATGCCCAGGTTGAGCTACTCTCGGTCTACTAGTCGCTTGCTTCGGACAGTGACTGATTTGATGCTCACCACTACCGCAAAGTAAACATTTTCAATTCTTCCTCCAACAAGCATCTTCGACGTGACCACCCTTATCACAATACCCACATACCACTGGAGCAGCTGATGATTGAGTTCCCCTCTGGGTATCCTCCTCCGTTCATTTCTTTATGGTGTCCGCCCCGTTGGAGCCCCTCTTGCCCTGCCAAATTCTTACCCCACCAGCTCCTCTTCCAGCTTTAGGGGCTAGGGTACTTCCGGGTGACGGGTGAGAATCACTAGCATTTCCACGTTTCTTTGCTTGAAAAGTCCGAACCAAAGATTTAGTCTTCTCCACTTGCTGTGCTTTCTCTACTGTGGATTCGTACGTCTCTATCGTAGCGGCGGCAAGGGCATCCTAAATCTCCAAATTTAAACCTTGGATGAAACGCCTCTTCCTCCATCTTTCTGTGGCTACCAACTCAGGTGCATATTGTGACAATTTGGTAAATTGGGCTTCATACTCCGCCACACTCATCAGTCCCTGCCTCAACCTCCAAAATTCATCCTCCCGCTTCTCTTGTACTCATGCAGGAATATATTTTTCTTTAAACTCCCGGGTGAAATTGACCCAAGTTCTTGGGGTCTGGTAGCGTTCCCACTTAGTGTTTACCAAATTCCACCAAGGTGTGGCAGCACCTTCCAGTTGAAATATAGCAAAGGTCACCTGCCTTTCATCAGTATATTTTAAGGCGGCAAAAATTTTCTCGATGTCTTCCAACCATTTCTCAGCGATCTCCGGGTTTGGGCTACCATTGAACTTAGGAGGGTTAAATTTTTGGAATCTCTCTAAGGTGACATCTTTTCCTACTATTGGATTTCTATGAGGGTTGCCAACTTCCGTTCCTGGGTTTTGCCGATTTCCAAGCTGGGTCAAAACATCGGTGTAGACACCAAATTTTGACACACTATCTATTTTCAAACATTGGGGGGCATGTTTGCACTTTTTAGGACAAATTTTAATTTTTTAATAATTTGGGGGGTAAAACAGTCATTTTGTCTGTAAATATTTTTTCTATCAGCTTTTGGGGGTTTTAAATTCATATTTTTACTTTTATGTCAATTTGTTAATTTTTTTATGATTTGTCTGAATTTAATTGGTATTTTTTGTATTTTTACTAACACAAGGGCAAAATGGTAATTTCGCCTCGCGAATACCATTTTAGTTCATTTTTAGTTTCAAACTCATTTTTGTAATTCTTTAGGCATGTTTCTTAATTTTCTTGATTTTTTTCAAAGACGATTTCTATTTTTTCTGAAAATTTTTATTGCCCAAGGGCAAAATCGTCATTTAACAAATTAAATTCATTTTTGTCAAATTTTGAGTCGAAAAGGCATTTTCCAGTGTTTTAAGCTTACTTGTAATTTTTGATAATTTTCTGAGAACAGTAATAATTTTTCTGTGAATTTTTATGGTCTGAGGGCAAAATCATCATTTTACAAATTAAATTAATTTTTCATCAATTTTGAGTCAAAAATGCATTTTCTAGTGTTTTAAGCTTATTTGTAATTTTTGATAATTTTTTGAGGACAACAATTATTTTTCTGTGAATTTTCATTGCCCAAGGGCAACAGCGTCATTTTACAAATTAAATTCATTTTTCATCAAATTTTGAGTCAAAAATGTATTTCCTAGTGTTTTAACCTTATTTGTAATTTTTGATAATTTTTTGAGGACAATAACTATTTTTCTGTGAATTTTTGTCATCCAAGGGCAAAATTGTCATTTCACATCCCAAACTCATTTTTCACCAATTTTTGATCCCAAAATTCGTTTTTAGATTTTAAGCATGTTTCTAAGTTTCTAACTTTTTTTTTGGAGTGAATTAACGTTAATGAATTTATTATTTACATTTTTCTTAATTTTTTATTATTGTGAAAGAATAGATTTTTAAAGGATAAAGTTGTAATTTGTAGTCAAAGGTATTTTGGTCTTTTAACCATTTCTTAGAGGTTAAGACTTGTGCAGTATAAATACCTCACTTAAGGATTAAAAAAAATAAGGAAAAATAGAAAAACCCTAAAACACATTTTGTATTTACCTAAAAGATCAAAACACACACAAAAAACCAAAAAAAACACACACTAAAAAAAAACTAAGCCGCCACCTTCAGGAGTTGTCTCACTGTTCATCGTCTTGCTTCCAGATTCTACTGTTCATCGTCATCTTCTCCAAAGTCTTTACTGTTCATCACAAATCAATTCTACGGTTTAAAAAGGTAAGCTTTTTCTATTTGCTTTAGTTCATTTTTCTTTCATTCTTAGTAAGTCTGATTATTTTTTTATTATTACTTGAAATTAGTTTGGGTTACATCTTTTGCAGTTTGTTCTTTCTTGTCTTTCTGATTTTTGTGTTTCATTTCTGGGATTATTTCATTTTTCCGGGATTTTTGTTTTCTACATTTTTTATCTATCTGTATCTTCTTATTTCAATTCATAACCTCCTCCTCTTCTCTGCCACCACCGTCAACCACCTCACCATTCTTTTTCTCCCCATCAAACCCAGAACGCCAAAAATTAATCCCAATTCCACTGTGTCTTTACCAACTTGCAACCATCACCACCAAAACCACATCAACTCTGCTCAATTCCCACCTCCCCAACATCAGCAAGCAGACCCAACTCCACCCAACCTCCTCCATCTTCAACATAAATGACCCAAGACTGATCAGTGGCTCCACCATCCCCTGCTATCTTTAGCCCTCAAAACCGATCAAAAACAATTGTAAAAAGCTAAAAACAGCCATACAAATATCACCCAAACCATCACCATCGCATAAACAAAGCCACCATTTTCAACTCTCACCGCCCAATTCCTCCACCATTCCACGACCTGCAAAGAAAACACAGCAAAACAACACCAAATAGCAGCTTCAAAACACCAAAATTCCAACAAAGACCATCATACATAATCGGCCAAACAACCAGCCCCAATTCCATCATCTAGACCCCTGCAATCAGTAATTGCCATCATACATCACCAATTCAATGCAAGCAACCCAAATCAACAACAAAACACAGCAATTCAAACCCGAGCCTTCAACTGCCCAGAACCATTGACACTACCAGCTCTACCTATCACCTGCAAGAGAAATTAATCACAATTACAACAAATTGCAAGCAAAATTAGAAAAACAGACACAGACACATTACACACACTATACACTCGTTCCTTCCCCCCCACAAACACCATCTCGCTGGCCATTCCATCAAACGACACCATGAGCCTCCACCCAAAATCACCACCGCACCCACATTTTTCCTGCATCCCTCCCTGTCGCAACCAAGCTGCGCAAAAACAACCCAAAAACAGACCAATCCCATCCCCTTCCCGACTGCCCAGGATCAAAGTCCACCAGTCACAAGCCCCATAACAATCGAAAATTGGTCTGCAACTAGCCTCCATCACCTCAAAACCGTTACCACGACCACACGCACAGACACACACAATCAATCACACATAATCAATCAGGCGCACACATACTCACAAATTCATACAAACACAGTCACACACACAGGCATAGCTAATAACAAACACACACAGAAGACCAAGGATCCCACCCTCAACAGCCCCAGTTTCCCCAATCTGAGGGAGGGAGTAATTGGGGGTTGATTCCAGCAATCAGTGAGAGAACAGGGGGAGAGTGAATAACAGGGAAGGGGTAATCAAAAAGGGGAAATAGGGACCAAAACAGAGAGTGGCTAAGGAGACACGCGAGAGAGAGAAGTGGGAAGAGCTGAAGAAATAGAAAAGAAAAAAAAAAGACAAGAAGAGAACAGGGAGGTTGAGACTCGATGAGGGAAAGAAGAAACTGAGAGGAGCAAAGAGGGCATCGAGCAGTGACGGGAAAGAAACGGCGAGGGAGAGAAGAGAGAACATTGTGAGAAAATGTGAGAGAGAAGAACCAAGAGAAAATCAAAGAATAGAGAGAGAGGAGGGAGCAGTGACGAGAAAGAAAAAGAGAAGAGAGAAGAGAGAAGAGGGAAGAAGAAGAGAAGAAGAAGACGAGAGGAGAGAGAGAGAGAGAGAGAGAGAAAAGATGAAAGAAATTTAGAAATTGGGAATGGGTTTTAATTTTAGATTTTATTCTTTTCCTTTCTTTTATTAATGTTATATTAATTCAATTTGTGGTTTGGCTCCTGATTTTGGTTTTAATTTAGTTTCTTCTGGTTTAAATAACTGGCTTAGTTATTTGGATTGATTCAAGCCTCACCTCAATTATGTCTTTGATGAATGCTGGTTTGGGGTTTGTTATTTTTGGTTTAGTTTTACTTTTAGTTAATTCCTTTATTTGTTTTTCTGGTTGTGCTTTAGCTTTAGCTTAAGTTTAGTTTAATTAATTGATTTTAGTTCTTTGATTTAATTTTTATTAGTATTAGTATAAGATAGATATTTACATTTCGGCCTTTAGGTTTCTTTGAATTGCGCTAGTGTACCCCTCTATACTTCTGTTTTATGCAACTAAGTCATCCATAATTTTAAATTGACCTCCCTAAATTTTATATTTCTTACAATTAGGTCCCTCAATTTCAATTGGGTCCATTTTTATTGAAGTTTATTGTTTGCCCCTTCATTTTACTTCAATTTGTACTTTAGCCCCTTAAATTTGCTTTAACTTTCAATTTTACCCTTTAAGTTTTGTGGAGCTTTATTTTAGTCTCCTTGGTTGCTAAACTTTGCATTTTACTCTCAATTTATTAGTATCTCGATTTTGTTTGTTTATATCAAGGTGCCTTGATTTGTTTGTTTATTTTGATTAGTATTAGTACCGGGTCTTCAAAGAGGTATTCCGATCTCTCATTATTTCTTTCTTTATGTGCTCCTACGTGCTCTAATGTGATACTTTATGCAATCTTTCATGCGTTTCTTATTTTATGCACTTTTTGCATATTTATTTATTTCGTGTTACTTAATTTTATTATTTTTGACGAAAAATGTAATATTCTTGTATTTAGCTAGTCAATGTAATAGTTAGATTAATTTTCTCGTATTTTAACAAGGATTGTGTAATTAGATAGAAAATGTAATAGATAGGGCATTTTTAATTTTCCCCCTTTAAAATTGTAAGTTAAGCCCCCGGTGTAATAGTTAGGGTTTATTTGCTTTTGCGTACTTATGTGTTTATTTCTTTTACCGCTTTCCTTAGGATTTTCGCATCTAGAATATTATGCTTATGTGTTATGTGCTCCTATGTGATCTTATATGTTCTATATGTTTAATTTTTCTTTTAATTCATGCTTTAATGTTTAATTTATGATTTATAGTATTCCGTCACTATACTAGTCCAACGCTAGTTGTGGCTTTTTTTTCTTTCCCGCTAGTCCAATGCTAGTAGGACCTTTTAGAACGGGCTAGTCCAACGCTAGACCCTAAGGATATTTTAGTGTTAGGTACATTCGTGTGTATTTCTCATCTCATTTCACACACTCTTGGTTTTCTTTCCATTCGGCATGATTTTATTATTATTATTATTATTATTATTATTATTATTTTGACACATCTTTTAAAATGCATAACATATAGGTTGCATTTCACTTAGACTTTAGGACATTTGTGTGATTCAACTAGAAATAGTTGTCTACTCACGTGGGAAGCAATGGCATACAGGTCGTTCCCCTCTCCGTGAGTAGAAACATTCAGTCACGAGTTATCAGTCCCCCGTACCCGTTATGTTGCATTCTCACTTTCTTCAATCACTTACTATATATTATTATTTTCTTTTCCTTTTTGCATTTCATTTTGCATAAAACTCGTGACTCCCTCGAGGTCTCGACTCGGGTTTTGCAATTAATGCGATGATTCCGATCAAGCCTTGACAGAACATTCCGACCCTCCCGATATTCACATTTAGACTTAGGATTTGCATTCATTTAGATACATCCGAACGCGATAGAATTTAGGGTTAATTTAGGAAATTTTGATTAAACCTCGCAACTAGCCTCGGCTAGGTTGAAAGGGTTCCTTAGGCGCAAGCCTTTGCCTTCCCTTTCTTCAAATGTGACTCCCGAACCTTTTTCTCTCGTTTTTTCGTAAACAGGAGTCGAAAAAGGGTTTTAAAATGTTTTTTTTAATTTTATTTTTATTTTTATTAAACAATTTTTCGGGTGACTTGGTACACCCTAACTCAGTACCAAGTGGCAACTCCATTTTAAAAATAAAACCCTTTTTCAAAAAATTATTTGGCCAAACCTGTCGCATTTTTAGTCCCGGCCTTGTTTTCTTTTAAAATATCATTTTTCTTAAAATACATTTTTTTACTAAAATTTAATTTTTCACACACGCGCACGGTTTTTCCCAAAACTTGCTTTATTAAAAAGGGTCTCGGACTGGACCGTCTTTTCAGGACGCGACAGGCAGCGACCCCACTTAGCACACTTTTTACTTTTACGATTTTTGGACGTGACAATCGGTCATTCGATTTAACACGGCGATCATCGGGTCAACCCCAGGGTTTGGGTTCTCGCCCGACGTGTTGCCCTCCTCACGATCTTGTCGACGAGGTCGTTCTCTTCCTCGACTTGCCATCACTTAATATTCTAAAATAATATTAACTAGTTATTTTGAGATCCATGTAATAATTAACGAGGCGTATAAAATGCCCCAATTCATGAATAAGACAAGGAAAGCAAATATCATGCCAGATAGAGTCACATATATATACATGTCATTCAATTTATACATGTCAAAAGTCTCACGTATAGAACATAGCATGACATATATAGATCCAAAGTTTTACATACCAAAATATATCACAACTACAAGCATAACAAAATAAGCATAAGCTCTGTACATACTCCTATCTAAGGATCTATGCTAACTGTACGGATCCAACAAGGCTCATCCTCAATGAGCTCCTAACCGAAAACTAAAACCCTAATCTAGTTCCCTACGGAACTAGCAGAGTCCTCCACTAACTCCTCCTCCTCCCAAGGCTCCTCCTCAGGACCCTCCTCGATCTCTGGAGATGTAGGTACTACCGGTCCAGGTCTAGCGGGAATCTCCTCCTCACCTCGGGCCTCTCCCACCACGCGCTCAAGAGTATACACGCACTCATGAAGGACATGACCAAACCATCACGGACATGCCCAGCTATACGAGTCAGTCGCTCATGAGACCTTCGGAGCTGCTGAGTCAAAGCCAAAGTCCTCTGTCTCTCTCTCACAAGCTCCTCCTCCAGCTCTCCAATATGGCGAGCTTGACGGCCCACCTCGTCTCTCAAGCTGTGGACGCTCGCCTGGGCAGCAGCAGAAGTGCGAGCGAAACTCCTATTTTCCTCGATCAGTGGGACTACCACATAATTGGGATAGGAGTACATCCTCCAACATCCAGAAAGCATTCAGATTTGACGGGCAGGGGAAAAGCACAAGTATGGATGCCCCAACTGATGGCGATAGCGAGCTACGGGTCTACATCTCGGCCCCTGATACCTCGAGGGTATCACCGTCAAGTCTCGTACCTCTGACATCTCACCTCGACCCTCGTCAGACATACCTACATATTTAAATAATAAATCAATTAGGTCTATCCCAAAATTACTTAATAATAAATAATACTTAAATATTACACTCAAATATCAAGCTTAAAAGTAACCTAAACCCATGCTCAAGCATATTCACAATAGCGTCCGGGTGCGGAAAGTCAGATCTTATCTCTCACACTCAGGTTGATCAGGCCCAAGAGTAACTGACTCGATCCAAATTTCCTACCCGACACCCAAACAAGACTAACACTAGAGACAAGATTCAATCCTAAGCTCTGATACCACCTGTGACAGCCCCACCATACCAAAGGCGCACCAAAGGGCTTAGCGGACAGCCTGCCTAGCTCTCGCCAGGACTCGAATCACGCACTCGCTCAAACATCCAAGCATACTTAACCCATAATGAAATGCATTCATAAAGAAATACATTCATAAAATTTACTTGAAAGTATAAATATCACAAGAGTTTTTACATTCCAAAATACAAATAATATTTACAATAAAAGCCTACACATTTAGGCAATCAAAATACATTAAACAAAACATTACTAGGTCCAAAATCAGCTTTTCCAACTTTAGTATTTTGGGAAACCTGGTTAAAGAAAACAAATAAATGGGATGAGTTATAATAGCCCAGTGAGTGCTCAAGTCATGCAACCATACCAGTAAAATATAATTTTATTCAATAAAAATATTTGACAAGTTAAATAAACAATGTATGAACAAGTTAATTAATAAGTAGTCAATGGCAGATACGGGGCTCAACTACGGGAGCAAGCTCAACCGCAGAAGTAGCAAACACTGAACATGTAACCAAGACGTTCGGACTGAGATAATAGCTCAGGTCCTCACCAAGGAACATACCAGTATAAACAAGCAAGTACCCTAACCACCATTCACCTTGTAACCTCTATACAAGCTACCACATCCAGGGAGTAATCTCAACCTTGGAAGGGCCAACAAGCAAGAAAGTTCAATCCGGAGTTGGCCTCTTTGAGGAATTCAACTCAATTGGGGAAAGAACAGCACGCCCTAAAACACCCAGCACCTTATGACCTCCCAAGCACGACCGAGTTGACTAACCGTGAAGTAACGGTGAATTTAGTCACTGAAGTCTCAAGCACAAATAGCACATTTAATAGTGAAAGCATATAACACATTGCGGAATAGATGCGATAAAGTACACATCTTTCCTCAAGTAACACATTTCATCAAATAATAATGTCAAGTATAACATGGCATTTCATGCATCATGCACACATAAGAACACTCACCTGAAGCCTAAGAAAATATCTCGCGATAAGGTTGGGTCTCGCTTCCGGATCCTGAATTTCAAGAGAAAATAGCCGTATAAAAACCTGACTAAAATCTAAGAAATTTAATAAGAAAATTCAAGAAATACCCCAAGTCTTTCTAGGGTTTAATTTCTAGGGTTTTGGAGTTTAGGGTTTTACCCTAGAGTTTAGAGTTTTCAAAATTAGGGTTTTCCAACTTTTTAGGGTTTCGCTAGGAAAGGTTCAATTCACTAATGGCTCGTCTATTAAATTTTATGTACGTTCAAATCACTAAATTACAGCTTATAAAGCTTTAAATCATAGCATATTCACTTTTATTTCTTAGGTTTTACCAAAATTTCGGCAGCATTTCCCCTATAATCGGACTAACCCAAAATTTTAACCTGCAAGGAAAACAGCCAAATAACCCAATCTCACATAGTTCTACCAATTTCACATCAAAATCACTTCAATTTCACCCAAATTTATCACAAAAACACATAAAATACTCCAAGGTTCTTCAACCAAATCATCCTTAATTCATGTCATTTTAAGTTTAAATCACTATCTACAAGTCATACAAGTCCATAGATCTCATATTCATGGAATAAAACTTCATATTTCATGGCTTAAATAAATCATACTTAACAATAGAGACATGGTTTAAAAGCTACAAAACTACAATTTTATACTTGAAATAATAAGAGAAGTTCTTGGTGAATACCTTTAATAAGGCAAGATCTTTGCATAGGAGGAAGATTAACTCACTTTCTATGGATGAAAAGTGATCAAATGGAAGTAAAAATCTCTAAGAAAATGAAGCAAATGAATAGAAAAGAGAGAAGAAGAGAGCCGGCCAAGAAGTGAAAGAAATGAGAGAAAAAAATAACTAAGTGAAGAAAAAGAAATAGAGAAAGAATTGGGCAAAACTTGGACCAATTAAAGCAAGACAAAAGCAAGAGTAGAGACTGACTTTCCTGCCATTGTAGACTCCACTTGGCTAATGGTAATTAGAAGAGAATTTTGTCATTTATCCTATGATTAATCTTGCAAGACTTCTAGGTACAACTCCTAAGGGAAATGGTACAACATGCTAGTAAAAATAGAAAATCATTTCCTTATTTCTCCTTAACTAATTTCGGCTCTTTTTTTTTTCCTAATGGACATAATACAAAATAAATGGTTTTCCATGAATTTCTAGGGTGTTACAGAAAGGGTGTGTGGAGAGTAATAGAGAGAAAAAAGGGAGATAGAACAAACGAGAAGAGAGGAAGAAGAGAACAGATTTGGTGAGGAAGAAGAGAGAGAAAGCATGAAAAAGAGAAACAGAGTGAGGGAGAGAAGGAAGACACAAAGAAAGGTGGACTCGGGTGAGAGCAGAAAAGAAAAAGAAAATAGGGCGGAGAGAGAAAGGACTAGAGAAATTGAAAATTGGGCAAGGGAAATTTTTTGTAATTTTTGTTTGAATTTGTTTTAATTCCAGTTAACTTAGTGATTAATTTCTAATCGCTCAAGTTTTCTGTAATTAGGTAGTTTAGTTATTTGATTTAGTTTAATTGGTTCAATATTTTATTTTAGTTATTCTTATTGTAGTGTGAATATTCATGAATAGGCCCTTGCATTTTTTAGTATTGTCAAATGTGTTCCTGATAATTTTTTTTTTTGGGCAATTGAATCCCTTATTATTTGTATATTGGCCGTCTAGATGTTACCTTTTTTTTTTTTAAATTAGGTCCCATAATTTTCAAGTTGCGCACTAAACTTGCTGAAATTTTATTTTTTCCCCCTACTTAGTATTAATTTACAATTGTGCCCCATGCTTATTTGAATTTATTATTTGACCCATAGATTTATGTGAATTTGTTTTTCAAACTTTTAGTGTCATAGAATCTACATCTTTAGCCTAATTTTGTTAGTATTTTATATTTTAGCCTTTTATTTCTTTATATTGAGGTACCTTGACTTGTTTGTTAATATTGATTAGTATTTGTATCAGGCCTTCAAAAAGGTACTCCCATTACTTATTAATTTTGCCTTAGGTGTTCCAATGTGTCCTTATGTGATTTATTATGCATTTTGCTTCACATTTTTTTATTTTATTTTATTTTTATTTATTTTTATTTTTACATGCTTTTGGCGTATTTATTTACTTTATGTTATTTAATTTTGAATTTTTATTATTTGGCAAAAGTCAAATATTTGTATTTAGTCAATCAATGTAATAGTTAGATTATTTTCCTTTTCGTATTTTTTAAGAATTGTGTATTTAGATAGCCAGTGTAATAGATGGAGCATTTTTAATTTTTTTCCCCCTTCAAAGTGTAATTAAATTTCCCGGTGTAATAGTTAATATTTACATGCTTTTGTGTGCTTGTGTGCTTATATATTTTACCGCTTTTCTCAGAGTTTTGCATCTAGATATCATGATTACATGTTACCTGCTCATATTTGACTTTATATGTCTTTATAATGTTTAATTTGCTTTTAGTTCATGCTTTACTATTGAATTCATGTTTTATATTATTTCGTCACCACATTAGTCCAATGCTAGTTGTGGCTTTCTCGTCTCCCCGCTAGTCCAATGCTAGCAGGGCATCCCTAGAAAGGGCTAGTCCAATGCTAGACCCTTAGGGCATTTTAGTGTTAGGTGAATTCATGTGTATTTTACATCCCACTTCACACATTGTTAGTTTTCTTTCCATTTTGCATGATTTTTATTACTATTATTTATTTATTTTGATGCATCTTCGAATACATGACATCTAGGTTGTATCTCACTTAGAATTTAGGTCATTTGGTGTGATCTGACTAGAAATAGTCGCCTACACACGTGGGAAGCGGTGGTGTACATGCCGTTCCCCCCTCCGTGAGTAGAAATATTCAGTCACGAGATATTAGTCCCCCGTACCCGTCATGTTGCGTACCCACCTTCTTTCTTCACTTACTATATATTATTATTTTCTTTTCTTTTTACATCACATTTTCCATAGATACTCGTAACTCCCTCGAGGTCTCGACTCGGGTTTCGCAATTAATGCGATAATCTCAACCAAGCCTCGATAGGACATTTCGACCCTCTCATTATCCACATTTAGATTTTAGGATTTGCATTCATATAGATACATCCAAATGTGATAGATTTTAGGGTTAATTTAGGAAATTTTGATTAGGCCTCGCAACTAGTTTCGGCTAGGTACAAAGGGCGCCTTAGGTGTAAGCCTTTGCCTTCCCTTTCTTCAAATGCAACTCCTGTACCTTTTTCTCTCGTTTTTCGTAGACCGAAGTCGGAAAAGGGTTTTGCAAACATTTTTTTTTAAATTTTATTTTGTTTTGCTAAGTGATTTTTCGGGTGACTTGGTACACCCTAACTCCGTACCAAGTGGCGATTTCATTTTAAAATAAAACCCTTTTTCAAAATTAATTGGCCAAAATTGTCGCACTTTTAGTTCCGGCCTTATTTTCTTTTAAAATATTGTTTTTCCTAAAAAATACATTTTTTCACACACGCACAGGTTTTCCAAAACTCTACCTTTTCGAAATGGGTCACCAAACTGGACTACCTTTTCGGGGCGCGACAGTCAATGACCCCACCGTGTGTCATTTCATGGCGCGACAGTACCCTATTTTAGTTTTTATGTTTGTTATTTTAATTTCCAATGTACTTTGAAGGCAAGGTTTTATGTCCTTCTTCTGTTATTTGCTTTTTTATTAATAAAATTTGGAGTGGCGCCCACAACCATGTACGGGGTTAGCCAAACAAAAAAAAATAAGAAAAAACTTTGCATAACAAAATGACCAAAAAAGAAATCAAATTCTGCATCGTGTAAATTTAACTCAATCAATTAAACTAAATTTGGTTGATTAAGTTAACTATTAAACTAAACTAAATAATAATAATAAAATAAAGACATGAACTAAACAAGAACCATTAACTAAAAATGAAATTGCAAAAGCAAGAACAAAAGACTAAAACCAGCCAAAACAGCACCAATCATTTTTTTTATACTAAAAATAGCAAATTTTCCCCCAAGTCCCAGTTTTTTCTCTCTCGTTTTTTCTCCTCCTTTCTCTGTTTTCTTTCCTCTAAGTCTTTGACTCCTCTCTCTCTCTCTCTCTCTCTCTCTCTCTCTCTCTTTGTTTCTTCGATTCTTCCCTCACGCTCTCTACCTTTCTGTGATAATGGGGTGCGATGGCGAAATAGGGGAATTGCTGTGACTTTATTTTTTATTTTTTTTTTGGGCTTGTTGTGATTGTTCTTGTAGGTTGCAACAGTAATGGTGGGTTGATGTTGGGACAGTTAGTGGTTGCAAACTCAGGTTGTTTTATGGTGGTTTTGTGGGGATGGTATGGTGGTTAAAGGGGATGACAGTGAAAGGGGAATTTGTTTGAGATAGGCGATTGAGATTTGTTGGCTCTGGGTGGCAATCAGTGACGGTGGTGACTGACGGTTGAGGGGTTGCTATCTTGGCGGTGTTTGTTCTATTTAATGGTGCTGGACTGGTGGGTATTGGCCGAATTGGTAGTGACAGGCGACCGAATTAGATAGGGGGTTGGAGGGGAGTGTTTTTCTTCTTTTTTTTTTTTGTTTTTAGAATTCATTGTTTGGTTGTTATTTCCTTTGCAGGTGATGAGCACTGGAGGTTGGATTGGTGAAGTAGACAGAGGTTTGAAGCTCCAGTGTGAAGGAGGAGCTACAGTAGTCGCTTTTTGACAGTGGGGTTGCAGCAAATTGGATTGGTTGTTTCATATGGTGGTGATGATTTTGTTGTTTCTAGGCATGGTTGGCCTTTCAACTGAGCTTGTGGGATGGCTTGTTTGGGCTTATTTTGTCTCTACAGGTCATACTCCAGAGGAGGAGGTCGCTATTGATTATTTTTTTGGTGGTGAAGCCAGGACTATATGATGGTGGTGATGGTGATGGTGATTTGAAGTTGCTACGATGAGTTTGGGTTGCTGAGGTGAATTGCAGGTTTACTTGGTGATATTGGTAGTGGTTTGTGAATTGAGGGAGTGCGGGTGACTGATGATGGTCATCTTAGTGATTGGCTTCGAGGGTTGTTTGTGGCGGCATGACTGGGTGATTTTGAGAATTATGGTTGGTTGCAGTTGAGTGGATGGTGGTGGTTGAACGATGGAGGTGGAAAAGGGGGATGGGATTGTGAAATTCTAAAAAAGGAAAAACGGTGAAGATGGAATTCAAATACCCAGAAATACAACATCCCAGGATGAAAGCATCAAAATGAAAAACCCAGAAATTGACATGACAGAAACAACCCAAAATTCATACCAGATTAAATTGTAGGAAAAAGATTGTAAGAAGTAGAAGCTTAGAATATTACCTCTTTAAACCTGCTGTTTTGATGATGCATGTAGAGGTAGATTTAGCTGATGATGAACAATGAATAAAAATTGAGAATGGCAGCTTTGAGTGTGTGTTTTTAAGGTGTAAAAGTGTGTGTTTTGATTCTAATGGCTAAAAAGAACATGTGTTTGTAGGATTTTTTATTTTTTTTTCCTTTCTGATTTTAACGGGAGTATTTATAGATTCTAGTAGTCTTGGCTTTCAAGAATATCCCAAAATCAGCAAAATGCCACTAGTAATAAAATCTTAATTTTATTCTAAAAAAATAATTTTTGACACAAAAAAATCAAAATTAATACAAAAAATGATAATGAACTCCAAAATTTGCCAAAAAAAAATGCAAAATAGATTTCAAAATCTAAAAAATAAAGTTTAGAGCTTAAAATTGGCCAAAAATGCGTTCGGGGTGTGAAATGACTATTTTGCTCCTATAATCACAAAATACACAGAAAAATAACTATTGATCTCAAAAAATTTTTAAAAATTTAAAAATAAGCTTAAAACCCTAGAAAATAAATTTAGGACTTAAAAATTGGTGAAAAATGCTTTTGAAATGTGAAATGACTATTTTGCCCCTAAACGCAGTAT
Source organism: Mitragyna speciosa (assembly GCA_024721245.1). NCBI lineage: Eukaryota > Viridiplantae > Streptophyta > Magnoliopsida > Gentianales > Rubiaceae > Mitragyna > Mitragyna speciosa. The sequence continues at coordinate 15,323,065 of CM045557.1, read as the reverse complement.
TTACAATTAAAATAGCAATCGTCCTCGAAAAAATTAAAAAAATTTTAAAACATGCTTAAAAGTTTGAAAAATAAATTTTAGACTTGAAATGAGTGAAAATAGTGTTTGCAGGGCGAAATGACCATTTTGCCCATGTGCTAGCGAAATACAAAAAAATAACAGTTAATTCGAAAAAATAAATTCGAAAAAATCACAGAAATTTAAAAATACGTATGAAAGTACAAAATATGAATTTAAAAATCCCCCAAAACTAATGAAAAATATTTACAGCTAAAAATTACTATTTTGCCCCTTTGAACTTACTGATTTTGTCCATATTTGCTCAAAAATTAGAATTTGATCCTAAAATAGGAAAAATACCCCAATGTTGGAAAAGATGAACGGTGTGTCAAAATTTAGTGTCTACAATACACAAATTTAGTTTCTTTATCACACACTACACTCTCATACATCTCACGTTCAAACACAGTTCAAAACACACTTATACGCTCATCATCGCACACTCTCATGCACATCGCACAAAACACACACAGTGGCACACAGTAGTACACAGCGAGCACACATCAGGCAAAATTCACAACACAAAACACACACTATCCCTCTCTACCAATGCATCTTCATCCCCGTCTTAACATTACACACACAACTCACTTACTAACTTCCTCTTCTACCAATTTCCACCGGCCACTATTAGCAACCCCCACCTCCATTCTGTCCCTCCTCCCCCACTGAACCCCGGTCACCACCCATAACAGATCCTGCAACCAAAATAGCTCCCCAAGCCATCATCCACCACCTGCAACCAGCCTCAATTTGCAGCCCCTAAATCACTCAAAATCATTCCCAAGTTGCAGCCAAAACCCACTCAAAACCAATCCTAAATTCGCAGCAAAAATAGCCACAAAAACACTGCAAAAACAATCCAAAAATCCTGCAAAATCAGCCTCAAAAATCCTGGAAGAATAGCCACTAAAACACCATAATTAGCCCACAAATATCAGCCATCAAATAGCCACCACAATGCCATAAAAATGACCCAAAATTGCATCACAACCAACCTTATAATCAACCTAACTTCAGCCATAAGCACCACCGAAATAGCTTTAAAAAAAATACACAAGCCCTAATTTCAGCAACTTGCCAGAGATCGCATCGTCACCACTACAATAGCTTCTCCTCCTCGACCTAGGTAGAGTTTGTTTTACTCTTTCAATTCATGTTGGTTTTGTGTGCAATGTGATCACTTCATGATGAATTTGCTACTGGATTTGGGATTTGAAGATTTGTTATGTGGATTTGAGGTTTAGTTTGAAGAAGATGATTTAGAGGTGTTTGAATTTTCAAGGTTTGAAAGATGATTTTGGGAAATTTGGGAAGGAATTTGCTCGGTCATTTTGAAGGATTTTTGGAGTTTTGATTGTTTGATTTGGGTATTTGGGTTTGAAATTGAGTTTGGGATTAGGGGAATAAGTGATTTGTTAGTAATATGGGATTTGGGGCTTTTGATTTGGAAAATCTAAAATCTAATGTGTGAATTGAGAGTTCAAGAACTCTCGGGTGAAGAAGAATTCTGGGATTTCTTTATTTGAGAAAATGATTTTCATGGTTTGGAGTATTGAAAGGAAACTGGTTAGGTGTTGGTGAAGTTTTAATTTGTACAATCTTACTTGATTTAATTCGGAAACAGAGGGGCAGAGAATTGAAGAAAACAAATCAATTGAGTTGGGGTTTTCAATGATTTGTTTCCTTTGATTTTGTTTTGATTATTTTAGTTTGGCTATTATTTCTCTTCACTTTACTTGTGTCCTAATTGGATTTGATTTGGTTTCTGGGTTGGTTTAATTAGTCTGATTGATTAGGATAGTTTAATTCTTAATTTAGTTTAGGCACACTTTTTTTATTCATCATTGGTTTCTTCTTTTTTTCTTCATCATGAATGGAACATTTACATGTTAGCCCCTAGGTCTTTTTCAGATAATGTTATGTTTCCCCAATAACTTCTAATTTATGTATCTTAGTTCCTATTATTTATAGATTAACCCCCAAGGCTTTAATCCTTTTCAATTTGACTATGTTTGTTCATATTATTTTGTTCATATAGTGGCTGAAATTTTCATCTTTGCCCTTTCAAGTTGCTAAAAATACATTCCTTGTAACACCCTGGAAAATGCCCTTACAAAAGACATTTTTTTTCCTTATTTAGGGTTAAGTGTTAATTCTAGATTTAGTAGTTGGAAGATTTCTTGAGTTAATTAGGTTAATTAGTTAAGATTTTCATTTTAAGCAAGAACGCTTAACTACTACATTTAGAATAATTTTATTTGACCATTTAATTTATATTAGAGTTTAAATTTTGCTTAATTTATTCTGCTATTTTCTAGCCTTTTGACTACTTGAATTTTAGCTCAATTTTACTCAAAAAAATTTTACTTATTTTCTTGCTTTATTTTCTTTTCCCTAGGCTGAAATTTTTCTCTTTCTTTTCCTTTTCTCTTGGCCGAAAATTCTTTTCTTTTTCTTTCTTCTTTATGGCCGGATTTTCTTTTCCCATTTTTACTCTATTTTTGGTTTAATAATTTGTGTCTTATTATTGTTTATATTAAGTGATAAGAGTTAATAATTTCAACCAATCAAATTAAACCAAGTTAGCTACTAATGCATTAAAAGACTAAACCTAAATTTTACTCTTGTTATACTTTAATTGGTTGTCATTTTACCTACCTTTTTCTTTGTTTCTTTTCTATTTTTCTAGCCTATTTCTTTCTCTTTTTCTCTTCCCTTGGCCGGCCATCACCTTTCTCCCTCTTCCCTCATTTTGTTTTGCTCTCAACTCCTTGAACTTTCATCTCTCAAGTTGGAAGAAATCCACCATAGGAAGTGGGCTTCTACCTTTTCTAAGCAAAATTCTAAGCATATCTAAGGTATTTACCATGAACTTATATTATTAATTTCATGTTTTAATTAGTTTTTATGCAAGTTTAAATCCAAGTTTCTTGTTAATACTAGAAGAAATTAGTTAGAACTTGATATATACTTGTTAGATAAAGTGTTATTATGGTTAAATAGACTAGTATGTGGCCTTGGAACCTTGAAATTTCATGGAGAACATGTTGTTTGGGTGAAAGTTCTTGGAGCTTAATCCTTGAAAATTTATGTTTTATATGTGGTTTAGTTGAAGATTTAAGTTGGAACTCAAGAACACTTAAAACAGTCATGCTGGACCAGTTTTAGTAAAACTTTCATAACTTGATGTAGATAGCTTGGATTCGAATGATTCTTGTTGTTTTAGAAACTAGATTCACAGGGCTTTCAAACGGTATAAAGCTTGCATGGTGGTTCATTGTGTATTAACCGCAGAAAGCTTGCAAAGTTGGCTGAAAATTCGGTTCTGCGTAAACAGTTTTGATGAAGAGCCAACTTGGGGGCTGATTTTGAACCTGTTCTAGTTGGAATTTTAATTGATGATCTTCACGAAAGTTGTATCCTTATAAACGTACTTTCAAACCATGTAATCACAATTCTCTATCTCTTGGTAGATTGACCTCAGAAATAGCATGAACTTGGCCGAAAACCAACCCTGTGCAGATTTGGGTTGATGAAACACTAGGTTGTGGACCAATTTTGGAATGATTTTTGTTAGAATTTGACATAATGCTCTTCATGAACGTTTTAGCCCTTAGAATATAGTTTCTATCCATATAATCACTTTTCTCATACGACATATCAATTGGAAGTTATGTTCTATTGAATATCCCTAGTTGGTAAACTTGAAATAGCATGATTTAGGCTTGATAGGGTTAAAGAACTTGGAGTAGTTTATGTGTTTTTGTGATGAATTGGAGTGAAATTGAAGTGAGTTTGATGTGAAATTTGGTAGAACTATGTGAGATTGGGCTGGTTTGGTTGTTTTCTTTGCAGGGAAAATTTTTGGTTTGGTCCGATTATAGAGGAAATGCTGCCGAAATTTCAGTAAAACCTAGGAAATAAAAATAATTAGGCTATGATTTAAGGCTTTATAAGCTGTAATTTAGTGATTTAAGTGTACAGAAATTTTCGTAGATTAGCTATTAGTGAATTAAATCTTTCCGAGCAAAACCCTAATTTCGAAAACCCTAAACCCTAGGGTAAAACCCTAAGCTCCAAAACCCTAGAAATTAAACCCTAGAAAGACTTGGGGTATTTCTTGAATTTCCTTATGAAATTTCTTAGATTTTAGTCAGGATTTTTATACAATTATTTCTCGTGAATTTCAGGATCCAGAAGTGAGTCACAGCCTTATCGTGAAATCTTTTCTTAGGCATCAGGTGAGTGTCTTTATGTGTGCATGATGCATGAAATGTGATATTTTATTTGATAAATATTATGCGAAAATTTGCAATTACTATGTGAATACCTGTGCTACTTGAGGAAAGATGTGTACTTTATCACATCTATTCCGCAATGTGTTACTTGCTTCCATTGACCAATGTGTTATTTGTGTGTGCGTGAGACTACCGTGACTAACTTCACCGTTATTTCACGGATGGTCAACCCGGCTGCACGTGGGAGGACATAAGGTGTTGGGTGTTTTAGGGCTTGATGTTCTTTCCCTTTTGAGTTGTGAATCCTCAAAGAGGCCAACTCCGGATTGAACTTGTTTGCTTGTTGGCCCTCCAGGGTTGAGAATATCTCCCTGGATGTGGTAGCTTGTACGGAGGTTATAAGGTGATTGGCGGTTAGGGTTTGTCCTTGATAAAAACTGATATGTTCTTTGATAAAGACCTGAGCTATTATCTCGGTCCAACTATCGTGACTACATGATCAGTACATGCTCCTCTACGGTTAAGCTTGCTTCCGTAGTTGAGCCCTGTATCCGCCATTGACTACATGTTAATTAAATTGTTCATATATTGTTTATTTAATTTATCGATTATTTTAATTACCAAAATAATGAGTTCTTGATATGATTGCATGATTTGGACATTCACTGGGCTATTATAGCTCATTCCATTTTATTTGTTTTCCTTTACTTAGGTTACCTGAAAAATTAAAGCTGGACCAACTGGTTTTTTTTTATCATCATAGATGTTTTAGTTATTGTAATAGCCAAACTGTATTAGGCTATCTTTGTGAAAAATCATGTATATTATGACATGTAAACTTTCGATGTGAATTGTACTTTATGATAAATAAAATGAGTGTATTTTATTTGTTCCATTTTATTTTAGTTTACTTTATTTTAAGTTAAGTACGCTCAGACGTTTGCGTGAGTGGGTGAATCGAGACCTGGCGAGAGCTAGGCAGGCAGTCCGCTAAGCCTTTTGGTGCGCCTCTGGGTAAGGTGGGGCTGTCACATTCCTAGTTTTCATAGTTGCTGGAATTTCTTTTTTGGACCCTTATTATCGCTGGCATTTCATTTTTGAACCCTTATCATTGCTGGAATTTTAATTTTTTTTAAATTTATGTTGCTAGAATTTCATTTTAAGTCATTAAACTTTGCTGGAATTTTAAACTAACTCTTAGAACTTACTGTATTTTATAATTTAGTCCTCCATTCCTACTGAAATTTGTGTTTTGGACCCCACATATTGCTAGAAATCTTAGATTTTTGTCCTTGTGCATGTTGAAATGATAAATTTACCCCCACTAACATTGCTGAAAATTACATTATCACCCCCAAGCTTTCTGAAATTATGTTTTTTTTGTCCTTTGTACTTGCTATAAATTGTGTTTTTCATCTTAGTTTGTTAGAATTTACATGTTTACCAACCAATTTGTTGGGAATTTATATTTTATGCTCTATTTTACCTAAATGGTCATACCTTAATGTGTTTATTTGTGATTTTAGCACTTGTGCTTCGTCTTCAAGACAAAGGTACCCCGATTAACCGTTAATTTCTTTATGTGCTCCAATATGCCCTTATGTGTTTCTTTATGTGTTTCCTTTATGTGTTTCTTGTTTTATGTATTTATGGAGTGTTTATTTACATTTATGCCATATATTGAGTTCTATTTTTATTATTCACAAAAATGCAATAGGCACGTCACAATTTCTTTTATTTGTAGCCTATTTTTGTACATAGCTAGTCAATGTAATAGATAGACTATATTTTTTTCTTATTTTTTAGCAAAAAGTTTTATTTAGTTAGGCAAGTGTAATAGATAGGTTAGATAGGGTATTTCATTTCATTTTATTTTTCCCTATATAAAATGTAGTTAAATCCCCCGGTGTAATAGTTAGGGCTATGTGCTTTTTGTGTACTTATGCGTTTATTTGTTTTACCGCTTTTTTGGGGATTTTACATCTAGATATTATGCTTACGTGTTAGGTGCTCTTATGTGATTACATGATCTTATATGTTTATTTGCTATTATTATGCTTTTATTCATGCCAAATTTATGACGTCACTGCACTACTCCAATGCTAGTTGTGGTCTTATCACTTCCTAGGTAGTCTAATGCTAGCGAGAAATTTCTAAACAGGACTAGTCCCATGCTAGGCTCTTAAGTCACTTTAGTGATAGTTTCACTTCCTGTGTGTATTTCATATCATTTCGCACACTATTTCTCTTTCTTTTTAGGCTTTCTTTTTCCATTTTGCATGATTTTTGTATATATCTTATTATTATTACTTATTTTTACATATACTCAGGGTATGACATTTAGGTTGCATTTCATATAGAATCTTAGGTCATTTGTGTGATTCGATTATAAATAGTCGCCTACTTACGTGGGAAATAGTGGTTTAACATGCCATTCTCCCCTCCGTGAGTAGGAAAATTCAGTCAGGAGTATCTTAGTCTCTCGTATCTATTATGTTGCATTTCCCCTTTCTTGGATCACTTAGTATTTATATTACTATTTTCCTTTCTTTTTACATTCTATTTTGCATCCACACTCGTGACTTCCTCGAGGCCTCATTTCGAGTTTCGCAATTAATGTGATAATCTCAGTCAAGCCTCAACAGGACATTTTTGACCCTCCAAACACCTCACTAGATCTAGGATTTGCATTCATTTAGACACATCTAAATGCGATAGAATTTAGGGTTATTTTAGAAAATTTTAATTAAACCTTGCAACTAACCTAGACTAGGGAGAAATGTTGCTTTAGATGCGAGTCTTTGCCTTCTCTTCCTTCAAGTGTGACTCCTGGACCTTTTTCAATTGTTTTTTCGCAGACTAGAATCCAAAAAGGGTTTCCATATATTTTTTCTAAAGATTATTATTTTTGTTTTGTAAAAATAATATTTTGGGTGACTTAATACGCCCCAACTCAATACTAAGTGGCGACTCTATTTTTTTAAAACCCTTTCTCAAATATTTGGCCAAAACTGTCGCATTGTTAGTCCCACCCTTGCTTTGGTTTTCAAAATACCATTTTTTTCAAAAAAATACACTTTTTCACCAAAAACTCGATTTTCTCACACACGCATAGTTTTCTAAAACCCAAAAACCACTTTTCGAAAAGGTCACTAACCCGAGCCGTACCATTTCTCGGGGTGCGATAGGAGGAAAAAGATGAAGAAGACGGTGAAGAAAGAGAGAAGCCAAATCCAAAAAATAAAAACAGTAAGAAAAACCCAAAAAAATCCACCTAAAAATCACAAACAATCCTAGATTTTGTTTTTCTTCTTCATACATTCAATCGAGTTTTCATAGTAAAATGGAAGAAAATGAATTAAAAGCCATAAAACTAACTAAAATATTACCTTTTTAAATTTGAGACCAATTGATGATGAACAATAATAAAAGCTCTTGAAGAAAAAGGGCTAAATGTGTGTGTGTAGTGTGTGATCTTAAAATAGTATCTTTTAGGGTTTTTTCTCCTTTTTCCAAAATGAGGTATTTATAGTGTGAAAAATCTTATCCTCCAAGAATGCATAAAATGACTAAAATATCCTTAACAATTAAATCACAATTTTACTCTAAAAATAATTTTCGACACACAAAAAATAAAATTAAAAATTAAAAAAAAAGTCATGATTTTTTAAAAACACCAAAAGTGGAAAATCCAAAAAAATGTAAATAAAAAATTTTATTAAATAAAAAAATTCTGTCAAAAATACATTTCTTGTGCAAAATGACCATTTTACCTCTGAACGCAATATTTACAGAAAAAATAGAAGTTGGTCTCAAAAAAAATAAAAAAAATCTAGAAACATACTTAAAAACCTAAAAAGAAAATTTGGGACCCGAAATGGGTGAAAATAGTATTCTTGAGGCGAAATGATTTTTTTGCCCCTATACTGGCGAAATATAGAAAAGCATCAGTTATATCCAAAAAAATCATAAAAATTTAGAAATGTGTATGAAAGTAAAAAATATGAATTTTAAAACCACAAAAAAAATATTTACAGCTAAAAATTACTATTTTGCCCCCTAAAATTGCTGATTTCACCCTTTTTTTTGCAAAAATCAAGATTTAATCCTGGAAGTAGAAAAATGCCTCCTAATGTCAAAAAAAATTGGGTGTTAAAATTTAGTGTCTACAAATAGTAAAAAGAAACTCAATCATTGACATTAGTAACAAAGAAAAGAAATTAAATAGAAAACTTATTACTTTTATTGCGAATAGAAACCACAACTCTGCTGTAATTTTTACCTTTGAGTTGACAAATGATCTCCTCCAAGTTCTTCTCTCCACTTTTATCTCTCCTACACTACTCTATGGCAATCTATGAAAACTGAAAGTAAAAGCTACAACTACTATCAAAATTACAGAGTTCTAAAACCCTAAAGAGTCTTTAAGGAAAGAAAGTAGTGTTGCTCCAGTAAGAGACTCTTAAAAGATAAAATCTTCCTAAAAATCTCGCTCCCGTCTGTAGTAAACCAGAAGAATTAGCCTTCTCCCGACCGTAACCGCGGAAGGATACATCTACATATACTCTTCTTCCTATGCTAGGCAAGAGCTGCGGCAGGTATCGGCAAATGGGTAGACCTGTAGATACCCCTATTTCTCTATTTTTTTTTTTTGGCAAAATTCTTCTAGCCTTCTTCTTTCTTTTTGAGTCTACTCTTTACCATCATTCAAGCTTTTGCAGTTCTACTCTTGACACTTGAACTCCTTTAGTAATTTAGTGCTTAAAAACCTGCAATTACATAGAAAACAAGACATAAACATGAGTATCAATTCACAACTCAAAAGGAGGATACATAAAAATTAATCTAACCTACTCAAAAGTGACACCTAATAACCTAATCTAACACCTAATTATTACTCTAATTATGCACTTATCAGTGAGTCCTAAAAGGAAAAAAGAAATGGCCATATTACAACAGCAAACAAATGGCTTCAAATTTCCAACCTTTGATATAATATTTCTTTCCACTTACAATTGTCACCACTTAGCCATTTGGATGCTATTGATAGCTCTTCTATCATCATCAATGGCAATGGTACAATTAAAAATTAACTGATAGTTGACATGATCATGCAAGCTAGAATATCAACTATACACATTGAGCAGCTGCTGTGGAATTTTATTTTTTGGTACTGCTACTAATTTGTTCCAACTTGGATTCAGTTCCCGTTATTGCCAATCCATCTCTTTGGAAAGGGTCCGTTGTTTGCCATCACCAAGCTGATTGGCAATTTGTTGAGATTTTATGCTTCCATTGTCAATTTGACAAGACCTAGCGTAGCTAGAGTGTGTGTGGAGTTAGACATTCGAAGCCTAGGCCTTCAAGAATTTGGATGAAGAATGGAGCGAAATAGTTTTGGCAGGCTGTTGAATATGAGAATGTCACTTATTATTGTAATGCTTATCACAAGATAGGACATCTAGAGGTGAATTGCAAGACGATGCGGAAGAAAACCACACAAGACGAGTGTAATCTGCATGGCTCAAAAATGAAGGCTACTGCTCGAATTTGGAAGCAGAAGGATATACAGCCCCAAAACTCTGAAGAAATAGCTCAAACTGTTGTACAAGGTACTAGTTCTTCACAACAGCAAGTGAAGAATGGTGCTACAAAGGAGTCGGCAAATAAGTTGGAATTGGAACAATCAGTACAACATGATAGATCATTGGAAATGCAACAGTTATTATTGAAAGACTGTGATATGCAAGTTGAAGATGTAGATAGGTAGTTTAGGGTCTTGGTAGAAGCAAATGAATCTCAACTCCAAATAAACGATGTATTAGTAGCAATGCCAACAGGGAATGATCAGGAGAGTGGTGGAAAGGATGACCAATTAGCCAACCTCTACAATAAAAACTCCAAATTGCAAACTCCACCTTCAGTGTCAGGAAAGAGAAACAAAAGCTTGGAAAAGGAAGGAGACATTCAATGGATAATCAAGAAACTTCTGATGAAGTCACAAGGGCAAAATTTCAAAAATTTGAAGTGGTTTTGAAGGACAGGTTTGCAGAAATTATAATGGATGCCAATAAGAAGAGCGAGAGTAATGCAAAGGCCATTCAAAAACCTAGTGCAAAAAAATAGAAGAGGCACGATCAACTAGTCTTCGAAGGGGTAGATTAGCAAAAGAGAGTAATTCCTCCATCTCTAATGTTAAATATTTGGTATTTGAATAGCTTACCCATTAGCATGCTTAATGTAGAATATAAGGGGGGCATCAAAAAAGGATTCATTGAATTACTTGAAGAATATTTGTATCAAGAATAACCATAATTTTCTAGCACTTATAGAACCAATGACTTCTGAGGCAAATTCAGATTCAGTTAGAGTAAAGTTGGGATTTGATTACTCTAGATATTTCTTAAATAATAAAGTTTGGATATTTTGGAATGTTAACACTCCAAGTTCATTTGAGGAAATAGATACGTAGATTGTTCATTGTAGGCTGTCTTTACCTTCAGCATTGGAGGTCTATCTTATGGTTATCTATGCAAAACATTCAAGCATTGCAAGAAGTCCTTTGTGGAATGCGTTGACAATGTTGGCACAAAACATGCATGTTCTATGGAAGGAGGGAAGGGACTTTAATGTGATTGCTTTGGTTGATGAAAAGAAAGGTGGAGCCTATCCAAGAGTAGGTGATATGGATGATTTCAATGAGGCACTATTGGCAGCAGACTTATTAGAAATAGAATATGATGGATCTCCATACACATGGACAAATGGGCATATTTGGCAAAGATTGGACAGAATGGCAATTAATTCTTCATGGGCTGATATATGTGGCTAGGTACATGTATCTCACTTGGCAAGGGGCAGGTCAGACCACTCTCCTCTTTTGGTAAAGTCTCGGTTGAATGATGCATCTAAAAGGTCTTTTAGATTTTTAAATATCTGGACTAGTCATGCACAATTTGACAAAGTTGTGCAAGAGGGTTTGTAGAAGAGCAATAGAAGAAAAGGAATGGTGGAGTTTTATAATAAATTGAAAGCTTTAAAGAGGACATTGCAAGATTGGAATTGGAGAACATTTGGCCACATTTAGAAAAACATACAAGTTGCAATGGATGACACGCATTGTGCAAAAATGGAATTTGATCAACATAGGGGTGATGTTCTATGAACCAGATTAGCAGAAGCAAGAGCTAAACACACGAGGTTGCTTGCCATAGACAAAGATTTCTAGAAACAAAAGACTGCTATGAGGTGGATGAAACATGGAGATGCCAATACATCCTTTTACCATGCTTCAATTAAACAAAGAAGAAATGCCAACTATATAGCAAGAGCAAAAGAGGGTGGAGAATGGGTGGAGAAGAATGAGAAGATTAAGGCTTCAGCTGAAAGCCTTTTTGAAGGCCTCTTTGGGTTTGAGTCGGGAGTGAAAAAATTAGCAATCTATCATTCCGAGTACCAAAAATTTCAGAAGAGGAGAGAGCATATATGGAAGTTGTGCCAAATATGGAGGAGATAAAAAAAAATGTTCTATTTTCACTAGATACGGCTAATGCAGTAGGGCCAGATGGTTTGTCAGCTCATTTCTATTAACATTGTTGGGAAATGATTAAATATGATCTACTTGCAGCAGTGGAAGATTTTTTTATGGGGGTGTCTTAGCTAAAGGACTCACAACAACAATGATAGTGTTGATTACCAAAATATGAGGAGAAATTCAATGGAAGGATTGCAAACTGATTAGCCTATGCAACATCAGCTCAAAAATTCTGTCCAAAATATTAGCCAACAGATTGAATCAAGTACTTCCTGCAATCATTTCCCCTTATCAAGTAGGTTTTGTACTAGGGAGACATATTAGAGATAATATTCTGATAGCTCAAGAGTTGATGGTAGTATTAACACAAAAAGAATAGAGCCTAATATGATTTTGAAATTAGATATGGAAAAGGCGTATAATAGGCTTGACTAGTCTTTTCTCATAACCACATTAAGGCATTTTTGTTTTGGAAATTGGTTTGTGGACATGGTATTTTGAACTCTCTCAAACAACTGGTTTTCCACCCTCATCAATGGTGAAAAAGCTGACTTTTTCAAATCATATAGAGGATTGAGACAAGATGATCCATATCACTGGCTCTTTTTATAGTGGCATCAGAATTCTTGACAAGAGGAATGCAAGAAATGTTCAACAATTGAGCATGATGTATTATCAATCTAAAGGCAGTAAAGTCCATCTCCTCTCCTTTGTAGATGATATGATGATCTTTACTCAGCTTACAAGGCAGTGTACAAGGAAATAAAGGCATTTTTGTATCATTATCAATCAGTTTCTGGTTAGAAGGTGAATATAACTAAGTGCTAAGTGATTTTGCCATCTTTTCACACCAGAAGACATAGACGATGGATTGTTGAAATTTTAGGGTTTAAAGTAGATAAGCTTCCGTTAAGTATCTTGGAGTTCCTCTTGAGAAGGGAAGAAGGAAATCTATGATGTTTGATGGCATTTTGGAAAAAATTAAGTCCACAAGACATGGCAAGAGTTCCAAGTTTTGATCACAAGGAGGGAAATCATTTTTCTTAGACATGTTTTATCCTCTATTCCTCTCTACTTGATATAGGTGATATCCCCTCCAAAGACTTTTTTGGGCACACTTGGAAGGTTGTTGAATGGTTTTTTATGGACGTGTCCATGGAGAATAAAAGAATGCATTGGAGATTGTGGGAGCGCCTATGTTTTCCAGTTGAAAAGGGATTATTGGGATTCAAATCTTTCTCATCTTCAATGGAAGCTTTTATTATGAAGTTATGGTGGAGATTGAGAGCTAAAAAATCCCTTTGGGCTCACTTTATGCATGACAAATACATTAAGGGCTCACATACTCTTAATGTAAAATGAGAAGGTACACATATATGGAGAAAGTTACATGCAATCAAAGAAAAAACTGAGGAACAAATTTATTGGGTGGTTGGAAAGGGAGATATAAGCTTTTGGGAGGATAAATGGATTACACCTTTTCCGCTTCAACGAGTCAGTTTGAGGAATAGACCGCTCACATGGAAGGTGAATTATGAAGACCTTAGAGTCTTATATCATCTTAATTTGGATGATTAACAAACTAATGATAATGTTTACTAATATTTTATCAAGTTATTTTTGCAGCAAAATTAATTACGAGCCAAAAAGAGTTGAAAGCTACAAAGAATCTGCCATTCGGACGACCAAGCGAACGCAACAGAAGACATGCAGATGTCTAAACAGCTAGAAGAGCCCAAAATGAGTTGGTCAGAGAGCATGCGGATGACTCTGACCATTTGAATGATGATCCAGACGTCCGCATGTCTCCTAATGACCATCCGAATGACCATCCAGACTCAGTAACAGTTAGTTTTCCAGCATTGTGTGTTTGACCATTTAAGCTCATTTTAACCCTTTTTCTCACCCCCTATATATATATCAAATGTATAGAAATGAAAAAGAATTTTTACTTACATTGATTACAAGTGATTTTAGAGTGATTTTGAGAGAAAATACTCTAGTGTTTGGGTTCTTGTAAGTCTTTGTAAGGTCAGTGTGTTGGGGTTGGTTAGTGTTCTTCAAAGTTTGGGTGGTAGCATTCTAGTGTAGTAGTAAGAAGGTTAATTGGGTATTGTAAAATTCTTTGGCTCAACTTATAGAGCTTAGTGTGAGCAAAGAAGAAGTCTTTGGCTCAACTAGAGCTAAGAGATTATGAGTAAAGAGTGATCCCTCCTTATACATATTAATTTGCTTCACCAACTTGAGAATAAGCACTTGGTGGATTCAAACTCCGGGCGGAATAGCTTGAGAGTGGATGTAGGTACCGAACCACTATAAAAATTTTGGTGTGCTCTTTTTTTACTTTACTTTTATTCTTATTATTATTTTGAGCTCTATACTTGTTTATCTTTATTATTGTCATTGCAAGATTATTTAATGTTATATTGGTTGCATTATTCTTTGGGGCCACCAAATTACTTCTTCAAGGGAAATGCATGGGATGAGGAGAAGCTCAACGAATGGATTCCAAAACATATCATTTCAACCATTACATAGATTCCCTTGAGAAGTATGGAGGAAGATAGAATTGTATGGAATGCTTAAACCTCTAGGGATTTCACTTCCAAATTAGCATATGAATTGGAAAGAGAAAAGAAACACATGTCTTGAGTTTATATAGTAATATGGAGTTCTTTAATCCCTTTAAAATTCTCTTTTTTGGCGTGGAGGGTATTGAATAATTTGCTGCCTTTGGAGGATAATTTGCAGAAGAAGGGGATTACTTTGACATCAAAATGTGGATTTTGTTCACATAATGAAGATAGGGAACATGTCTTCATGCATTGTCTGTTAGCTATGTCCATATGAGATCACTTCCATGTAGCCTTTGGAATCCCTAAGGTAAAACACAGAAGTTTTGGTGGGTTAATGATGCATTGGTTAATGACAATACCAAAGGGGTCAGGTCAACATATTAGGGGAGTAATGCTGGTGATAGTATTATGGTTTGTTTGGTGTGCAATAAACAAAGTGAAGATACAAGGTGAGAATGAAGAAGCTAGAACAAGAATTTTTAAAATTGAATGTTTTGTGAAGTTGATGGTGATGAGTAACAAAATCTCTTCAACCAATTGTAAGGGTGGTAAGATGGTCTATATGTTGCAAAATGTAATCAAGTCGGCTGACAGGCTTTAAATTAGGTTAACAAAAGAACAGCCTAAAGGGCCACTACCTATCAAATTAAATCACCTAATTCCCTGTATCTGCAAGAATACAGATCGCACAGTAGTGTAGGGAATAGGATCGATCCCACAGGGAACGGTTAAGAAATACTAGATTTTCTGAACTCCCCTATTATCTAGGCAACACAATAGGGTGAATTTAGCTAAGAAAGAAAACTAACTAAGGATTACCTAAAATGAAATAGCAATGTCTAAGAAGAATATGGGAAATGAATACTAGGGTCTAGAATCATTTTACTACCTAAATTGCTACAAATTAACCTCCTTTATGCCTTCTTAGTTACCTTGTTTAAAGTCCAATCCCAA
Source organism: Mitragyna speciosa (assembly GCA_024721245.1). NCBI lineage: Eukaryota > Viridiplantae > Streptophyta > Magnoliopsida > Gentianales > Rubiaceae > Mitragyna > Mitragyna speciosa. The sequence continues at coordinate 15,307,700 of CM045557.1, read as the reverse complement.
TTTTATCCAATTTTCACTCTCATGACAAACTAGTAATTACCAACTTATTAACCCTTTCCTACTCTCATGGTAAAGTGATTAATATTGGTTCATTTTATCTTATGGATTGCTCTTGACTCATCTAGGAATACCACTACTCTGGTGTGAAATATTGCCTAAACTTCACTTGCTCCCTTTCCACTACCACTATCAACTCTCGTTGCATAGGAGTAATTTAGACGGTTATAACTGTTGGCCACCCAATTACAACCCTATTAATGCAAGACAATGAATGAACAAAGCAACATAGGCACAAAGTTCAGTCAATCAAACAATCATTATTCATAAAAATCATCTAGACCCTAGACAAGACAAATTAGGTATTCATAATTATAGCAATAAAGATGAAATCTTTCATCTCAAATGACATAATTAAATAACAAAACAAGAGGAATGGAAAGAAAAACTTATTGATTCATGAAAATCATCAAGTATCTGCACAATTCCCTTGCTTGTTCATCTACAATCCTTCCTTTTCTTGCTATTCTAACTTGGGCTAAAAATAATATATCCAAGAGAAAAACTAACTCTTCAGAATAAAAACTAAAACTACGATCTATCTCTCTTACCCTATTTTTTTTTTTTGCCCTAGACTACTCTTTTTTTTTTTTAAGGGAGACAGTTAGGCTGCAGTAGAAGTCTTAAAAAATAGAAAATCCCTTCTTTTTCTCGCTCCCGTCTGCAGCGAAACAGAAACTTCGTTGTATCCGCGATGCGTATTTGCAACCGGATACTGTCGCAGATATGCCTTCCTGCGACACTCAACCTTCATGGCTGAGAAAATACCCGCGACGTGTATCCGCACGCGGGAACCGTCGCGGGTAGAGCTTTTCTTCTACCTTCACGAATTCTGCACAAAACCATCCTTCCTTCTTCATTCATTATTCACCAACATCCAAATTCTAGGCAATTAGGCTCCTTTGGTACTCCAGAGCTAATCAAACCTGCAATTTATAATAAAAATAAAGAAAAACTATAAATATCAACTTCAACTAAAATAAAAGAAAAATCAGTCAAACATTAACATAATCTCCTAAAAACTACTTCTAACAACCTAAACAAATGCCGAAACAATACTCCAATTTTGTACTTATCAAATTCCCTCACACTTAAGTCTTTGCTTGTCCTCAAGCAAAAAGCCCTCAAAACAAAGACTTAACAAAGATAAGACAATTAAACACTTGGATACCCAATACATTCGAATTATAGTCTTAGTTAATCAACTCTAAATACTCATGACATCGAATAAAGAAAAAGCAACAAACCCAAATCATGTTATCTAATTTAATCTATCACCTCCACTCGACCTCCACAAGCAGTAAAGCAACAATCGACAAATAATTTCATTTATTCACAACTTTTGACTCTCAGAACTTAGGATTTATTCATCCCTAACTTTAAGGGAGATTAAGACTTTCCCCACTCTGATGATATAGTCTTTTGACACGAGTGTTCATATTTGTTAATGCAAACCCCTGGTTACTCAGCATTCCATCATTGTAGGTTGCTATACATACTCATAGTATTGACACCTTTTTATGCAAATGTTGACATTTGTTAATGCCAACCTCCGGTTACTCAGCATCAATACTAGAGGAGTAGCCCCTAATTCCACTTATTCTACTACTACTCTGACTAATCTTTTATTTCTTTTTTTTTTAAGAAAAAGAAAGAAAATACAAGAACATACCCTCATTCTTTAAGTCTACTACTAACCATAAATAAACTACATTACTTATCAACCGTGCTAACTTATTCTCATGGCATCTCATAGAGGTGATAAATACTACATATACAATCCAGCACAATTCAGGTATCACTTAACTAAACTCAATATCACTTTCTCTAAAGTCAATTACCTAATTTATAACCAAATATACCAGGTATCCATAAAAGAATTCACTACCCACTCACTATCATACTAGTGTCCTCCCTACTCAACAAGCATCTACTTTTTATCCTAAAAGCTACCCCCCCCCCACACTTAAGATTTACATTGTCCTCAATGTGTCAGAGAATAGAAAATAAGGGAAGACAAAATGAAAAGCATTTAAAGAAAACCAATACTTCCCTTACGAATAACTAGTAGTTCCTTTGAAGTAGATTCCACAATAAGCTTTATCCACAAACAAAACCATCAAGTGAGTAGTAAGTACAGTACCAAAGTATGTCACTAAAAGAAAATAAAGGAACTAACATTAAACTAGAAAATAAAAGAAAAAGGAAAACGAAAAAAAAATAAACAAGTGAAATGATCAGTAAGTCGGCAGAATGTCATCCCCCCAGCCATCGCCTGTGCCTGCTCCATCAATACTAGGTCCAGATACAGCTCCATTACCACTAGGACGCATCTACTCCATCATCTGGTGCAATGATGCACCCATGTCTGTCATTCATGTGTCCACCCCATGCATCCATGTCTGGACACCTTGCATTTGTGTATCCATGGAATGCATCCAGGTCTACATTGATTGGAAGTTTCCCTGTGCTTCCAGTCTCCAATCGGCTATGTCCGCTCGTAAAGCATCTATATCAGCTATAGAATGTTGTCCGGAAGTCGACCCCGATGGTGGCTCCTCAATCTGGGGTGGCTGATAATCCTCAAAGGTAAGCTGCTCATCTACCCGCCGGGACTGAAAATATCTAATGATACCATCATTCATCTTTATAGTCTTCAGAGTGGCTAATGTGATGGTATCACTGGGGTCAACGGGCACTCTCTGCACACCATCCATTAGGACGCCTACCCTCTCGAATATCCCGGAGAGAAGTCTCGAGAAACCAAAGCATGTATTAGTGGCTCTAGCCCTCACCACTGTCCCCATATAACTTATAATCACACTAGGGAGTGAAGTAGCAATGGGCATTGAGCCATTCACCAGCTCCTCCAAAAAGTATAAGTCGCTGTTACGGAGCTGATTCTTGCTACTTTGCTTTGGCTTCACATTTTGAGCCAAAATGTAGGAGATGATGTGTAGTTGACCCTTCGTGAACTTTTGAGCTCGATACACCATCCTCCTATCTTGTCTTAAGGTCTCCCCTTTTACTCCAAGTCTGGCTGCTGCCTCATCAGGGTCCTAGTCCTTGGGGAACTCAAATTTCCTACTCCCCTCTTGAATTGGTCCATTATCTGGGCACCCAAGAATCTAAACTAGGCTCTCCTTAGTAATCTATACTACCTGCCTCCGTACTGTTGAACTTATGAACCACCCACACTGCTTGGTCTTGTCAATCACATTTGCATAAAACTCCTTGACCAGGGTGAGGTAATAATAACGAGGGAGGCGCAGAATGGAATCCCATCCCAACCTTGCAAACAAGGCAGTCACCATTGTTGATTTTCAAAGGAGGTGAATCTGGTGGCATCCCATTAAGGTTGTGGCACCTCTTCTCCCTGGGGTTGGTTTGAAGACGAAGCACGAGATCTCTTACGAGTGGATCTAGATGATGAAGCCAATCCTGCCAAAATTCTAAAAAATCGAATTAATATAAAACAAGACAACCCAAAAGACCTTTAGAGTATAGACTGAAATCAAAACACATAAGGCCTCAAAATTACCATGTAGTTCACGAATTTTCAACATACCAATAGAATGTTTCAAATTCATACTTTAATTATCCCAGTCAAGTGGCTAGTTACCATTCAAACCAAACAAATTTGCAACATCCTAGGGGTATACCAACCATATGTATCCACATTATCACCATTACACAGGTCAAATATCCTCCACAAAACCACAATATTCCCATTTTTCTACCAATTAGCCTGAATAACAACCAAATAAATCCAATTGAAACATAAGAAATCGTAGGCATTAGAGATTATCTATACTAGATAATTTCTAAGTATAAACAACTATAACCAAAATGATATGTCCCAAATGCAAGCAAAATTCATGCTACATTGGTCTAACTTCAACCCATTTGATGTGTTCAACGGAAGAGATGATGGTCTAAGACTCTCGAATTCCAAGTATGCAACCTAATCTTCTTGACCCCTTCGTAACTTGTCGAAGACCCCAAAAACAACTCAGATTGTTTTGCTTCAAATTCAACTAGATTCGTTGAAGTCCCCCCTTTAAGAAACAATCCTAGACCCCTAACCAACAACGTGGTGTAGACACCTAGTCGACAATCCTATTGGACAGATTCAAACCCTCAAAGATGAACCCTAAGCGAGATTCTTGAATACTCAGCAAACGCCATGCCAAATAATCAAGAGTAGTTCTTTAGCCAAAGAACTAAGAAAACTCAATTTGCACTCACGCACAATTGAAGAGAAAAACTCAATATTATTGATTAATGTTCTAAAATTCGGATGAATAGTAACACCCTCTATAAAGAGGCGCATAACATCAAGATATAAACTAAATATGGAAACTAACGTAACCCTAGTTGCACCATAACATAAACCTACAACTAAAGATACAACTTGGGCTATTAAACTAACGAATTAAGCCCATGAAACCCATAACCTCAAGTGGCAAACGGGCTCTTCAATCGAATCCAAGTCCACTTAGTATCAGCAACTCGTATAGACAATCTGGCCAACTTTCTCTAGCTCGTTCACCAAGTTCATGAGCAATCAATGCCTCTTTAAGCTTTACACGAGCTACTTTATCACCCACTCCATAATCAACATGCATCTCTTGTGTAGACGTCCAAGGGATCCTATCACCATCTCCATTAATCAAAAACAATTAAAGCCAAACACTAATACCAATTAAGCCTAAAAGTGAAGAAAAATCACAAAATTTACAGAATAAAAATCAACAAAATAACTCCATAAATACCAAAAACGCAACAATAATGTAGTTTATCAACCTAAACATGTTCTAGTAATGTAAACAAAATAAGAAAAAAAAGGAAAAAAAAACAAAAATTACTCACCTACAAAGATGGGAAGAACAACCCAAAACCCCACAATAATTAGCCCAAGAGAAAAAATTTTAAGCAAAAAAACCTTGGGTGTGGTAAAGAATGAAGATTAAAGAGGTTTGGGGGGTGGAATTTGGTGGGATTTGTGGAAGAGGGGGTTAGGGTTCAAATTGGTAAAGAGGGATTTGGGGAAAGATTAGGAAAAATAGGAGAAAAGAGCCTTCAATCTGCGTTTCCCGACCCTACCCGCGACGCGGATACCATCGCAGGTACATGTCGTGGAAACGCAAAACCTTCTGCCTGGTGATCAAGGTGTTTCCGCGAAATATCCCGCGGCACAGGTACTGTCGTAGGAACCCTTCCATTTATACCCGCGACGCGTTTATTCTGTCACAGGAAGGCCAAAGTCTCTGGAATCTACCCGCGACCCTTCCCGCAAATGGGTACTGTCACAGGAAGGTCTGAGTGATTGTATTCGCGACACGACAATCTTGTCGTGGCTACAACAAAGTTTCTGGATTTGTATCTGCGATGGTACCCGTGAACGATACTGTCACGGATACGCTCACGTGTTGCTTCCGCGACGCGTTTCCTTCAACGCAGGAAGATAAATCTTTTTGGAATGGTACCCACGACTCTTCTCACGCGCGGGAATGTGTCGCGGGTATAGAAAACTTTCTGCCCATGACGAATTTCCACTCAAAATTTTTTTGCCAAAATCAATCCCAAAATTGTATGTAGATGCAAACCACAACCCAAATGACCTACTGAAGACACATCCCATTCCATTGGTTTTGCATTTCACTTAATACACAAGAACACCAAAGAAAACATAATCAAATCAACAAAAACTATAATACACTACTCAAACCAACAAGAAAACTAATGAAATCAACCAAAAGTTTGTTGGGTTGCCTCCCAACTAGCACTTTAGTTAAAATCTAAAGCTAGACTCCACTTATGCTCCCAAGTATGAGTAGGATTTCCCAGAGAGATTGCCTCTCCTCTGGGCACAAATTCACCAGCTAGGAATAGTTTAAGCCGCTGCCCATTCACCTTGAATGGTTCTCCTTTGTCAGATTTAATCTCAACAGCCCCATAAAGAAAAACCTTAGTAACCTCATAAGGTCCAGACCATCTTGACTTAAGTGTTTCCAAAAATAGTTTGAGGCGTGAATTAAACAATAAAACTTTTTGACCAACCTCAAACTGTTTGTGGGAAATATGCTTATCATGCCAAGTCTTGGTCTTTTCCTTATAGAGTTTACTACTCTCATAAGCATTCAATCTGACTTCTTCCAATTCACTCAACTCTAGACGTATTTTATTACCTGCGGAAACTAGATCTAAATTAATTGCTTTTACAGCCCAATAAGTCCGATGCTCTAGTTTTACAAGTAAATGACATCTCTTCCCATATACCAACTGGTAAGGAGACATTCCTAAAGGTGTCTTAAAGGCAGTCCTAGAGGCCCACAAGGCATCATTGAGTTTAATAGCCCAATCCTTCCTAGACTTATTCACAGTTTTCTTTAGAATGAGCTTTAACTCTCTATTTGCTAGCTCAGCTTGCCCATTAGCTTGGGGATGATAAGGCAGGGACATTCTATGCTTGCACCCATATTTGAGTAATAAGGCTTCAAATTGGTTATTCTTGAAATGCTTTCCCTCATCACTCACTATGGCTCTAGGGACCCCAAATCTACTAAATATATTTTTCTTCACAAACTTAAGTACTACCTTAGCATAATTTGTGGGTGTAGCTAAAGCCTCTACCCATTTAGACACATAATCAACAGCTATCAAGATGTGCTTATGGTTGTGAGATGATGGAAAAGGTCCCATAAAATTTATACCCCAAACATCAAACAATTCAACCTCTAACACTGGCGTTTGGGGCATTTCACTCCTCCTAAAAATGTTCCCTGTCTTCTGACACTAATTACAACTCAAGACAAAATTTCTATCATCCTTATGCATAGATGGCCAAAAGAACCCTGATTGCCACACCTTTGCTATAATCATAAATGTGCTAAAGTGACCCCCAGTCTTTAAACCATGATAATGCAAGAGAATACTGTGGATTTCGTCCTCAGGCACACATCTCCTAATCATCCCATCAGCACAATGCTTATAAAGAAGAGGTTCTTCCCAAAAGTAACTTCTCACATCATGTAAGAACTTCTTCTTTTGATTATACCCCATATCCTTGGGAATTATGCCACTAACCAAGTAGTTAACTAGGTCAGCATACCAAGGGGATTTCCTAATTGCTAGCACATATTCATCGGGAAAATTCTCTTGAATAGGAATTTGATCATTGTTAGGGATATATTCCAATCTAGACAAGTGGTCGTTATAACATTTTCAACCCTTTTTTATCCCTAATTTTAACATCAAATGCTTGTAACAAGAGAATCCATCTTATTAACCTTGGTTTAGTGTCTTTTTATTCAATAAGTATTTAAGAGCTGAATGGTCAGCAAAGATGATTACCTTAGACCTCACTAAGTAGGATCTAAACTTATCTAAAGCAAAGATAACTGGCAATAGCTCTTTTTCGGTGGTTACATAATTAATTTGAGCTTCATTGAGAATTCTACTAGCATAGTAAATCACATGCAACCTACCTTCATGTCGCTGACCTAAAACTGCCCCCACAGCATAATCACTCGGATCACACATCAATTCAAAAGGTAGTCTCCAATCAGGTGATCCAATAATAGGGGTAGAGGTCAACTCCATTTTTAACTTATTGAATGATTTTAAGCACTTATCACCAAAGTCAAAAGAAGCATCTTTAGCAAGTAGGTCACACAAAGGTTTTGCAATTTTTGAAAAATCTTTAATAAACCGCCTATAAAACCCCACATGGCCTAAGAAGCTCCTTATCCCCTTTACATTAGTAGGTAGAGGCATTTTCTCAATTACTTCAATTTTTGCTCTATCCACCTCAATCCTCTTAGATGATATTTTATGACTTAGGACAATTCCTTCTTTGACCATAAAATGGCATTTTTCCCAATTTGAAACTAAGTTAGTCTCTTCACATCTTGTCAAGACTAACTCTAGATTATGGAGGCAATCATCAAAAGATTTTCAAAAAACAGAGAAGTCGTCCATGAATACCTCCATTATTTTCTCAATGTAATCACAGAAAATGGCCATCATGCGACACTGAAAGGTGGCAGGTGCATTGCAAAAGCCAAAAGGCATATGCCTAAAAGCAAATGTCCCATAGGGACAAGTAAAGGTTGTCTTCTCTTGATCCTCAAGTGCTATAGCTATCTGGTTATATCCTGAATAACCATCCAAAAAGCAATAAAATGCATAACCAGATATATGCTCAAGCATAACATCAAGAAAAGGTAGAGGGAAATAATCTTTCCTAGTGGCTGAATTTAACTTCCTATAATCAATACAAACTCTCCACTCCACCACTAGCCTAGATGGTATAAGCTCATCATCTTTCCCTTTTACAATTGTAGTACCACCTTTCTTTGGCACTACATGGATTGAGCTTATCCATTGACTATCAGAGATGGGATATATGATGTCAGCATCTAACCACTTTACTATCTCTGATTTCACCACCTCTTTCATATTGGGATTAAGCCTTTTTTGAGCTTCTATTACTGGCTTACAATTATCTTCTAGTAATATACGATGCATACACATAGAAGGGCTTATCCCATTTAAGTCAGATATGGACTAACCAATTACCTTTTTGTGTTTCTTTAAAACTCTAAGCAGTTTTTCATTTTGCTCAGAGTTCAATTCATTGCTCACAATGACAAGCAATGTATCCATCTCCCCTAAAAACTGATACCTAAGATGCTTAAGTAATGGCTTGAATTCTAACATGGGAGCTTGGATATCAGACAGTGGTGGTAGCCCCTTACTCACTCCTAGATCCTCAAACACTGATTTCTTCTTATATGGCTCTCTAAAATCTAGGTGTAACACTAACTCCTCTACTTCCTCACACTCCTCCAAAGGTGGACCCCCACCAGACAGGTACAACTCTAATGTATCTTTACCTAGAGTTGCTAACTCAAATTCCTTCCCCAAATCTCCCACCAAGTCTATAGAATAGACGTGATCAGTGAATGAAGGGTACCTAACTATACTATTCAAATTGAACTCCACCTCTTCATCACCTATTTGAAATTTCAACTTTCCATTCTTCACGTCTATTATAGTACCTGCTGTAGCTAAGAATGGTCTAATGAGTCCCAAGGTGGAGACCTTCAAGAGGGACGTTCCAAGGATGATGGATCAAGTTTGAGGAGCTCCAATGATGTGTTTAAAGGTTTGGATAATCCTATGACTAGAGCAAGAACTAGAAGAATGAAGGATGCATTGCATGGACTCATATTGGACTCATATGAGGAGGCTTTGCAATTGGGCTCAAAGGATCAATCTAAACAACTCATTAATGTGATTTGGGCTGAACAAACATTGGATGAGGACTTCATGGGCCACACAAGTGGGGAGCTTGAAGAATTGAAGTCCAATTGATGGTTTTGTGGGCTTAATGGACCGCCAGCCCATTAGGGTTTATTAGTTATGATTTTTATAGTTTTTGAGTTGTAATAGACTTAGTTATTTTAGTTAATTCATGCTTTGTTTTGGTAGTTTCATTAGTATAGGGTTTTGTCTTAGAAGTTAAGTTTATTTTCACAACTCTAGAATGTTCTTTGTAAGCCTCTTTATAGGCCATATTATTAGTTACGAATTTAACAAGAATTATTCAGAAAAATTGTGTGTTTTCTCTATTGTGAGAATTTTCTTGGTTCTTTGTTGATTAAGAACTACTCTTGGTCTTATCAAGCTTGTTTGTGACGACCACCAACTTCACTTAGAGTTTTTCTTGTAGTTTTGATCAAGTCTTAAAGTTAATTAGGTTAGATGATTGAACTCGCTCAACTTGGTCTAATTCTAGTTGTTCTTAGGCGTGCTCATCTTCAAGGGAAGATTCAAGGCAAAACAACTCCACATCAAGGGTTCCTTGGTTCACGAATCAAACAAGGTCTTGAGTTCAACAAGTTGCATACCTGAAATCTAATACTTTCTTGGCAACGCAACCGTGCGCACATCAAGTGGTATTAGAGCCATCTTCTTGGATTTTTTCAAGTTTTTCCAATCCAATTTTTTCTTTGGAAAAATTTGGATATATCCCTTTTTTCTTTTTTGTTGTTTATCAAAGAGCTTCGAGCCTGGTTAAGCAACTTGTGTTTTATTTATTTTTCTTTCTTTGAGTCGTTGTTAAAGAGCTTCGAGCCTGGACAACAAGTTGTTTTCTTGTGTCTTTTTACTTTCGTTTCTTGAAAAAAAAATTTTCTGCCATAATTATTTCGTTGCTTTCTTTGTTAAAAATCGTGCCCTAGGTTTGTTTAGAGTCGTTCTTGATTACTTCTCAATCAAGAATTCTAGGTCTTCTGTGGTATTTTGTAAATCTTGACTGTTTTTGGTGTTTTCTTGATTTTCTTGTGTAAAAAACTATCAAGTAAAAAAAGATTCCTGAACTTAAGACATTCACAAATCAACTTTCTTGAAGTTTTGAGTCGTTCTTGTGTTGTTCTTGAAGTAAAAAAAAAAAAAGACAAAAAAATCGTTTTTAAAAAAAAATAAAAAAAGAGGCAGATTGTGTGCTAAAAGAAAAAGCCAAAAGCACAAAGAAAAAGGTGGAATAAGATAATAAAAAAAAGGAGTGCACAACAAGGTAAAAACCGTGCACAAACATTTATTCAAAGTTTCTTGAAGTTTCTTGGTGTTCTTGATACAAATCTTGAAGTTCTTGCACTTACTTGTCAAGTTCTTGAAGTTCTTCAAGCTGTCCAAAATTGTTTCTTGAGTTCTTGAATTTCTGGAATTTTTTTGTTCAATTTCTTGAGGTTCTTGAGCTTTCTTGAAGTTCTTGATAGGTTTCTTGAAGTTCTTGATAAGTATTTTGAAGTTCTTGATAAGTTTCTTGCACTTCTTGGTTTGTAAGTTGAGTTCTTGAAGTTTGTGAGTTGCTGGAAAATTTCTGGACTGATTTCTTGAAATTGTTTGACTGATTTCTTGAGGTTCTTGGCTCAGTTCTTGGACTTTCTTGAGCAAATCTTGAAGTTCTTGACAGCCTTGAAGGGTCAGTTAAAGGGTTTCTTCAAAAACTAGGGTTTTGGTTAGGGTTTGCCTTCATAAGAGTTGCTGAATTTTGGTGTTTTTGGTGGATGAATTTCTGGTGCGATTTTTTCCAGAAATTTTGTTGTGAAAAGGAGTCAAAAAGGTGTTAGTTTGGAAGTTATTTGGCTTTGGGAAACCAATTGGGAAAGGGAAAGTAGTTACAAAGGGGATTTGGAAACTTATTCCACAAAAACAAGTAGTTTCCTTTTCTTTCTTTTTAGCAAGTGGCGGTTAGGCCTTCTTTCCTTTTTATTTTTTCTGTGTTTTGCAGCTGCTTGAGGAGTGTGTGTCCGTGTTTTCACACTAGGAAGGGCTGCTTGTCCGTGATTTTTAAGTTTCCTAATTGGTTGTGTTGCTATTTGTTCAAGAATTCATTTTGGAAAGTGAAATTAGAGTTGGAGTTTTACTTTTTGCACAAGAATATTATTATTTTTTTCAAGAGAACATTAAAAATCAAGAATTTTTATACATTTATACCACACATTAGGGTGTCTATTTTTGTGTCAATTATTGATTCTTATCTATTCTTTGATTTATTCTCTTGATCAAAAACACTCTAAGCTTAATTTTCTTGGCCTCTACATTTACTCTTTACAAGTTGAGGTTGCTATAGGTCCTTGGTGGGATTGATTGAGCTGGTTCTTCATCAAAGAGCTTACAAGAAGATTCTTTGAGTGAAAAAAGGCTTAGTTGTGAGCTTATTTGAGGGTAAAATCCAATCTACTTGAAGGAATCGAGTGCCAAACACTAAGGGAGAGAAGTAAGGCAATTTCCTTTTTATTTGTTTATTGTTACTAACTTGTTTTTGCAGGATTTTCTTTGTAGTCATAGCCGAGCAAGTTGACCACAAGCTTAAGGACATTGAGACCTTGTTGAGAACCATGTAAGAGGACTTTAGGAGGATTGCATACACGCATGGATGATGTAGAGTCATCCGTGAAGGGGAAAGCAAGAGTATTCAATAATCCAATCGTTGAGGAAGAACAAGAGGATTATGATTCAGATTATGAAGGTGTAGTGCAAAGAAGAGGAAGGAGGGATACAAATAACCAAGATAGCAATCTTGGAAGCATCAAGATGAAGATACCTTCATTCCAAGGAAAGCTTGATCCTGAGGCGTACCTTGAATGGGAACGCAAAGTAGAGCATGTTTTCAACTGCCACAACTACTCTGAGGTAAAGAAAGTTCAATTAGCTGCAGTTGAATTTACTGACTATGCTAGCATTTGGTGGGATAAGCTTGTTAGGGAAAGGAAGAGATGTGACGAGGAGCCCAGTGAGGACTTGGCGTGAGATGAAAGCAATTATGAAGAAGAGGTTTGTGCCAAGCTATTATACTCGTGACCTCCACCATAGACTTCAAACATTGAAGCAAGGCTCTATGACCGTTGATGAGTACTACAAGGAGATGGAGATGCTCATCATTAGGGCTGATCTTAAGGAGGAAAGTGAAGCTACAATGGCGAGGTTTGTTGCGGGTTTGCATGTGGAAATTGCTGAAAAGGTGGAACTACAACACTACCTAGACATTCATGACTTGGTGGACATGGCCATCAAGGTGGAGAGGCAAATCAAAGGGAGACGATCTAGGGGTTTTTTCCACTGCACCAAATCGTAGTTTCTTGGAGGCAAGATCAACCAAGAAGAGAGGTAAGAAGTGGTGATCAAAGTCGTTCCTCAACTCAACCAAATCGAGGTAACATTGGAGGGGGAAATTCTACTTCATCTTCTACTTCTTCTAAAGCAATTTCTAAGGGGAAAGAGGTTGCTTTTAAGCCAAGGCAAAGGGAGATTAAATGCTTTAAATGCCAAGGCTTTGGACATATTGCTGCAAATTGTCCAAACAAAAGGACAATGGTGATATTTGATGATGGAGAGGTAGCAAGTGTTGCCTCTAGTGATGATGATGAGGAGATGCCTCCATTGGAGGGAGGAAGTGATGAAGAAGATGCTCCTTGGGGAGGCGATCATGGAGAGATTTTGGTGACAAGGAGAGCACTTAGTGTTGCACCTATGGAGGATGAGGAGAACATTCAAAGAGATCATATCTTCCACACTAGGTGTACCGTGCAAAACAAGGTATGTAGCATGATTATTGATAGTGGTTCATGTACTAATGTTGCTTCTACTTTGTTTGTAGATAAATTGGGGCTTGAAACAAAGAGACATCCCAAGCCATATACATTGCATTGGTTAGCTGAAACTGGAGACATGAAGGTGACCAAGCAAGTGTTGGTGCCATTCTCCATCAACAAGTACAAGGATGAAGTATGGTGTGATGTGGTTCCTATGACAAGCATGCCATATTCTTCTTGGACGTCCATGGCAATTCGATAGGAGGGTGACCTATGATGGCTTTAAAAATAGGTACTCTTTCATGTGGAATGGACGTAAGGTGACTTTGGGTTCTATTGCACCATCTGAAGCACTATGCTGACCAAGTGAGGATTGCAAAAGACTTCAAAGCAAGGGAGGAACAAAGCCAACTAGCAAGTGGTGTATGCACCAATGAATGAAGCAAAATCACAAACTAAGCCTTGAAGGGGTGCAAAGTGGCATAACTAAGGAGAAAGCAATAGCCATCCAAGATAGTGAGAAGAGAGAAAAGAGCAAGAGTGTTATGCTTCTAACTCTTATGTCCATGTACTCCAAAGAAGAAGTGTATTTTGCTAACTCTCTTAACCATTCTTTTCCTAGTGTTTTTGTGGTGTTATTGCAGGCTAATGCTTAAGGAAAAATGCCACAGTACTTGTTGTCTTAATGTTTAGATTCCTTCAATGAGCAAAAAGCATCAAATCAGTGGAGAATGGAATTACAACATTGTTCAAGCGCAAGTTCAAATAGTTTGATGAATTCAACTGATTTGTGGCCTAAGTTTTTATGTTTTAATAGGCTTTAAGTTGCATCTTAATTCTGTCTTATGTGTTTATTCTATTAAGGGTAGATAGTTATATTTTGCATCTAAGTTGTTTTACTTCAGTCTAGTGCAATCTGTCTTAGAAGTTCTCCTATGTTTTTGCATCAATGTTTGGAAGAATTTCAACATGTTTTATGTGATTTTCCATGCCATAATACTTGTAGTTAGGGATCTTGTATTTGTTTATACATGCTGCCCTATACGTTTTGGTGATTTAGTTTTTGATAATTTTCAGATTCTTGAGTCTATATTGCATCATGTCAGTCATTTTGTTGTTCTAGTTAGTGGTAATGTTTATGTTTTGTGTTGTCCTTATACACGAATTATAGGGAGTCATATAAATGATTTTCAATGTGTTTATCTTAAGTGTTTTACCTCTAAAATTCGTTTTTGTCATAAGTTAGTTCATTTTAAATGTTCTAGTGTTGTAGTTTGTGACAATATACATGTGTTTTTGTTACATCATTTGAATTATTCTAGTGAGTTGAATGATAATATTTTTCATGTTCTAGGGTTTATTTTGCATAGTTCATTCAGAATTATTGCATGTTATCTACATGATTCACGTTTTCTACACTTACTTGTAGTTAGTAGTTTCTACTTAGATTCTTGTCATACATCTTTATTTGACCATGATTTTTATCTTGTTAGTGAGTGTTATTTTGACCATATTCTTAGATATATAGGTGCTGAATCTCATGTTTTTCTTGTTAATAGCCTTCATGTGTTCATTCTTTTGCATGTTTTTAAGGATAATATTCATCTAGACATGTTTGTTGCTCTTAAACTTCAATTTATCTTTGCATCTTTTATATGTGTTTTTGAGTTCTTTAGTTTTTCATCTTTAAAGAATGTTGAGTTTTTCTTTACTTATGTTTATTCTTGTAATATACCATCCAATTTTTATGTGCTTAATATTCTTGGTGGTTATAATTGCTCATCTATCAATCCTTTAGTTACTAATAGTAGTTTATATGAACTCGTAGATTCGAGGACGAATCCTTTCGAGGAAGGAGGGAATGATGAGTCCCAAGGTGGAGACCTTCAAGAGGGACTGTTACAAGGATGATGGATCGAGTTTGAGGAGCTCCAATGATGTGTTTAAAGGTTTGGATGGTCCTATGACTAGAGTAAGAACTAGAAGAATGAAGGATGCATTGCATGGACTCATATTGGACTCATATGAGGAGGCTTTGCAATTGGGCTCAAAGGATCAATCTAAACAACTCATTAATGTGATTTGGGCTGAACAAACATTGGATGAGGACTTCATGGCCCACACGAGTGGGGAGCTTGAAGAATTGAAGTCCAATTGATGGTTTTGTGGGCTTAATGGACCGCCAGCCCATTAGGGTTTATTAGTTACGATTTTTATAGTCTTTGAGTTGTAATAGACTTAGTTATTTTAGTTAATTCATGCTTTGTTTTGGTAGTTTCATTAGTATGGGTTTTGTCTTAGAAGTTAAGTTTATTTTCACAACTCTAGAATGTTCTTTGTAAACCTCTTTATAGGCCATATTATTAGTTATGAATTTAACAAGAATTATTCAGAAAAATTGTGTGTTTTCTCTATTGTGAGAATTTTCTTGGTTCTTTGTCGATTAAGAACTACTCTTGGTCTTATCAAGCTTGCTTGTGGCGACCACCAACTTCTCTTAGAGTTTTTCTTGTGTTTTTTATCAAGTCTTAGAGTTAATTAGGTTAGACGATTGAACTCGCTCAACTTAGTCTAATTCTAGTTGTTCTTAGGTGTGCTCATCTTCAAGGGAAGATTCAAGACAAAACAACTCCACGTCAAGGGTTTCTTGGTTCACGAATCAAACGAGGTCTTGAGTTCAACAAGTTGCATACCTAAAATTCAAGACTTTCTTGGCAACGCAACCATGCGTACATCATGGTCTCCCTAAAATAATAGGCATATGAACATCTTCCTCCATATCTAAGACTACAAAATCAACAGGTATGAAGAATTTGTCAATTTTGACCAACACATTTTCTAACACCCCCCATGGATGACGAATAGTCCTATCGGCAAGTTGGAGTGTCATGTTGGTGCTTTTCAACTCAGTGAGCTCCAATTGCCTCACAATAGTTAAAGGAATTAGGGAGACACTTGCACCAAGGTCACACAAAGCCTTAGAAAATCTAACATACCTATGGTGCAAGGAATAGAAAAGCTCCCATGGTCCTTTAATTTAGGAGGAAGTTTATTCTGAATACGTGCAGTATTCTCTTCAGTGAGAGCAATGATCTCATTATCCACCAACTTTCTCTTACGAGACATCAATTCTTTCAAGAATTTAGCATATGAGGGAATTTGTCTTATGGCATCCACAAAAGGAATATTAATGTGCAGATTTTTAAAGATATTCATGAATTTCTCAAAATTTGCATCATTTTTGGCTTTTTGAAGCCTTTGTGGGAATGGGACTGGTGGTACAGAGATTACCTTAGACGGATCACTATCCTTCCCCTCTACTTAACCCTCACTTTTCGTCATTGCTTCTATCCCATGACTCAACCTAGGGTCATCTATCCTACCCTCATTTTCTCCTCGCTTAGATTCACTCAACTCTTTCCCACTTTGTAGTTTAACAGCCTTAATGTGCTCACAGGGATTAACCTCAGTTTGACTAGGCAACTCTGTTCTATTCCTAGTCTTTACTGCCTCAGCAATTTGCCCTATTTGTGTATCGAAATTTTTCTACATATTGGCCATTTTTCTATCCATGTCCTGAGATAGCTTTTCAAAAGCTATCTCCCAATCTGACTTTTGTGCAGGATGAGCAGGTCTAGGCAGAAAACCCGAAGGGTTAACTGGCCTTTGCTGAGTACCCCTATCTCTCCATCCAAAATTTGGATGGTTCCTCCAACTAGGATTGTATGTGTTGGAGTAGGGGCTATTCAAAGATTGGTTGTTAAAATTGACATATTGCACTTGCTTATTAGAAGCACAGTCAGCCATTTCATACTGACCACCACACAAAGTGCAACATGCCATGACAGGTTGTGAGCTAGGGCCTCCTCCATTTTTCAGAAGGCTAAGCACATCTTGCATCTGGGCAGATAGTGCATTTAGGGTATCATGGTCAAATATAGACATGGTCACTACCCTTCTTTGACCGCCCCTAATGTTGGCCCATTGGTAGCTATTAGTTGCCATTTCCTCTATCAAGTCTTGGGTTTCCTCCGCAGACTTACCCATTAAATCCCCTCCCGCTGCAATAACTACATTCTGCTTAGTAGAATATGTTAAGCCATTGTAGAATGTTTGTACAATGAGCCACTCAGGCAGTCCACGGTGCGGACATTTCCTAAGTAACTCCTTGTACCTCTCCCACGCCTCATACAACGACTCTCCTTCTGACTACCTAAAGCTAGTAATGTCCATCCTGTAAGGTAATAAAGGGAGTAACGTAGCGGAAAATTTAAAAATTTATTACCTTAGCCATGGATCTCTTTGATGTAATTTATATGATTAAAGGATGTTTAGCACAAATACCTCAAGCATAGAAGAATTCTATGCTTCAAAGGGCAAGATCCTATTCGATGAAGGTATTGATCCACCATGAAAAGCGTTCCAAGTGTCGAGCCTCCAACGGTATCCACACGAACATGATCTTTAGGAACTTTTGAGCTTGCTTGCCTTGCCTTTTGATTGTTAGCTCCCTTGAATTTCATGAAGAACACAAGAACAAGAAGAGGAAGAAGACAAAACCCTAACCCTTAGGGAGAAGAGGGTGTGGCGATTTTCTTGGGAGAAAACACGCCTCTCTCAATTTTTCTCTCTCTAAATTTTATCTTGTGTTTCGTCCATCCTTTAAGAGTCAAGGCATGGACTTATTTATAGATGTAGTATCCTAGTCTTTAAGGAAACAAGAGCAATTGGAAACCAAGAAGGTTTAGGAAGCTTGCTTTAAGCTAATCCTCTTCCTTTAGGAAACCTATTCCAAAAGGAAACCAAATAACTTCTTAATTCCTTTTAGGAAACTAATTTCCATCAAGACTTAGGATATTTATAAATAAGTCCTTTAAGTTAATTTATCACATAAATTAACCCCATAAGTATCATATACTTATCTTAATAACAATTTAACCCAAAGACCATGTTCTTATTGTGTGTGACCCATTAGGTTCCATTCACGTTGGCAATAAGTACAAATTATAACTCATTAATTAATTAATTAAGAGCTAGATAAATTAACACTTTAATTTATCATTAATTCACTAATTAATTAATTTGCACTTATAGATCATGAGTGGCGTCTAGCAATGCATCATGACCACCCAAGTGAATAGGAAAGTCATATGGTAGACTACACCTATCAATGACCATGTTACCATGTAAGTAATATCCTTTCACCATACTATATCCCAATTAGTCTAAGAGTGTAGTGCACACTCTTTAAATGACTAATTAATGATTTCTTGTTCCCAAAACATAACTTTCCATAAAAGTATAACCTTGAAACTCTTTCAAGTCATACTTTCTCTTTTGCGCAAAAGATTCTTTAAGTCATATTTCAACAAGTGGCCAATCCGGAATATACTTTCCTTGAGTGGTGAATCCTATATCAATTACTCATTATCCTTCCATGCTTCATACTATACCCAATCTCTACCGTATGCGCTACTCTTTTACGAGCACCGAGCAATAGAGTCAAAGCATAACAATCCACACTCAAGATACCATGGTAATCTCAAGTCTAAGGATCACTTACACCATTGCCATTAAGAGTATAATTTATTAGCATTATGAATAGTAACTCTTGGCGGATCAATCCAATGAACTTGTTCTCTAACAAGCACCCACATACCAGCTTAGGTGTCACACACCATAGTTGACGAGATCAGCTACTACTTACCATAAGTAGAGGCAAAATATGTACTAGTCTTCCCGTATTAATGATGTCCAATCTCATTAATACTATGACTAGGGATATTTAAGAATATAACTTTATGTGTAATAAGAGTCTCATCATTGTAACTCTTACAATCTCTTATACACAGTTAATATTCTATGGACTTTATCAAATAAACAAGTAATATTAATAACAAGTATTAAATGACAAAGAAAATGCCACATATATAAGTATAACACAAAATAAGCGTAATAAAAATCCCAAAAAATCAACTTGGTTTTAGGGCATACACTAACACATCCTAAGCATGGCAATCTTAGCAGGTGGGATGTACTTATTTAGGAAGGCTCTAGACAACTCAACCCATGTGGTGAACGAGTTAGGTGCAAAAGAATGCAACCAAATCTTAGTTTGCCCTCTCAAAGAGAAAGGGAACAAACGTAGATTAATAGCATCCTCTGTGACTGCATTTACTTTCAGGGTGTCACAGATCTCAAAGAAATTGGCTAAATGAGCATTGGGGTCTTCCATGGTAGTTCCTCCAAATTGCTCTTGTTGGATCATCTAAATCAAGGCTGGCTTGATTTCAAAATTGTTAGCATTCACTGCGGGTCTTGCTATGCTTGATTGGGCACCAGTCCCTTCAGGCAAAGCAAAATCTCTCAATGCCCTCTGCTCAGCTATTTGCACCTGTGGGTAGTTAGACTCAGAGTTTTCTGCTTCGGATTCTAAATCTAATCCTAAACTCCTATCTTCCTCCACTACTAGTTCAGTTCGTTTCTTCCTAAGCCTCCTAGCAGTATGTTCTATCTCAAGGTCAAGAGGAAGCACTGGCTTTAAAGCTCTATGCATATACTACCCTGCTCATAGAAAAAATTAAACCTAAAGTAAATCAAAGAAAATCTAAACAAAATTAAAAGGTATAGCCTAGAGTAATAAAGTAATTACCAAACCTAATATTCTAGATACTGCTCCCCGGCAACAGCGCCAAAAACTTGACAGGCTTTAAATTAGGTTAACAAAAGAACAACCTAAAGGGCCACTACCTATCAAATTAAATCACCTAGTTCCCTGTATCTGCAAGAATACAGATCGCACAGTAGTGTAGGGAATAGGATCGATCCCACAGGGAACGGTTAAAAAATACTAGATTTTTCCGAACTCCTCTATTATCTAGGTAACACAATAGAGTGAATTTAGCTAAGAAAGAAAACTAACTAAGGATTACCTAAAATGAAATAGCAATGTCTAAGAAGAATATGGGAAATGAATGCCTAGGGTCTAGAATCACTTTACGACCTAAATTGCTACAAATTAACCTCCTTTATGCCTTCTTAGTTACCTTGTTTAGAGTCCAATCCCAATTTTATCTAATTTTCTCTCTCGTGACAAACTAGTAATTACCAACTTATTAGCCCTTTCCTACTCTCGTGGTAAAGTAATTAATATTGGTTCATTTTATCTTATAGATTGCTCTTGACTCATCTAGGAATACCACTACTCTAGTGTGAAATATTGCCCAAACTTCACTTGCCCCCTTTCCACTACCACTATCAACTCTCGCTGAATAGGAGTAATTTAGACGGTTATAACTGTTGGCCACCCAATTACAACCCTATTAATGCAAGACAATGAATAAACAAAGCAACATAGGCACAAAGTTAAGTCAATCAAACAATCATTATTCATAAAAATCATCTAGACCCTAGACAAATCAAATTAGGTATTCATAATTATAGCAATAATGATGAAATCTTTCATCTCAAATGACATAATTAAATAACAAAACAAGAGGAATGGAAAGAAAAACTTATTGATTCATGAAAATCGTCAAGTATCTACACAATTCCCTTGCTTGTTCATCCACAATCCTTCCTTTTCTTGCTATTCTAACTAGGGCTAAAAATAATATATCCAAGAGAAAAACTAACTCTTCAGAGTAAAAACTAAAACTACGATCTATCTCTCTTACCCTATTCTTTTTGCCCTAAACTACTCTTTTTTTTTAAGGGAAACAGTTGGGCTGCAGTAGAAGTTTTAAAAAATAGAAAATCCCCTCTTTTTCTCGCTCCCGTCTGCAGCGAAACAGAAACTTCGTTGTATCCGCGACGCATATCCACGACCGGATACTATCGCGGATACGCCTTCCCAAGACAGTCAACCTTCGCGGTCGAGAAAATACCCGTGACGCACATCCGCACACGGGAACTGTCGCAGGTAGAGCTTTTCTTCTACCTTCACGAATTCTGCACAAAACCATCCATCCTTCTTCATTCATTATTCACCAACATCCAAATTCTTGGCAATTAGGCTCCTTTAGCACTCCAAAGCTAATCAAACCTGCAATTTATAACAAAAATAAAGAAAAACTATAAATATCAACTCCAACTAAAATAAAAGAAAAATCAGTCAAACATTATCATAATCTCCTAAAAACTACTTCTAACAACCTAAACAAATGCCTAAACAATACTCCAATTCTGTACTTATCATCGGCACCAAAGGTAAGAGTGGCCAAAGGTAGTGTATTGGATACCTCCAGCATTGGGAAAGCTTAAGCTTAATACAAATGCTGTGGTTATGGATAATCAAGCTAGAGGAGGAAGTGTTTTTATTATCTTTCGTTGGATGGAGGTAAGGGTATGTCCCCCTCCATTTTTGTAGTTCAATTTTTTTATTATTATTATTGATAAAATTTGGGACTGGCATCCCTCCCCTGTGTACGGGGTTTGCCATTAAAAAAAAAAAAGGGCTAGAGGAGGAATTGTTCTGAGGAACCTTGAAGGTGAGGTACTACTAGCTTTCTCCAAAGATTTCAGAACTCAAACTGTGCTGGGGGCAGAGGCTTTGGCTGTGCACTATGGTCTTCAATTGTGCAGGGAAAGGGGATACAAAGTAATAGAGGTAGAAGTGGATTCATTAATTCTTCAACATCTGCTTAGTAAGTCATCCGGATCAAAATGGCCATAGAGGTAGAAGTGGATTCATTAATTCTTCAATCCGGATCAAAATGGCCATCGTGCCTCACGATAAAATAAAATAAAAAAAAATCACACTTCAATTGACACAAGTAGAAGGTTCAGTTTCTTACATTTTGAGGGAGGCAAATGCAATGGCAGACACATTAGCAGCTATGGAGTGTCCAAAAGATATTATTTATTCATCTTCAAAGCATCTTCCTCAACACATTAGAGCTTTAGTTTTCTTAGATAGATTGCATCTCTCTTTTTTAGATTCGCTTGTAATGAGTAGTAGTCCTAAGGTTTTTTTTAATTGCTTTAATTCTTGCATTTTCTTTTAAGATAGGGGCAAAGTTTTATGCGCTCCTTGGTCACTTTTTGTAATTAATTTTATTTTGATCAATAAAATTCGGGACTGACATCCCATGCAAGGTTTGCCAAACCAAAAAGGGCAAGGCAGAGACGACAGATGTTGGATGAAATCATTCCTATTGTTGTTGTTACAAAACAATTGGATGAAATGTTATCATGAGAGCGAAAAATGTACAGAAATTGGGTTTAATTTGGAGAAGAATTTAACTGTAGATTTCTTTGCCTTGGATTAATTTGACTAGTTGAGAATAGGCTTTCGACGGGAAATTCTTCTGAAGTTTACAAGCATTACAATCCACAGATAAGGACAAGGGAAAGACAGACAAATAACTGGAGCTTTCAACGTCACAAATTTGATATTGTTATATTACAGTATTATCCAATGAAACGGTACATAAATTTAATAAATCTCTTAGACTAACAAATTTTACAGGACAAAAAGTATGCCAAAAATCTAAACAAAGACACCATGAAACAGCATTTCACATGCTATATTTCCAACTAACAGATCTTCACACAATCAAGGCAAATCATAATTGCTCTTTTTATTATAAGGTTCTTTTTCAACAGATAATTTGATCCACAAAAAGAGAAAGGCTACTAAGATTCATAGCATTTCAAGAAGTAGAAGTAGAGGCAGAATAGGAAGGGTTGAATGGTTTCTGTTCTGCACAGGAGAGTACCTCGTGAGGTCCTGCCTCCTCACGCCCAACACCCAAAAGGTCAAGATAATACAAATAGTGGGAAATGATATCATTCATGTCGTCAACATCACCCTTACCACATACAGAGTCCCCATAGAGGATGTTCATGGTGGTGCCAAAACCAGGAATTCGATGTTCTTCAGTATCATTTTTGGTGGGCTTCCAGTTGCCAACAAATGCATCATGAGCGGAAGGTTGCCCTTTTTTAACTGCGGTCATCCATTTATATATTGCAGCCTGGAAAGCCAGAGTTGCGTTTTGTTCAATGTATTCTGGATGGTTCAATAAATCTTGCTTGAGGCCTTCACCAAGAGGTCCATAGTTATAGTTCCTTCAACAACACAATACAGGGATTCAGTCGGAAAATATGTGTCAATGCAGCTACCCTAATTATTAAAACATAATAGAGTAAAATACAACCAAAAAGAACAGGAGGAGAAGGGAGAGGGAGGAGAAGGAAGGAGGAAGAAAGAGGAGGGTTTTGTGGGTTGGGGGGGCTGGGGGGGTGGGGAACAAAAGAAAAGGATGAAGCTTAAGCTTAAGGCAACAGATACATGGAGCTCTTCGCTATCCATAATCATCGATCCAGCACTACAGACTTTTCAATTCCCATAAGACAAAGCCAAAGGGAAAGACCGACCAAAACCTATTAAGATAAATGCAACAACTATTTGCAAAGACAAATTGATGCCGTGTATCTCCTTAGAAACCTTGATTCAGTAAGAATAAGCAAACTGAATTATTTGAAGTCAGTAACAGAACAATGATTTAGGGACTACTCCATGAAAAACCATCGAAATTGGTTAAGCATATGGCATTTAGTTCAACATCCAATCAAAAATTTCGGGCACAGATAGAAATTCAAGAGAATGGTGGAAAACTAAATCATTGGTATTGAAGCATTGACCTTTCTCTTCCCTCTCACTTTCTCTGTGGTCATGTCAAAGATGTGACTTGGCAACAAGTGACAACCAAGAAGGGAAGAAAGAACAACACATACCAGTAAACAGGTATTGCACCGCGACCATGGTAACTAACTCCAGAAGTACACGGATAAGTTAACTTGTAGTAATCATCACAGTATATTTGATTAGGACTCATTTCCTTATTGTAGCATAGACCCCATGCCAAAGGTCCTCCGGTTGCGACCCCATATCCGCCTGCACCATTATCAGAAGCATCAACTTACAATGGTCACGAGCAAGAAAATGAAAGATTATGCAACCCAAAACAAAAGAAGATTTATCAGTCACGATCAACTTCATCAAATCTCAGTTTCAGTTTTAAGGCACCATTTGGTTGGATGCTAATTGGAAAATTCTCTCATGAAAAATGTCTTCCACAGAAAATGCTATTTCCCTTAGGATTCAAGTGTTTTGTGACACTTCCAACATTATTTTATAGTTTTCACAGATACTCGACAAGGTTCCATTGCATATAGCAAAATTCAAAAATAAGAATTTAACAAGTGGCAGCAGTAGGCTGTGGTATACAAATATCAATAAAACAGAACGACTTTGTTATCACAGTGCTATATAACAGTAATAGTTGTACAGACATACGATGCTACCAAAGAAGGTGACAGGTATAGGAGTATGCAATATGTGTATCAGCAAGTAATGGAAGGTAATGACAACTAAATGTTACTCTTCTGCTGCCTGAAATGAATTCTCAACATATTCACATATAGGGGAACAAAGATCAATAATTAAAACATTTTCTCATGTTCAAATGTAAGACCCTCCCTTGACATCCTGTTCACATCCAAAAAAAACCACAGATGTGTGTGCGTGTGCGGGCATCACGTGTATAGTGTGTGTGTGTGTAGAATATATATATGTGTATATATATGTGTGTGTGTGTAGATGTTACACACACACACACACACAGACATACATGTACACATATTCTACATATATGTATATATATATATATATAGATAATGTATATATGTATGTCTCTGTGTGTGTGTGTACATACACACACACACACATATATACACATATATGTATATGTATACATATGTACATGTACACATATATGTACATGTGTATATGTACATGTACACACACATACATACATATATATGTACACACACATAGATAGATACAAACACAGAGCTATATACATACACACACACACACACACACATGAGATCAAATTAGAATAAAAGGTAGATCTCCTAAAAAAAACTTTTATATCCCAAATTAATTAATTCAATCCAGCAACTACTGCAAACTTTCGTGTCAAATCAAACTTCTGGCCCAGGAAAAAAAATAAAAGAGAATTTTTATGCATATACTCAACCCAGGTAAAACACGTTCTAAGACCAGTTAGAATCTTCAATAAACACAACTGGTTCCACTCTTTTTACCACTAAAATTACTTTCTATAAATAATTCGTCAAAAGCCCTCTTAAACTAATAAATCCACATTTACAAACAAGCATGAAATCTACATCTTCAATATAGCTTGTGTGTGAGAATGGAAATTGGTTTGGAAATGGAATCACATCCTATAAAATGATAGTAAATTTTCAGTAAAATACAATTCCAATTTCAATTCTCCCAAGGAGCCAAACAAAGCCCAAGGCCGTGGTTCCTGAACTGGAATCGATAGGATTTAAGCAAAATTTAATACAATCCTAATTCTAATCGAATTCAAATTCTCATGAGGAACCAAAACAACGTAAATCTTAAAAAGGAATTAACGCATTCGAAACACAAAAGGCCTAATAATATGAAATGAAAGAACGCAACGTAAAATTGATAGAGAAAAAAAATGGGAATCCAAAAAAAATGGAAAAGGAAACAGAAAAACTTACAAGAAGTTTTGGCACCGACATGAGCGAGAAATGCAGAAAGCTCCGTCATCTGCAAAGTCTTGTTACCAGTAGTACCAAATCCCAAAGGCTGATAAACAGCAGCTGCAGTGATGAAGGATTTGTAATCCCAAAACCCAACAGCATGAGCCACCGGCGAATTCCTCTTCGAAAACAGATTCTCAAACTGGTAAGTCTGAAAGTAATCCGAAATCGTCAGATTACAACAGTAAATAGATGGTCCCGTACACTCCCATCCTTTTGTACAATACTTCTTCCCTTTTGAAACCTTCACAACTTTCGCCGGTGTCGCCGACTCGTCGGCATAAGAAATCGGCGTAACAATTAAAGTTAGACATATAATTGGCATCAACATCTTGGCGAGCACCACCATTTTTGAGAGAAGCTGCTGCTGAAGGCTGAAGACTCAGATGGTGGGTTTTTTGGTGGGATTTTTATAAAGTTTAAAAGAGGGGAATGGGAGAGAAATTAGAATGAAAGGGAAAGAAGAACTTGAATGATGGAAGAGGGCCTTGAGAGAGTGTAATGCAAGGTAAGGAAGAGGACATGTGAGGTGAGATGAGGTGAGGTGAGGTGAGGTGAGGCGAGAGAGTGTTAGATCCGGTGTCGTTTTCTTTTTAGGGAGAGATTGGAAAGAATGGACGGTTGAGATGGGGTTTGGTTGGGGAAAAGATGTTGGATATTAATCGTGTACCAGGCTGGATTTGGAATCAAGCAAGAGGAGATGGTGAGGGAGTGACCCACCAACTAATTTCCTTCCACCGACAGCTCTCTCGGGGTTGAGGGTGATTTGGGTTTGTGGATCTAACCCGGACGTTAGAAATCCGGGGCGAGAGCGACGCCGACAAAATGAAAGTCTTATAACTCAAATACGCTTATTAGGTTGAGTAATTAATTATTTAGTGTCGAGCATACACCAGATGGGACAACGGTACAACTAATTCCATACAAATCTTTTTCAAGGATTTTAAAACTTGAATTTGAAATCATTTCAAAATTTAAATAACAATGTTAAAAGTATTTTTTCATATCAAATAATATCCAAATAATTTACAATAGTTGATTTCCACGACGACGATTAAATGTTGCAAAACTACTTACATAACATTTGCCGCTTCTGCAAAAGATTTGTTATTTTAGTATTTCTAACAAGTGACCGAAGAGGGATGGCAGGAGGAATAAGAAACAACAAAAGTTGACCCTGTTGTCACTTATTCATGTTGTGCTCATTTAGGTTTTTTTCCCCCTTAACTAAAACCCAATATTGCTATTCTAAAAAAAAAAAAATTTGATACGTGAAAATAGGTTACAATGGAAAGGTCTTTCCAGCTTGTCCATTATATTCTCTTGTTTGATATAGACATTTTAGATTAGAAAACACTTTTCCGCTCAAATATCCATTTCAACTTTTCCTTGGAATTCCATTCCTCAAAAAACCTAGGGAAATCCCGTTCCAGCTCTATCTTGGAAAGACCAAATAACAAAAGCCAATCTTATCTCTACACATATTCCTTTTTACAAATTTTTAACCCATGATGCATTCATTAATTTTTTATTTTTTAAATGTTGAGTATATGTTAAGTTATTTATAACATTAATTAATAATTATTTACTATTTTTACATAACAATCAATTTAATATATGCTTAGAATATTTTTTTCCTCTTTGCTATAAAAATGTTTAAGAAACTGTTTTTAACTTTTTTATACAAATGCGTAAAAATTAAACTTCCTATAAATTAATATAAATAAAACAAATAGAGAATATGAACATTTGGTTTTATTACTAATTTTTTATTTTAAAATTAAAAAAACAATACGATAAATTTAAAATTGACAAGAATATCAAGAATTTTAAAATAAAATGTTAGAGTTTCTTGTAGGTATTAAAATAATGCATAACATACACAAATGAAATAAAAATGTGATATAATCTTCTACAAAAAATTATGAGCAATTAAGTCAAATCAGTATATATTTTATTTTATTCTAACATCTAAATATAATTATATTAAACGTTGAATGATGAATTGGCCTCCCATTCGGATTTTTGTGGCTAAGCACTAGATTGAAAAAAATTTTCAAATCCATTCTAGGTGGAAAGGCATTCCGAATGAAAAGACTTTTCCATTCTAAATCATTCTAGTGTACAAAACATGGAGTAAGTATTGCTGAGGAATGTGATTTTTAAGTAAAAATTGGAATGAGAATTTATGTGAGAAAGTATTTTCCAACTTAAAATGTCCATACCAAATATAAAAATAGAATAGACAAGTTGAAAAGGTCTCTTATAATCCTAATTTTGATGATAACGTACAAACCACAATGCTCCTAATTATCCTTGTTTAGAAATGTTGTGTAGCATTAAATAGGATTCAGGCGTCATCAAAATGGATTTGCACATGTTGGAAATTTGATTCAAGAAGATAGTATAGACCGGCCACCTGTTCGGACACTAATCCAGCTCTTCGGCCATCCAAAGTGTCTTCGAACAGCTCTTCTGCCAGCCCTTCGGTCGTTTGAAAAGACTCCAGAAAAGATAGAAAGTTCAGACTTGATCAGATGCCTATTTAGACATATCTTTGGTGTCCAAACATAACACAGAAAAGACAGAAACATTCGAATAGCTTGTCGAACACTAAATCAGCCATCTAAACAAAATCCAAAAAAGTCAAAAATGTTCGAGCACTGGTTGGACGAGAGACATCTCCTTTGTCCGTCTGAAGTGACCATATTCAGTTCAACAATGAAGATTTTAGACGTTGGTTCAAACACTAACCTAAGGGTTAGGCTGGCCGAATGCTCCAACAAATAGTTTTTCTTGCATTTAATACTTGACTGTTAGAGGGTTGTTGGAGGCAATTTTTTTGAGAACTATATAAGCAATAAAATACGAATTTACTACTAACTGTTGTATTAGTTGTTGTTGAGTATTGAGAAGCAAACTTGCGCAAGAAAGAGCTATTTTTTCTTTGTTGTGCATTGTGAGTAATATTGTGAATCCTTCATCGTGAGGATAGTCTAGTCAATAGAATTGTACATTTGAAGCTTAGCATGTGAGCCGTAAAACTTCTTAGCGCAATTAGTGAGTGTTTAGAGTGAATAAGAGGTGAGCCATTTTTTTGTACAAGTTGGTTTTGAACAACCTACAAGTGAAAGAATTCAAGTGTATCAAAGTTTCAAGTTTGATGAAACTTGGAAGCCTTTTTGTTTTGATTAATCGATCTCCTTTCTCATTTAATTTCTGTTATTTTTGTTATTGCTATATCATTTATTGCACTAAATACTTGTTTGATCACTTAGATAACTTGGTAAATTTAATTTTGCAAATTTGTTTTAACCAATTTAACTTTTAAAGGAACCTAATTCACCCTTCTCTTAGGTTGCTGAGGGACCAACAATTGGTATCAGAGCTAAAACTCCATTTTTAATAGCCTAACAAGTTAGGAGAGATCTATGGCAACCTCAAACAATGCTTTGTTCTTAGAAGACCAATCTATTACTAGACCACTAATGTTCAACACGGTGAACTATATTAGTTGGAAGGCTAGCAATCTATTGATATTGAGCTTTAGTATATTGTGAATGAGGGTTATTATAAAACCTATGTTGATGATCCCACTACCAGTACATGTAGGCCAAAGAATAGACAAGAGCTCACTCCTATAGATAGGACCAACCTCACACTTAATGCCAAGGCAATGAATGAAACCTTACTTGTCACTAGATATGAATCTTTCAAAATAAAACCTCATGAAAACATAAACAAAATGTATTGTCATTTTAATGAAATCATCAAAGATCTTGAGGCTTTGCAAAAGGAATACACCTTGGGTGAGAAAAATAGAAAGATTTTGAATGCATTGCCTAAGGAATAGGAAAGTACAGTCACGACTATAGAAGAAGCCAAGAATTTGAGTACTGTGCCTATTAAATCTCTTGTAAATTGTCTAACTAGAGTACTATGCCTATTGAATCTCTTGTAAATTGTCTGACTTTTTTTTTTTTTAAATTGATGTTGAAGTCAAAGGTTCAAGGGGAAAAAGAGATCAAAGTAAAAAAAAAAAAAATGGCACTAAAGTCTTCACAAGGTGATAAAGACAGCCTCCCAATGGATGGTGAAGACTTGGACATGGAGGAGAATGACTGAGCCTTACTCACTAAGAGTTTCAAGAAATTCCTCTTAAATAAAAGAAGATTCAGAAGAGGAGGATCCAACAATGTCAATCAATCAAGCTCCTCAAGAAATAGAGGAAAACAAGAAGCCACCAAGGAACAAAATGGCGAATGGTTTGAGTGTGGGCAACCTAGACTCTACATGATTAAATGTCCCTCAAAGAAGAAGAAAGAAGGCAGAGGAGATAGAAGGCAAAGATTCAATAATTTTCAAATCACTTGGAATGAATGCAACTCGAATGGGAAGATTGAAGAAGAAGAAGAAAAAAAAAACAACTCAAATGGCATTCATGGCCCTAAGTGACAATGAGGTAACTTCAAATCACCCTTCAATAGATAAAAATAATTGTGATGATGATGATGATCTTGAGAATTTTATGTTCAAATTGCATAGTGTAGACACCAAATTTTGATGCACCCTTTATATAAAAATGTATTTTACTTCATTTTGGGATTTTCTTTCTTTATTTTCGGGGGTCGATTACAATTTTGTGCATATTATGACTAATTCGTCACATTAGGGGCAAAATGGTAATTTCACCACGTAAATATTATTTTATTTTATTTTATTTCCTAAATACATAATTTTACTATTTTATCATTATTTATAATGTTAATGATTTTTGGGAGTCATTTATTATTTATTTAAAATTTTAATTTTTTTAACTTAATGGCACATTTTCCAATGCATACTTTTTATGAGAATTTTCGAGTGAAAAATTTTATATCTGCATTTTGTATATTCATAAATTTTTTGTAAAAATTTCATGATTTTTAGAGTACGTTGGTATTTATTTAATTTTTCTTCTTTTGCCTAGTAAAGGCACATTTCCCAAGAATGCATAAATGTTAAAATTTCTGAGTGAAAATTTTAGTATATATATTTTTGTGTGATAATATATTTTGTGTAAAAATCTTGTGACTTTTAATGGTCATTTGGTATTTTTATTTTCCTTTTCATAATTTTGTCATATATGGCACATATTCAAATATGTTCTTATTATTAGAATTTTCGTATCAAGAATTTTATACATGCATTTTATGAATTTATAGATTTTTCATAAAAATTTCATAATTTTTCAACACTATTTACTATTTATTTGGATTTTTCAAAAAAAAAAAAAAAACCTGCTACAGCAGTTGCTGCACGCAGCAGTAGAGAAAAGAAAAATCAATCCCCCTGCAAAAACCAGATTTGAGGGGATTTTGGGTACATTTATTTCCTTCTTGACCCACCTTCATCATCACATTCAAACCTACATACACAATCTTACATTTTTTGCACTAAAAAATCTGATTATTTTTGAAAGACAATCCCTCACAAACTCTCGGCTCTCACAGACACACATTGCACACAACTCACAATTCTCTCCCTCTGATCTCTCGGCAAAACAAAGAACACACACTTTGCACTTCACCTGCACCACCCTTCTCTTCCTCCCTCACTGCCTCTCCTTCACCAGAAATCACACAACTTCACTCAACCGACACACTACATACCACGCATATACAAGGCTGAACTCCACCACCGAAACCCGTAGCTCCACCGCTTCACCTAACCTTCCACCCCTCAATACAGGTACAATTTTCTCCTTTTCTCTTTCAATTAATCTCTAGCAAATGCATAGATATCGTTAGTTTGATTATTGATGTGTGGTTTGAATGCTTTGATTTGGGAAAAGTTCAATTGTAGAGGATAGAGTTTAGGAGATTTTTATTTTCGGTTAAGAGAGAGAGAGAATCTAGAGGAGAGGGGAAACAGACAGAGAGAGAGAAATCAGAGAGTTGGAGAGAAGAGAGAGAATCGGGGAAGAAGAAGAAGGAGAGAGAGAGACAGACCGAAGAGAGAACGAGGCCGAGGAGAGAACTAGAGACCGAAGAGAAGAGAGACCGAGAAGAAAACAGGAGACTAGAGAGAGACCGAGGAGAGAAAGAGAGACCGAAGAGAGAAGAGACAGAGGAGAATACAAAAGACCGAACAGTGAGAGACCGAAGAGCGAGAGACCGAAGAGCAAGAGACCAAAGAGAGAGGACCGAAGAGAGGACAGACTGAGGAGAAAACAGGAGAACTAGAGACCGAAGAGAGAGAGACCGAAGAGAGGAGAGACCGAGGAGAAAACAGGAGACTAGAGAGAGACCGAAGAGAGATCGAGGAGAGAAAGAGAGACCGAAGAGAGAGAGACCGAGGAGAGACCGAAGAGAGACTGACGAGAGAGAGAGCCAGAAAAGAAGAAAAAAAAAAAGTCTTAGGCAAAACTACGTCGTTTTGTCACGAAACGATGTAGTTTTGGTTAGTTTTCTTTAGTTATTTATTTTTATTATTTTCATCAGATTATATATATTTACATTTTGCCCCCTTAGGTTCTTAATTGTTTGATTATGCCCTTCAATACTTTTAGTTTACTTCATTTAAGTCCTTATTTATTTTAATTGACCCCCTCGAATTTGTAGTTCCTTTCAATTATGTCCAAATTAATTGCAATATGGCTCTAATATGTCTGGAAATTGCAATTTTATACCCCTAAGTTTGCTGAAATTGCGAATTTGTCCTTTAAATTTTGCTGAAATTATGTTTTTACCCCATAGGTTTGTTCTAGTTTTTATTTTTACTCCCCATGCATTGCTGGAATTGTATTTTAGCCCTTGAAAGTTGCTGAAATTTTGTAATTTGGTCCCTAGTGTTGCTGAAAATTGCATTCTTGTCCCCCAAACCTTGCTGAAATTCTATTTTTGTTATTATGCTTTGCTGGAATTATATTATTGCCCTCCAATATTGCTGGAATTTATATTTTTGCCCCCAAAGTAGCTAGAACTTGAATTTTAGCCTTTGAATGTTGCTGAAAATTGTATTTTTACTCTTGAATGTTGCTGAAAATTATAACTAGGTGTTTAATACTTGTTGGAATTTACAAATTGGGGCTTATTATTGCTGTAAAGTTCATTTTTATCCTTGAATAATTGCTGGAAATTTTTATTTTTGGCATTGTGCTTGCTGGAAATTATATTTTAGCCTTTTTAAATTTGTTGCAAACAATGTTATTACCTTAACTAGGGTTTGAAATTGTAATTTCACCCTTTTGTTTGTTGTAAATTATATTTTTACTCTAAAAATGTTGCCTAAATTTCCATTTTTAATCCAAAACCTTGGAACATTCTTTTCTTTTTTCTTTTTTTATTTTATTTAATTATTGTTTTTCTATATTTTTTGTTTATTATTGCTATAATTGTTTTGGATTATTGTGGCATGTTTATAGTGATTAGTATGAAATTATTTAATTAGTGGTTTATTTATTTAAACAGTGGTATTTTTGACATGTTTGTTCATTTTATTAGCAATTTGTACCAAGTTTACGAATGGGAAGTACCCCTATTACCCTTTCAATGTCTCTTTATATGCTCCTACGTGCTCCTATGTGTTTTTCCATATGTTTTTTTTGTATCTCTTTATGCTTATAATTTTTATTCATGTGTGAGTATTTACTTATTTATGTCATGTTATTTACTTGAATTTAAATTTAAATTTTTAATTATTCAAGAAGTGTAATAGATAGGTAATATTCTATTCGACAAAATTTTTTGTATTTAGATAGAAAGTGTAATAGATAGTTTACATTTTCATCTAGTTAACAAGAGCTTTTTGTATTTTAGATCGAAAATGTAATAGATAGGTTAGATAGGCTATTTTGATTATCTTTTTCCATTTTAGATTGTAATTAGGTTTTTCTCTGGTGTAATAGTTAGGGCTCTTGTGTGCTATGTGTGCTATATGTGCTTATGTGTTTTATTTGCTTTCCCTAGGACTTTGCATCTAGAATATTATGCTTGTGTGCTATGTGCTCCTGTGTGCTATTATCTGCTTTCATGTGATTATTGCTTTAATCTATGTTTTATTTATTTATTTGCTTTATTATTATACATGTGTATCGTCGCCACACTATTCCAATGCTAGTTGTGGTTAATTCCGGTCTCTTCACTAGTCCAACGCTAGCAGAGAATTTCTAGAAAATAGGATAGTCCGATGCTAGGCCTTTAGGTCATTTTAGTATTAGAATCACTTTTTGTGTGTATCTCATCTCATTTCACACACATTTTCTCTCTTTTAGGCCTTTTTTCATTTTTGTATGGTTTTTTATGTATTATTACCACTTATTATCTATTTTAAACATATGTTTAGTGCATAACATTTAGATTCCACTACACATAGAATCTTAGGTCATTTGTGTGATTCGACTAGAAATAGTCATCTACCCACGTGAGAAGCGGTGGCGTACATGCCGTTCCTCCCTCCGTGAGTAGGAATAGCTAGTCACGAGCCTATTAGTACTCCGTACCCGTTATGTTGCATCCCCACTTTCTTTGCTTACTTACTATCTATATTACTATTTTCCTTTTCTTTTGCATTCCATTTTGCATCTATACTCGTGACTCTATCGAGGTCTAGACTCGGGTTTTGCAATTAATGCGATAATTCCAACCAAACCTCAATGGAACATTTTGTCCCTTAACGATATCCATTTTTAGGACTAGATTTGCATTCATATAGTTGCATCCAAATGTGATAAAACCTTAGGGTTATATTAGGAAAATTTTGACTAAACCTCGCAACTAGTTTTGGCTAGGTTGAAAAGGTGCCTTAGGCGTGAGCCTTTGCCTTCCCTTTCTTCAATTGTGACTCCCGAACCTTTTTCTCTTGTTTTCAAATACCTGGAGTTGTCTAAAAGGGTTTTCTTATTTTTCTTACATTTTTCTCAAAAAATCATTTTCTAAATAAATCATTCTCGATTTTCTTATCTTTTATCAAACATTTTCTGGTGACTTGGGACACCAAAACTCAATACCAAGTGGCGACTCCCTTTTCACTAAAAACCCTTTTTTAGACTCTATTTTCAGGGCCAAATACCGTCACATTTTTAAAGTCCCATTTTAGGCCCTTTTCTTTTTGTTTTTTTAATAAAGTATTTTCTAAAATTACATTTTTTGCCAAACTACCTCTTCTTTTTCCAAAAACAAAGTATTTTCTAAAAAAAAAATTATTTTGCAAAAACCTACACTCTTTTTCCACACCAATAAACATACATAATATCCCTTTTTTCCGTCATTTCGAAAAAAATGGGGCGCGACACATAGTAGCTTGAAAGATTCATATGCCAAGAATAAGGAATTGAAAATGAAAATAAACTCTTTTATATGTAACAATGCTAGATTAGTGCAAAAGAATAAAGGTTTGAGAAATGAGAATGATGAGCTAAAGCAAGGTAGAGTGGATATGGCATGGAATCTTGAAGATAAAAAAGAAATTAGAAGAGAGATCTACTTTTTATAACAAGATCAAGAGTGAACAAGAGAACTTGAAAAAGAGAATGAGTAAACTAAGAATTAGAAAGGATAAACAAGACATTTTAGACAAGGAGAATACTAGAAGCATGCTTAGTAACAATATGTTCACGTTGCATAGAAAAAATAGAGTGAGATTGATTAGACCTATGCATGTAAACAATACTCATGTTATGTGTAATTTTTGTTGTCAAATAGGACATATGAAAAACAATTGCTACATTTGAAGAAAGAAATATGAGGCAAGGCATGAGGGCTATGTTGATTGTTAAAGCTTGTGCTAACTCTCATGGACTCAAAGGTGAAAGGGTACGAAATGTCATTTCTTAATTTTTGTGTGTAGGTATGTTTCAAGAACACCTCCAAGGAGTCAAAGTGGTCTATTGATAGTAGGTGTTCAAGACACATGACGGGAGATCCATCATTGTTTATCAAGTTCAAGCAAAAGAATAGTAAAAAAGTTAACTTTGGAGATGACATGAACGCAAAAACCATTGGAGTAGTTGACATAGGTAACAATGATGAAGATCCAAAATGTGTTATTGATTGATAATTATAGTTACGATCTATCAAGTATGAGTCAATTATGTGATAAAGGTCTTTATGTCTTGTTAAAACAACATGATTGTCTTGTTCTTGATTCTAGCTATAATGTTGTTATAGGCACCAAATTTTGACACACCATCTATTTTTTTTAACATCAGGGGACATTTTTTCTAGTTCCGAGGTCAAATCTTGATTTTTGAGCAAAAGGGGTGAAAACAACAATTTCGGGGAGCAAAATAGTAATTTTCATCTGTAAATATTTTGTCATTAGTTTTGGGGTTTTAAATTCATATTTTGTACCTCCATATGTATTTTTAAAATTTTGTGATTTTTCAGCTTTAACTGGTATTTTTTTTGTATTTCGCTAGCAGAAGGGTAAAATAGTCATTTCACACCCAAAACGCATTTTTTGTCAAGTTTTGGCATTTCTAAACTCATTTTTTAGGGTTTTGAGCCTATTTCTAATTTTTGATAATTTTTTGGACCATTTTTCATTTTTTTTGTAAATACTGTATTTAAGGACAAAACGGTAATCTTGCATAGAAATATATTTTTTTCTCGGCCGAATTTTGTTAATAAATTTACTATTTGTATTTGTTGGGATTTTTCTACTTTTTAGGTGTTTTAGAAAAATCATGACATTTAGTTTTAATTTTGGTTTTAGTCTCAATTTTAATTTTGTCCGAAACCATTTTTTTAAGATAAAATAGTAATTTTTATTATTAGGGGGCATATTAGTCTTTTACTCATTTCTTAGAAGATAAGTCTTTTTTGCACTATAAATAGCCCATTTTGGGATTAATTAAAAGAGGAGAAAAAAGAAAAAAAAAGCTTAGGGAGATTTTTTACTTTTTACCAAGAACACATACTAGTACATCTTCAATCTCACACCTAGAACACTTAAAACACACACTAGTACATTTTCAAACCTACACCTAGAACACCTAGAGCACACATCAATACATCTTTAAACCTACACTTAGAACACTAAGAACACACACGATACCAAGAACACACACTCCCTAATACATGCACTAAACACACATTCACACACCAATCTGACGCGCATCACACACCAATCTGAGGCGCATCACACACATCCACACAATTACTTTCACACACAAACGTTCACACACACACACTAGCACACAATCAGAAACACTTCCTACACAGCCCTTCACACAGTTGCACACACTTCACACACAGAGTAACACACAGTCACACACACAATACACACGCAGCTCACATGCTCACACACAAATCACTGTGAATTCACACATACAATTCATGCATGCACACAGTAAATTCACACACAACATCAATCATTTCTACCATCATCCCAATCTCAGCAAACCAGTCCACTAAATTCCACTAACAAGCCTTCAGAAAAACCTATAGTCCATAACCACAGACATTACAATACCACCTATTCATTGCCAAACTTCCAACCAGCAGCCCAATAAACACCAATTCGAAAGCCACAATCACCGAAGCAACCTAAAGACCTTAGGGCCTCACATCATCTTTGTTTTGATGATTAACAAATTAATGATAATGTTTACTAATGTTTTATCAAGTTATCTTTGCAGTAAAATCAATTAGAATTCAAAAGAAGACAAAAACTGCAAAAAAGTACACATTTGGATGACCATGCGGACGTCCGGATGAACAGTGACCCCGTGACAGTGCCCATGCATAGTAACAGTGAACAGTACCGCATTCGGATGGACAATGCCTACGTCCGGATCAACAATGCCCGCATCCGGACCCTCGTCCGGATGAACAATAACTTTTGGATAGAATGTATGCGGACGATCATCCGGACGTCCGGATGAACAGTAGCGGACGTTCGGACCTCAAATTTACTGTCTAACGGCTAGTTTCTATAGATTTACCAATTTGACCATTAGAGCCATTTTCAACCCTTTTTCTCACCCCCCATAAATACCATTATGTATAGAATTAATAGGAGACTTTTCCCTACATTGATTACAAGTGATTTTAGAGTGATTTTAAGAGGAAATACTCTAGTTTGTTTGTTCTTGTAAGTCTTTGTGAGGTAAGTGAGTTGGGATTGGTTAGTGTTCTTCATAGTTTGGGTGGTAGCATTCAAGTGTAGTCGTGAGAGGGTTAATTGGATACTGTAAAACTCTTTAGCTCAACTTATACAGCGTAGTGTGAGCAAAGAGGAAGTCTAACGTGGTGTAGATTAGGTATAACAATTATGAATAAAAACACACAATTCAAGTAATAAAAACCTTATCTCCCAACTTATTTCACAAGTGCACAGGTTGGTTGTAGTATTTAGAGTATTAGGTGTCGAATCCCACGAGGAATCAAATATGTGCAATTATTAGAGCTTTGTCACTAACTTTTATTATCTAAACACAAATGAAAATAACATTTATACGGGATCCCTTCAATAAAGAAGATATACGATTGAGAACTTTTGTAGAATTCAAGCTAAGAAGTTTAGAACATAGATTCCACTAATGAACCAAGCATGAATGACCTACCAAGTGTTATCTTGCTTTATTTAGAATCCAATTCCATATGTGTCATAACTAGATTTCTCTATGAAATGACAAGATTTCAACTATTCTCATGATGAAACCTTATGAAATTATGAATTGTAGTGATTCACTTAAGCCTCTATTATTCTCATATGAAAAGTCTTAAGCATTACTTGTTCATTTTCATTGTTACATGCATCTCTCAATGTCAAGTAGCAACTAAATGACTTGTTAAAGTTGGCCAAGCAAAAACAAGTATTAAAACTTGAACAAGTAAATAAACAAATGCAAGCTTAGTAAGTGCAAGAAGTTAAATTATGTTTGTTGATTCATTAGCTTCATCTATGGATCTAGATGAAGTCTTTAGTTCAACATGGTTAATGAAACAACTAAAAGTTCAACTTCAAAGATAGAATTCATGGCAACTATTGAAAGTAAAAGAGATAGAGTTTGAGAATTGCTCAACCAATATGAGAATTAGTCCTCTTCTTTATTCACCTTCAAAAGATTGTACTACAAAAGTCTCTTACAATGTTCCTCACCACTCTATTGAAGGATTGAGAGAATTCTACTAATTATCTACCAAACTAAGTATAAAATTTAAGATTATAACTACTTTCTATTCTAAAACTTTTTTTTAAATACTTTACAAATGACTTCTATTTATAGACAAATGTTCCTCAAGTCATTTTCCAACTTGCATAAACTATTAATGCATGGAAATGATGAAGATTTGCTTGGGGATTCCAAATGGGCACAAAAGTCTTCATTTATACTTCTAATGTATTCGTCCACTTGCAGAACCCTATCTTCATCTGAAAATGTCTGCAAAAACTAGTTGGAAGAGGATGCAGGTTTATGCCTTAGAAAGTCCAGCCGACATGCGATACGCAGATGGTGATACGCAGATGATCATCCACGTATCCCATCTGCGAATCACATCCTATGGCCCCCACTTGATTTTCTAATTTTTGTTGAACTAGACCTGATGTGTGCAGGCATTTTCCATGTATTTCCAAGCATTTTGGTGAAGAATTGGATTTTTTCATTGTTTTGCACAATTGTTCCTTCAAGTTTGTTCAATCAACTTTAACTTTCTGAATCACCATTGAATTTGTTTTTCCTTGACTCCAATTGATCCAAACTAAGTTTTAGTATGATGAACCTGCAATTATACACAAGAATTGTGCATTAATTTGCTTAAATAAAAATTTCGCCTCAAAAACCCTAATTCCGGTAAAAACCCTAATTCTCAGTGAATTGTTGGAAAATGAGTCATTTGCAACCAAAAATACTATAATTATACTTAAAATATCATCTAAAATATATAATAATATATATAATAATATTGGTAAGTTTATTACTTATCAAACTCCCCCACACTTGAATCATTGTTTGTCCTCAAGCAATTTGAAAATCAAGAGATCAAATAATGATTCAAGGCTTGAAATAACAAATGCCTCATTGTTGAATGCAATTCCACAAGATAAAACAAATAGGCATTATGCAATTCCTTGTTAAGTTCCTAATACTCATTATACCAAGTAAAAGGGACATAATTATAGTCAAGATTAAACTTATTCAACCAAATTTCTTGGCCTTACAAAATTCCACATACTAAGTATTCAATATGGACAATCATGTACATTTCAATTATACACAAGAGGGACATATTGCATTTTATAATGGCAAGTGTCTTTTGACTGCGAAGGTTGACATTTGTTGATGAAAACCCCCGGTTACTCAACACTTTTATCATTTTCACCACAAATTAATGCTTAGTTTGAGAAGTGAAATTGCCTTTTGATGAAAGGATCGACATTTTGTGATGAAGACCCCTTATTACTCAACAATTCACTTTCAATCAAACTTGCTATGCATACTCTTAATTCAAATGTCCTTTTGACGCGAAAATCGACATTTTGTGATGAAGATTCCCGGTTACTAAGCAATTTGAATCATTGGAGTAGTAAATAAATACTCATTTATCAATTTCCTCATAATATAATTGTCCCTTTATTCAAATAATGCATTAGTATACTTCTTGTCCATATCTACCACTTAATGATGTAAAATTAAGTAAAGAAAAGAAATTTAAAATCAAACATGCCAAATCAAGACATAATTATAACCATTTTACAAGATATACTTTCTTAAAAACAAAACTCCTAATCTCATAATGACTATTTCTCATATTCTTGTAGAAATTATTCAAGCTAAAGTTGCATAAATTACTTCAAAAAGTAAGGAATTTAACAAGTTCATGGCATGAAAACATGTTAAAGAAGCAAATTTCAAAAAATTTAGGCCATATTTTACCAAAACAATATCTTGACACTATTTACTCCAAATCCCTACCAAACATAATCTTATACCTTCCCCCCACACTTAGAATGAAACATTGTCCTCAATGTGTAAAGGAAAAGTAAGATGAAAGATGAAACAATAGAACTCCCCTTGTTTGGTTTGAGAATCCTTAAATTGATATTGTTGATGTCTTTGAAGTCCATGGGCTTTTGGCAAGTCTCTCTTTGCAATGCTTCATCATGTTCCTCATTTGATCCATTTGTGCTCATTGTCCCTGCTTTCATAGCTCAAAACACTTGAATGCTATGTTAGATGATAAATAGATAGCTAATGAAGCACAAGATCACCATAGCATGCTTAAAAGCTTTGATTTCCCCCACACTTAGTTTGTGCAATGTAGCTCCATGGGGGTGAAAATTTGAAAAACAAGTAAGATGAGCAACTTTATTGTGTATTGATGAAGTAAAATGCTAAAGAAACTTGGTGAAAGTTGCTTCATATCAAGAATCAACCATTCATGCCATGTAATCAAAATTACAAAATTAAACTTAAACTAGGAATATGCAAGATTGGAACATGTTAAAGTGTTTATTTGAGTGTGCAAAACATGTATACAAACTATGAAACACATGTTGCAAGTGAACCCATTGAAAACCAATGAAAATGAATATGAAAAACCACTTTGAACAGTGATACGCGGATGTTACCCGCGTATCTCCTAAGAATGTCTGCAGATCTCTAGTGCAGCGTATCGCACATGAGCTCCCAGAAGTTGATACGCTGGCAGCGATACGCAGATGGCGTCCTGCGTATCTCTGTGGCGCGTATCACTTCCTGCAACAGGCAGTGATTTTTCAGTTTTGCAGGTTACTGTTCCATTAGTTTATTCCTTTTTCTATAGCACTTTCAACTTTAAATATAACATGTTTTTGAACCCTTTAACACTAGGAACAAGTTTGAATCATAAAATACACATAGTGCAAACACAATTTTCTCAAATTTTGCATCAAAATCACAACACTTTGCATGGATTGAGCATGAATTTTCAAAGATGCATAAATTGCAAAATTTGAATGTACTTTCCAACCCAATTATGCACACATGTTTCTTTGAGCATATTAATCATAAAAGCAAGGCCTAAACATCATATAATCTCATTAAATCACCTAAATGACCTTTTTTGCTCAAAAAGTTTATCAATCATGAATAGTGACTTTCATCAATTCCAACTTCTTAAACACCTCATATATCACATAATACACATGTTAAACATTCTCATTAGCATGAAATGTTAAAGAAGAAGGGATTTAAGAGTTAAACTCATGATTGTAACATATTGAATCAAACTTGATCTTCAAATTCCAAATTGCATACCTACAAAACAAATCAAAACAAATATACTTTAAACTACGTAATACATAGCAATACCAACTAAAATTTCACAAAAATATTGAAAACGTTGGGTTGCCTCCCAACAAGTGCTTCATTTAGAGTCTAGAGCTAGACTTTGTAGATGTAAGCTTCAATTTTGAGGACCATAACCCAAAGAATTCTCCACTCCTTTGGGTGTAGATATGTTAATGAAGTGTAGTTGGTCCTTCCTTCTCAAGGTGCTTCTTCTTGTGCTCCCAAGTCCTAGAAATGAAACATTAGGCACATTATCATCCAAATCATCAAGTAAATACATGTTAAAAGTAGAAGAGGGATGTCTTATCATTTCATTCAATTCAAAAGATATTTCCTCATCCCCTACTTTTAATTTTAATGTGCCATTTTTCACATCAATTATTGCACCGACGGTAGCAAGAAAAGGTCTACCAAGTATGATAGGCATGTTTATATCATCCTCCATATCTAAAACAACAAAGTCAACCAGGATGATAAACTTATCCACTTTTATTAAAACATT
Source organism: Mitragyna speciosa (assembly GCA_024721245.1). Taxonomy (NCBI): domain Eukaryota; kingdom Viridiplantae; phylum Streptophyta; class Magnoliopsida; order Gentianales; family Rubiaceae; genus Mitragyna; species Mitragyna speciosa. Next base: position 15,265,171 of record CM045557.1, on the reverse strand, counting down.
TTCAAGAACACCAAGTGGATGCCTAATAGGACCTATCGGCTAGTTGTAATGTAATGTTTGTACTTTGAACTTCCTTAAAGCCTAGCCTTCTAACTATTGACATGGAGATTAATGACACACTAGCACTCCAAATCACATAAAGCATTGGAAAAATTAACATCACCAATAGTGCATGGGATAGAAAAACTCCCTGGATCCTTAAGTTTTGGTGGCAATTTGTTTTGGATCCTTGCACTACATTCCTCCATGAGTGCTACCGGTTGCAAAGTCATTAAGACTTTTCCTCCTTGTCAAAAGGTCCTTCAAATACTTGTTGTACTTAGGAACCTGCAAAAATGCATCTACAAAAGGAATGTTAACATGTAATTGCTTGAGCATTTGTGCAATCTTCCCAAACTCCTTTTCTTGTTTTTCATTTTTAAGCCTTTGTGGAAATGGAATTTGTGTTGGAAGAGGAATAGTTTGTGATTGAGAATTCATATTTTCAATAATAACTTCATGATCACTTACTATTTCCTTCCCATTTTTCCTCTTTTTCATCTTTTTGACTCCCACATTCTTCAATGATTGGTTCTTTTATCACTCTACCACTTCTCAAAGCAATTGCTTCGACTTGTTTCTTAGGATTAATTTTGGTTCTACTTGGTAACTCCCCTTTTTTCCTAAGGTCTAATTGTTCAGCACTTTGAGCAATTTGATTTTCTAAAGATCTTGCCATTCCTATCATTCTACTTTCAAATTGCTCAACCCTTTCCATTACCTTCTCATTTGCTACCTCCCAAGCCAGTTTATTTTGGGAAAATCTGGGTTGAGTTATCATCTTTGGCTCCCTCCACCCAAGATTTGGATAAAAACTCCACCCGAAATTGTGCACATGAAGATGGATCATGAGAATCACCACACAAATGACAATATGCAACACTTGATGAATTTTGAGTACTAGAGATATGCTTATTGAAAACATTCATCATATTTTACATTTGAGCTCTAAGCATATCTAAAGTATCAATTTCATACATACCTTGAGTTCTTCTAGGATTACCTCTTTCATTCACCCATTGATAGTGGTTTGCCCCCATCTCTTCAATCAACTCTTGGGCTTCTTCCGCCGACTTTGCCATGAGAGCTCCCCCTGCGGCTACATCTATATTGATTTTGGTTTGATAATTAAGTCCATTATAGAAGGTGTAGACACCAAATTTTGACACACCGTTTATTTTCAAACATTGGAGGGGCAGGTTTTCACTTTTGTGCCAAATTTTACTTTTTCAATAATTTTGGGGGGGGGGTAAAATAGTAATTTTATCTGTAAATATTTTTCTATCAGCTTTTGGGGGTTTTAAATTCATATTTTTACTTTTATGTGAATTTGTTAATTTTTTATATAATTTTTCTGGATTTAATTAGTATTCTTTATATTTTTATCATCACGAGGGCAAAATGGTAATTTCACCTCGTGAATACCATTTTAGCTCATTTTTAGTTCTAAATTCATTTTTCTAATTCTTTAAGCATGTTTTTTAATTTTCTTGATTTTTCAGAGATGATTACTATTTTTTCTGTGAATTTTCATTACCTAAGGGTAAAATTGTCATTAAACAAATTAAATTTATTTTTCACCAATTTTGAGTCAAAAATGCATTTTCTAGTGTTTTAAGCTTATTTTTAATTTTTGATAATTTTTTAGGACAATAACTATTTTTCTGTGAATTTTCATTGCCCAAGGGCAAAATCGTCATTTTACAAATAAAATTTATTTTTCCCGATTTTGAGTCAAAAATGCATTTTCTAGTGTTTTAAGCTTATTTGTAGTTTTTGATAACTTTTTGAGGACGACAACTATTTTTCTGTGAATTTTCATTTTCAAGGGCAAAATCGTCATTTTACAGTCTAAGTTCATTTTTTGTCAAATTTTGAGTCGTAAATGCCTTTTCTAGTGTTCTAAGCTTATTTGTAATTTTTTGATAATTTTTTGAGACTAATATCTATTTTTGTGTATTTTCGTTGCCTAGGGGCGAAATCGTCATTTTACACCCCGAGTGCGTTTTATCAGTTTTGAGTTCTAGTTTTTTACTTTTGAAATCTACTATGAATTCTTTTTAAAAATTTAGAAATTGTTGTCAGATTCTTTTTAATTTTGGGGTTAAAAATATTTTTTTAATAAAATTAACATTTTTAATACCGGTGGCATTTTCGTTATTTTACATCATTCTTGGCCAACAAGACAAGTGGGCTATAAATACCCCCTTTGTATCAAAGAGAAAAAATAGAAAAACCCTAAAACATTTTGCTTTTTGTGAATTTTTAGATCAAACACACACATATAAACACCAAAAAACACACACTCCATTCTTTTTTGGTTTCCGGTTACTGTTCATCAAGTACGAGACTGTTCATCATCTTCAACTATCAATTACCGTTCATCGTTTTGTCCAAGATTGATTATTGTTCAGCTCCACAGGCTTCAAAAGGTAAATCCTTCTTTAATTTTCTCTTTATACCAATTCATTTTTATCTCTTTTTATAGGTGAATTTGATTGATTCTAGGAATTTAAGTGATTTTGATTAGATATTCTTTATATGTCTTGGGCGTTGTTTTGTTTTTTTTTTTTATTCTGGGATTTCGTTCATTTTCTGGGATCATCTTCTTCCTTGCTGAATTTGTCTCCCTCCTTCCTTCTCCACCAATCAACAACCAAGCTCCACCAATCACCACCGTCCTCAGCTACTAGCCCTATTCAATCTGCAATTTCAATCGGCCATAAACCCCGCAACCACCATAGACCACCAGTAAAACAAAACCATCTGACCACAACCACTAACAACCAGAAAATACCACCGTAAGCTCCACCCTCAACCTGCAAAAGAAAAGAAACAGACCCAATTACCAAAGTCGTCCATACCACCTCTATTTAACTCACAAACACCTCAATTACACAGAACAAGCCCACCACAAAACTCCACCGCCACTGTTTGACAGAACTACGACCATTTCCCCTGTCTCCCAGCCAAAATCTGTCATCCAAGCCATCAAACAACAACCTGCAACCTCCTCCCTCGAATCCTAACTGCCAATTTCAACTTCCCACCGCCATGCCTCCACCCACAGGTAGCCAACAATCCCTTAGAAAGTCCACCCTGCTACCTTCATTGCCATAAACAACCCCTACCAATCACCGTTCATGGCCATACGAACAAACTAGCACCAACACCAACAGCCCAACTGTCTGTCATACACCACACACGGTCACCGAAATCATATTTCACAATAGTACCAGCAAGCTCTACCCACAGAGGCTCCACCCACCACGCCCAATTAGTTGTCAAGACAACCTCCATCCCTCCTCACCTAAGCGCCACCCAAAAGCCACCACAACCACCCACTTGTAAATCCCAACGTCCATCTGACCATCCACAATCAGCTCCACCGCATGTAGCCTCAACCCCAAATAAATTGCAACCTGCAAAATCACAGAAAAACAGTCCCAATAATCACCAAAATCAGCCCCATTTCCACCTGCAAAAACCAAAACAAATCAGCAAAACACCTCCCCAAAACTGCACCACCATTATGCCCAATCCCAACTCCACCACCACCGCACAAAACCCCAAATCGCCGTCTCTATCTCAACCCCCACCATCGGCCTCTCATTCACCAGCAATAATTTCACAATTCAAGGGAAGGGGAGTAAAAGAAAAATGAAGTAGACAAGAGAGAAGCAGGAGAGAGGCAGAGAAAAGTGAGAACAGAGAGAGGGGACGGGCAGAATAGAGGAGAAAGTGAAATAAACCAGAATCAGAGAGGGTGCGAGAGAGATAGAGAGTACAGAGAAAAGAAAGAGAGAAAGGAGGAGGGAACAAGAATCGGAGGAGAAGGAAAGAGATGGAAAGAAAGAAAAATGAAGTAGACCAGAGAGAAGAGGGAGTAAGAAATCACAGAGTGAAAGAAAAAGGGGCGAGACAAAACAGAGAGAAGAATTCGGTAAAGAGAGAAAGAGATCAGAGACAAAATAGGAGAGAGAGATTTGGGAATTTTGGGTTTAAAGACTAATTCGGATGTTTGGAAGGAAAATGTGGTGTTTTTGTATTTTGATTTGTTTAAGTCAGCTTTGTTTAATTTACTTAATTTCCTGATTTAGTTTAATTAGGTTAATTTAGTTAGTTAATTATTTTATTCAATTAGTTCAATTAACTGAACTAACTTGTATATTTGACTTAGTTATTGGATTCAATTAGTATCTTTAGTTATTTTATTGACGCCTATTTATTTATGTTTGGCCCTTTGAGATCTTGGGTAGTGTTAGTAAATCACTTACATGTTCCTAATTTCTGAAATTTAGTCCCTCCATAATTTCAGATCATTCCCTATAGATTTTATGTTCTTTCATTTAAGTCCTGTAATTTATGTTTTGCCCCACTTTTGTTGAAGTTTATTGTTTTGTCTCCCTAAAATTACTTTAATTTTTGCAACTATACCCCTGAATTTTCAGTTTTATCCCTTAAAGCTTTATAGAAATTTACTTGTAGCCCTCTTTAATTTTATAGAATTTATATATTTTTTACCCTAGCTTTTGTTTATAAGATTTCATATTTTAGTCTTTATCCATTTATACTGAGGTACCTTGACACGTGTGTTCTTTTTTCAAAAGTATTGGTACCGGGTCTCCAAAGAGGTATCCAACTTCTTGTTATTTTCCTCTTTATATGCTCCAATATGCTCCAATGTGATTTTATGCATTATTTTTATTATTATTTGTTTATTTCTTATTTTATATACTTGTTGCGTATTTATGTAGTTAATTTGTTTAATTTTGAATTTTTATTATTTTAGAAAAATATAATATTTTGTATTTAGTTAGTCAATGTAATAGTTAGATTATTTTTCTCGTATTTTAACAAAAATTGTGTAATTAGATAGAAAGTGTAATAGATAGGGCATTTTTAATTTCCCCCTTAAATTGTAAATCAAGCCCCCCGATGTAATAGTTAGGATTTATTTGCTTTTTGCGTGTTTATGTGTTTATTTTTTTTACCGCTTTCCTTAGGATTTTTGCATCTAGATATTATGTTTATGTGTTATGTGCTCCTATGTGATTTTATATGTTTTTATATGTCTAATTTGCTTTTAATGCATGCTTTAATATTTAATTCATGATTTATGGTATTCCGTCACCACACTAGTCCAATGCTAATTGTGGCTTTTTTTTTTTTCCCGCTAGTCCAACGCTACTGGGAATTTTAGGATGGGCTAGTCCAACGCTAGACCCTTAGGGCATTTTAGTGTTAGGTGCGCTCTTGTGCATTTTACATCCCACTTCACACATTTTTAGTTTTCTTTTCATTTGGCATGATTTTATTATTACTATTATTATTATTATTATTATTATTATTATTATTATTACTTTTGACACATTTTTTAAATGCATGACATATAGGTTGCATTTCACTTAGATTATAGGACATTTGTGTGATTCGACTAGAAATAGTCGCCTACTCACATGGGAAACGGTGGCGTACAGGCCGTTCCCCCCTCCGTTAGTAGAAACATTTAGTCACGAGTTAATAGTCCCCTGTACCCGTCATGTTGCATACCCAACTTCTTTCTTCACTTACTATATATTATTATTTTCTTTTCTTTTTGCATTTCATTTTGCATAGACACTCGTGACTCCCTCGAGGTCTCGACTCAGGTTTTGCAATTAATACGATAATTCTGACCAATTTTCGACGGGACATTCCGACCCTCCCGATACCCACATTTAGACTTAGGATTTGCATTCATTTAGACACATCCAAACGCGAAAGAATCTAGGGTTAATGTAAGAAAATTTGATTAAACCTCACAACTAGTCTCGGCTAGGTTGAAAGGGTGCCTTAGACGAAAGCCTTTGCCTTCCCTTTCTTCAAATGTGACTCCCGGACCTTTTTTCTCTCGTTTTTCGTAGACCGGAGTCGGAAAAGGGTTTTAAAAATATTTTTCTAAAATTTTTATTTTTGTCTTATTAAACGACTTTTCGGGTGATTTGGTACACCCTAACTTAGTACCAAGTGGCGACTCCATTTTCTAAAATAAAACCCTTTTTCAAAAAATTATTTGGCCAAACCTGTCGTACTTTTAGTCCCGACCTTGTTTTCTTTTAAAATATCATTTTTCTTAAAATACACTTTTTTACTAAAACTTGATTTTTCTCACACACGCACGGTTTTTTCAAGAATCTTTATTTTTGAAAGGGTCACTGAGACCAGACCATCTTTTCAGGACGCGACAGTCAACGACCCCACTAGCACCCTTTCCTTTCACTCACGATTTTTAGGACGCGACAGAAGGTTTGAATTATTAACCAATCAGGAAGTCCACGGTGTGGACATTTTCTTATTAAGTCCTTGTATCGGTCCCAAGCCTCATAAACAGACTCTCCTTCGCATTGGTTGAAATTTGTAATGTCCATCCTTAGTCTTGCGGTCTTTCTCGGTGGGAAATATTTGTTCAAGAATGCTTTGGAAAGATCCATCCAAGTTGCAAAGGTATTTGATGGGTAGGCTTGAAGCCATTGCTTGGCTTTGTCTTTTAAAGAGAATGGAAATAATCTTAACCTTATGACATCTTCGGAAACACCATTTAGTTTACTTGTATCACATATTTCCATAAAATTAGCCAAGCATGAGTGTAGGTTTTCATTAGCATTACCACCAAATTGATTTTGTTGAACTATTTGAATTAAACCCAGCTTAAGTTCAAAGTTATTTGCATTTACCAGTGGTCTTATAATGCTTGTGTGAGAACCGGTTGGATCCGGCATAGCAAAATCAATTAAAGAATGAGTTTGAGGGTTAGGATTTTGATTTACCTCCTCCATGGTTACCTCAATTAGTTCTTGATGTTGAGATGTACTTGAGGTGTCACCAATCTCCTCCACCTAAGCTTGTTCTTCTTGCCTTTGTCTCCTTGCCTTCCTTGCAGTTCTTTCTATTTTCGGATCAAATGGAAGCACGATTCTTAAGGTCCTATGCATACACCTACAAAAGAAAAGAAAAATAATGATTTACAAGAAAATATGTACAAAGTTTAGATTAATAAAGTTAGCTTTGGCCTTAGTATTGCCTTGATTCCCCGGCAACGGTGCCAAAAACTTGACGTGGTGTAGATTAGGTATAACAATTATGAACAAAAACACACAAGTCAAGTAATAAAAAGCTAATCTCCCCACTTATTCCGCAAATGCACAGGTTGGTTGTAGTATTTGGAGTATTAGGTGTCGAATTCCATGAGGAATCAAATATGTGCAATTACTAGAGCTTTGTCACTAACTTTTATTATCTAAACACAAATGAAAATAACATTTATATGGGATCCCTTCAATAGAGTAGATATATGATTGAGAACTTTTGTAGAATTCAAGCTAAGAAGTTTAGAACATAGATTCCACTAATGAACCAAGCATGAATGACCTACTAAGTGTTATCTTGCTTTGTTTAGAATCCAATTCCATATGTGTCATAACTAGATTTCTCTATGAAATGACAAGATTTCACTATGAAATGACAAGATTTCAACTATTCTCATAATGAAACCTTATGAAATTGTGAATTGTAGTGATTCACTTAAGCCTCCATTATTCTCATATGAAAGTCTTAAGCATTACTTGTTCATTTTCCATTGTTACATGCATCTCTCAATGTCAAGTAGCAACTAAATGGCTTGTTAAGTTGGCCAAGCAAAAACAAGTGTTAAAACTTGAACAAGTAAATAAACAAATGCAAACCTGGTAAGTGCAAGAAGTTAAATTATGTTTGTTGATTCATTAGCTTCATCTATGGTCTAGATGAAGCCTTTAGTTTAACATGGTTAATGAAACAACTAAAAGTTTAACTTCAAAGATAGAATTCATGGAAACTATTGAAAGCAAAAGAGATAGAGTTTGAGAATTTCTCAACCAATATGAGAATTAGTCCTCTTCTTTATTCACCTTCAAACGATTGCACTACAAAAGTCTCTTACAATGTTCCTCACCACTCTATTGAAGGATTAATTCTCTACCAAACTAAGTATAAAATTTAAGATTATAACTACTTTCTATTCTAAAACTTTTTTTTTAAAATACTTTACAAATGACTTCTATTTATAGACAAATGTTCCTCAAGTCATTTTCCAACTTGCATAAACTATTAATGCATGGAAATGATGAAGATTTGCTTGGGAATTCCAAATGGGCACAAAAGTCTTCATTTATGCCTCCAATGTATTCTTCCACTTGTAGAACCTTATCTTCATCTGAAAATGTCTACAAAAACCAGCTGGAAGAGGATGCAAGTTGATGACCTAGAAAGTCCAGCCGACGTGCGATACGCAGATGGTGATACGCGGATGATAATCCGCGGATCACATCCTGTGGCCCCCACTTGATTTTCTGATTTTTGCTGAACTGGACCTGATATGCGCAGGCATTTTCCACATATTTCCAAGCATTTGGGTGAAGAATTGGATTTTTTCATTGTTTTGCACAATTGTTCCTTCAAGTTTGTTCAATCAACTTTAGCCCTCTGAATCACCAATGAATTTATTTTTCCTTGACTCCAATTGATCCAAACTAAGTTTTAGTACGATGAACCTGCAATTATACACAAGAATTGTGCATTAATTTGCTTAAATAAAAATTTCGCCTTAAAAATCATGAATTGTTAGAAAATGAGTCATTTGCAACTAAAAATACTATATTTATACTTAAAATATCATCTAAAACATATAATAATATATATAATAATATTGGCAAGTTTATTACTTATCAAAGTCTTTGGCTCAACTAGAGCTAGGAGAGTGTGAGTAAAGAGTGATCCCTCCTTGTACATGTTGGTTTGCTTCACCAACTTGAGAAGAAGCACTTAGTGGATTCAAACTCCAAGTGAAAGAGCTTGGAAGTGGATGTAGGTATCGAGTTTCATACCAAACCACTATAAAAATCTTGGTGTGCTTTCTTTATCTCTTTTACTTTATTTATTATTTATTTGTGAACTTGTTTTGCTATATCTTTATCATTATTATTGCAAGTTCATTTATCTTTATATTGGTTGCATTATTTATGGGACCAACAATTGGTATCAGAGCTTGGACTCCATTTTGGTTAGCTTAACAAGCTAGGAGAGATCTATGGCAACCAATAATGCTTTATTTCTAGAAGGGCAATCCATTACTAGACCTCCCATGTTTAGTGGTGTTAATTATTATAGTTGAAGGAATAGAATGGAAATATTTTTGCAATCTATAGATACGGAATTGTGGTACATAGTTATTGAAGGACCTTATAAAGCCACAATCTTTGATGAGAGAATAGGCATGGATAGGCCTATAACAAGGAGTGAGCTTAGTCCCTCGGATAGAATCAACCTTACATTAAACACTAAGGCTATGAATGTGTTGTACAATGCCTTAGATGCAAATGAGTCTATTAGAATAAAAGGTTGTAAATCGGCCAAAGAAATATGGGACAAATTGAAGGAGATTTATGTAGGAAATGATGATATTCAATAGCAAAAGAAGGCCTTACTTCTCACCAAATATGAATCATTTAGAATTGAACCTCATGAAAATGTTGACAAGATATATTGTAGGTTCAATGATATTATTGAGGATTTGGAAGCCCTTGACAAGATATATTCTCTTGGTGAGAAGAATAGAAAAATTTTGAATGCCTTGCCCAATGAATAGGAATCAAAGGTCAATGCTATAGAGGAATCTAAAGATTTAAATTCTTTACCTATTGATTCTCTTATATGTTCACTAACTTCTTATGAATTGAAGTGATGTGCGCAAGGGTAGCGAGATTGCCAAGACCGCTTGATGAATCCAAGTTGTACGCTTTGAACCCTTCTCCAACGAAGAACTAAGTTCTAAAACTCTAATTTAGGACCAATGTGAGCGAGTTCAATATACCTAAACTATAGTTCTAAAGACTTGATCAAATGCGAAAGAATGAACTCTAAGCCGGGGTATGTTGTCGCCACAATCTAAGGATTGATAAGACAAGAGTAGTTCTAATCCAAGAACCAAAGAAACACTCAATGAAGAGCAAACACTCAATTTTATTGATTAAACCTATGTAATTCGTAACAGTAATTGTGCCTATTTATAGGCTACAAAGGTCATCCAAAAGAGTAAGGAAAATTCTAGAACTAACTACCAAAAATGATTCCCTAACTAATTCTACTACTTAACATAAAAATAGCTTGTAAACAATATGGAAAACTACCAAAAACATAATTAACCAAAAAAAAAAAAACAAACTAAAATTCGTAATTAAAGGTTCCATGGGCTGGATAACCACTTAAGTCCACCAAATACAGCTTATTGGGCTTCACAGACTCAACTCCAATAGGCTTGTAAGGATTGGACCTCTTGAGCAGCTTTAATAAGCCTTCTTTAAATGCAAACTTGATCCAAAACCAATAGAGCAACTTTCGATCCAAACTCCACCATGGCTCATCTTTGAATGTGGATTTGATCCATAACCAATGAATCCATTTGTCTAAACCTCCATCATGATGTTTGATGATCCAAAGTCCACCAACCTCAAGATCCACGAACCAATCTCCAATGGCCCAAATTGTCCTCTCCAAGATCAACACTCTCCAAGCTCTCTTTGCATTGTTTATGATGATCCACCTTGGAGAACTCATAAATGCCTCAAGAACAACTTCATTATTGGCCAAGTTATTGATCAAATCATGCTTGAACATTCGAGCTAGTCTTGAACAATGGAATCCTCCATAATCAACAAGTATATCAGTAATGTGAAGCTCCTTGATTCCTATCATTCCCTCCCCCTTTCGAAAGGATTCGTCCTCGAATCACCTACAACATAAAAAGAACAATAAGTATACTTAAAAACAGTGTAGGACTTGCTTAAGAACTCAAAATCCCCAAGGAAAGGATTAAACTTCTCATGAACAATATGCAAACACCTATAAGGTAGAAATAACTCATCAAATATGATCAAATAACACTCATGCATATTGAGTAATGCACACCTTAAAGCATTGTAGACACTTTCATGCACATGATCCCTAAACTACTCTATGCAAATCTAAGCAAGAATTACTCAACACAACATAGTAATCATAATCTACAAAATATGAGTAATCTTCAAAGTCTTGCACACTATAGCTATAGAAAGAACTAAACTTATGCATGCTTGTAACAAACTTTATGGAATATGAACAATGACTATGATCTAATGCACTATCATCTAAGACACGTAAACGAAACATAGAATCATGCATAATGAAATCATGAAAACAAATTAAAACACCTAAATCAAAATTCACACCATAATAACAAAAACAAAACACTAGACCTATTGTATATCTACATGAATCAATGTAAAAGATAGAATAAAAACAAGTATAAACCCCTAAACTAGAATGCAAAACAATTGAACAACTATGTACACTATGCCACCAATTAAATATATAATCCATCATCCAAGTATTATTAATGGCATAAGACAAGAAAACCCCCTTAAATCTCATTAGGAGAACTTGAACATCAATGCCCTTTTAGTGCACAATCTCGTAGTGGTTTTTCTCTTCCTCCAATTTGATCTCTAGTTGGCTGCAAAAGAGGAACAAAAACACTAGGAAAACAAGTGTTAAGAGTGTTAACAAAATAATCTACTTCATTGTACAAGGGTACAAGAAGTTTAGACTTCACAACTAAAGCACTCTTATTTTCACTCTTACTATTTTCCACTCTCTTTTTCTTTTCACTCTTATTCTTTTCTAGCACGCACTCTCCTTTTTCTTCACTCTTTTCTTTTGATGGTGTACTCATTGATTTTTCCCACTCTTTGCAATCTCTTGCAATTTTCTCTCTATCCTTATTTGCTTCAAGTGGTGACAAAGGATTTAGCTTGATATTCTTCCCATTCCACATGAAAGAATATTTCAGTCCATCATACTTGGCTTTCTTTTCAAGTTGCCATGGATGCCCTAAGAATATGTGACAAGTCTCCATTGGTACTATGTTGCAAAGAACCTTATCACGATACTTGCTAATTGAAAATTCCATCTCCACTTGATGGGTCACCTCCAATTCTCCATCTTTAGTCAACCTTTTGTATGGATTTGGATGCTTCAACAAGGGCAAACCTAGCTTTCCAGCACACATAGTACTAGCCAAGTTAGTGCAACTATTATGATTGATATACATACTACATACCTTGTTATTCATAGTGCATCTAGTATAGAATTGACTTTCATGTTGCACTTGTTCACCATTACTACCATCTTTCAATGATTGCATCTCCTCATCATCATTAGCTTTATGATCTTCTTAGATTTTGGCATTGATTGCTCATCCTTCCATTCAAAGGCACTCTTATTTCTCCAATTGATGTGACTCGATGAATCTTGGATCTCCCTTGATAGTGTAGCTTTGTCAATCCTTCCATAAGAATGAGTTTCATAGCTCCTATCTGTATAAGTTGGATTGTTGGATACTTTTGCTTTTCCCTTCACGGCTAATTCCACATCATTCATGCGAGTATGCATCTTCCTAAAGTCCTTTTGCATAGTTTTCAACAAGATCTCAATGTCCTTAAAATTTTGGTCAACTTGCTCGGCCATGACTAAAAAAAAAATCCTGCAAAAAAAAGTTAGTAATGATAAACAAATAAAAAGGAAATTGCCTTACTTCTCTCCCTTAGTGTATACACTCGTTCTCTCATGTATCACTCAAGTTGTTGGCTTTTTCCCTCTAGTGAGCTCGCCTCTAAACCTTTTTCCACTCTTGAGATGTTTTCTTGTAGGCTCTTAGATAAAAACCTGCTCAGTCAATCTTACCATGAGGAAATAGCAACCCAAACACAAGAATAAAGATGATAGTAGTCAATGGTAGAAGCTTAGAGTAGGGTTTGATCAAGATATTTTCAAAGAAAGCAAGAACGATCAAGATTGACTCAAGAAATACACAATTTGGAAACCCTAATGTGTGGTATTCTTGTGTGTAAAATCTTGATTTTTAATGATCTCTTGAAAGAAAATAATATTCTTGTGCAAAAAAATAAAAATTCAAGATTTCCTAATAAAGATAGGATTTATGGAAACCCTAGCTCAATCAGGTTTTGGCAACTTTAGACAATTCAAGCACAAAAGGAAACAAACCACTTCCAATTAGGAAACTCAAAAAGCACGGTCAAAAGGAAACAAATTGCAGGTGGAAACCCTTACCAACTTAGCTTGAACAATTAGGAAACCAATCACCCTTAGGTTTTGACTAAGTCTCCTTGTTTCCTTTTCTTTTTGGTAACTACTTTCCTTATTTCCCTTTTCCTTGTCAACACCTTTCCTAATCCTTTAGGACTAGGATTCCTTTTCTATTTAAACACCAAATCAGCTTCTTTTCTTCCTTTTTTTAAGATCAAAACAAGCTGGAAAATTCAGAAAAAATCGTAGGTAACAAGCAGCCAAAATTCCAGCACCAAAATTTCAATCAATATTCAAGAATCAAGTTCAAGAACTTGTTCCTACCACTTTGTCTATGAACCTCGATGCAAAAACTCACCAAAACAACCCAAGAACAACCAGAAAAACGTGCTACAACTACCCAAAATTTCACATTCAAGAATCGTCCACTTATCTTTTAAGAAAAGGAATTTATGTGATCAAGAAGTTCAAGAAATCAAACTCCAGCAACTATATTCTTCAAGAACTTCAATTTATGACTCAAGAACTTCAAGAGATCTTTCAAGAGCTTCAAGAAAGCTCAAGAACTTGTTCAAGAAGCTCAAGAAACTCAAGAACAAATCTGGACATATTCAAGAATTCCAAGAAACTCAACAAGTAAGTACAACAACTTCAAGAATTCACCAAGAAACAACCAAGATCAATCAAACAAAGGTCTTGCACGGCTCTTTCACTTGTGCAGCCTCTTTTTCTTTGATTTTTCTTTGTGCTTGGCTTCTTCTTTTCTTTTCTTAAGCACACCTTTTTTTTTTGTTTCTTTTTTTGTATCTTTTTTTTTTCAGCAAGAACAACACAAATGACCAAAACCCTTCATGAAACTTCAATCCAAGGCTTGTTTGTCCAAGAATTAATTTTCTTATTTTTTTAACACAAAAAATTCAAGAAAACACTAAAAATAGTCAAGATTTCAAAAACACCACACACAACCTAAAATTCTTGATTGGAGACAACCAAGAATGACTCTAAAACCCTAGGACTCTTCAAGAAACACGATTAAACAACAAAAAGACACATGAAATAGATAAGAAACAAAGCTGGACAGAAACAAAATTAGGAAGAACAAGACACAATCACAAGGAACAAGAAACAAAAACACAGAGTTGTTTGACTGAGGCACGAAGCACTTGACAAACAACAAATTAAAAGCAATAAAAGAGGGATATATCCAATTTTTCTAAGGAAAATTTGGATTGAATAAACCTGGAAAATCAAGAACCAAGGCTCTGATACCAATTGATGTGTGCAAAGGGTAGCGAGATTGCCAAGACCGCTTGATGAATCCAAGTTGTACGCTTCGAACCCTTCTCCAACGAAGAACTAAGTTCTAAAACTCTAATTTAGGACCAATGTGAGCGAGTTCAATATGCCTAAACTATAGTTCTAAAGACTTGATCAAACGCGAAAGAATGAACTCTAAGCGGGGTATGTTGTCGCCACAATCTAAGGATTGATAAGACAAGAGTAGTTCTAATCCAAGAACTAAAGAAACACTCAATGAAGAGCAAACACTCAATTTTATTGATTAAACTTATGTAATTCGTAACAGTAATTGTGCCTATTTATAGGCTACAAAAGTCATCCAAAAGAGTAAGGAAAATTCTAGAACTAACTACCAAAAATGATTCCCTAACTAATTCTACTACTTAACATAAAAATAGCTTGTAAACAATATGGAAAACTACCAAAAACATAATTAACCAAAAAAAAAAACTAAAATTCGTAATTAAAGGTTCCATGGGCTGGATAACCACTTAAGTCCACCAAATACAGCTTATTGGGCTTCACGGACTCAACTCCAATAGGCTTGTAAGGATTGGACCTCTTGAGCAGCTTTAATAAGCCTTCTTTAAATGCAAACTTGATCCAAAACCAATAGAGCAACTTTCGATCCAAACTCCACCATGGCTCATCTTTGAATGTGGATTTGATCCATAACCAATGAATCCATTTGTCTAAACCTCCATCATGATGTTTGATGATCCAAAGTCCACCAACCTCAAGATCCACGAACCAATCTCCAATGGCCCAAATTGTCCTCTCCAAGATCAACAATCTCCAAGCTCTCTTTGCATTGTTTATGACGATCCACCTTGGAGAACTCATAAATGCCTCAAGAACAACTTCATTATTAGGCCAAGTTATTGATCAAATCATGCTTGAACATTCGAGCTAGTCTTGAACAATGGAATCCTCCATAACCAACAAGTATATCAGTAATGTGAAGCTCCTTGATTCCTATCATGAAGCTTAAATGCAAAATTCAAAGTGATGAAGAGGCAAGAATCACAAGAAGTCTTGCACTCAAGGCCTCTCAAAAGGAAGAGGATCTCTCTTCATTTGACAAAGAATATGATGATGAAGATCTAACACTCATCACTAAGAGCATAAAGAAATTCTTCATCAACAAAAGGAAGGATAGAAGAAGTAGTACAAGCAACAACGAAATGAAGAAAGCCAAAGGAAAAGGGAAAACATTCAACAACTTCAAAATGTCATGGGATGATTCTGATGGAGAATTCAAAGAAGAAAATGAGACATCTCATATGGCTTTTATGGCCATTGGAGATGAAGAGGTATCTTCTAGTCCTTCTAATGATGATGATGGTGATGATTTAGAGGCATTTGTTTCTAAATTGCATTATAGTTTAAAAATGTCTTATGCTAGGAACAAGGATTTGAAAAATAAAATAAATACTTTACAAAAAGAAAATTTCAAACTCTTCCAAGGAAACAAAGGTTTGAGGAAAGAGAATGGTGATTTGAAAAATAAAGTTGATTTAAGTTGGATTTGAGAAAGAAAATGGATGTGAAATCCAAATTTTATACAAAGTTCAAAGAAGAACAAGATGTGTTGAGAAAGAAATGGATGAACTTTCAAAATTTCTTGAAAATAAAAAACAAAAGGATTTTTCAAAGAAAAGGGTTAGAAAAATTGTTTTGAGCAAACATCATACTACTTTTTATAAAAATGACATTTGATTTATAAAATCCACATTTATTAGAGATTCAAATGCAATTTGTCATTTTTGTTGTCAACATGGCCATATGCAAAATGAATGCTATGTTAAGAAAAACATCAAACTAGGCATGAAAGCCATAAGGGTAGAGAAAGGTATTGCTAACAATCTAGGACCCAAGAAAACATGGGTACCAAAATCTATTGATTGATTTTTGTAGGTTTGAAGATCACCACAAGACAAGGTAGTGCTTCAACAACAATGACAAAGGGTATGTGTATATATTTGGTGATTTTTATTATATATACATATAAAAAGTGAGTTTTGTATTTTTTAAAAAGGGAGAGATTGAAGACCTTAGGGACTCACATCATCTTTGTTTTGATGATTAACAAACTAATGATAATGTTTACTAATGTTTTATCAAGTTATTTTTGCTGTAAAATCAATTAGGATTCAAAAGAAGATGAAAACTGCAAAAAAGTACTCATCTTGATGACCATGCGGACGTCTGGATGAACAGTAACCATGTCCGGATGAACAGTGACCCCGTGAACAGTGCCATGAACAGTAACAGAATAGTACTGTGTCCGAATGAACAATTCTTGCGTTCGGATGAACAGTGCCCGTGTCCGGACCTTTGCCTAGATGAACAGTAACTTTTGGACAAAATGTATGCGGACGAACATCCGGACATCCGGATGAATAATAGCGGATGTCCGAACCTCAAATTTACTGTCTAACGGCTAGTTTTTGCAGATTTACCAATTTGACCGTTAGAGCCATTTTCAACCCTTTTTCTCATCCCCATAAATATCATTATGTATAGAATTAATAGAAGACTCTAGTGTGTGTGTTCTTGTAAGTCTTTGTGAGGTAAGTGAGTTGGGATTGGTTAGTGTTCTCCATAGTTTGG
Organism: Mitragyna speciosa; assembly: GCA_024721245.1. Classification (NCBI taxonomy): domain Eukaryota; kingdom Viridiplantae; phylum Streptophyta; class Magnoliopsida; order Gentianales; family Rubiaceae; genus Mitragyna; species Mitragyna speciosa. The sequence goes on along the minus strand of CM045557.1, from coordinate 15,248,062 downwards.
GTGGTAGCATTCAAGTGTAGCTGTGAGAGGGTTAATTGGATATTGTAAAACTCTTTAGCACAACTTATAGAGCTTAGTGTGAGCAAAGAGGAAGTCTTTGGCTCAACTAGAGCTAAGAGAGTGTGAGTAAAGAGTGATCCCTCCTTGGACATGTTGGTTTGCTTCACCAACTTGAGAAGAAGCACTTAGTGGATTCAAACTCCAAGTAAAAGAGCTTGGGAGTGGATGTAGGTAGTGAGTTTGGTACCGAACCACTATAAAAATCTTGATGTACTTTCTTTATCTCTTTTACTTTATTTATTATTTATTTGTGAACTTGTTTTGCTATATCTTTATCATTATTATTGCAAGTTCATTTATCTTTATATTGGTTGCATTATTTTTGGGGCCAACACAGCCACTACACTATACAAACTACCATAGAATAGCTTCAAACTCCCTACAAAAATCACCCAGAAGCCTAAAAAAGCACAGCAACTGCCTTTTGTCCACTCCATCACAGCAGCCAAGAACTCCCAAATCACCACTGATCGACCTCCAAACCAGTTCCACCGCCACTTGCACCAACCACCTGCAACAATCTCTCGTCCCATGAAAACCTCTTCATCACTACAAGCTCCACATTCAATCGGTCAATGATCAGCTCTTTTTGCCAACAAAATTCCCCAATCCCAATTCAAATCAACCATAAAAAACCACCAAACCATTAGTCACCACCTCTTTCACCAAACAATCACTAGAATCTTCACCAAATTTCACCAAGCTCTGCCTATTATCTCAACCAGAAACTACTGAACCAACCACCCAGACGCACCAATTTACACACAGTTGCAACCAAAATTCACCCTTTGTCAACCATCATCCATTGTTAGAACATCAAAATATCCCAAATCTCACTTGCAATCAGCCCAATTCCACCAATCACCAACAATCAATCCCACTAGCTGGCTCACATAACTACTAAATAACTTGCAAAAACAGTTTAAAATCCCTACAATCAACAGGCTTCAAACCAACCACTAGAAGTTGCCAAAACACCCCTGAAATCGTAGCTTCTATCGCAATACCTTAGCTCCACCTATGCACCACCACAAACAACCAAATGCAGCCCTCAAACCACCCACATCATGCAAACCAGACCCAACTGCCAGCCCACTCTAACCGTTACTTGCAATCTCCACCATCATCAACACCAATACCAACTACTAGTAACCACGTCCAATTCCACCACCTGTAAAAAAGAAAGAAAAAACAACAATAACATCCCATCCCTGCACCACCATTTCACAATCAAGGCCACCCACCACCGGTAGACCACCCCATCACACTGACTGTTACTTGCAATCACCAATAGAAATTTCCATTACTTCCCCTGTCATTGTAAACAACCACATGCATCAAAAACACCAGAAACCCAGAGCAGCCCCAACGTCCCTTCTCTTTCGAAGTGCCAAGCACTCCATTAACAACAGGCACACCAACAGCCCAACAAACCATCATCTGCAATTACACAGCCACAACAGCCACTCGACAATAAACAGCGCCATCACATAAGTAAATGGTCATAGAAGCATCTCCACTACCATATAGAGCAGTCCACCCTCATTCATCACCACCCCAAATCAGGTGAAATTTGAGCCTTTCTTTTTAATTACTTGTATGTAGATTATATTTATTCTTGATTAGTACAATTTTGGGTGAAGAAAATTGATCTAAGGAGGGGGAAATTGTTTTGGGTGTTGGAGTTAGAGGAATCGGTTAGGGATGGAATTTGAAATTTGAGAGATTTAGAGTAACTTGGGGAAATCATTTTTGTGCTCGAGAGAGAGAGACAGAAGAAGAGGGAGATAAACAAAAGAGAAAGGGAAGAAGCATGCTAGAGGAGAAGGGTGGAGGAGAGGAGAAAGAGAAGTGGTGAGAATAGAGAGAAAGAGAGAAACTGAGAGAGCAGAAGAAAAAAAAAGGGATTTTCAGAGAGAGAAAAGAGAGAAAGGGAGAGTGAAAGAAACTGAGAAAACTGAGAGAGAGGAAGTTTGAGAGGGTGAGACAGAGAGAAGAATGAAGAGATTAGAGAAGAAGAAGAAAGAAAGCAGAATCGGAGGAGAGAAAAGAGAGAATATGGAGGTAGAGAGAGCTGGAGCAAGGAAAAATAGAAGGAAAGGGGACATCTGAGTGATTGAAGAAGAATAGAGAGAGCAGATCGGAGGGAGACGGAGAGAGAAACAAAGAAAATGAGGAAGAAGATGACAAAGAGAGAAGGAGGTGTGAAGGAGAGAGAGAGAGAGAGAAAGAGAGAATGGAGTTTGAAGGTTGAAGAAGACAACCTAGGTTGGAGGGGGGGGCTTTTAGTTTAGTTGTTAAAATGTTTGTTTAGGAATTTGGTTTTTCTAGTGAAGGAAGACTTGTGAGTTTTGTTTTTCATTTTTGGACATTTCTTTAGCTTTGCTTTCTTGCACTTTTCTTGTTTTTGTTTTTGTTTGGTTAGGAGCAAAAGGTTTTAGGCACCGATTTAGGGGTCTGGCAAATCATTTTTATTTGTTGCAATTTGATTTAGTTAAGTTTTGTTTGGTTATGATTGAGTTTAATTAAGTTTGGATTAGTAGTTAATTTAGTTAATTAAGTTAAATTCGTGGGTTAAGCACTCCAATAGTCCTCAAACTATTTCATGAGTGTCAATTAAGTCCCCAAACTTTTATTTGTATCTATTTGGTCCCTCAACTTCTACGTTAGTGATTAATTGGTCCCCAATATCAATAATGTAACGCCCCGAAATGACACATGGTGGGGTCGTTGACTGTTGCATCCCGAAAAGACGGTCCGGCCGGAGATCCTTTTGAAAAGAAAGTTTTTTTGGAAAAAACTGTGCGTGTGTGATAAAAATCGAGTTTTTAGTGAAAAATGTATTTTTTAAGAAAAATGGTATTTTAAAAAAAAGTAAGGCCGGGACTAAAAGTGCGACAGTTTTGGCCAACTGATTTTTGAAAAAGGGTTTTATTTTAAAAGAAAATGGAGTCGCCACTTGGTACTGAGTTAGGGTGTACCAAGTCACCCAAAAAAATCATTTAGCAAAACAAAAGTAAAATTTTAGAAAAATAATTTAAAACCCTTTTTCGATTCCGGTCTACGAAAAATGAGAGAAAAAGGTCCGGGAGTCACATTTGAAGAAGGGAAGGCAAAGGCTCGCACCTAAGGCACCCTTTCTTCCTAGCCGGGGCTAGTTGCGAGGTTTAATCAAATTTTCCTAAATTGACCCTAAATTCTATCACGTTTTGGATGTATTTATATAAATGCAAATCCTAAATCTAAGTGAGAGTATCGGGAGGGTTGAGATGTTCCGTCAAGGCTTGATTGGAATTATTGCATTAATTGCGAAACTCGAGTCGAGGCCTCAAGGGAGTCACGAGAGTCTATGCAAAATGCGATGCAAAAGAAAAGAAAATAATAATATATATTAAGTGAAGAAAGAAATGGGTATGCAACATGATGGGTACGGGGGACTAATATCTCGTGACTGAATGTTTCTACTAATGGAGGGGGGAATGGCATGTACGCCACCGCTTCCCACGTGAGTAGGCTGTAGACACCAAATTTTGACACACCATTTATTTTCAAACATCGGGGGGCATGTTTGCATTTTTTGGGGCAAATTTTAATTTTTCAATAATCTTGGGGGGGGGGGGGGCAAAATAGTAATTTTATCTGTAAATATTTTTCTATCAACTTTTGGGGGTTTTAAATCCATATTTTTACTTTCATGTGAATTTTTAATTTTTTATGATTTTTCTAGATTTAATTTGTATTTTTTTATATTTTTACCAGCACAATAACAAAATGGTAATTTCACCTCGCGAACACCATTTTAGCTCATTTTTAGTTCCAAATTCATTTTTCTAATTCTTTAAGCATGTTTCTAAATTTTCTTGATTTTTTCGGAGACAATTGTTATTTTTTCTGTGAATTTTCATTGCCTAAGGGCAAAATCATCATTTTACAGTTTAAGTTTGTTTTTTGCCAATTTTGAGTCATAAATACATTTTGTAGTGTTTTAAGCTTATTTTTAATTTTTGATAATTTTTCGAGGTCAATAGCTATTTTTCTGTGAATTTTCATTGTCCAAGGGCAAAATCATCATTTTACAGTTTAAATTCAATTTTTTTTTGTCAATTTTTAGTCATAAATGCATTTTCTAGTGTTTTAAGCTTATTTTTAATTTTTGGTAATTTTTTGAGGTCAATAGCTATTTTTCTGTGAATTTTCATTATCCAAGGGCAAAATCGTCATTTTACAGTTTAAATTCATTTTTTGTCAAATTTTGAGTCATAAAAGCATTTTCTAGTGTTTTAAGCTTATTTTTAATTTTTGGGGTTAAAAAATATTTTTTTAAATAAAATTAGTATTTTTATTACCTGTGGCGTTTTTGATATTTTATAACATTCTTGGTGACCAAGACAAGTGGCCTATAAATACTCCCTTTAATCAGCAAAAAAAAAAAACTAGGAAGAAAAATTGAAAAACCCTAAAAACAAATCCTTATCTAAGTTATAAAAGATCAAATATACACATTCATGCACAAAAAAAAAAAAACACACCCTAGACCGGCATTCTTTTTGTCATTGTTACTGTTCACCTCAACCTCAAGGTGGTTACTGTTCATCAAGATTAAAAGATGAGTTCTTTCTCTTTGATTTGGTTCACTCTTCTTCTATTCTTAGATAAATATGATTACTTATATGTATTTGTTTGAGAATTTTGGGTTGAATGTTTATTAATTTCTCCTTAATCTTACTGTTGTTTGTATTCTGGGTTTTCTTATTTCTCCTTCTGGTTTTGTTCTTTTTTTTTTTTTGGGTTTTGGGATTTTTCATTTTTGGTGCTCTTCTCCTCTATCTCACCGTTTCCCTCTCCCTCTCCTCCTTCTTCCACCACCAACTAACCCACAAGAATTTTCAAGCTACTTCCAGCTCTCCAACCCCCTAAACCACCAAACGACCTCCCCTGTCATCCATCTACACCACTTAGCCTCTACCCAGAGACCACCCTTCAGCAACCCCTTCAACATTAAGACCACTATCATCTCGAACCCCAAAACCACAAGTTGACCATTATCCCAAGCCAATAACAACCAGCTAGGAGCAGCAATTCAACCCACTACAATCTCCCTGCCACCTATATCCATCATCACTGTTTAACTAAAAAACCAAAGACAACCTTATTTTTCCGATTCCTCAACAAGTCCAACCACAACAAGCCTTGCAAAAGCCGAACCTCCAGCACCACTGCCCAATCCCACTGCCCACAACCAAATCTATAGCCATAGACATCAAGAACCATGGCCACAGTAGCTTGTCAACCCCACAGCCTCAAATCATCCTTTCTTCTCTCGTCAAAACCCCACCACAATAACACCACAATTAGCCAAATAGCATCAAGAAACCACTGCCAAACAACATCAAGAAGCCATTGCTTTTGCCATTTCAAGTCCACAGAACCACGGCCCATAACCACAGTACCACACTCTAACCCTCCATCTCCTCCGCTCCACTTGCAAACCTAAGGCCACCAGCATCGTTGTCTCCTCCCACTTGTAACCTCACCTACAAACAAAACCAATAGCCCAAAGCTCAATCATCTACAGTCAATTGTAGCCCATCAATGACTAATCCACCACCAGCAATCTCTATTCATCAATCGCAATCACTCAGCGTCATCACATAGCCATCCCAGAAGCCCAACCCCAGTAAACAACTCCACCCCTGCCACATGCAACCATCCAGGCCAACAATTAGATTCCCATCGGACAGCCTCCAACCAAGGCCACCGAACCACCCCCCAATGTCCCCAAAATGAACCCAATTTTCAGTCAAACAACCCACTACCACCTTCTTTCACCGCCACAGAACCACCAAATTTGCGTCACCTACAAAGCAAACAAAACACGGCCACATACACATGCAATTAACACACAAGCACATAATTGATTCAAGCCATACAAGTAAATCACATAATCATAAACCACTTGCAAGCACCCCTGTCACCATCGTAGGACCTCCCCCCACTGCCTCCATCACAGTCTCAAGACCCACTTATCCATTGCCACTGCATACACTAAGAGAGTAAGCGAGAGTGAGAACGACAAAAATCAGAGAGATGGAATCGACTAGAAAGTGAGTGAAAGAGAGGGATGAAACAGAGAGCGCAAGAGAGAGAGAGGCAAATAGAATAGAATTTAGAGAGAGAACAGAGGGGGGTGGAGAAGAAATTGAATGAGTGAGAAGAGAGAACAGAGAAGAAATCAAAGAAACAAGAGAGAACAGGAGAGGGGGTAAGTGAGCAAGGAGAGAGTGTATGACAGCCCCACCTTACCCAGAGGCACACCAAAGGGCTTAGCAGACTGCCTGCCTAGCTCTCGCCAAGACTCAAGTCGAGCACTCACGCAGAACATCCAAGCATACTTAACCAAAATAAAATACATTTATATAATTTACTTGAAAGTACAAATATCAATAATATATTTTACACACTAAAATTCACATAGTATTTACAAGAATAGCCTAAACAAGTGGCTATCAAAATACATGAAACAGAACATGTACAACGTCCAAAATCAGCTTTTCCAGGTTTAGTATTTTTTGGAAACCTGGTTAAAGAAAACAAATAAACGGGATGAGCTATAATAGCCCAGTGAGTGCTCAAGTCATGCAACCATACCAGAAACTCATGATTTTATTCAATAAAAATATTTAACGAGTTAAATAAACAATGTATGAACAATTTAATTAACAAGTAGTCAATGGCAGATACGGGGCTCGACTACGGAAGTAAGCTCAACCGTAGAAGTAGCAAGCACTGAACATGTACCCAAGATGTTCGGACCGAGATAATAGCTCAGGTCCTCGCCAAGGATCATGCCAGTATAAACAAGCAAGTACCCTAACCACCAATCACCTTGTAACCTCCGTACAGGGTACCACATCCAGGGAGTAATCTCAACCTTGGAAGGGCCAACAAGCAAGAAAGTTCAATCTGGAGTTGGCCTCTTTGAGGAATTCAACTCAATTGGGAAAGAACAACATGCCCTAAAACACCCAGCACCTTATGACCTCCCAATTACGACCGGGTTGACTAACCGTGAAGAAACGGTGAAGTTAGTCACGGAAGTCTCAAACAGAAATAACACATTAATAGTGAAAGCATGTAACACATTGGGGAATAGATGCGATAAAGTACACATCTTTCCTCAAGTAGCACATTTCATCAAATAATAATTTCAAGTATAACATAGCATTTCATGCATCATGTGTAACGCCCTAGAAATTCACATCAAAACCCATTTAATTCATGTTATGTCCATTAGTAGAAAGAAAAAAAAAAAGAAAGAGAGAAAAGAAAAGAAAAGGAAAACCGAAATGTATTTTATAAGGAGATTTCTTTTATTTAGGGTTTAGTATTAATCTTTGATTCATTAGTTGAAAGATTACTTGAGTTAATTAGGTTAAGTAAATGAGATTCTTTCATGATTAAGTGAGACACCTAAGTACCTAATTGGGATTAATTTCATTGGACCATTAGTTTATATTAGTGTTTAATATTGACTAACTTATTCTACTATTTTCTAGTCTTTTGACCAATTGAATTTTAGCTCAATTTTACTCAAAAATTTCACTTATTCTCTTGCTTTCTTTTCTTTCTTCTTGGCCGAATTTTCTTCTTCTTTTCTCTCCTCATGGCCGGCTCCCTCTTCTCTATTTCTTTTCATTTTTGCTTTAATTTTGTGCCATAAAGTTGTTAATTACTAGAAGATAAATGATTAAAATTATCACCAATCAAACTTAACCAAGTTAGCCAACTTTTCATTAAAAGCATACAACTTCACATGACTCTTGTCTTGCCCTAATTGGTCATTCTTTTCTCCACTATTTTCTTTATTTCTTTTCTATTTTCTTGGCCTATTTCTTTCTCCTTTCTTTCTCTCTTGGCCGAATTCCCTACCCCCTCTTTCCTCTCTTTTGCTTTAAAAATTTATGCCATAAAACTTGTTAATTATTAAGTGATAAGTGATTAAAATTTCCACTAATCATATTTCACCAACTAGTGACTATTATGTCAAAATATCTAAACCATAGCATGACTTTTGTCTAGCTTTGATTGGTTGCACTTTCTTCCATTATTCTTTTATTTCTTTTATACTTTCTTGACCTAATTCTCTTCCATTTCTTTTCCCCCTTGGCCGAACTTCCTAGCTCTCTCTCTACTCTCTCTTGTTTTTCATTTTCTTGGAGTTTTCTCTCCAAATCTTGGGCAATTTCACCATAGAAAGTGAGCTTTTCTTCTTCCTAAGCAAGGTTCTAAGCTTGTTTAAGGTACCTACTATGAACTTTTCCTACTAATTTCAAGTTTTAATTAGTCTTTTGTCCAAGTTTAAATCTAGATTCTTGTTATTACTACTTGAAGAATTTAGTTAGAAATGAAGATTTACTTGCTAGATAAAGTGTTCTTATGCTTAGATAGACTAGTAGATAACATTTAAACCTTGAAATTTTATGTATTATATATTGCTTGGATGAAGAAACTTGGGCTTGAAACTTGAATTTTGAGTGGAATTTTGAATGGAATTGAGTTTGAATTGAATTTAGAAGTTGTAGAACTTGTTGAGAAATGGATTGGATGGTTGATTTCTTGTAGGGAAAAAATTTGGTTTAGTCCGGTTTTAAGGGGAGATGCTGCCGAAATTTTTGTAGAAATAAGAAGGAAAAAATGGTAGATGAAATTTCTAACCTAGAATATGTTAAATTTAGAGAATTTGGTGTGCAGAAATTTTTAGAAAATCATCTATTGATGAATTGAATTTTTCTAGGACAGGAAAACCCTAAAGCCAAAACCCTAAATCTAAAACCCTAAACCCTAGGGTAAAACCCTAAGCTCTAAAAACCCTAGAAATGAAACCCTAGAAATAATTGGGTTATTTCTTGAATTTTCTTGCTAATTTACGTAGGGTTTTAATCGGGTTTTCATCAGATTATTTCTTTTAAATTTCAGGACTTGAAAGTGAATCTCGACTTTTTACGAAATATTTTCTAGGCATTCCAGGTGAGTGTCTCTATGTGTGCATGATGCATGAAATGCTTTGTCGTACTTGAGAATGTTATATTAAGAAATATTATGTTATGCTTGTAAATGTTATGTTATGACATGTGTTATTTGAGGAAAGATGTGTACTTTATCACATCTATTCCGCAATGTGTTACACGCTTTCATTATCCAACGTGTTACTTGTGCATGAGACTTCCGTGACTAACTTCACCGTTACTTCACGGAGAGTCAACCCGGATAGGCTTGGGAGGATATAAGGTGCTGGGTGTTTTAGGGCGTGATGTTCTTTCCCTTATGAGTTGTGAATCCTCAAAGAGGCCAACTCCAGATTGAACTTTCTTGCGTGTTGGCCCTCCAGGGTTGAGATTTTTTTCTCCCTGGATGTGGTAGCCTGTACGGAGGTTATAAGGTGAATGGTGGTTAGGGTTCTTGCTTGATAATACTGGCATGACCTTTGATAAAGACCTGAGCTATTATCTCAGTCCTAACATCATGGTTACATGATCAGTACTTGCTCCTTCTGCGGTTAAGCTTGCTTCCGTAGTTGAAGCCCTGTATCCGCCATTGACTACTTGTTAATTAAATTGTTCGTGCCCTACTTATTTAATCTTGTCAATTATTTTGTTCAATAAAATAATAGATTCTGGGTATGACTGCATGACTTGGACACTCACTGGGCTATTATAGCTCATTCCTTTTATTTGTTTTCCTTTACCCAGGTTCCTGAAAAATTAAAGCTGGATTGACTGGTTTTGAATATAATAGATGTCTTAATTATTATAATAGCCAAACTGTTTTGGGCTATCTTGGTGGAAATCATGTATATTGTGACATGTAAACTTCTTGATGTTACTTGTACCTTTAAATTAAGTAATATGAATATATTTTATTTTATTCTATTTTATTTCATTTTATTTGGAGTTAAGCACGCGTGCATGTTCTGAGTGAGTGCTCGACTTGAGTCCTGGCGAGAGCTAGGCAGGCAGTCCGCTAAGCCCTTTGGTGCGCCTCTGGGTAAGGTGGGGCTGTTACATCATGCACACATAGGAATACTCACCTGAAGTGCCTAAGAAAAGATTTCGTAATATGGTCGGGTCTCACTTCTGGATCCTGAAATTCAAGAGAAAATAGCCGTATAAAAAAAACCCGACTAAAATCTAAGCAATTTCATAAGAAAATTCGAGAAATACCCCAAGTCTTTCTAGGGTTTAATTTCTAGGGTTTTGGAGTTTAGGGTTTTATCCTAAGGTTTAGGGTTTTCTAACTTTTAGGGTTTTGCTCGGAAAGGTTCAATTCACTAATAGCTAATCTACGAAAATTTCTGCACGCTCAAATCACTAAATTACAGCTTATATAACTTTAAATCATAGCCTAATCACTTTTATTTCTTAGGTTTTACCGAAATTTCGGCAGCATTTTCCCTATGATCGGACTAACCCAAAATTTTACCTGCAAGAAATCAACCAACCAATCCAATTTCCAACAAGTTCTACAGCTTCCATGTTTAAATCAAACTCAATTTCATTCAAAATTCCACTCAAATTCAAGATTTCAAGCCCAAGTTTCTTCAACCATTCATCACATAATACATATTATTTCAAGGTTTAAATGCTATATACTAGTCTATCTAGCCAGGAGAACACTTTATCTAACAAGTAAAACTTCATTTCAAACTTAAATCTTCAAGTTGTAATAATAAGAACCTAGTATTAAACTTGTACAAAAGGCTAAATAAAACTTGAAATTAATAGCAAAAGTTCATAGTAGGTACCTCAAACAAGCTTAGATCTTTGCTTAGGAAGAAGAGAAGCTCACTTTCTATGGTGAAGATTGTCTAAAAATGGAGAGAAAGCTTTAAGAAAATGAGAGCAAAAGAGAGAGTAGGGAGGGCCGGCCAAAAGAGAGAGAAAAAAAGAAAGAAATAGGTCAAGAAAGTGGAAGAGAAATAAAGAGAAAAGTGGGAAAAAGAGTGACCAATTATAGCAAGACAAGAGTCATGCTAGGGTTTATGCTTTTAATGTATTAGTTACTAACTTGGTTAATTTTGATTGGTGAAGATTTTAATCTCTTATCTCCTAGTAATTTGCAAGGACTTTAGGGCACACAATTCAAAGCATAAAAAGAAAAGAAAGAAAGAAAAAGAGGGCCGGCCATGGGAGAGAGAAAGGCAAGAGAATAAATAAATTTTTTTTTGGATAAATATTGAACTAAAGCTAAATTGGTCAAGAGGCTAGAAAATGGTAGAATTAGTTGGTCAAAATTAAACACTATTATAAACTAATGGTCCAATGAAATTAATCCAGATTGGGTACTTAGGTGTCCCACTAAATAATGAAAGAATCTTATTTACTTAACCTAATTAACTTAAGAAATCTTCCAACTAATAAATCAAAGATTAACACTAAACCCTAAATAAAAGAAATCCCCTTATAAAATGCATTTCGGTTTTTCCTTTTCTTTTCTTTTGTCTTCTTTTTCTACTAATGGACATAACATGAATTAAATAGTTTTGGTATAAATTTTTAGGGTGTTACAGAGTGAGCCAGAGAGGGAAGGAAATTGGGGAAACAGAGAGCGTGAGAGAGAGAGAGAGAGGCACCAATAGTGGGAGTAATGGAGAAGAGAAATTGGGAAATTAAGAAAGGAAGTTGAGTGATTAAAGAATCAGTGAATAAGAAAAGAGAGAAAAGAAAACAGAAGTAAAGGAGGAAGACGAACTGAAGAAAGAAAAGAGAGAACAAAAGAGAACAAAGGGGAACAGAGGGGAAAGGAGAGCAGAGAGAGAGAGAAATCGAGAGAGGAATCAGGGGAAGAGAGAAAACCAGGAAAGAAGAGAAAAAGCAACAGGAAAAATGGAGAAGAAAAAATAGAAAGAAAGAGAAATATGGCAACTTCTGAAAGAGAGAAAAGGGAAACAAACTTGGAAAATCGATTAAAATTTTCAGATTTAAGGGGTATTTTTGGACCTTTCATTATGTTTATTTTTGTTTAACCCAAATGTATCAATGGTTTGGTCTAGTTCATTTTAGTTATTTGTTTTAGATTAACCAAGTTTTTTTTAATTAGTTAGTTTAATTATTTCAATTTTTGAATTTAGTTTGCATTTTCTGTTTTAATATTTTCATTTATAGAAAATATTTACACTTTAATCCTTGTATTCTTGTGTATTATTAATTGGCCTCACAACTATTTTTATGCTATTCAATTAAGTCCTTCCATAATTGCATATTCACCCCCCACTTACTGTATTTTTATTCTAAGTATCTTTTAACTTGCTGTAATTTTCTTTTTAAGTCCTATGTTGCTGGAATTTTATCCTAAAAGTCTTTAGGCTTGCTGGAATTTTGGTCCTAAGTTCTCATACTTGCTGGAATTTTAGTTCCAAGTCCTTTAAGTTGCTGAAAATTCTTTTATGGCCTTAGAACATTGTTAAAATTTATGCTTTTGCCCCCTTAGTTGCTAGAATTTACATTTTACCCCAGTTTTTTTAATATTTACATATTTTTTGGCTTTATTTATTTATATCGTGATATATTGACGTGTGTGTTTATTTTCTTAAGTATTTGTACCAGATCTTCAAAGAGATATATCTATTTCTCATTGATTTCATCTTTTTGTGCTCCAATGTGATTTTTATGCATTATTTTTATTATTATTATTTGTTTCTCATTTTTACATGCTTTTCGTGTATTTACTTATTTTATGTTATTTAATTTCAAATTTTATTATTTTGGCAAAAAATATAATATTTTGTATTTAGCTAGTCAATGTAATAGTTAGATTATATTTCTTATATTCTCTTATGAAAATTTTGTATTTTAGATAGCAAGTGTAACAGATAGGTTATTTTACTTTATCCCTCTAAAATTGTATCTAAATTCTCCCGATGTAATAGTTAGGGCTTATTTGCTTTTGCGTGCTTACGTGCTTATATGTTTTACTGCTTTCTTAGGATTTTGCATTTAGATATTATGCTTACGTGTTATGTGCTCCTATTTGATCTTGTATGTCTTTTTATGTTTACTTGCTTTTGATTTGTGCTTTATTGTTTTGATTCATGTTTTATCAAGTTTTATTTTGTCACCACACTAGTCCAATGCTAGTTGTGGCTTTGTCATTTCCTCGCTAGTCCAACGCTAGTGGGAATCCCTAGAAAGGCCTAGTCCAATGCTAGACCCTTAGGGCATTTTAATATTAGGTGCATTCGTGTGCATTTTACATCCCACTTCACACATTTTAGTTTATTTTCCATTTTGCATATTTTTTATTATTATTACTATTATTTGTTTATTTTTAACACATCTTCAAATGCATGACATTTAGGTTGCATCTCACTTAGAATTTAGGTCATTTTTGTGTGATTCGATTAGAAATAGTCGCCTACTTACGTGGGAAGTAGTGGCGTACATGCCGTTCCCCCCTCCGTAAGTAGGAATATTCAGTCATGAGATATTAGTTCCCCGTACCCATCATGTTGCATACCCACTTTTTTTCTTCACTTAATATATACTATTGTTATTTTCTTTTCTTTTTGCATCATATTTTGCATAGACACTCGTGACTCCCTCGAGGTCTCGACTCGGGTTTCGCAATTAATGTGATAATCTCGACCCAGCCTCGACGGGACATTTCGACCCTCCCAATATTCACATTTAGACTTAGGATTTGCATTCATTTAGATATATCCGAACGCGATAGAACTTAGGGTTAATGTAGGAAAATTTGATTAAGCCTCGCAACTAGCCTTGACTAGGTAGAAAGGGTGCCTTAGGCACAAGTCTTTGCCTTCCCTTTCTTCAAATGTGACTCTTGGACCTTTTTTTCTCTCCTTTTTCATAGATCAGAGTCGAAAAAGGGTTTTAAATGATTTCTTTTCTAAAATTTCACTTTGTTTTGTTAAACAATTTTTTCGGGTGACTTGGTACACCCTAACTCAGTATCAAGTGGCGACTCCATTTTCTTTTAAAATAAAACCCTTTTTCAAAAATCAGTTGGCCAAAACTATTGCATTTTTTAGTCCTAGCCTTACATTCTTTTAAAATACTATTTTTTCTAAAAAATAAATTTTTTTAACTAAAAACTCGATTTTCATCACACACGCACGATTTTTCCAAAATCTATCTTTTCAAAGGAGGTCACCGGACCGGACTGTTTTTTTCAAGACACGGCAGTCAACGACTCCACTTGTGCCTTTACGATTTTTTAGGATGCGACATAGGCGACTATTTCTAGTCAGATCACACAAAATGACCTAAATTCTAAGTGAGATGCAACCTAGATGTCATGCATTTGAAGATATGTCAAAAATCAATAAATAATAGTAATAATAATAATAATAATTCATGCAAAATGGAAGAAAAAATTGAAAATGTGTGAAGTGGGATGTAAAATGTACACAAGTGCACTTAACACTAAAATGTATGAAGGGTCTAGCGTTGGATTAGCCCTTTCTAGGGATTCCTACTAGCGTTGAACTAGCGGGAAAATGATAAAAGTCACAACTAGCGCTGGATTAATGTGGTGACGGAACAATAAAACTAATAAGGCATGAATTAAAGCAATAAAGCATGGATTGAAAGCAAGTTAAACATATAAAAACATATAGGAGTACATAATATGTAAACATAATATCTAGATGCAAAAGCCTAAAGAAAGCGGTAAAACAAATAAGCACACAAGCATGCAAAATAAACAAATAAGCCCTAACTATTATATCGGGGGAATTTAGCTTACAATTTAAGGGGTGAAAAAGTAAAAGCGACCTATCTATTACACTTGCTATCTAAATACATGAATATTTGTAAAAATGTGAAATATAATCTAACTATTACATCGGCCAGTTAAATATAAAATATAAACCAAAAATAAAGGAAATTATTATCTAAATATTACATGTTTGCCAAATAATAAAAATCGAAACTAAACAACATAAAGCAAATAAAATATGCGAAAAAATGTATAAAGATATCACATTGGAGCACATAAAAGAAATTAATGAGGAATAGGGGTACCTCTCGAAGACCCAGTACAAATACTAATCAAAATGAACAAACAAGTCAAGGTACCTCGGTATAAAGAAACAAAACCTAAAATATATAAATTGAGACAAATTGAGACAAAAAATAAATTCTAGCAACTAAGGGGGCTAAAACTAAAATTCTATAAAACTTAAAGGGTAAACTTAAAAATTCATGCAAGTCTAAAGGGTAGAAATGCAAATTTAAAGTAAGTTGGGAGGCAAAAACACAAATTCTAGCAATGTTAATGGGCTAATTGCAACTAACTTAGAACGCAATTGGATAAAATAAAACCTAAGGGGTCAATCTGTAAATTAGGGGCTTAATCGCACAAAAATACAAAGTGCTTAGAGGCATAGTGACACTAACAAAAACCACGGGGACTGAGAGATAAATACTTATAATACTTAATCAGAAAGAAGACAGAAAAAAAAACAAGAAGCCAAACAACACAGCTTTAGTTGGAACTACATCAAACGACATAGTTTCAGTAATTTTCTTTTATCATCAAATACAAAACAAAACACAAATGTACTAAAAATCAAAAAGAAAAAGAAAAGCAAGTCAAGGTCCCAAAAAAAAAAATCTTCTTCTTCCCCAATTTTCTTCTTTTCCCTCTGTCCGTTTGGGTTTCTTTCACTTTTCTCTCCTCTCTCTCTCTTCCCATTCTTTATCCCTGCTCTCTGAAATTCCTCCCTCCTGTCCATTACTCTCTCGTTCTCTTCTGTCAATTTCCCTCTCTCTATTTCCCTGATTTCCTCTTCTGTCGTTTTTCTATTCTTCCCAATCGCTCACCTTCCCCTCTTATTTCTCTTCTCTATCTCTCTCTCTGTGTTCTTTCTGTTCCATCTCCGAATCTCTTCCCTCTTCCCTTCTCCTCGAACTCGATCTCTCCTTGTTTTCTTTTTGCTTTCTCCTTGCTCCTCTTCTCTGATTTTTCCGTTTCTCTCTTTATTCTCTCTAGTTTTGTCTTTTACTCTCCAGCTCTTTCTTTTCCCCAGATTCTTTCTTCTTGACTCTCTCTCTCTCTCTCTCTCTCGTTCATCTCTGCTCCTCTTTTCATCTTTTTCCAGAAGCAGTAGAGCGAATTTCCTAGCTAGTTTCTCTTTTGAAGCAAGGGGAGATGTGAATATAATGGTGGAGTGTATGGTTGCTGAGGGCTTATAGTAGCGGTAGATTTGTCCAGAGATGGTGTTTCAGTGACTTGGGTAGTGATGCATCTTGCTGTAAGGTGGGGAGAATTGAAATTTGCTGGGTTGGGGATGCTAAAATTGATATTGATTTTGTGGAAATTGTGACGATTGTGGTGTGGATTGGACTGATTGAGGGGTGATTTTCTGGGTGGCGACTTGAATTTTTTGCAGGGGGCTGTGGATTGTTGACAATGGGTTCTGTCATTTACATGCTGAACTCATGGTTATTCACTAGCAAGTTTTTGGGGTTTTCTGGGTTGTGTTGAATTGCTCGCGTTTGCAGTTGAAATGATTCAAATGGAGGAATTTAGGTGGTAGTGGTTCAGCGTTATTGGCATTGACAGAGGGGAGGAAGGGGGAGGTGGAACTGTGGGTAATTAGTGATGTTCTTGCTGATTTTTGGTGGTGGGCTAGAGGCTAAGGTGACCGATAGTGGCAGTGGGGAATTAGGGGGACTGCTTTGGTTGAGCTTGGGTGATTAACAATGGGGTTAATCTGACTAATTTTGGATCATCTTGGGCCTGGAATTGATGCCCTTTGGCTGTTGTTTTGCAAGTAATGGAGAGATTTGTTTGGTTTGAATGCAATTGGTGGTGAACAATGGTGGTCGTGGCTATTTATTCACTTTTTATGGCCTGTTTTGCTCTCTTTTGCAGGTTGTGGGTGGTATTGGTGGAGCTCCTTGCTAGTAGTTTGAATTTGATTTTTGGGCTATGATTTGGAGGTATTTTCCAGTGGTAATTGGTTGGAGCAGTGGTTGTTTAGAAAGGTTGAAGGGATTGAAGTTCACAGTGGTGGAGACTTGTAAGTGGAGGAGATGAAATGGGAAGGTTGTCGTGAGTGGTTTTGAAGGTGGTTGAACTTTGATTGGCTGATTTGATGAAGGTGTTTCCGGTGGTTTTACTGGTGGTGGTATGGAGGAGGATTGGTGGTCTGTTGGGTAATGTCCACTTGCTTTTAGAAGATGATGAAGATCAAACCCAGAAATTAAGAAAACAAAAGGACAATCCAACAAACTTAAACAAAATTCCAAACAAACTAAACACATAACCAGATTTGCACAGAGAAATAAAAGAAAATTGAATTAATAAAGAGAAAAATTAAGTAAGATCTCACCTTTTAAATTTGGAAGATGAGATGTTGATGAGTAACAAAATCTGGAGGATGAACAGTAACTGAGGCTGATGAACAGTAGCCGAAAAATGAATAATCAGCAGTAGTGTGTGTTTTTGGGTGCAAATTGTGTGTTTTAATCTTTAAAGCATAAAACTAAAAGTGTTTTTAGGGTTTTGGATCTTTTTCTCTTTTTGTTTTTTTTATTCAAAGGGTATTTATAGGGCCAATTGTCTTGGTCACCAAGAAAACTACAAAATAACAAAAATACCACCGGTAATAAAAATTTTAATTTTATTTAAAAAAATATTTTTAACCCAAAAAAATAAAAAAAATTAATACAAAGAAATGACAATAATTTCAAAAATTTTCCAAAAATTCAAAGTAGATTTCAAAATAAAAGTTAGAGCTTAAAACTGATCAAAAAGGCGCTTGAGATGTGAAATGACGTTTTTGTCCCTAGACAACAAAAATACACAGAAAATAGCTATTGACCTTGAAAATTACCAAAAATTAAAAATAAACTTAAAACACTAGGAAATGCATTTACGACTCAAAAATTGACGAAAAATGAATTTAAACTGTAAAATGACGATTTTGCCCTTGGATAATAAAAATTCACAGAAAAATAGCTATTGACTTTGAAAAATTACCAAAAATAAAAAATAAGCTTAAAACCCTAAGAAATGCATTTATGATTCAAAAATTGACTAAAAATAAATTTAAACTGTAAAATGACGATTTTGCCCTTAAATGCAGTATTTACGAAAGAAATAGTAATCGTCTCCGAAAAATCAAAAAATTTAGAAACGTGCTTAAAGAATTAGAAAAATAAATTTGTGACAATAAAATGAGCTAAAATGGTGTTCGCAAGACGACATTACCATTTTACCATTGTGCTGGTAAAAATATAAAAGAATACCAATTAAATTTGTAAAAATCATAAAAAATTAACAAATTCGTATGAAAGTGAAAATATGAAATTAAAAAATTGTTATATTTATATCATATCCTATCTTTATTTTTTCTCTGCTTTACTTTTTATCAGTTTTCTTATATATTTTTATTTTTTCCTTCAACTCTTCCCCTATCTTTATTCGTGTTCTCAAAAAACTCAACCAAACATTACCTTCTTTATTCGTAAGTTTATATTGATTGATTTATCTAAAAAATTTAGAGTGTTTCTCATAGTTCTTGAGATAAAGAAAACTATTAAAAGAAATAAAATGAAAGAAAACTTCAAAAAGAATTAAAATAGAAAAACATAAGGTTTAGGATTTCGATTTTATTTACTTGATTGTAGAAATTTATGTCTTTCTTTTTTAATCATTTTCTTAATTTTTCTTAACTTTTTTTCTTTTATTTGTCCTTAGAGATCTCAAGAGAATTTCCTCAAAAAAAAAAAAAAAAAAAAGAAACCTCAAGAGAGTAAAAAAAATTCTAAACTTATCAAGTGAACCAATCAATATAAACCTGAAAAAAAGAAATGAAGCTAATATGCAATTAGGTTTCTAATGATGTGGACAAGGATAGTGAATGTGGAGAAAGGATAAATTAAAAAAAAATATAAGAAAGGAGATAAAAAGTAAAGGTCATGAATGTAGAAGGGCAATTTTGTCATTAATTGGTATTGAGGACTAATTAAACACAAATATAAAAGTTGTAGGACTAAATAGACACAATTAAAAGTTGAGAGACTAAACTGACACTCATGAAATAGTTTAGGGACCAATGGAGTAATTAACCCTAAATTCGTTAACCAATCTAAGTTTTTTTTCTTTTTTATTTTTTAGTTTAATCCTATTAGGAATATATTCACTAGATATTTTTTTTTCCATAAAGTAACTTTTATGTTTAAGCCCTCGTTTCCTTTAGCATCATCAATATTTCTTTCAAAGACTCTCCACATTATTCAATTAGGTACCGTAATTTACAAATTTACCCCCACGCTTGCTGGAATTACCGTTTTGCCACCCAATTAGTTTTAATTTGTATCTTTGCCCCATGATTTGCTAGAATTTTGGATTTTACCTCTTTATTTGTTGATACTTACCCTTTTGATGCTTTATTTATTAAAATTATGGTACCTTGACTTGTTTATTTTGCATTGTTAGTATTTAATACTGGGTCTTCAAGAAAGGTATTTCTATTACCTTTAATTGCTCTTTATGTGTTCTTCGGTGCTTTTATATATTTTATGTGATGTTTTCATTTTGTTTAATTTTGAATTATTTGTTAGTTTTATTAATTTTAATTTTCAATTATTCTAGAAATGTAATAGATAGATTTCAATTTCTTTTAATTTTGGCCTTTTTTTTGGCATTTTAGATGGCCAATGTAATAGTTAGGTTATACTCTGTATTTTTTACAAATATTTTTGTATTTAGATAGCAAGTGTAATAGATAGATTATTTTTACCTTCCCCCCCTCCCCTAAAATTGTAGCTTTTTTCCCCAGTGTAATAGTTAGGGCTTATTTGCTTTTGTGTGCTTGTGTGCTTTTATGTCTTACCGCTTTCCTTAGGGTTTTGCATCAAGAATATCATGTTTATATGTTATGTGTTCCTACGTGCTCTTATATGTCTTTATATGTTTATTTGCTTTTTCATTCATGTTTTACTATTCTAATTCATGTTTTATGTTATGCCTTCACCACACTAGTCCAATGGTAGTTGTGGTCTTCTCGCTTCCCCACTAGTCAAACGCTAGTGTGGGATTCTTAGAAAGGGCTAGTCCAATGCTAGATCCTCAGGGTATTTTACTGTTAGTTTCACTTGCATGCATTTCATCTCTTAGTTTCACTCGCATGCATTTCATCTCATTTCACACACATTTTCTTTTTTTAGAAAATTCATATTTGTATGATTTTTGGTATATATTTTATTATTATTATCTATCTTTAGCATTTGACAATGCATGACATCTATGTTGCATTTCACTAGAAGTTTGGTCATTTTGTGTGTTTCGACTAAAAATAGTCGTCTACTTATGTGGGAAGCAGTGGATTGACATGCCATTCCCTTCTCAGTGAGTAGAAAAATGTCAATCACGAGTTATTAATCCTCGTACCCGTCATATTGCATTCCTCACTTTCTTTGACACTTACTATCCATAGTATTTTCCTTTTTCTTTTGGCATTTTATTTTACATGTACACTCGTGACTCCCTTGAGGTCTCGACTCGGGTTGCGCAATTAATGCAATAATCCCGACCAAACATTGACGGAACATTTTGACCCTCCCGATATTCACATTAGACTTAAGATTTGCATTCATATAGATACATCCAAATGTGATAGAATTTAGGGTTATTTTAAGAAAATTTGATTAAACCTTGCGAATAGCCTCAACTAGGTGGAAAGGGTGCCTTATGTAACACCCTAGAAAATGCACATATAAGAGACATTTTTCTTTCTTATTTAGGGTTAAGTGTTAATCCTTGATTTATTAGTTAGAAGATTTCTTGAGTTAATTAGGTTAATTAGTTAAGATTTTCATTTTTAAACAAGAACACTTAAGTACTAAAGTTAGAATAATTTTACTTGACTATTTAACTTATATTAGTGTTTAAATTTTGACTAGTTCATTTTACTATTTTCTAGTCTTTGGACTACTTGAAAATTTTGCTCAATTTTTCTCAAAAGTTTCACTTATTTTCTTACTTTATTTTTTTCCCTTGGCTGAAATTTTTCTCTCTCTTTTCTTTCTTTCTTGGCCGAAATTCTCTCTCTTTTCTTTCTTCTTGTGGCCGGTTCTCTCTCTCCCTAATTTACTCTATTTTTGCTTTAATGATTTATATCTTATTATTGTTTATGTTAAGTGATAAGAGTTAATAATTTCAACCAATCAAATTAAACCAAGTCTCCATACTTGCATTAAATTCTCACTCTTTGCTTTACTCATGTGGGACTTTCATTGGCCAACTAATTTTCCACCTTTTCTTCATTTCTTTTTCATTTTTCCTAGACTATTTCTTTCTCTTTTTCTCTCCCCTTGGCCGGCCATCTTCTTTCTTCTTCTTCCCTCATTTTTGCTTCCATCTTCTTGGACTTTCATCTCTCAAGTTGGAACAAATCCACCATAGGAAGTGGGCTTCTATCTTTTCTAAGCAAAGTTCTAAGCATATCTAAGGTATTTACCATGAACTTATCTTATTAATTCCATGTTTTAATTAGTTTTTATGCAAGTTTAAGACTAAGTTTCTTGTTAATACTACTTAGAGAAATTAGTTAGAACTTGAGAATTACTTGCTATATAAAGTGTTCTTGTGGTTAGATAGACTAGTATATGACCTTTAAACCTTGAAAATTTATGTTTTATATGTGGTTTAGTTGAAGATTTAAGTTGGAAATTAAGAACACTTAAAACAGTCATGCTGGACCAGTTTTAGTAAAACTTTCATAACTTGGTGTAGATAGCTTGGATTCGAATGATTCTTGTTGTTTCAGAAACTAGATTCATAGGGCTTTCAAACGGTATAAAGATTGCATGGTGGTTCATTGGGTATTAACCGCAGAAAGCTTGCAAAGTTGGCTGAAAATTCGGTTCTGCGTAAATAGTTTTGATGAAGAGCCAACTTGGGGCCTGATTTTGAACCTGTTCTAGTTGGAATTTTAAGTGATGATCTCATGAAAGTTGTAGCCCTATAAACGTACTTTCAAACCATATAATCACAATTCCTTATTTCTTAGTGGATTGACCCCAGCAATGGCACGAAGTTGGCTGAAAACCAACCCTGTGCAGAGTTGGGTGATGATTCTTGGAGTTGGGATTTTGAATTTGAGTGGAATCTTGATTGAATTTGAGTTTAAATTGAACATAGAAGTTGTGGTACATGTTGAATGGATTGGGTTGTTGAATTTTCTTGCAGATTTAAAAATTTTGGTTAGTCCGATTTAAGGGGAAATGCTGCCGAAATTTCGATAGAATTAAAAGAAGAAAAATGGATAAGTGAAATTTTAAGCTTAGAATGTGTTCAATTGAGGGAAATTTAAGTGTAGGAATTTTTAGAAATGATCTAGTGATAGATTGGACTTTCTTAGAATAAGTAAACTCTAAACCCTAGAAACCCTAAAACCAAAACCCTAGAAATAAGTGGGGTATTTTCTTGATTTTTTTTTCTTACTAAATTTACTAGGATTTTAATTGATTTTTTATGTTATTATTTCTTTTAAATTTCAGGGTCCGAAAACACAGCACGACCGTTTCACGAGATATTTTCTTAGGCTTTCAAGGTGAGTGTCCTTATGTGTGTATGATGCATGAAATGTGATATTTATTTGGTAAATATTATGCTAAGATTTAAATCACTATGTGAGTACATGTGTTACTTGAGGAAAGATGTGTACTTTATCACATCTATTCCGCAATGTGTTACTTGCTTTTATTGACTAATGTGTTAAGTGTGTGTGAGACTACCGTGACTAACTTCATCGTTATTTCACGGATAGTCAACCCGGCTGCACGTGGGAGGTCATAAGGTGCTGGGTGTTTTAGGGTGTGATGTTCTTTCCTTTTGAGTTGTGAATCCTCAAAGGGGCCAACTCCGGATTGAACTTTTTGTGTGCTTGTTGGCCCTTCAGGGTTGAGATTTTTCTCCCCTGGATGTGGTAGCTTGTACGGAGGTTATAAGGTGCTTGGCGGTTAGGGTTTGTGTTTGATAAAACTGATATGTTCTTTGATAAAGACCTGAGCTATTATCTCGGTCCAAATATCGTGGCTACATGATCAGTACTTGCTCTTTCTGCGGTTAAGCTTGCTTCCGTAGTTGAGCCCTGTATCCTCCTTTGACTACATGTTAAATTAAATTGTTTATATCTTGATTTATTAATTTAATTGTTCGATTATTTCATTTACTAAAATAATGAGTTCTTGATATGATTGCATGACTTGGACATTCACTGGGCTATTATAGCTCATTCCATTTTATTTGTTTTTCTTTACTCAGGTTGCTCGAAAAATTAAAGCCGGACTAACTAGTTTTGATTATTATAAATATTTAGTTATTGTAATAGCCAAACTGTGTAGGCTATCTTTGTGAAATTCATGTAAATTATGATATGTAAACTTTTGATGTGACTTGTACCCTTTAAGTAAATAAAATGAGTGTATTTTATGTTATTCCATTTTATTTTATTTTATTTTATTTATTTTAAGTTAAGTACGCTCAGACGTTTGTGTGAGTGCGTGAATCGAGATCTGGCGAGAGCTAGGCAGGCAGTCCGCTGAGCCCTTTGGTGCGCCTCTGGGTAAGGTGGGGCTGCTACACCTTAGGCGTGAAGCTTTGCCTTCCCTTTCTTCAAATGTAACTCCCGGACCTTTTTCTCTCGTTTTTTTGTAGACCAGAGGCGAAAAGGGCTTTTTAAATATTTTTTAAAATTTTCTATTTTTGTTTTGTTAAATGATTTTTCGGGTGACTTGGTACATCCTAACTCAATACCAAGTGGTGACTCTATTTTTTAAAATAAAACTAGTTTTTTTCACACGCGCACGGTTTTCTAAAATGTCCAAAAATCCATTTTTTGAAAAGGGTCATGAACCAAACCCCCGCCATTTTTTTAGGATGTGACAGACTTTGGCAACTCCACTGGGGATCACTAGTGAGTTCGAGCACTTGTATTAGTCACTTTTTTCTACTTTAACCCTTTTTTTTTTATCACATTTAGATGTCAGGATTGCATTTTTTTTTAAGTTGTAAGGTTTGTTTTTGCAATTTCACACACCTCGTCTCTCGTTTATGTAATGTATGGTTTAATTATCTTTGTTATTCGACCGCACTTGCATTTGGGGAGGGGTCAGTCACCCTTAGATCCCACGCTCTATCATTCCCTCCTCTCATATGGAGCACTCCATACGTGCATTCAATATTCCACCCTTTTTATCTTTTTGGTGGTTGTCACCCACCCATCTCGATTAGGAGTAGGATTGATCTACTTGGACATGTGATCGTGGCATGATGTGCACATAACAATGTCTAGGAGATCACCTGAACTCTCGGCTTAAGTCCGTAAGTCTAGAGATTCTTGGACTTTAAGAATAGATCCACTCGGACATGTGGCCGGGGCACGATGTGCACGGAGCAGTGTCTGGGGGATCGCTCGAGCCACCGACCAAGGGCTTTGGGATTGATGACCCTTACCCTTCGATCTGAAGACTTGGGAACCAACAACCTAATCTAGTCTAGATGCATTAGTGAGGCCAACCTCATGCATCCATATAGAATAAGCCTAGGATAGAGTCAGCCTTACCCTATCAGGCATAACGGCATGAGAGGAGAGAACTCACCCCTTTTATTTTTCCTGTTGTGCCATTTATTGCTATTTGTGTTGTCAATGTGTTGTGTGATATTTGTTGAATGAACTAACGCACTCACTTTCATTCTTTGATTGCATTCACAATCATAGAATAAAGAGCCCTGATGTGGTGCTCTCATAGGAAGCCAACCCTCTATAAGCACTTTTAAATTTTCATCTATCTTACCATTAATTTCTTCAAGAAATATGAAAATGACATTGTCATAAAATTTTACAAATTGTATTTGGTTATAAACAAAATGCCCAAGGATCCAATCATTGTAAATTCGTAAAGTCTTGAAAATCTGATTTTTTAACTTGTATATCTTTGAATAAGAGCTGTAATTTTAGAAAATTTTCAAAATTTATCCATCCTTGTTGTACCTGTCCATTTTATCTTAACCAATTTTTCTCAAAATCAACAAGTGTACCCAAGGATCAAACTTTGCACAGTTCACATTTATTCTTTTTTCAAAGAAATTATATGTCATTTTTACCTTATCCCCCACCCTTCCATCCCACATTACACAAAAAGTGATTTTAACACACCTATCATTATCCTTTAATAAATGAACTGACATTTTGACTTGTATATTTCTAGATAAAGTCATGATTTTTATTTTCTTTCAATGTTGTGTCCTATAACCTCATGGAGGCTTGATTTTTCAAATCAAATAAATTAAGTTAATAATTTTTTTTATACAGTACATGGTCCATCTTTCTCAAAGAAATTTTGCATCATTTTTCAAATTTTGCACTTTCGCATATTTTAACTTGCTTAAATAAACTATGTGACAGCCCCACCTTACCCATAGGCGCACCAAAGGGCTTAGCGGACTGCTTGCCTAGCTCTCGCCAGGACTCACTCAAACACGCACTCAGCACATACACGTATAGTTAACCCAAAATAGATTACATTCACTTTAGTTCAACTTAAGATACAAAAGTTATTAAAAGGTACAGACCATGTACTACAAGTTTCCATGTCCAAAATATACATACTATTTACAATGGTAACCAATCAACTAGGTTGACCAAAATACAAAACGAAAGTCTACTATAACTAAATTCGCCATTCCCAGCTTTAAGAGTGAGAAATACCTGAGTAAAGAAAACAAATGAATGAATGAGCTATAATAGCCCAGTGAGTGTTCAAATCATGCAGGCAGTTAGAAAAATCTACTATTCTGGAAAATAAAATAATCTAACAAGATATTTAATCAGCACATGAACAAATAATTAAACAATTAGTCAATGGCGGATACAGGGTTCCACCCCGGGAGCAAGCTCGACCGCAGGAGAAACAAGTACCGATTATATAAACAAGGCATTGAGACCGAGATAATAGCTCAGGTCCGTGCCAAAGTCATACCGGTATTATCAAGCAAGACCCTAACCACCACACCTTATAACCTCCTAACATGCTACCACATCCAGGGAGTAACCTCGACCTTGGAGGGCCAACACACAAGAAAGTTCAACCCGGAGTTGGCCTCTTAGAGGAATAACAACTCATGAGGGAATGAACATCACGCCCTAAAACACCCAGCACCTTATATCCTCCCATGCCCGTTCAAGTTGACTATCCGTGAACTAACGGTGAAATTAGTCACGGAGGTCTCAAACACAAGTAACACATTTAATCATGAAAACAAGTAGCATGTGGTGGAATAGATGCGATAAAGTACACATCTTTCCTCAAGTAGCACAATTTTATCTCATAATATTTGCAATCAAAGCATAATATTTACAAATGAAATATCACGTTACATGCATCATGCACACATAAAGACACTCACCTGAAATGTCTACGAAAATATTTCGTAAAAAGGTCGGGTCTCACTTTCAGGTCCTGAAATAAAAAAATAATCTAATGAAAACTAGATTTAAACTTTAATTAGCTTAGTAAGAAAAATCAAGAAATATTTCCCCTTTTTTTTTTCTAAGGTTTTTGTTTTAGGGTTTAGGGTTTACATTCTAGGGTTTTTATTTTAGGGTTTTCTAACAAAATTTTGGCATTATTTCCCCTTAAATTCGGCCCTTCCAACTTGGTTTTTCACCAAGATTTCAATCATCAAATCCACAATTCAATAAGTTCTACAACTTCCAAGTTCAATCCAAGCTCAAATTCAATCAAATTTCCACCAAAATTCAAGAATTTAGCTTCAAGAACCTTCAACCATTCAACATGTAGCTCATGAAATTTCAAGGTTTATATGCTATCTACTACCCAATCTACCCAAGAAACATTATTTCTAACAAGTCATACTTCACTTTAGGCATGAATCTTCAAGTTAAAAATCATAAGAACTCAAGATTAAACTAGTGCAAAATACTAATTAAACTTGAAATTAATGGTTAAAGCTTGTAGTACATACCTTAAACAAGCCTAAAACTTTGCTTAGAAGGTAGGGAAACCCACTTCCTATGGTGAAATTTGCCCAAAGTTTGAAGAAAATGCTCCAAGAAGTTGAGAGAAATATGAGAGAAAAGGAGAGAGAGCAAGGCCGGCCAAGTAGAATGAAAAGAGAAGGAAATAGTCTAGGAAAATAGAGAAGAAATAATGAAAAAGTTGGGAGAAAGATTGCCCAATAGAAATATTACAAGAAGCAAGTTAGGCTTTAGGCTTTGTAGGCATTAGTGGTAAACTTGTTTTAATTTAATTGGTGACACAAAAAAGATCTCTTCCACCTAGTAATGAATAATATTATGACCTAAATATTAAAGCAAAAAGAGAGGAATTAAGAGAGGAACATCCGGCCATGAGGGAAAGAAAGGAGAGAAAAATTCGGCCAAAGGAAAAAAAAAAGAAAAGAAAGAAGAATTTTCGGCCAAGGAAGAAGAAAAGAGAGAAATAAAAATTCTGCCAAGAAGAGAAAATAAAACAAGTGAAGAAGTGAAATTTTGAGAAAAATGAGCTAAAGTTTAAGTAGAAAAACTAGAAATAGTAATATAAACTAGTTAAAATGAAACACTATGAAAACCTAATGATCTAATGAATTTATCCAAATTTAATTCTTAGGTTTTCTACTCCATGAGGAAAGAAACTTAGTTAATTAATCTAATTAACTTAAGAAATCCTCCAACTAATAAATCAAGAGTTAATGCTAGATTTCAAATGGAAAAATTTTCTTTTAAGTACGTTTTAGGGTTTTTTTTTTCTACCATTACCATTATTATCTTGAGCTACATATAAACATACATGAATAAAATAGTTTCATATGAATTTCTAGGGTGTCACAAACTATCATCATGCATAAACCCTAGAGGGAATGACACTTCGGGGATTTCATAATAAGAATGCCATCATTTTTTCTTGGGTACATAACCCTAAAAAGACATGCACGTTTATATTTTCAGTACCATCCTGGCGAGTGAGACCTTAGTAAGATATTATGAGTAGAATGAAGCATTTTTTTTCACCTTCATTTAAAAGGGGGGCCTCACCTTGCATTTCATGCTAAGCCTACCCTTGGCACGATAAGGGCTTCCCCCCAGGGCATGCATCTGTTTTTGTTTTTACTTATACTAATTTTGTTTTTTTTTCATCTTTACAGGTCCACCAACAGAGGTAGTAAATTGGAAAAGACATCTGATAAATACTCAATTTTTGCTTTCAAGTAATTGTAGTTTTACTCAAGTGAAGAGCCATACACTTGACATTTACTATGCCATAAAAGCACGAGTGCTCTTTTCAAGTTTTTCGAAGGACCATGAGGAAATCAATTTTTAGAATTGATAGTGTTGAGGGTCCAGACATATGGGTTTGACTAGGATGACTAGTGTGATAGATGAAATTATATGTTATTGCTAGACAATTTTTCATTTTAGATGTAAAAAGAATAGCAATAATTTGGATGCTAATAACGATCCTCTTCCAATACATTTAAGATTGTTTTCTAATTCTTTCTAAAATGAAGCACGAAACGAGTTGCTTCTCAAATTTGTTTATGGCATCAGACTTTCCCTTCATGTTTTGCATTTAGCTTTTGAAAAGAATTTTCTTTAAATCTTTTGTTATATTGAGTGTAGACACCAAATTTTGACACACCATTTATTTTCAAACACTGGGGGGCATGTTTGCACTTTTTAGGACAAATTTTAAATTTTAATAATCTCGGGGGGCAAAATAGTAATTTTATCTATAAATATTTTTCTATCAACTTTTGGGGCTTTAAATTCATATTTTTACTTTTATATGAATTTATTAATTTCTTATGATTTTTCTAGATTTAATTGATATTTTTTATATTTTTACCAGCATAAGGGCAAAATGGTAATTTCATCTCGCGAATACCATTTTAGCTCATTTCAAGTTCGAAATTCATTTTTCAAATTCTTGAGGCATGCTACTAAATTTTCTTGACTTTTTCAGAGACGATTTCTATTTTTTCTACAAATTTTCATTGCCCAAGGGCAAAATCGTCATTTTACAGATTAAATTCATTTTTGTCAAATTTTGAGTTGAAAAGGCATTTTCCAAAGTTTTAAGATTATTTGTAATTTTTGATAATTTTTTGAGAACAATAACTATTTTTTCTACAAATTTTCATTGCCCAAGGGCAAAATCGCCATTTTACAGATTAAATTCATTTTTGTCAAATTTTGAGTCAAAAATGTATTTTCCAGTGTTTTAAGCTTATTTGTAATTTTTGATAATTTTCTGAGGATAATAGCTATTTTTCTACAAATTTTCATTGCCCAAGGGCAAAATTGTCATTTTACAAGATTAAATTCATTTTTGTCAAATTTTGTGTCAAAAAGGTATTTTCCAGTGTTTTGAGATTATTTGTAATTTTTGATAATTTTTTGAGAACAATAACTATTTTTCTGTGAATTTTCATTGTCCGAGGGTAAAATCGTCATTTTATAACTTAAATTCATTTTTCACAAATTTTGTGTCGAAAAGGCATTTTCCAGTGTTTTGAGATTATTTGTAATTTTTGATAATTTTTTTAGGTCAATAGCTATTTTTCTGTGAATTTTCGTCATCCAAGGGCAAAATTGTCATTTCACATTCCAAACTCATTTTCACCAATTTTTGGGTCCCAAATTCGTTTTTAGATTTTAAGCATGTTTCTAAGTTTCTAACTTTTTTAGGGTGATTCTTTATTAACAAATTTATTATTTACATTTTTCTTAATTTTTTTATTATTATTTTTGTAAGAGAAAATAGATTTTTAAAGATAAAGTTGTAATTTTGGTAATCAAGGGCATTTTGGTCTTTTAGCCCTTTCTTGGAGGTTAAGACTTGTGCAGTATAAATACCCCCCTTAAGGATTTAGGAAAAAAAAAGGAGAAAATGAAAAAACCCTAAAAACACACTTTGATTTTACCCTAGAAGATCAAAACACACACCAAAAACACCTAAAAAAAACACACAAAGCCGCCGTTTCTTTTTCTGATCACTATTCATCCATCTTCATCAGCAGGAGCGTATACTGTTTATCTTTAGCTTGTCACAAGTCTTAAAAGGTAATCTATTGCTTAGTTTTCTCTTTGATTTTGATCCATTTTTCGTTCAAATCTGAATTAATTGTGATTGTTTGTTTAGAATGTTTAATTGGCTGCTAAAGATTTTATTTTTTCTTTTCCTTTGGTTCTTGTTTTCTGGGTTTTGTTTTGTTTTTTGGGGATTCTGGTTAATTTTTTTATGTTCTTTCTTTTTCTTCTGTTTTGATTTTCTGTGTTCTGTTCTCTGTTTTCTGGATTAAAGAATCTCCTTCCTGATTTCTCTTAACTCACCGTTCAATCTTTCTTCCACTGTCTACCTCCTCTGCTTCTCTACCAACATCAAACTACCAGATGACCAGAAATTCAGTCAGGTACCACCTTGCCATTCATCCCAATTCCAGTCATCTTCTTCCCTCTCCAACCGCCATTAACTTCACTCAATCATCAAGTCCATTAGCCCAAACCCACGGCTACAACAAGAACAACCAGCTACCATCTCCTCAAATCACCTTCAATACCCGTCCCAAATTGCCCAAAATCAGTCCAGTTAGCCATCTAGTAACTCAAAAATCAAACAAACTTCATCTCCTTTAGTCCCATCAGAACCACCAATTCACTCTCTGCCTTTCACACTCGCAATACCACCACCGTAATCTAGCCATCAGAAATCACTCACCCCTCAAACCATCCCTTCCACCATTTTATCTCAATTTCATCGATGAAACCCTCAATTTGGGAAAATTGATTCTATATTCCAAATAAATAGAGAAGGACTTAGAGAGATGTGAGGGCTGGAGAGACGAGCAAAGAGAGAACTGAGAGATTAGAGAGATAAAAGACAACAGAGGGAAAAAGATGGAGCTGGAGCCGAGAACAGAGAGCGAGAGAATAAAAGAGGAAGAGAAGAACAGAGAAGAATCTGAGAGAGTAGGAAGAGCGAGGCAGAACCAATGAGAAAGGAAGGAAAAGAAGGGAAAACGGAGAGAGAACAGAAGAGGGAAGAGTGAAACAGAGAGTGCGAGAGAGGAAGAGAGAAATGGATTCGGAGGAGGAATCAGAGAGAACAGAGAGAGAAAGAAGACGAGTAAGAGAGAGAGAGAAGAAACTGGAAAATTGAAAAGAGAAGAAAGAAACCGGAGGAAGAGAGAAATCGACCAGAGAGAGCAAGAAGACGAGTAAGAGAGAGAGAGAAGAAACTGGAAAATTGAAAAGAGAAGAAAGAAACCGGAGGAAGAGAGAAATCGACCAGAGAGGGAAAGAGAGATTGAGAGAGAATCGGCATGACAAAAAGGGGAAGAATAGAACAGAGGCGTGAGAGAAAAGAACCAGAAGATAAAAATGGAAAGAGAAAATGAAGAGAAAGAAAGAAAATCGGAAAAAGAAAAAAAGAAAATCGGAAGGAACGATAAAAAAAAAAGAAAGAAAGAAAAAAGAAAAAGAGAAAAAAAAGAGAAATTAAGTAAAAGGGGTGGGTATTTGGTATTAGTTTTTTCTTTTCTAAACTGTTTAGTCTTTAATTTGGATTTTTTTTTTGAGTTGTCTTCTTGAATAATCTGATTTAGTTTTATTTAGTTCCTATCTTAGTTAATTGGGTTAGTGCAGTTATCTGATTTTTTTTTAGTTTAATTTAGCATTTATTTTTGTTGTTAAACGCATCACAAAGTGGGTATTAACATTGTAGTCTTTGTTTTCTTTTTGAGAATTTTAATGTGGCTTTGAAGATACTCAGTTCTATGCAATTAAGTTCCTCATAGGTTTTGATTAACTCCTCAAATTCTACTTTAATTTCAATTAAGTTCTTCAATTTGCAATTTATCTCACATTTGCATAGTTTACTATTTTGTCCCAATTTACTTTAATTTGCATTTTTTTTGCTCCCCCAAACTTGCAAAAATGTTTAATCATGCCCCTATTTTAATTTTGCGATTTGATTCTTAGTTTTGCTTGAATTTCTATTTTTTAGTCCTTGTAGTTGTTAGGGTTCACATTTTCCCCCAGTTTGATTTTAATTTCTAATTGTACCCCGTAAATATATGAATTTCCAATTTACCCTTTGAGCTTTATAAGAATTTACTTGTAGTCCCCTTAGATTCATAGAATTTATGTATATATATATATATATATATATATTTTTTAAAATTTTGGGAGGATTTTACATTCTACTCTTTATTTGTTTATATTACGATACCTTAACTTGTGTGTTCATTTTTTTAAGCATTGGTACCGGGTCTTCAAAGAGGTATCCCGATCTCTTATTATTTTTCTTTTATATGCTCCAACGTGCTCTAAAGTGATATTTTATGCAATTTTTTATGCTTTTCTTATTTTATGCACTTTTTGCGTATTTATTTATTTTGTGTTATTTAATTTTAAATTTTATTATTTTGACGAAAAATGTAATAGTTAGATTATTCTCATATCGTAGCAAAATTTGTGTAATTAGATAAAAAATGTAATAGATAGGGCATTTTAAATTTTCCCCCTTAAATTGTAAATCAAGCCCCCCGGTGTAATAGTTAGGATTTATTTGCTTTTGCGTGCTTACGTGTTTATTTCTTTTACCGCTTTCCTTAGGATTTTTGCATCTAGGATATTATGCTTATGTGCTACGTGTTCCTACGTGATCTTTTTTTTTTTTTAATTGGCTAACCCCGTACACGGGGAAGGGCGCCACTCCTCAAATTTTATTAATAATTAAAAGGATGTGTACAAGAATTGGAGAGGGGCCAAACCTGACCTCCAAGTAGGACGTACAGATGTTATATAAAGTAAAGCAAAAGAAGATAGGAGTACTACTCCTTTAAAATGACGCATCTGAAAGAAGGAAAACCATTTCTATCTAATGCTACTAGTCTATTAATCTCAGAGGGTAATTGAGTCTGTGTAAAAACGTGAAAACCTGTAAGAGGTAATGATGCAAGACTATCAGCAACTGTATTAGCTTGACGATATGTATGCAAAATGGATGCCTGAAGAGTAGTCAGTAAGTGTCGAATACGTGAAACTGAAGTACATAAACCCCAACTTCCTTTCTGTTGACTCTTAACTAGAGACACTAGTGAAAGTGAATCCACTTCAACTAAGATATTAGATAATCCTTGTGATGCAACCATCTCCAACCCAGTTAACAGTGCTCTTGTCTCTGCCTCTAATATGGTAAGTTCACCAAATTCCTTATAAAATGCAAAGATCACTTTCCCGGTATCATCACGTAAAACCCCTCCTCCTGTACATTTATGGCTGTCCACAGACGCATCAGTGTTTAATTTGTAGAGCCCATTCAGAGGTTTTTCCCATGCAATTGGTAGAATCCGTTGTTTGGGAGGATCACAAAATCTGAAATACTTAAGTAGAATGGAGTCTCCAAAGCCTTCCCTCCTATTGAACACAACCGACGCACCAAACCTTTGTAGAAACCCATCAATATTATGAAGAACCTTCTCCTTCAATAGTCTAACACCCTCATATCTTCCTTCATTCCGTGCTCTCCACAAAAACCAAAGAACTACTATAGGAATGATATACCAAATATTAGGACCAGCCTTTGTTGGTGTGTGCATAAACCAATGCATTAAAAGGGAAGAAATGCAAGTGAATGACAACTTACGAATCCCACAAGCACCAAAGAAAAAATCCCATACTTGCGATGCAAGTTTACCATAAAAGAAAACATGCATAATATCTTCAATGTCATCACAACAAACACATTTAGATGCTAAACTAAAACCCCTTGACTGCAAAATAGATTCTATCGGCAAAAAATTATAAAGTAACCTCCAAGTGAGAAAATTCAATTTAACTGGCAGACCTGAGGACCACAAACTTGTGAAGACTGTTGAAATATTTTTTTTTCTCCTTATAATCTCCCATGCCGAGGTTATGGAAAAATTCCCATCTGCTGAGGCTGCCCAAATAATTGTATCAGGTTCCTCCATGCAAAATTGGATCTCCATTATATTCTTCACAATATTCTCCGGGAGCCAAGCCTGCAGCCTGTCCTTATTCCAACCACCTGCATTAAAAAATTCAGCTACTAGAGTATGAGGAGGGTTAGGCTTATGACACAAAGTAGCCAAATTTTCCTCACCCACCCAACAGTCATGCCAAAAATCCAGCAACCCCTTCCCAAGACTCCATCTGATCTGCCTTTCAGCCTGTGATCTGATCTCTATAAGTCTTTTCCATACTCGTGATCCACTTCTCATCACCCACATTGGATGATTCTCCTGAACGTATTTTGTGAACATAAAATCTGCCCAAAAGGAGTCTCGTTTTCTTAATTTCCACCATAGCTTCATTGAGCAAGCATCTACCATATCTGAGATAGCTCGAATACCCAATCCTCCCTCAGATACTGGAAAGCAAATCTTATCCCAGGAACACCAATGTATTCGACGACCTTCTCTACTGTCCCATAGAAAAGCATTAAAAATCCTCTCCATCATGTTTATCACACCTTTAGGAGGTGCCAGCACCTAGATCAGGTAGAATGGGAAAGATGCAAGAACATGTCGAATTAAAATTAATTTCCCTCCAGCCGATAGAAATTTAGAGTTCCAGAGAAATAATTTACTTCGTATTTTCCCAATAATACCATCAAATAAAATCTTCCTCGCTCTACCCTTATATAATGGTACCCCCAAGTATTGAAAAGGGAAATGTTCTTGCTTAAACCCAAGAATTCGCTTGATATTGTGAGTCACCCCTGATGGAACTTGAGAGGAACATATGAAAGAGCTCTTTGCCACATTCACTTTTTGTCCAGAAATTGATTGATACTTTTGCAAGAAATCCTTTATCAAGGTCAATCCCTTATTAGCATACCTCGTAAAAATAATTGTATCATCAGCAAAAGCTAAATAAGGGACCTTACCACCTTTTGAAGCATAAAATAGCCGCGGATGATCTGTGAATAATTGTTCCATTCCACTGTCCCAAATATTCCGCAGCCAACAGAAATAGAGTTGGAGATAGGGGATCCCCTTGTCTTATCCCCACGAAAGGATTTAAAAAAACCAGCTGGTGCACCATTTATCATGATAGAAAACCAATTGTTTGCTAGGTGTCGATACACCAAATCCACCACTCGCTCATCGAAACCCAAACATCTCATCATGCCCATAATGAAGGACCAATTAACCCTATCATATGCTTTCTCCATATCTAACTTCAAAATCAAATTAGGGTCCTTTAATTTCCTATCAATCTCAGTGACCAATTCCTGAGCAGTCAACACATTATCCATGATACCCCTTCCTGGAACAAAACCTGTCTGCCATCTAGCAATAATAGTAGGTAGTAACTTATTAATGCGAGAAGATAAAATTTTGGAGATGATTTTGGAACTTACATTACATAAACTGATAGGCCGAAAATCTCTCCATTGATGTGCTCCTGGTTTTTTAGGAATGAGAATAATCATAGTGCTGGTGAGTCCCCTCGGAAAGTGTCCTCCTTGGAAAAAGTCTACCACAGCTTCCAATAAATCGAGATGAATTATATCCCAGCACACTTGATAAAATTTTGCTCCAAATCCATCTGGTCCCGCCGTACTATTAGTATCCATGGAAAACACCACCTCTTTTATCTCCTCCTCCATTGGTATTGAATATAGAATCTCGTTTTGCACCGATGATACTTGAGGCATGAAGAGTGAATCCTGAATGATAGGAGTCACCTCTCTATCATCCCCAAAGAGCTCCGAATAAAATTGTACAGCTGAGGTTTTGATTTCTTCCTCCCTTTCCAACCAAGTTCCATCTTGAGTTTTTATTCTACCAATGAAATTCTTGCTTCTTCGCTGCCGAACAACCGAATGGAAGTAAGCTGTATTTGCATCTCCATCCCGCAGCCATTTAATTGCTGATTTTTGTCTCCACAGATCACACTCCATAGCTGAAAATTTATTATATTCTGCCCTTGCTTCTGATGCTTTCAATCTGGAATTTTCATCCTGGATTCGATCGTATTCTTGCTCAGTTTCAATCATTTTTTTGGCTGCCTCATCCAACTTCTTTGTAACATTGCCAAAGGTTTGCTTGTTCCA
Source organism: Mitragyna speciosa (assembly GCA_024721245.1). Lineage (NCBI taxonomy): Eukaryota > Viridiplantae > Streptophyta > Magnoliopsida > Gentianales > Rubiaceae > Mitragyna > Mitragyna speciosa. The sequence goes on along the minus strand of CM045557.1, from coordinate 15,211,859 downwards.
GGTTGTTAACACCTTCCTCAGCCTCATTAGCTTTTGAAAGAATCGTTTCATGCCAAAACCAACAGTCGGCTGATTCCTAGCTGTCACTAACCACCTCTTTAAACCCCTTATGTAAACACCACATATTGAGAAATCGAAAAGCTGGTATTTTATGTCCACCATTGCTACATGAGAGTAATAGAGGGCAGTGATCTGAGCGCCCCCTAGCCAAGTGAGAGAGTTTAGAAATTGAAAATGTAGAAGCCCATTGATCATTTATGAACATTCGGTCTAATCGTTGCCACATTCTACCATTAGACCAAGTAAATGGTGAGCCATCAAAAGGCACCTCCTGCAAGTTAGCACGGACAATGGCCATATTAAATTCTTCCATGGATCGTGGGTTAGGAGCATTCCCTCCAACACGTTCAGAAGCTGCAGAAATAACATTGAAATCCCCTCCAATGGCCCAAGGACCACTAATATTTCTGTCAAGTTGTTCCAACCAATTCCAAAGGCATCTCCGTTCGGCTATGGTGTGTTTAGCATAAACAGCAGAGAGATCAAAACCCCCCCCAGATGGAAACTCTACCGAAACATTAACCAGTTGTTCAGCACATTCTACAAACCTACACACAAAATTACTCCAAAATATCCAAATTTTCCCATTCAAAAAACTCTGCGCCTCTTGGAACTTTAGTTTTAATCGCAAGTACTCCATTCGTTGAGTTGATGAAAAGGGTTCAATAAGCACAAGCAGATGGATGTTATTTTTACAACACACATTCACAATATATCGAATAGAATCATTCCGAGAAGCTCCCCGAATGTTCCATATAACCATATTAAAGTCGTCTAACATTCTTAGACCGTAAATTATAAGCTGAAGAGTGGCTCACCATTTCAACTGATTTCCCCTGTTGCCTTTGTGATTGACTCTTTATCCACTGGACCGTTGTCATCTCCACCATCAGTCGCTGTGTTAGCAATTGTTGGTTCCTTCTGAATTGCAGTTCCCACAGTGTGTTGTAACCTATGATTAAGATGAAGTTGAAACTCTTTCAAGGCCCGAACTGTTACTGTATCAGTCTCCTGAACATCTCCCAAAGATTTTCTCCCTAGAATTCTTGGTATCTTCTTCACAGGAGAGATAGGTAAGGATGTGCAAAGTAGCGAATCAGTAACTGCCTCCTCTTCCCCCATTAAGACCTGGAATGAATTTTTAACCGGTAGCAAGTTATCTGATGGTTTCTCACATTCAGTTTGGTGCAGTTTCTGTCCATCATCTATCCCATTTGCAGGTATGTCAGTTGAAGGAAGGCCTGATGGCATCATCGCAAGGGCTGCCAATGAAGGTTCTGAGTTAATGGTTTGTGTCTCTGCAATCTGATTTCCTCCTGCAGGCGTTGTAACCTGTGTGTCTTGAGCCACCGTATTCTGAACAGGTCCCTTGGCAACATAAACCTTTTTCCCTCCGTTCTCTTTACCACCCAGACCTGTTGGATTACCTCGGACTTCATTGTTAGAATTGTTTCTCCTTTGTTGATTCTTGGGTACTGATGGTCGAAGGTGAGGGAACTTCACATGGCACTTCTCTTCCATATGTCCCAGCCTTGAACAAAACAAGCAGAATTCTGGTATGTGTTCATACTCCACTGGTTGCCAAAATCCACCTTCCTCAAAGTCAATCCATATACGTTTCACAGGCTCCTTGGATACATCCATCTCAACTAAGACTCGGGCCACTGATGGTCGTTTCAGTTGGACAGTAGAAGCGTCCACTTGTAGGGGTCTGCCTATCAGTTTACCAAGTTTGGCAAGCATAGTACATGGAGAAGAAAGGCAAGCGGCAAGTCTGGAAAATTAATCCAAACAGGTGCTAATGGTGACTGACGATCCGGTTTGAAGTTGAATGTCCAGCGTGATAAGGTCATGGGAAAGCTGTTCACATACCATGTTTGACGACACCAAAGTCTTGTAAAATCTTCATCTGATTGAGGCCGCACAATTATATGCTTTGAATCCAAGAGGCCTACAGGGCAATCAGCTTTCAGTCCAAGAGAAGTGACAAACTTACGGATCACCTCCATAGACGGTCTCCCAAGGGCAAATCTACCAACAAGAGCATTTTGGAAAGGTTGAGAAAGTGTACTGAGTTCGTCTTTGGTGAGAAAGAGTGCAGGTTCTCCCCTATAAGATGCAAGTTTTCCATGGTCAGTCAAGGAAGAAGACGCGGTTGATGATGTTAGTGCCGCTGCAAAAGATTTTTGTAGTGGTTGTTGTATGAAGGCCGACGGTGGTTGGCCTCCATCCGGCTGATCAGCAGCCATGATGGTGGCCCAAACCCTAGTTTTCAAAATTCAAAAACTAACGGTTTTTTAGGAAGAGAGGGAGAGAGAGAAGATGACTTGTTACCTAGGTGATCTTAAGGTCTTTAACCCCTTCCTACGTGATCTTATATGTTTTTATATGTTTAATTTGCTTTTAATTCATATTTTAATATTTAATTCATGATTTATGGTATTCCGTCACCACACTAGTCTAACGCTAGTTGTGGCTTTTTTATTTCCTGCTAGTCCAACACTAGTGAGACTTTTTTTAGAACGAGCTAGTCCCAACGCTAGACCCTTAGGACATTTAGTGATTAGGTAGCATTCGTGTGCATTTCTCATTTCACACACTTTAGTTTTTCTTTTCATTTGGCATGATTTTATTATTATTATTACCATTATTATTATTATTATTATTTTGACACATTTTTAAATGCATGACATCTAGGTTGCATCTCACTTAGAAATTAGGACATTTGTGTGACTTCGACTATAAATAGTCGTCCTACTTCACGTAGGGAAGCGGTGGCGTACTAGGCCGTTCCCCCCTCCGTGAGTAGGAAATATTCAGTCACGAGATACTTAGTCCCCCGTACCCGTACATGTTGCATACCCACTTTCTTCGATCACTTATTATATATTATTATTATTCTTTTCTTTTCTACATTTCATTTTGCATCAAACTCGTGACTCCCTCGAGGTCTCGACTCGGGTTTCGCAATTAATGCGATAATTCCGACCAAGCTTCGACGGGACATTCCGACCCTCTCGACATTCATACTTAGATTTAGGATTTGCATTCATTTAAATACATCCGAACGCGATAGAATTTAGGGTTAATTTAGGAAATTTTGATTAAACCTCGCAACTAGCCTCAGCTAGATTGAAAGGGTGCCTTAGGCGCAAGCCTTTGCCTTCCCTTTCTTCAAATGTGACTCTCGAACCTTTTTCTCTTGTTTTTCGTAGACCAGGAGTCGAAAAAGGGTTTTAAATGATTTTTTTTAAAATTTTTTATTTTGTCAAACGATTGTTTTGGGTGACTTGGTACACCCTAACTCAATACCAAGTGGCGACTCCATTTTCTTTAAAATAAAACCCTTTTTCAAAAAATTATTTGGCCAAACCTGTCGTATTTTTAGTCCCGGCCTTGTTTTCTTTTAAAATTTCATTTTTCTTAAAATACACTTTTTACTAAAATTTGATTTTTCTCACACACGCACGATTTTTTTTCAAAAACCTTTATTTTCGAAGGGGTCATTAGATTAGACCGTCTTTTCGGGACGCGATAGTCACGACCACCACTAGTACCCATTTTACTTTTACTTTACGATTTTCGGACGCGACAGGATTTTGGCGACTCCACTGGGGATCACTAGTGAGTCCGAGCACTAGGCTTAATCATCTTTTCCTTATTTAACCCTTTATTTTGTCGCGTTTGGATGTTAGGATTGCATTTTTCTTTTAGGTTTTTAGGTTTTTTTTCTTTTGCATCTCACACACTCCTTGTCTCTCCGTTACTTGTGTTATGTATATATGAATTATTTACTTTTGCTTTATTCGACCACGCTTGCATTTGGGGAAGGGGGTCAGTCACCTTTAGAGCCCACGCGTGATAATATTACATCCCCTCCTCTCATAAGGAGCACTCCATACGTGCATTCGATATTTTTACCCTTTTTTCTCTTTTTGGTGGTTGCCACCCACCCATCCCTTTAGGATCTAGGATCGATCTGCCTAGACATGCGGCCATCGCATTCGTGCATGTAGCGGTGTCTAGGGGATCACTCGAGCCACCGACCAAGGGATTTGGGATTGATGACCCTTACCCTTAGGTCTGAAGGCTTGGGAACCGATAGCCTAATTGAGTCTAGATGCATTAGTGAGCCCAACCTCATGCATCCATGTAGAATAACCTAGGGTAGAGTCAGCCTTACCCTGTCAGAGTACAATAAGGCACGAGAGGAGGGAACCAACCTCTTTTATTTTCTTGTTATACCATTTACTATTATCTATGTGTATTATTTGTTTTTGCCAATGTGTTATGTGTTATTTGCTGAATAAGCTAACGCGTTCTTTCTTATTCTTTGATTGCATTCACAACCATAGAATAAAGAGCCCTGGCATGGTGTTCTCGTAGGAAGCCAACCCTCTTTTGGCACGTTTAAATGTCGTTTTCATAATTAATTTCTTCGAGAAAGATAAAAACGGAATTTCATAAATTTTTTATAATTGCATTTTGTATAAATACCCAAGGAGTCAATCATTGTTGTAATTTCTTAAAAATCCTGAAAATTCGATTTTTCGTCTTGTATATTCTTGAACAAAAATCGTAGTTTTTTTTTAAATCCTCAGTTTTTAAATCCTTTTCAATAATTACTCATTTTTGTTGTACTTTGGCATTTTTATTCCGAACCAAATTTTCTTAGAGTCAATAAATGCACCAAGGTGGTCAAATTTTTTAGCACAATTTGCATTTATCCCTTTTTCAAAAATTAATGTGTCAATTTTGCTGTATCCCCCGCCCTCCCGTCCCACATTACACAAAAGGTGATTTTAGCACATATTTCATTTGACTATAATAAACTGACATTTTGACTTGTATATATTCTAAATAAAGTCATGATTTTTATTTTCTTTCAATGTTGTATCCCACAACCTCATAAAAACTCGATATTTCAATCAAATAAATTTTAAGTTAATAATCCTTCGTACAATTCATGCTCCATCTTTCTCGAAGAAATTCAACATTATTTTTCAAATTTTGCATTTTTGATTATTTTAAACCTGCTTTAATAAATTGGCATCGTGCATAAACCCTAGAGGGAATGCCATTTCGGGAATCCCATGATAGGAAAGCCGCCCTTTTGTCTTGGGTACTTAACCCTAAAAAGACATGCACGTTTATATTTCAGTACCATCCTGGCGGGTGAGACCCTAGGTAAGGTAGTACGAGCAAAACAGAAGCATTTGCTTCTCGATGAATATGGCGTGTTTTTCACTAGAAAAGGGGGGTCTCACCCTAAAGGATTGCATTTCATGTTAGGCCTACCCTTGGCATAATAAGGGCTCCCCCTAGGACATGCATTGAAATTATTTATACACTTACTAACTTCAGTATTTTCTTTTTCTTTTTGAACAATGAATTTTTGACAGCACCAATAATGAAAGGACGACTAAATCAGTTTCCTCTCCAACATGTATTTCAGGTACTCTTAATCATAGCTTCATTCCACCGAAGCCCCATTTACACGAGGTCCCAGTGCCAGATTATTGCATATAAACATGAGTAACCGCCCGGAGTCTCCCGAAGCGCCCACGGGAAATCAGTTATCTGAGATGACGGCACTGAGGGTCCAGATGAATGAAATGCTATCCAAAATGAACGACATGACTCAGGAAGTGTCTTCTCACAGTCAGATTATCGCACATTTCATCAGCAACATGAATAATGGTGGCTCTACCTCTAATGCACCAACTGCTCAGGGAACTCTGCAGACCCGACCCAATACAGGAGGGAATACACCAGATGTGAACAACACTGTCCCGATTGCCCAACAGACTCCGCCCCTGGACAATCAGAATACCCAAATACCTCCTCCACCTCCAATCATTCAGAACCCACCAATGCCTGTTCCAATTCCGCCCAGTCCTAGACATACTCAAAACACCCTGGAACAACCTCAATACCCTCAACAAACCACCCACTTCACTTTGAATAACCAACCCTTGCCAATCCATACTGCGAGCCAATTTGTGCTGGATCCGGATTTCAAGGAGGAGCGGATGCAGAGCCTTATGCCAGAGAAGAGAATCCCAATATGATGGAGAAGGCTTTGTTAAGGAGGTTGGATAGGTTTGATGACTTTATCAAAGAAAGTCAGGGATTCGACAGATATGGAGGATTGGATTATGAGGACTTTTGTATGTTTCCAGATACCCAATTGCCACCAAAGTTCAAAATTCCAGAGTTTTCTAAGTACAACGGCAATGGGGACCCTGTGGTTCATCTCAAGATGTTTTGTAACAAGCTGGGAAAGCCGACTGAAGATGATAGATTACCGATGAGGTTATTTGGTGAAAGTTTAGAAAAGGATGCATTGGAGTGGTATTTGAAGTTGGACTTTTCGAAAATCCGAAACTGGACGGACCTCTCTAGAGCTTTTATTAAGCAGTATGAGTTTAACTGTGATCTAGTACCTGATAGATTCTCTTTGGTAGAATTGAAAAAGAAACCTTCGGAAAGCTATGTAGCCTATGGTCAGAGGTGGCGAAGCATCGCAGCCAAGGTGAGCCCGCCGATCGATGAGAACGAAATGGTGAAGCTGTTTATTGATGCCCAAGACCCGCCGTACTACCAGGCGATTGTTGGTTCCATTGGAAAGTCTTTTGCTCAGGTTATTGAACAAGCAGAGGCCATAGAGAGAGGTGTGAAAAAAGGAAAAGTAGTGGATATGGCGGCTGTAAAAATGCAAATTGAGTCTTTGCAAAACATGAACAATGTGAAAAAGGCTATTGGAAAGAAGCCCGAAAAGAAGGAAGGGGAAGCAGCTTTTGTCATAAACCAAGGTCCCAATCCTAAACCCAGATTCAATAACCGATCAAACTACCCGACTCAACACCTACAGTATCCCCATTCAACACCTCCGTCACCTGTTTACCCTCAATATCCTCAACCCGTTTTCAACACCCAATCTCAACCAGTAAATGTTCAACCATTCTACCCAAACACCCAACCCATGTTCCAAAATTCTCGACCCACACAAAATAACTTTCGCCCACCCATTCAGAATCGCCCGAGGCTTGTTTATCCTAACAATTACGCTCCACCCAATCAGCCTCAAAATACAACAGGTCCAGCTAACCCTCCACAGAGGCGGCCTAGGGCTTTCACTCCCCTTGGTCGTCCTTTAGATCAGATATATGACCAATTGAGAGCAGCGGGCAAGATTGGCACAATACCACAGAAAACTTTTCTTAACGGGTTACCCCATGACTATGATCATCAAGCCATTTGTGCTTACCATTCTGGAGGTCGGGGACACCCCACAGCTAACTGTTGGGCTTTGAAACACAAGATTCAGGACATGATTGATGATGGAGAAATAGTATTGAGAAGAGGGAGAGGACAGGCACCCAATGTAGACAATAACCCTTTGCCTCAGCACGGGCCTACAGTTGGGATGATTACCTTGGATGAAAAGTTTGCTGACCCTTCTGAAATGATAGTTGCGGTTAAAGAGATAGTTGGTGTTACTGATGGGGATGACAGGCGAGCTAGAGCGATGCTATCTGGAAAAGAATTCATGAGTCAATTTATGGATGATATTTTTACTGAAAATTGGCATCACCTGTAACTCAACCAAAAGAGCCGACTATGTCAGAAGAAGCATTGTCAGCTGTCAATTCGTCAAGCCAGCCATTTGTCCTAGATGTTTCACCTTTTGAATTGGAAGTCTTTGAACCCGAGATCATCGATTTGCCAGAACAGCTGCCAATAGAGGACTTACAACAAGTGCCTTGGAATTATGAAAGCTCTAAATACGATGGTAATGTTACAACAGTTTTGAGGTCTGGAAGAGTGATGGCTGAACCAGAGATTATGGTTCCAGCTAAGGGGAAGGAGAGCACTCTGCCACCCAAATCGCCTGTTAGTGAGAAGGACGCTGAAGACTTTTTGAGGATCTTAAAGAGAAGTGAATACAAGGTAGTGGAACAGTTGAGTCGAATGCCGGCACAGATTTCGATTCTCAACCTCTTGTTAACATCTGAGTTGCATCGGGATGCCCTTTTGAAAATTCTTAACGAGTCTCATGTTCCCAAGGATATTCCCACTGAAAAATTGGCTGGAATAGTAGGAAATATTTTGGCATCTAACCAGATCACCTTTTCTGAGGATGAGCTGACGCCCGAAGGGAAGGGACACAACAAAGCTCTGTACATATCCGTGCGATGCAATGGGAAACATCTGCCTAGGGTTTTGATTGATAATGGGTCTGCTCTGAATATCTGTCCCTGGGGCACTCTACAAAAATTGGGATACTTGAAATCACAAGTCCGTCAATCGCCAACTATAGTCAGAGGATTCGATGGATCAAGGAAAGAGACTATGGGAGAGATCGATTTAGTGTTTGAAATGGGTCCAGCCCAATATCAGGTTACCTGTCAAGTCATGAATTTTTCGGGAATCTACAATGTGCTACTAGGGCGACCATGGATTCACTCTTCAGGATCGATACCATCATCCTTGCACCAGTTAGTAAAGTTCATTATGGATGATAAACAGATCACGGTCTTTGCTGAGGACGACTGCACCATGATGATAAACCACGGATCTTCAGGAAAAGCAAAAGACAAGTGGCCATTGGATCAAAGTTTTCGCGCTTCCGACATTGTATCGGTTAATTGGATCCCTGAAGGAAAGCCACCTGTGGAACCGATGTTATCTGATGCCAGTATCATGATTGCCAAAGAATTAATCAGGGCTGATTATCAACCAGGTAAGGGCATTGGAAGGATGCTACAAGGAGTGGTAGAACCCATTCAGTTGACAGAGCAGAAGGATACCTTTGGGCTTGGTTTTCACCCAACTGGTAAGGATGTGAAAGAGATGAAAGAAAAGAAGAGAGCTGAGAAGGAAGGACGGCACGTCCCACTCTATATTCCCCCACTTTATCATAGCTTTCCGAGGTCGTCTGGTGTTACTATCTCTGAAATCTGCAATGAGGATGATAATGTCGAAGAAGGAATGAGCCGCCTGTTCATCGGAATGACTGACATTGAGGAAGCATCTGACACTGCCAGTTTCGATGAAATTGAAGAAGGGGCATTGAACAACTGGATTGCCGATTATCTCCCTATGCAAAGGGAGTTTCGGTAAATTTGGGATCACTTCTGCTCAATGTCCATATCTAGACAGAGCCCTAGAGTGGACTTTTTCTTTTATGTTAATAGAGTCAGGCTCATATCATGTTTTGCATTTTACTTTTCAATGAAAAATGGTTTTTAAACCTTTCTTTAAAGTTGAATTGCGTCTTTATCTTTTCCTTGAAGGATAGTGCCACACTTCTGTGGTTGTACATATTCCACTTTTTTTAAATTAATGCATTCTGAGTTTTAATGAGATGAAGATTATGTTTCTGTCTATTTATTTATGTATTCTTTACTTCTATTTTTTCAGATGGCCGAAAATAACTGCTTATGATCCTTTGGATGTCACTTTACTTGAAACCAATGATTGCAATTTCGATATCTCTCTGAATTCTGAAATAGTGCAATCCGCTGATGAGAATGAGAGTGATATCGAAGAAGATTACGATTCTGTACTTAAGAATCTTGAACAATACGAGGAAAAACTCAAGCCGAACCTGGAAGAAACAGAAACTATTAATATTGGCACTGAGGCAGAGTTGAAAGAAGTTAAAATCAGTGTGCATTTAAACAAGAAGCAGAGAAGTGAAATGATTGAATTCCTCACACAGTTTGAAGATGTGTTTGCATGGTCATATGATGATATGCCTGGAGTTTCTACTGATATAGTAGTTCACCGATTGCCCACTGACCCAAACTTTCCTCCAGTAAAACAAAAACCCCGTAAATTCAAGCCCGAAATGAGCCTTAAGATTAAAGAGCAAATAGTCAAACAATTCAATGCCAATATCATTGTTGTGTCCCACTATCCCGTTTGGCTATCGAATATGGTTCCGGTTCTCAAAAAGTCGGGAGAAGTGCGAGTTTGTGTGGATTATCGGGATTTAAACAAAGCTAGTCCAAAGGATGATTTTCCTTTACCCAATATTCACATTTTGTTGGACAACACAGCAGGACATGAAATGGATTCGTTCATTGATTGTTTCGCTGGGTACCATCAACTCTTGGTAGCAGAAGAAGATAGGGAGAAAACATCATTCATCACTCCATGGGGTACATTCTATTATAGAGTCATGCCTTTTGGACTAAAGAACGCTGGGGCCACTTATCAAAGGACTATGACTACGTTGTTTCACGACATGATCCACAAGGAGATAGAAGTTTATGTGGATGACATCATAGTCAAGTCTAAGAGGTCCGAAGACCATTTGGTAGATTTGAGAAAACTGTTTGAAAGGTTGAGGAAATATAGTCTGAGATTGAATCCTGCAAAATGTGCTTTCGGATCTCCTGCTGGAAAGTTATTGGGATTTATTGTTAGCAAAAAGGGTATCGAGATAGATCCCACAAAAATAAAAGCTATACGGGAAATGCCAATTCCGAAGACACAGAAGGACGTGAAAAGCTTTTTGGGAAAGATAAATTTCATCGGCAGATTTATCGCTCAGTTAACCCTCACTTGTGAGCCACTGTTTAAGTTGTTAAGGAAGAATGCCCCAATGGATTGGAACGATGATTGTCAGCAGGCTTTTGATAAGATTAAAGATTATCTGTTGAATCCCCCTGTCTTAGTGCCGCCAAAGCCAGGTCGACCACTCATCATGTATATCTCAGTTCTGGACGGAGCGATGGGTTGTGTCTTGGGTCAGCATGATGATTCAGGGAAGAAAGAGCAAGCAATCTATTACTTGAGTAAGAAGTTCACGGCTTATGAGGCGAACTATTTCGTTCTTGGAAAGGTTGTGTTGTGCATTAGCTTGGGCTGCTCAGAAACTCAGACATTATCTTCTTGATCACACCACCTACCTTATATCTCGATCAGATCCTTTGAGGTATTTGCTTGAGAAACCAATGCCCACTGGACGCATGGCTAAATGGCAGATGATTCTCAGTCAGTTTGACATTGTATTCACAACTCAGAAGGCAGTCAAGGGTCAAGCTATTGCAGATCATTTGGCAGGGAATCCCTTAGAAGATGATTATGCACCCTTGCACACTTATTTTCCGGATGAAGAGATATTGTTTGTGGGAACGGTAGATCATACGAATGAGGAATCTTCGGGATGGAGGTTATTCTTTGACGGTGCCTCGAATTCGTTCGGAGCAAGGATAGGTGCAGTTCTGATATCACCTGATGGAAAACATTATCCTGCCACAGCTAAGTTGAAATTTGAATGCACTAATAACATGGCCGAGTATGAAGCCTGTATTTTGGGTTTGAAAATGGCATTGGATATGGATATTAGGGAGTTAGCAGTGTTTAGTGATTCTGACTTGTTAGTTCATCAAACATTGAGAAAATGGATAACTCGGGATTCTAAGATCATTCCGTATCATTGTTGCTTACTCACTCTTGCCAGGCAATTCAAAACCCTGGAATTCACTCACATTCGCGTACCCGAAACATATTTGCAGATGCTTTAGCAACTTTGTCTTCCATGATCAGTCACCCTGATAATATGGTGATCGATCCCATCTCCATCAAGATTCAAGAAGAACCAGCTCACTGTCTGCGCATTGAGCGGGAACCCGACGGTCTCCTCATGGTTTCATGATTTGAAAGAGTATTTAAAGAATGGACTCTATCCCTCGGGCATCAGTACAAGAGCTAAGAATTTTCTCCGAAGGATGTCTATGAGATTTTTCTTGAGCGGAGAAGTATTGTACAAACGGTCAAACGATCTGGGCCTTTTGAGATGTGTAGATGAAGAGGAAGCTGAATATTTGATGAGGGAAGTACATAGCGGCGTGTGCGGGCCACATATGAATGGACACTTGCTGGCTAAGAAGATAATGAGAACCGGACATTTTTGGCTTACCATGGAGCATGACTGTGTTGAGTTCGCCAGAAAGTGCGTTAAGTGTCAAATGCATGGTGATGTGATACATGCTCCTCCCTCGGAACTCCACAGTATGACTGCTCCTTGGCCTTGTTCAATGTGGGGAATGGATGCGATTGGAGCTATTGATCCTCCCGCTTCAAATGGCCATCGATTTATTCTAGTAGCAATAGAGTATTTCACTAAGTGGGTTGAGGCCGAGTCTTACCGGCACGTGACTAAGAAAGTGGTAGCTGATTTTTTGAGAAATCATATTATCTGCCGTTTTGGGATACCAGAGACATTGATTACGGATAACGCAAAAAATCTCAACAATGACTTGGTGGATGGGTTGTGTGAACAGTTCAAGATCAAGCATCGAAACTCTGCCATCTATAGACCTCAGATGAATGGAGCTGTAGAGGCTGCCAATAAAAATTTGAAGAAGATCATCCGAAAGATGACTAACACGCATCGAGATTGGCATGAGAAGTTGCCTTATGCATTGTTGGCATACAGGACAGCTATAAGAACTTCTACTGGGACAACTCCATATTCTCTTATGTATGGGATGGAAGCAGTATTGCCAGCAGAAATTGAGATTCCTTCTCTGCGTATATTGATGGAAGCCCAGTTGGAAGAAGCTGAATGGGTCAGGCAACGTCATGAGCAGTTGACATTGATTGATGAAAAGCGGTTGAATGCTGTTTGTCATGGACAGTGCTACCAAAGGCGAATGGCCCGTGCTTATCAAAAAAAGGTTAAACCTCGCCAATTCAAAATCGGAGACAAAGTCCTAAAGCGAATTCTCCCAATTCAAGAAGAAGCTAAGGGCAAATTTGCTCCAAATTGGCAAGGTCCATTCATCGTGAAAAAAGTACTATCAGGAGGAGGCCTTGTTCTGACAGAAATGGATGGTCAAGTGTTTCCCCAAATCATCAATTCAGACATGGTAAAAAGGTTTTACATTTGATTAGTAAGTTTTCTTTTAAAATTGTTGCAAAAGAAGACGGATCAAAGGCGGGCCTTCTTTCTTTTCCCTTAAACATTTTTCCTTAGTTTTTCCCATTTGAGCCTTCAGAATCTATGAATTTCGTTTCATAACCCACTTGATGGTCGCACCCCATACTGGGGCAATTTTTATCTATTGGTTGTTGCGTAAAAGAAAATGAAATGAAAAATGATAAAAATGAAATGAAAAATGATACAAAAGAAAACCCCATGGAAAGTAACAAACTGGGGCAAAAAAAAAAAAGTTAGGATAAGTATTTTTGAAAATGCGACCTCAAGATAATCAACCTTTTCATGAATTCTGCTTTCCGACCTTAACCTTTCAAGCACCTTACCTGACCCCGTTACAAAAAATCGAGAATGTTACCGACCTCCGTCTTTATTTTGTGATAATTTTTTAAATGAAAATTTGCAAATCAATAAGGCATATGATGTTAATATATCTATCCCTAATCCATCAAGGGAAGATTGTCTTACTGATGCCAAACATTTTTATACCTAGTCTGATTTTATGAAATGGAAAATGATCGGCCAGGACTTGAATGTTGATTGTTCTCTTTTCTCTTTACAAAAGCGAAAACCCGAAAGGGCGCTTCAAAAAAAAATCAAAAAATAAAAAAAAGAAAAAAGGGAGGGGGAAACCTCGGTGAAAACCTGAAAAGGCGCTGAGGTCGGGAAGTTACAAGCCAAAGGCTCACAAGTGAGGAAGTAAAATACACCTGGGATAGATGTGGAATTCTTTGCAAAAGCTGATGACCTTGGTTACTTGAGAATTTTCTTATGTATTGATCATCTTGGAGCAATATCGGAATTCAAGTGGAACGACATCCAGAGGATCAAAATGGCAGATTTCTTCGGAGTCGTAGTTGGAAATTAATTTTTCATTCGAACATAATGATTAGTTGTTATTGAAAGTTTTATATATACATATATGAAAATATTTAGTGTACAGAATTTCTTTTGTCGTTGCATCTGTCAGATTTTTCGGTGATATATTCATTTTTCATCTTTTTCGAAAACATGACATTTTTTGTGTCTTAGTGTGCAATATAAGCAAAAGTGATCCTAAATTTATCGAGATCCCGAGAGGCATATGGGAGAGCACACAGGGCATTTATCGCAAATCATGGATCAGAGAATTTTGAAATCAGAAAATGTCACGAGGCAAGGACCGAAGACCAATTCAGGATCCTGGATTGTGATACTCATGTTTATATGCATTAGTGGATCGGGGAACTGTCAAGTGGTGGCATAACTTTTGCAACTATCGTTATCTTTTTCTCTTTTGCAGGTATGGTTACACCATCTTCAATTGAGATATTTGACAAAAATAACAACTGAGGCAATTTTGCTAAGTCAATGACAGTTTGATCAAGGGCACAAAAAAAAAATTGAAAATGAAAAAATGAAAATTTTTTGGGTTAGTCATGATAATTCATGTTTGCAGCAAATTTTGAAAAGAATGTTCTATATCGAGGTGGGTAGTCGGAAGGATTAAATCAAATAAGATTTCAATGTTTTCATTTGGCACCTAAACGTTGAAAAGAGTGATTTCAAAGGGTTTTGACGCCCTACACTGAGGCAAAAATTTTTTTGGAAAAATTTTGACAAGTTGTGTTGATTTGGATGCAACATTTGACGATGACTCTTAAGTTTTTCAATGTCTTAACTTTGTCATGCATCCGTCCAGCAGCTTGGTCGGCATCTTTTATTTATTTTTCCAAGGCTGGCAGCCCAAACCTTACATTTATGATTCCTGGCAGCCCAGGATCATTCATCTACGTTTCCAAGTCTGGCAACCCAGACCTTGCATTGCATTTATGATTCCTAGCAGCCCAGGATCATTTATTTATTTTTTCCAAGTTTGGCAGCCCAAACTTTGCATTCATCAACCTTGGCAGCCCAAGGTCATGCATCCGTCCAGCAGCTTGGTCGGCATCTTTTATTTACGTTTCTAAGTCTGGCAGCCCAGACCTTGCATCTTATGATTCCTGACAGCCTAGGAATCATTTATTTACTTTTTCCAAGTTGGCAGCCCAAACTTTGCATTCATCAACCTTGGCAGCCCAAGGTCATGCATCCGTCCAGCAGTCTAGTCGGCATCTTTTATTTACGTTTCTAAGTCTGGCAGCCCAGACCTTGCATTTCATAATTCCTGGCAGCCCAGGATCATTTATTTACTTTTTCAAGTTGGCAGCCCAACTTTGTATTCATTAACCTTGGCAGCCCAAGGTCATGCACCCGTCCAACAGCCTGGTCGGCATCTTTTATTTACGTTTCTAAGTCTGGCAGCCCAAACCTTGCATCTTATGATTCCTGGCAGCCCATGATCATTTATTTATTTTTTCCAAGTTTGGCAGCCCAAACTTTGCATTCATCAACCTTGGCAGCCCAAGGTCATGCATCCGTCCAGCAGCCTGGTCGGCATCTTTTATTTATGTTTCCAAGTCTGGCAGCCCAGACCTTGCATTTCATGATTCCTGGCAGCCCAAGATCATTTATTTACTTTTTCAAGTTGGCAGCCCAACTTTGCATTCATCAACCTTGGCAGCCCAAGGTCATGCATCCGTCCAGCAACCTGGTCGGCATCTTTTATTTATGTTTTCAAGTCTGACAACTCAGACCTTGCATTGCATCTTATGATTCCTGGCAGCCCAGGATCATTTATTTATTTTTTCCAAATTTAACAACCCAAACTTTGCATTCATCAACCTTGGCAGCCCAAAGTCATGCATCCGTCCAGCAGCCTGGTCGGCATCTTTTATTTACGTTTCTAAATCTGGCAGCCCAGACCTTGCATTTCATGATTCCTGGCAGCCCAGGATCATTTATTTACTTTTTCAAGTTGGCAGCCCAACTTTGTATTCATCAACCTTGGCAGCCCAAGGTCATGCACCCGTCTAGCAGCTTGGTCGGCATTTTTTATTTACGTTTCTAAGTCTGGCAGCCCAGACCTTACATTTATGATTCCTGACAGCCCAGGATCATTTATTTACTTTTTCAAGTTGGCAGCCCAACTTTGCATTCATCAACCTTGGCAGTCCAAGGTCATGCATCGGTCCAGCAGCCTGGTCGGCATCTTTTATTTATGTTTCCAAGTCTGGCAGCCCAGACCTTGCATTTCATGATTCCTGGCAGCCCAGGATCATTTATTTACTCTTTTAAGTTGGCAGCCCAACTTTGCATTCATCAACTATGGCAACCCAAGGCCATGCATCCGTTCGGCAACCTGAACAGCATATGTTTATTTACATTTTCAAGTCTGTCAGCCCAGACATTGCATTTGTCTTGTTGGTATTTGTTTTGTTCGCAACCTGAACTCATTTTTTGTTTTTTTAGTTTAAGCATTTTGCTTTGTCTTGCAGTCTTGTACCAATCTATGTTATCTTTGCTTAGCAATTTGAATGTTACATTTCTTTCTTTTGATCACAAATTTGAACTCTTGTTTTACTATTTGCAATTGTGTTTCATAGCCACCGTCTACCTGCATCTGAACTACGTTTGACCTGATTCCCTTTACTGGGATACCTAGGTAGCTTCTAGAGAGCTCGGTCACATGTTTATATATTTGTTCTCTGGTCATTAGTTACATCTCATCACATTTTGTACTACGCATGATTAGGTGTTTTGTTTATAGCAATGTCTGTTTTCATATTTAGGTGAGTCAAAATTTGGTGTTGTCTACGTCTTTGTCTGAAATCTCTACGAGATTCCCGACAAAGAGGGGCAAACTGTAGACACCAAATTTTGACACACCATTTATTTTCAAACACTGGGGGGCATGTTTGCACTTTTTAGGACAAATTTTAAATTTTAATAATCTCGGGGGGCAAAATAGTAATTTTATCTATAAATATTTTTCTATCAACTTTTGGGGGTTTAAATTCATATTTTTACTTTTATATGAATTTATTAATTTCTTATGATTTTTCTAGATTTAATTGGTATTTTTTATATTTTTACCAGCATAAGGGCAAAATGGTAATTTCATCTCGCGAATACCATTTTAGCTCATTTCAAGTTCCAAATTCATTTTTCAAATTCTTGAGGCATGTTTCTAAATTTTCTTGATTTTTTCAGAGACGATTTCTATTTTTTCTACAAATTTTCATTGCCCAAGGGCAAAATTGTCATTTTACAGATTAAATTCATTTTTGTCAAATTTTGAGTCGAAAAGGCATTTTCCAGTGTTTTAAGATTATTTATAATTTTTGATAATTTTTTGAGAACAATAACTATTTTTTCTACAAATTTTCATTGCCCAAGGGCAAAATCGTCATTTTACAGATTAAATTCATTTTTGTCAAATTTTGAGTTGAAAATGTATTTTTAGTGTTTCAAGCTTATTTGAAATTTTTGATAATTTTCTGAGGACAATAGCTATTTTTCTTCAAATTTTCATTGCCCAAGGGCAAAATCGTCATTTTACAAGATTAAATTCATTTTTGTCAAATTTTGTGTCAAAAAGGCATTTTCCAGTGTTTTGAGATTATTTGTAATTTTTGATAATTTTTTGAGAACAATAACTATTTTTCTGTGAATTTTCATTGTCCGAGGGTAAAATCATCATTTTATAAATTAAATTCATTTTTCACAAATTTTGTGTCGAAAAGGCATTTTCCAGTGTTTTGAGATTATTTGTAATTTTCGATAATTTTTTTAGGTCAATAGCTATTTTTCTGTGAATTTTCGTCATCCAAGGGCAAAGTTGTCATTTCACATTCCAAATTCATTTTCACCAATTTTTGGGTCTCAAATTCGTTTTTAGATTTTAAGCATGTTTCTAAGTTTCTAACTTTTTTAGGGTGATTCTTTATTAACAAATTTATTATTTACATTTTTCTTAATTTTTTTTATTATTATTTTTGTAAGAGAAAATAGATTTTTAAAGATAAAGTTGTAATTTTGGTAATCAAGGGCATTTTGGTCTTTTAGCCCTTTCTTGGAGGTTAAGACTTGTGCAGTATAAATACCCCCCTTAAGGATTTAGGAAAAAAAAAGGAGAAAATGAAAAAACCCTAAAAACACACTTTGATTTTACCCTAGAAGATCAAAACACACACCAAAAACACCTAAAAAAACACACAAAGCCGCTGTTTCTTTTTCTGATCACTGTTCATCCATCTTCATCAGCAGGAGCGTATACTGTTCATCTTTAGCTTGTCACAAGTCTTAAAAGGTAATCTATTGCTTAGTTTTCTCTTTGATTTTGATCCATTTTTCGTTCAAATCTGAATTAATTGTGATTGTTTGTTTAGAATGTTTAATTGACTGCTAAAGATTTTATTTTTTCTTTTCCTTTGGTTCTTGTTTTCTGGGTTTTGTTTTGTTTTTTGGGGATTCTGGTTAATTTTTTTATGTTCTTTCTTTTTCTTCTGTTTTGATTTTCTGTGTTCTGTTCTCTGTTTTCTGGATTAAAGAATCTCCTTCCTGATTTCTCTTAACTCACCGTTCAATCTTTCTTCCACTGTCTACCTCCTCTGCTTCTCTACCAACATCAAACTACCAGATGACCAGAAATTCAGTCAGGTACCACCTTGCCATTCATCCCAATTCCAGTCATCTTCTTCCCTCTCCAACCGCCAGTAACTTCACTCAATCATCAAGTCCATTAGCCCAAACCCACGGCTACAACAAGAACAACCAGCTACCATCTCCTCAAATCACCTACAAGACCCGTCCCAAATTGCCCAAAATCAGTCCAATTAGCCATCTAGTAACTCAAAAATCGAACAAACTTCATCTCCTTTAGTCCCATCAGAACCACCAATTCACTCTCTGCCTTTCACACTCGCAATACCACCACCGTAATCTAGCCATCAGAAATCACTCACCCCTCAAACCATCACCACCCCATCGCCACCAACCTGTGCAAAACAACGCCAACAAGCCAAGCAAACCCAAACCCATGAAACCACAGCTCCGCATCATCTTACACACACTACACACACATACAGACAGCACACACACACCCACAAACCTGCAGAAAACAAAACAAAAGACCAGCCACCAGTGCCATCGGTGCACCACCTCTGTCCCTTCTTCACAGACTACACCCGCAAGCCCTCTGTTCAAACCCATATCCCAAATCACTACTACTTCAGTTGTTCAGCCTCACCAACGACCCAAAAATCACAACCTGCAAAAATAAAAAATAAAAAACAGAACCCAAAAGCACACCACAATCCAATTCCCACCACAGACAATCTCAATCCAGCACAATTGGTCAAACACAGGGCACACACACATACGATCACTTGCACACACATCCATTTAATCAATCGCACCATTAACAATCAGTTTCCCTCAAAACCCTCTACAATCACTGCCAGGCCCCAACAACCCATCCTTTCCACCATTTTATCTCAATTTCATCGATGAAACCCTCAATTTGGGAAAATTGATTCTATATTCCAAATAAATAGAGAAGGACTTAGAGAGATGTGAGGGCTGGAGAGACGAGCAAAGAGAGAACTGAGAGATTAGAGAGATAAAAGACAACAGAGGGAAAAAGATAGAGCTAGAGCCGAGAACAGAGAGTGAGAGAATAAAAGAGGGAGAGAAGAACAGAGAAGAATCTGAGAGAGTAGGAAGAGCGAGGCAGAACCAGTGAGAAAGGAAGGAAAAGAAGGGAAAACGGAGAGAGAACAGAAGAGGGAAGAGTGAAACAGAGAGTGCGAGAGAGGAAGAGAGAAATGGATTTGGAGGAGGAATTAGAGAGAACGGAGAGAGAAAGAAGACGAGTGAGAGAGAGAGAGAGAAGAAACTGGAAAATTGAAAAGAGAAGAAAGAAACTGGAGGAAGAGAGGAATCGACGGGAGAGGGAAAGAGAGATTGAGAGAGAATCAGCATGACAAAAAGGGGAAGAATAGAACAGAGGCGTGAGAGAAAAGAACCAGAAGATAAAAATGGAAAGAGAAAATGAAGAGAAAGAAAGAAAATTGGAAAAAAAAAAGAAAATCGGAAGGAACGATAAAAAAAAAAAGAAAGAAAGAAAAAAGAAAAAGAGAAAAAAAAGAGAAATTAAGTAAAAGGGGTAAACAAAAGTTAAAATTGTAACTAAAAACCCTAATTCTCTTCCCTCTCTCCTATCTCTTCTCCTACGTTACATCTGGATATTCTAGTCGGATGCTACTGTAATCTGTCTTGATTGTTTAACATGGCTGCCTCCCACTTAATGGGTGGGCAGTCCACCCAACCTTCGCCATTGAAAAGATCTTTTGCAGAGATCCTTGCTGCAACAACATACCAGGAGCCGTCCACATTGATCAAGCCACCAGAACTCTATCGTGGTCAGCCTTCCATTTCATTCTCGATTGAGGAAGTACAACAGATGGCATCTCCTTTTCAGTTTTCTTTGGTGGGCAAATTCTCAAGAGGTCGTCCTTCTATGGAATCACTTCACAAAGATTTTCATGCTGTGGGATTTAAGGGTCCGTTCAACCTTGGTCTTCTGGATACCAGACACGTTCTTATAAGATTTCATCTGGAACAAGACTTCCATAGATGCTGGTTAAGGGGACTATGGTCCTTCCAAGGTTTTGTCATGAGGGTTTTTAAATGGTCTCCATTCTTCTCAGTTGAAACTGAATCATCTGTGGTGCCTATCTAGATTCGTTTACCGTATCTACCAGTGTACTTATTTGCTAAAGAACCTTTGTTTTCAATTGCTCGGCTAATCGGTAATCCTTTGAAACTAGACGCATCGACTGCAATGCTTTCCAGACCAAGTGTTGCCAGAGTTTGTGTTGAAGTAGACCTCCTTCAGCCACGCCCAGAAAGGATTTGGATTAATAATGGTGCGTGTGGTTTTTGGCAGAAAGTTGAGTACGAGAATCTGCCTTCTTATTGTCAGGGGTGTAGGAAACTGGGACATAATGCTGACGAATGTCGGGGTTTAAACCATGATTCTCAACAACAGCAGAAACAAACCTAGGTTGCCAAGAGCAAGAATATCGATGTCCATCAGCAGCAGCAGCAGCGGGAAGCTGAAAATCCTGTGACAGGAAAAGGTTTGCAGATAGGAAGTAATTCAGCTGAACAACCTTCATTGAACCAGGAACAGGCAGAAAAAGAGCAAATGATGCCGGTTAATGCAACGGATACCTATTTCACACATTCTGTTCAGGAAGTGAATCTTGAGACTGAAGGGGATAATCAGCAAGTAGACATCCAGCAACTGCATGGGGACATGCCAGCCATGCAGCCTACTCTTCATGAACAGGGTTTGGCTATTAAGGAGCAGTTGTTTAAAAACGATGTTGGAACATCAGCAGGAAGTTCTGAAGTACACGAGGACGATTTACCGATTGTTACTGGGAATCTGGAATCTTCTGGTGACTGGATGTAGCAAAAGAAAATTAAGTTCAAGGGAATTCGAGCTAAGTTCCCTTCCGATAGACAACTCCGTTCGTCGGTAAAAGACCATTTGCTCTCTCCTAATCTTTCTCAATGATTGCTACGTTATTTTGGAATATTAGGGGTATTGGTAGATCCCCAAACTTTAAAAGAATAAAACGTTTAGTACAGTTACATAAGATTCAGTTGGTTATGTTATGTGAACCTAAACAAGATGTTAGTTGTTTGGAATGGTTTAGAATTAGATTGAAGTTTGATTTTGCTCTGGCTAATAATCATGGTTCTTTGTGGATGTTTTACAACTCTCCTTTTAATTGTTTGATTGTGGGACAAAGTGAGCAACATTTTTCCCTTAAAGTGCTTCATCCCCAGCTCCCTAGTTCTTATACTCTCTCAGCCGTTCATGCGAAATGTTTAGAGAGTGAACGAGAGGTTCTGTGGGAGAATCTTTTGTTGGATAAACCTTTGACAGAACCGTGGATGGTTTGTGGTGATTTTAATGTTATTTTAGATTCTTCTGAGAAGCAGGGAGGAAGAGCATTTCGGCCATCTGAAGCTCTTGATTTTACTTCTTTGTTGGCCTCTGCTGAACTTTTTGATGCAGGCTTTTCAGGATCTAGATTCACCTGGTGCAATAATCGTTCTGGTAGAGGACGTATTTGGAAGAGGCTGGATAGAACTTTGCTCAATTTGGCAAGTGTTGACCAGTTAAACATTTCAGTTTCCCATTTGGCGAGAGCTCCATCAGATCACTCTCCTCTCTTGGTTTTATCTTCTATTAGATTGGATAATAAGCCAAGACCTTTTCGTTTTCAACATATGTGGCTCAAACATAAAGATTTCTGGAACCTTGTTAATGATTCTTGGCAGCAACCTCTTGTGGGCAGTCCAATTTCAATTCTAGTTTTGAAGTTACGTCGATTGAAGGGTGTACTTCGACAATGGAATTCTAGCTGTTTTGGAAACATTTTTCATAATGTGCAAGCAGCAGAGGAAGCTTTGAATGATGCTGAAAAAATAGTTGAAACGGATGGGTCAGAGGAAGCTTATCAAAGGCTTGATCGAGCTACTTCATCGTTGCAATACCATCTGACTATGGAAGAGATTTATTGGAGGCAAAAATCAAGAGTTAAATGGCTACATGAAGGTGATAAAAACTCCAGGTATTTTCACTCTATGGTAAAGGAACGTAGGGCTAAGGCAATCATTCATCAAATTAAGAATACTAATGGAGATTGGATTGATTCAGACGCTGATATTGGGTGTGAAGCAGTGAGGTATTTTACTTCATTATTTTCTTCTGAGATGCTGCCTGATTCATATGATTTGTTAGGTGTTATTCCTTCTTTGATTTATGATGTGGAGAATCAAAGTTTAGAGGATTGTCCTACATTTGAAGAGGTAAAAAATGTTGTTTTTGAGATGGATGGGGACAGCTTAGCAGGTCCGGATGGGTATTCGGGAAAATTTTTCACATTTGCATGGGACATAATAGGTCAAGAAGTATACAATGCAGTTGTTAGTTTCTTCTGTGGTTCGGAGCTTCCAAGGAGTGTTACTGCCACATCTATTGTCTTGATTCCTAAAGTGCAACATCCTCAAGATTTCTCTCAATTTCGCCCTATTAGTGTCTGTAACTTTATAAATAAGGTGATTTCTAAACTGTTATCTAATCGATTAGCGATTGTTCTTCCAAAGATTATATCGCCTAATCAATGTGGATTTGTGCAAGGAAGACTAATGTCTAAAAATTTTTTGTTGGCTCAAGAATTAATTACGGGTATTGGGCGCAAATCTCGAGAGGAAAATGTAGCATTAAAGCTTGACATGGCCAAGGCGTATGATAGGGTGTCTTGGCCTTATCTTTTGCAAGTTCTTAGAGCCTTTGGTTTCAGTGAAAGGTTCATAGATATGGTTTGGCGATTAATTTCGAATTCTTGGTTCTCGGTGATTATAAATGGGGTTGCACATGGTTTTTTCACTTCGACAAAGGGATTGAGACAAGGGGACCCAATATCTCCAGCCTTATTTGTAATTGGAGCTGAAGTTTTATCACGCAGTTTGAATGCTATGATGCAAGAATATTCTTCAGCTAGGTTTTCAGTACCTCAGGGATGTCCGGTGATTTCCCACTTGGCCTATGCTGATGACATTCTTATTTTTTGTAATGCAGGCTCAAATTCTTTAAATCGCTTGATGAAGGTGCTTAAAGATTATCAAAGGGAGTCCGGGCAGCTCATAAATTCTGGGAAAAGTTGTTTTTTACTTCATCATTGGAGCCTTCCAAGACGACGAATGTTGATTAATCGCATTACGGGGTTTTCATTTAAAGATTTTCCCGTGAGGTATTTAGGATGCCCATTTTATGAGGGGAGACGGAAATCTGTATATTTTTCCGATATCTGTCAATCAGTTGTCCAGAAAATCAATTCATGGCAGAATCGTCTTCTTTCAAAGGGTGGAAAGTTGGTGTTGATTAAACATGTTTTGTCCTCTATTCCAACACACATTCTGGCTACTGCGAATCCCACTAAAGGAGTGTTAAAATTCATTGAGAGATCCATGGCTGATTTCTTCTGGGGAAAAGACGCGGGAAAGCAGAAGTTGCATTGGTATAAATGGGAGGATTTATGTTACCCAACTTCTGAAGGTGGTATAGGTATCCGTTCCTTGATGGATGTTTATTTGGCTTTTTCTATAAAATTATGGTGGTTGTTTAGATCTAAACAATCATTATGGAGTGATTTCTTGAAAGCCAAATATTGTCTTGGGATTCATCCTTGTCAAGCGGCGGCTTCCACAACTTCATCACTTACTTGGAAACGGATGATTTATGCTCGGCCTATTACGGAGGTTAATATATTTTGGCAGCTCAATAATGGTGAGTCCAGCCTCTTTTTTGATAATTGGCTTGGTGATGCACCACTTTATCATAAGGTACAACATATCTCTTCAGCATCTATTAACTCCTTGGTTGACGGAGAACAATGGAATACTTCTTTTGTTGCTCACTTATTTGACAAGTCTATTGTAGAAGCTATCACTCGTTTACCTCCTCCGGTTTCTAGTGAGATGGATAGATGTGTTTGGAGGCTTACTACATTTGGAAATTTCTGCATGGCTACAGCTTTTGAGTTGGTGTGATGCAAGAGGAATGCTTCGGTTATGTATGCTCGGATATGGAACTCAAGTATTCCAAGTAAAATCTCATTCTTTATGTTCAATCTTTTGAGGAGGAAGCTTCCAATGGATGATGTGATGCGACGTTTAGGGTTCTTGGGGCCGTCACAATGTCTTTGTTGTGAACACCCCCAAGAGGAAACGATTGATCACTTCTTTTGTAAAAGTGACTTGGCTAAAGAGGTATGGTCTTATTTTTCAGCTGTGTGTGGATGTTGGAGGTTACACTCTAATGTGCAGGTGTTAGTCTCTTCATGGTGGTTGCAAGTTGAAACCAATGCTTATATGTCTTTTGTTTTTTGCAACCTTCCCATGATTATTTTTTGGCATCTATGGAGGTGGAGAAATTTCAGAAGATTTCAAGGGAAATTGATAAGACTTCGACATCTTATGAACCAAATTTTTGAGGAATTCTGGGCATTATTTCATCTTCAATTCCCAAAGGCTAAGGTGGAAGGCCAAAATTGGATTCAATTTTTTCAATCCATAGAGAAATTGAAAAAAAATTATACTTTTCAGTTGGTAAAATGGTTGCCTCCTTATCCTGCATCGCTTAAGCTTAACACTGATGGATGTTGTAGGGGCAATCCAGGATTATGTGGAGGTGGTGGGATTTTAAGGGATTCACACGGTATGCTTTTATTTGCATTTTCATGTTTTTTTGGAGCTGGAACTAGTATTCAAGCTGAGACCAAAGCATTACTTTTTGGTATTCGTGAATCTATACGCTTGGGGTATACTACTTTTCATGTGGAATGTGATTCCCAAGTGCTGATCAACATATTAAAGAAGCAAGCCCAATATCCATGGACGATCTCAAGTGAAGTTCAAGAATTGATGAAGTTAGTGGGTTCTTTTCTTTCCATTGCTCACTGTTATCGGGAAGCTAATAAAGTCGCAGATATTTTGGCCAATGAAGGTTGCTCAACTCAGCAGACAAAGATGATTGCTTCAGAATTGGATCTCCCAGGTCTTGCTAGAGGAGAGATACGGGTAGATAGATTAGGTTTTCATTCTATTAGGAAATGTAAGCACTAATTTATTTCTCTATGTGGGTCTTTTGAGGTAAGGTTTTATGTCCCCCTCATTTAATTTTAATAAAATTGGGAGTGGCGCCCACCCCCGTGTACGGGGTTAGCCAAAAAAAAAAAAGTAAAAGGGGTAGGTATTTGGTATTAGTTTTTTCTTTTCTAAACTGTTTAGTCTTTAATTTGGATTTTTTTTTTGAGTTGTCTTTGATAGGCGTGTAATTAGGTCTAAAAATATAGCAAATAATCCAATTATATCACACACAAATAATCAAGTTATAAAACCTAATTACCCTATATACTGCAAGTGCACAGATCGTATTGAGTATAGGGTAACGGGGTCGATCCCATAGGGAAAAGGTTATCGAAGTATTAAGGCTTTATTGCTCTCCTTATTATCTAAACAACCAATTAACAATGATAATATCAAAGTAGAAAATAAACAGCTAAACTAACAACTCTATAAAATAACAATATCTAGAGGAAACTCGTAATCTTAAGACACTAGGGAATAGATTCCACTAATGACCAAGCATAAGATTGAATGGATTAATTCATGCCATGGATTCTTGTATTGTTTAGGATCCAATTCCAATTATACTTAACCTTCACTCTCGTGACAAGTTAACGATTACCTCCCTACTAGTTCTTTCCTACTCTCGTGGTAAAGATACTAGTATTGGTTCATTAATCACATGAATTGCCTAATTGACCCACCTAGGAGCACCACTACTCTCGTGTGACATGCAACCTAGACTTCAGCTATTCCTTTTCCATTATCATTACCAACTCTCGTTGCATAATAACAACTATCAATTCATAGTTGGTGATCAAGCAACTACAAATCCATGCAAACCAAAATAGAGAACAAACAAGCACAAGATAACATGAATAATCATAATCAAGTCATATGCATGAAGCGATTAGTTTCCTCTAACCCTAGATTAACAATTTAGCACGTACCCATGGTGGATTTCACATAAAAGATCAAAACTTTAATAGACAAATCCATATAAATCAAGAAAGAGACAAAAATAGAATAAAGAAAACTTATTGATTGATGAACAAGTTCAAATCTTCTATTCTTCCTCCAATCTTGATGTGTACAAGAGAATCCTCCAAATAGCACTATTCTATAGAGAGATTTACCAATCTAAAGGGGTGGCTCTCTCAAAGAGAGAAAATCTCTCCAAGAGAGACCCTTGCTATTCTATGCTATGCTCCGCTTCTCTCTTGTGTTTCTAGCACTCCAAAACCCTCCTAAGATGTAGTCTAATCATTCACCAAGAGTATGAATTGCCCCCTTGAAAGATAGCCCCAAAGTGCCTCAAAATCGTACGTTTGTGCCCCGAACCCGCGCCTGGAACCCGCGGCAAGGATACAGCCGCGGCTTCAATTAATAACTTTTTGACCGTACCCGCGGTGCGTACCCGCAGCGCGGATTCAGCCGCGTGTTCGGTCAGAAATTTGGCCAAACTAGGTTTCAGTCTGAACATAAAAGTTATAGCCCTTTGCGTTATCTTTCCAGGAGCACATAAAATCAGGTCATTTGGAGTTGTGTACACAAAGATATGGCCAACACATCGAGACATGGTCGGAAGAGCATCGCTGCACAAGAATGCTTCAGTAATGTGGCAATTTGACATTGTAAACGTGAGAATCAGACTTTGAGGTCTTCATAAGAATTGTAGATAATTCTCTTAGCTTTAAATTATTTCAAGAATCATCTCAATTCACTCTCTCTAGCTCCAGTTGTGACCAAAATACCAAAACATATCGGTGCAGTGAAATCCTTTCATCACCAATTCTTCTTCTATCGTTGCTTCATCATGCCACATCATTGGTCCTCTTCTCTTGCCACTTCTCATCAACTTCAAATCACATTTAATATCATCCCAATATTCTTCATTTGATCCAAAGTGATGATCGTTATAGCTAAAACCTACAAAATACAAAGAATTGCATATTAAACCACACATTTGCACATTTTAGCTACAAACTTAAGATTGGAAGAAATAGACATGAAAGTGACTATTGTTCATTATTTAAACCCTAAAAACTAGCATAAAATACTAATGTAGACACACTAAGAAATATGCAAACTATACGCTTATCAGTCTTCTTGATTAATTTGATTTAGTTTTATTTAGTTCCTATCTTAGTTAATTGGGTTAATGCAGTTATCTGATTTTTTTTTAGTTTAATTTAGCATTTATTTTTGTTGTTAAACGCATCACAAAGTGGGTATTAACATTGTAGTCTTTGTTTTCTTTTTGAGAATTTTAATGTGGCTTTGAAGATACTCGGTTCTATGCAATTAAGTTCCTCATGGGTTTTGATTAACTCCTCAAATTCTACTTTAATTTCAATTAAGTTCTTCAATTTGAAATTTATCTCACATTTGCATACTTTACTATTTTGTCCCAATTTACTTTAATTTGCATTTTTTTGCTCCCCCAAACTTGCATAAATGTTTAATCATGCCCCTATTTTAATTTTGCGATTTGATCCTTAGTTTTGCTTGAATTTCTATTTTTTAGTCCCCTTAGTTGTTAGGGTTCACATTTTCCCCCAGTTTGATTTTAATTTCTAATTGGACCCCGTAATTATATGAATTTCCAATTTACCCTTTGAGCTTTATAAGAATTTACTTGTAGTCCCCTTAGTTCATAGAATTTATGTGTGTATATATATATATATATATATATATATTAATTTTGGGAGGATTTTACATTCTACTCTTTATTTGTTTATATTACGATACCTTAACTTGTGTGTTCATTTTTTTAAGCATTGGTACCAGGTCTTCAAAGAGGTATCCCGATCTCTTATTATTTTTCTTTTATATGCTCCAACGTGCTCTAAAGTGATATTTTATGCAATTTTTTATGCTTTTCTTATTTTATGCACTTTTTGCGTATTTAATTATTTTGTGTTATTTAATTTTAAATTTTATTATTTTGACGAAAAATGTAATAGTTAGATTATTTTTCTCATATCGTAGCAAAATTTGTGTAATTAGATAAAAAATGTAATAGATAGGGTATTTTAAATTTTCCCCCTTAAATTGTAAATCAAGCCCCCCGGTGTAATAGTTAGGATTTATTTACTTTTGCGTGCTTACGTGTTTATTTCTTTTATCGCTTTCCTTAGGATTTTTGCATCTAGGATATTATGCTTATGTGCTACTTGTTCCTACGTGATCTTATATGTTTTTATATGTTTAATTTGCTTTTAATTCATGTTTTAATATTTAATTCATGATTTATGGTATTCCGTCACCACACTAGTCCAACGCTAGTTGTGGCTTTTTTATTTCCTGCTAGTCCAACACTAGTGAAACTTTTTTTAGAACGGGCTAGCCCAACGCTAGACCCTTAGGACATTTTAGTGATTAGATGCATTTGTGTGCATTTCTCATTTCACACACTTATAGTTTTTCTTTTCATTTGGCATGATTTTATTATTGCTATTTATTACCATTATTATTATTATTATTATTATTATTTTGACACATTTTTTAAATGCATGACATCTAGGTTGCATCTCACTTAGAAATTAGGACATTTGTGTGACTTGACTATAAATAGTCGTCTATTCATGTAGGAAGCGGTGGCGTACAGGCCGTTCCCCCCTCCGTGAGTAGGAATATTCAGTCACGAGATATTATTCCCCCGCACCCGACATGTTGCATACCCACTTTCTTCGATCACTTATTATATATTATTATTATTTTTCTTTTCTACATTTCATTTTGCATCAACTCGTGACTCCCTCGAGGTCTCGACTCGGGTTTCGCAATTAATGCGATAATTCCGACCAAGCCTCGACGGAACATACCGACCCTCCCGATGTTCACATTTAGACTTAGGATTTTGCATTCATTTAGACACATCCGAACGTGATAGAATTTAGGGTTAATTTAGGAAATTCTGATTAAACCTCGTAACTAGCCTCGACTAGGTTGAAAGGGTGCCTTAGGCGTAAGCCTTTGCCTTCCCTTTCTTCAAATGTGACTCCTGGACCTTTTTTCTCTCGTTTTTTCGTAGACCGGAGTCGAAAAAGGGTTTTAAAATGTTTTTTCTAAAAATTTTTATTTTTATTAAACGGTTTTTCGGGTGACTTGGTACACCCTAACTCTGTACCAAGTGGCGACTCCATTTTTAAAAAAAAAAAATAAAATAAAACCCTTTTTCAAAATTAGTTGGCCAAACCCGTCGCACTTTTAGTCCCGGCCTTGTTTTCTTTTAAAATACCATTTTTCTTAAAATACACTTTTCACACACGCGCACGATTTTTCCCAAAAACTTGCTTTTTCAAAGGGGTCATTAGACTAGACCGTCTTTTCGGGACGCGATAGTCACAACCACCCAGTACCCCTTTTACTTTTACTTTACGATTTTCGGACGCGACATTGAGCAAATAATTCTTTGATGAAACCATGAAATAAATCGCATTCTGTTTCTTCTCAAAACCTAATGTTAGGTATGTATAATTGTAAGATTTTCTCTTTTGATAGGTCAATGTAAGTTCAAATTGAATGAAAAGAAAAACATTTTCCTGTATGTTTTGATGGTGAAAATAAATTGCCCATGGTCTTCAAAAGTCATGTTATTTGAAGTTGATAATTGCCACTCCGGTATCTTTCTGATTCCAAAATCATGCAAACTATTAAGGAGAACTAGAGTGATACCGAAAAGGAATATGAATTCCATGTTAAGGATTTTGAACAATACAGAAGCTATCAACATTGGCACGAAGGCAGAATGATAGATTTATTGCTCAAATTCTCACTTGTGGGCACTCGAGTTGTTAAGAAAAAGGACCGCAATGAATTGTCAAACAAGTTTCCAATGCATGTTCAGAGGATCCAAGTACAACAAAAGGGACAAACATGCAAGAGATGCAACTTCAATCAATTCACAAGGGGAGTTTTATTTTTTTATGTTCACAATTTCTTATTCACCTTTGGAATGTGTTGTATAAGTTATTGTGAGATTAAGATAGGGGATGTCACACGCTTTTGAGTTGTAGTTAGCTATCATCATTTTGTCTAATTTTCCTACTTGTTGAAATTACTTTATGTGCGTCGACAAATGCTTCCTTTGGGCAATAAGAAATTATTATTATGTGGTTTAGAGTTTTGTTTTTATAGAAAGTATATCTTGTAAAATGGTTGGAATTATATCTAAATTTTGTACGTTTGATGAAAATTTCTCTTCTTTACTTAATTTCACATGTTAAATGATGATTATGATCAATTAGTGCAAGCATGTGATCTATAATGTAACATCTATTATGAGGGTTTTCATGCTTTAAAATTAAAAAAAAGGAGAAAAGAAAGAAAAAAGAATGATGTGGTTTTTCTACTCCAATGGTTCTGGTGCTTAGTAACCGGGAGTCTTCATCCAACAATGTCGACTTTCAAGTCAAACAGTACTTAAATTATGAGTAATGCATTGCAAATTTGAGCAAGTAAATTGTTGAGTAACCAGGGATCTTCATCCAATCAATGTCAATTCTTGTGTAAAAAGGCAATTTTACTTCTCAAATATAGTTTTTGCTACTTACTTCAAGATTGTGGTGTTGAGTAATCGGGAACCTTCATAACCAATGTTGGTTTTCGCATCAAAAGACACTCTCATATCTTGAGTGATTAGGTCAATATTACAAAATTCCCTCAAGTGAAAAATGAAATTGATCATAGACATGTGATGCCCTTTGATTGATCATATGATTTATTTGCTTGTGAAATTTGGTAAGGCAAAGAAGTTTAGTTGAACTAGCTTGATGAGGACATCAATGGTCGTGGTCAAGTTGGAGAGGCTCGTGATCATGGAGGTGCTACCAAGAGTCCTTTTCAAGATATGGGAGGTCTAATGACTAGGTTGAAAGCTAAAAGGATGAAACAAGCTTTGCAATATTTGATTATAGAATTACATGAAGATGAAGCTACTTGGTTGAAACAAGAACTTACAAGGCTATTCACCTATTCTGGGCTAGAGTTGGAGGAGCTTGGAGGTTGTGGACTTGGATTCGATTGAAGAGCCCGTTTGCCACTCGAGGTTATGGGTTTCATGGGCTTAATTCGTTAGTTTAATAGCCCAAGTTGTATCTTTAGTTGTACGTTTATGTTATGGTGCAACTAGGGTTAAGTTAGTTTCCATATTTAGTTTATATCTTGATGTTATGCGCCTCTTTATAGAGGGTGTTACTATTCATCCGAATTTTGAACAACATTAATCAATAATATTGAGTTTTTCTCTTCAATTGTGCGCGAGTGCAAATTGAGCTTTCTTAGTTCTTTGGCTAAAGAACTACTCTTGGTTGCTTGGCAAAGATCTTGTTAAGTATTCAAGAATCTCGCTTAGGGTTCATCTTTGAGGGTTTGAATCTGTCCAATAGGATTGTCGACTAGGTGTCTACACCACGTTGTTGGTTAGGGGTCTAGGATCGTTTCTTAAAGGGGGGAGTTCAACGAATCTAGTTGAATTTGAAGCAAAACAATCCGAGTTGTTCTTGGGGTCTTCGACAAGTTACGAAGGGGTCAAGAAGATTGGGTTGCATACTTGGAATTCGAGAGTCTTGGACCGTCATCTCTTCCGTTGAACGCATCATAGCTTAATTGTGATATAATTCCTCCTCCTTCTCTTGATATTATGAGTATTAAAAACAAAATAATAAATTGCATAATGGTTATTTACTCGATCATGAGGAAATACATTTTAGAATGCACATGTGTGATTCCAATGATAGAATATCAGTTAATCTCACATTTTCCAAATTGTTTGAGGACAAACAATGATTCAAGTGTGGGGGAATTGACAAATGTCAAAATTATGCTTTTGAGTTGTTTGTTTTGGCATGAATCTAACCCATTTTATATATTTTTCATTCAAATTTAGAATTTTAAGTCAGAAATAATTTGAGTAGATTGACACACAAGCTTTTGAAATTTTTGCAGGTTAAGGACATTCGAACAGATTGGATTAGTTGGAGCATAACCTCTCTCATCAAAAAGGGAAAAAAGAGAAGCATTACTAGGATCCTAGCATAAATGGACGGTTGATAGTTCCTTGGATCATTAATTTAGGCACCACAAATGAGTTATTTGATTTGGTAAATTTTCTTTCAAAATTGTTGCAAAAAGGATGGGTCAAAGACGGGACTTCTTTTTTTTTCCTTAAATATTTTCTTCCCTAGTTTTCCCCTTTGAGCCTCCAGAATATGTGATTTTCATTTGACAACCCACTTGAAGGTCGCACCTCCACACTGGGGCAATTTTGTCATAATTTCATCCCACATTGGGGTAAATTTTATTTCAACTGGTGTTTTCCAAAAAAAAAAAAAAAAAGAAGAAGAAGAAAAAAGAGAGAAAAGAGAAAAAAGTACAAAAAAAAAGTGAAAAGTGAAAGTGATACAAAAGAAAGCCCGAAGAAAGTAATAAAACTGGGGCAATTTTTTTAGATTAGAAGAGAAGAAAAACCCTAGGAGCAAGTAGTAAAATTGGGATGAAGTATTTGAAAATGCAACCTCAAAGCTGATTGAACCTTTCTTGAATTCTGCCTTCTGACCTCAACATTTTCAACACATTACCCAACCATTTCAAAAATCGAGAATGTTACCGACCTCTGTCTTTATTTTGTGATGATTTTTTAAAGAAAATTTGCAAATCGAAGAGGCAAATGATGTTAATAGGTCTATCCCAAATCATCAAGAGAAGGTCGCCTTACTGATGCCAAAGGTTTTTCAAATATTTGTCTGTCTCAATGAAAAGGGGTTGACTATCTCAAGTCTAGATGTCGCTATTCATTGCTCCCTGGGAAAGTGATAAGTCAAAAAGAACTACGGTTGCGTAACATTGATAGTCAAATGTTCATAAGTGAAAAAATCAGTATGCCGACAGAGAATTCATTTTGAAGTGGTGACTATAGTTGTTCGAAGATTTCTCATCCGTATTAATCATTTCAAGGCAATCTTGGAATTCAAATTAGAATGACATCCAAAAATCCAGAGACAATGTTTAAATCATTATTTCAAAATCAGTTTTGAAAAATGTTTATTTGACTCTA
The DNA here is from genome assembly GCA_024721245.1 of Mitragyna speciosa. NCBI lineage: Eukaryota > Viridiplantae > Streptophyta > Magnoliopsida > Gentianales > Rubiaceae > Mitragyna > Mitragyna speciosa. The sequence goes on along the minus strand of CM045557.1, from coordinate 15,178,215 downwards.
TTTTGTTTATTTATTCTTTATGTGTTTTCTATACAAAAGTTTTTAAATTATTATATGTGAGATGTTCTTGTACAAAAATGTATAATGGCAGTTAATTTTATTGAATTTTGAATGAAAGCAAAGGCAATCTTAAGTTTATTAGAAAATTGCAGCATGTGTGAATAGAAAGACTGTTTTGGGAATTTGATTTGAACTCTAAACTAGAATCCATTAAATTTGGGACTTTGCAGAAAGTGAAGCAAGGGACTATGTCAGACATTTAAGATGGCAACATTCATGTTTATATGTGCCAGTAGAGTCAAGAAACTGCCAGTGGTGGCATCACTTTTGCAATTGCTGTTGTTTTTTCTCTTTTGTAGGTGAGATCACACTATCATCATTTGTGGCCTTCGTCAAAAAGAGAAAACTGGGGCAAAATTCAAATCCAAAGATTGATTCCAAATTGATACTAGGGCAAATGTTTGAAAAATTTTGATTTTACATTGATTTTGATGCTTTATGCTTGAACACATTTTGGAAGGGATTGACTTAAAATTTACACTGGGGCAAATTTTAAAGGATTGACTTCAAATGGAATTCATCTGATTTATACTGGGGCAAAAATTTTTAGAAGAATGGAGTTGAAATGGATTTTTATGCATCATATGGAGTCAAAATCTGAAAAGAATAATTTCAAATTGATTTCAGTGTCATATACTGAGGCAAATTTTTTAAAGAAAAATTTTCAACTTCAAAGTAATCTTGATACATTATGCCTCAAGCAAGATTTTAGAAAGACTGATTTACACTGGGGCAAATTTTTGGACAAATTGATTGCAAATAGATTTTGATGTTTTTACATAAGGCCAATTTTGAAATAAGTGATTTTCAAATTAGTGGGAAACTGATATTGGGGTAAATTTTTTTATTCTTTAAAAAAAAGAGGAAAAAGGAAAAAAAAGAAAAAAAGGAGAAAAATCAGTTTTTGAATTAAGTTGAATGCATTTGTTTTAATTTCAAATGCGTTTGTTTGAATTTCTGTGTGTCTTAAATTTCCATATGTATTTATTTTGTCTAGCAGCCTAGACCCACTTTCTGCATTTTAGTATATAAATTTATTTTGTCCAACAGCCTGGGCACGCTTTCTGCATTTACTTTACGAATTTATTTTGTCCATTAGCCTGGGCTCGCTTTCTGCATTTTAGTTTATGAATTTATTTTGTCTAATAGCTTGGACACGCTTTCTGCATTTACTTTAGGAATTTATTTTGTCCAACAGCCTGGGCCCACTTTCTGCATTTTAGTTTATGAATTTATTTTGTCCAGCAGCCTGAGCCCGTTTTTTGTATTTTAGTATATGAATTTATTTTGTCCAATAGCCTAGGCATGCTTTCTGCATTTACTTTACAAACTTATTTTGTCCAGCATCTTGGGCCCGCTTTTTACATTTTAATTTATGCATTTATTTTGTCCAGCAACCTGGGCATGCTTTCAGCTTTTATTTTATGGATTTATTTTGTCTAGTAGTCTGGGACCGTTTTCTACATTTTAGTTTATGAATTTATTTTGTCCAACAGTCAGGGTACGCTTTCTGCATTTACTTTATGAATTTATTTTGTCGAGCAGCCTCGGCATGCTTTCTGCATTGACTTTACGAATTTATTTTGTCTAGCAGCCCGGGCACGCTTTCTGTATTTACTTTACAAATTTATTGACGTGGTTTAGATTAGGTGTAGAAAATCTAGTCAAGTTTACACACAAAAGTCAAGTAATAAAACCTAATCTCCCAACTTTTATCGCAAGTATACGGGTTGTTGTAGTAGAGGAAATTAGAGTCGAATCACACAAGGAACCAACAAAGTGCAATTACTAGAGTTTTATCACTTTCGTTATTATCTAAGCAATGATTAATTTGAACAAGTTTGGTTTGTTTGAATCTAATTAACTAGGAAAAACTTGTAGGAATGCAAGAATTCTTGTAGAAAAATAATTATGAAGGAGTTCTACGGTTATGAATCCACTAATGGTGTAGATTAAGTTGTAGAGATTAAAACTTGCCACGTTGAACTTACCTTGTTTAGGAATGCAATTCCGTTTGTATCAAAACTTATTTTCTCAATGAATTGATTCAACCTACCTACTACCATGATAGATTTGTTTTTGTATGCATGAAGTGATTCATTAAGTCCTCATAAGCATAACACTATTTCCATGTGTTAGTACTCAAGCTCAATTATTCATTTTCTATTATTAAGAACAATTAATTGATTCCTAATAACTAAGATGCTTTGCATGTGATGGCCTTTCATATACAAAGGTTAAAACTTGAATAATTGAAGAAACAAGAGCAAGAAATGGCAAGGTTAATCAACCACAAGCCTTAATATTGATGCATTAGTTTCATCAAAACCCTAGAATAGGAATTTAGCTCAACATGGTTATCTTCAAATCAATACACATGATTTGAAAACAACTAGCCATAGCAATTAAGATAAATGAATGATACAAAGTTAAAGAAAGCTTATTCAATATAGAAATGGCTTCAAGAACTTGTCTTTCTTCCACAAGAGTTGCTACAAGGGTTTTTGAACAAGAAACTCTCTTAAACTCACAATATCTCTATTATGACTTAGGAGAATTCTAGCAATTCTCTACGAATTCTCTATCCTAGCATGCCTCAAACTCTTTACAATGACTTCTATTTATAGACATGGATCCTACAAGTCACTTTCCAACTTGCAATTACATTCAATGAATTGGAATGATGAAAACCCTAGTTGAAAGCCTTCTTGGGCATAAAAGTTTTCATTTGTACTCGCAATGCAATCTTCAACATGCAGAACTTGTATACAGTTCATAAGTCTGCAAAAACAGTTGGAGGATGAAGCAAGTTGCAATAACTGAAATTTGGAAGGTCGGTGACGATCCGCGGATGGCGATACTTGGACGGTCATACGCAGATTGTGTTTCTTGGGCCCACTTGTGTAAATTTTTGTTGAGTTGTCACTCCAAGTGTCCTGATCCTATTTCATGCATTTCTTTGAATTTTTGCTAATTTTTCTAATTTTCCACATTTTGCTCATTTAATCTTCCAATAATTCTTCGCTTTGCTTACTCCACTTCATCACCTTGATCTTGGCCTTACTTGACTTTCTTTTGAGATTAAGAGTGATGAATTTGCAAAAAATAAATACAAGTTTATGTATTAAATACTCAAAATAATAGTTTTAGAGGCAAAACCGTAATTCTAGAAAATAAACCCTAATTAATGAAAACACATTATTTAAAGTCAAAATGTAACACCCTAGAAATTCATGCCAAAACCATTTATTTTGTATTATGTTCATTAGGAGAAAAAAAAAAAGGGTGGCCGAATTTGTGGTAAAAAAAAAATAGAGAATGAGCATGTTGTACTTAGGAAATCTTGCAAGACTTATTATAGGATAAATAATAAAAATCCTTTCTAATTAGCCATTGCCAAGTGTAGTCTTCCATGGAGAGAAAGTCGAGAATTACTTTGTCTTTGTCTTGTTTTGATTGGTCAAAAATTTTCCAATTCTTTTCCAATTCTTTTCTTCTTTACTTAGCCAATTTTCTCTCTTTTCTTTCTTCTTCTTGGCCGGCTGTTCTTTCTCTCTTTTCTCTCCATTTTCTTTCATTTTTCTTGAAGCTTCTACTTCCATTTACTCATTTTTCAACCATAGAAATTGAGTGGAACTACCTCCTAAGCAACAATCTTGTCTACCTAGAGGTATTTCCCATGAATTTCTCTTCTAATTTTAAGTGAAAGATCATAGTTTTTAGCTCTTAAGTTATGTTTTTATGGTTAAGTATGATTGATTTTTGGCCATGAAAAATGAAGTTTTATTCCATGAATGTGAAGCTTGTGAACTTGTATGCATTGTAGATAGTATATTAAACTTGAAATGGCATGATCTAGGTTTGATTTGCTTGAAGAACTTGGAGTAGTTTATGTATTTTTGTGATGAATTTGAATGGAATTGAATTGAGTTTGATGTGAGATTAGTAGAACTACTTGAGATTGGGTTGTTGGATGTTTTCTTGCAGGTTAAAAATTTTTGGGTTAGTCCGATTGTAGGGGAAGTGCTGCCAAAATTTCGGTAAAACCTAGGAAATAAAAGTGATTAGGCTATGATTTAAGACTTTATAAGCTTTAATTTAGTGATTTAAGCGTGTAGAAATTTTCGTAGATTAGCTATTAGTGAATTAAACCTTTCCGAGCAAAACCCTAGAAAGTTAGAAAACCCTAAACCCTAGGGTAAAACCCTATACTCCAAAACCCTAGAAATTTAACCTTAGAAAGACTTGGGGTATTTCTTGAATTTCCTTATGAAATTTCTTAGATTTTAGTCAGGTTTTTATACGATTATTTTTCTTGTGAATTTTCAGGATCCGGAAGTGAGACCCAACATTATCCCGAGATATTTTCTTAGGCTTAAGGTGAGTGTTCTTATGTGTGCATGATGCATGAAATGCCATGTAATACTTGACATTATTATTTCGATGCATGAAATGATATGTTATACTTGACATGATTATCTAATGAAATGTGTTACTTGAGGAAAGATGTGTACTTTATCGCATCTATTCCGCAATGTGTTACATGCTTTCACTATCCAACATGTTATTTGTGCATGTGATTTCCATGGTTGAGTATGGAAGAGATATAAGGTGATGGGCATTATTCGGTGCGTGTTAATTTTCATATCTGAGTAAAGTCCTAAAAAGGGCTATCTCATGCTTGAACTTTATGCATGACCTTGGACTTCCGTGGCTAACTTCACCGTTACTCCACGGTTAGTCAACTTGTTGAGTTTGGGGTGATATAAGGTGTTGTGGGTTATAGGTGCATGATATTCTTTCCTATATGAGTTTCATTCCTCGAAGAGGGTAACTGTGGATTGAATTTTTCAAGTATCTCGGACCTGAGCTTTAACCTCGGTCCCGATATCCTTGTTATCTTGATCATGATCGATACTCCTGCAGTTGAGCTTGCTCCTGTAGTGAGCCTGTATCCACCATTGATTTTGCTACACTTCACATTTCTTTTTCATCATTTATTAAATTTGTTAATTATTATCCTTAAAGGTTTATTTGTTATTGGTATACTGCATGACTTGAGCACTCACTGGGCTATTATAGCTCATCCCGTTCATTTGTTTTCTTTAACTTGGTTTTCCAAAATACTAAAGCTGGAAAAGTTGATTTTGGACCTAGTACATGTTTTGTTTAATGTATCTGGACAGCCTAAATGTGTAGGCTTTTATTGTAAATATTATTATATTTTGGGTTGTAAAAACTCTTGTGATATTTATACTTTTAAGTAAATATTATGAATGTATTTATTTATGAGTGCATTTTATTTCGAGTTAAGTACGCTTGGATGTTTAAGCGAGTGCGTGTTTGAGTCCTGGCGAGAGCTAGGCAGGCAGTCCGCTAAGCCCTTTGGTGCGCCTCTGGGTAAGGTGGGGCTGTCAAACAAAAAGTATAATAGTTTTAATAAAAATATACTAAAAATACCAACTAACATATATACTAATCATGGCAAACTTTTTTACTTATCAAACTCCCCCACACTTCAATCATTGCTTGTTCTCAGGCAATTAGAAAATCAAGGGCTCAAATAATGATTCAAGCATTGAAATAATTCATGTATGTTTCTCAAATAATTTCGTCCAAAGTCACTCAAGTAAATAATCATTATGTAATGCCTTGTTTTTCTAGTACTTATAATATTAAGTGAAGGAAAAGTAACTATGCCATAAATTTGACAAGTTTGGAGTAAATTTCTTTGCCTTAGTAAGTTTTACAAACAACAATCCATATAGCTAATCAAGTAGTCTTTACACCTTAAGATTATGTCATAAAAGAGGGATGTTCACATGCGTTTATTGTTTGTATAATATGAAGTTGTCTTTTTATGCGAAGATCGACATTTTTAGATGAAAACCCCCAGTTACTCAACACTTCATTTATTTTTCACTTTGTTCAATTGCTTACTTGAGAATGAAAATCATCTTTTGACGCAAAGATCGACATTTTTAGATGAAGACCCCTGGTTATTCAACAATTTCTGCTCTCAAGTTGCTCTTGCATTCTCTTACTTCTAAGTACCATTTGACGCGAAAATTGATATTTTTAGGTGAAGATTCCCGGTTACTAAGTACTAGAATCTTTTAGAGATAGCATTTTTTTTCTTCATCACTTCTTTTTTTCTTCTTATTTTCTCCCTTAAACTAATAATCATAAAGCATTTGGACCACTCAACCTTCTATACTTGTTGTTTCTTTTGTAAGAACGAATAAAGAAAAGAAGCTTAACATAAACATGTGTCCTTTTGGGCATAATTACTTCTACCTTTCCTAATATACTTTCCTTAAAATAAGATTTTTCATTACATAATAGTTATTACTCTTTATTTGGATCAAGCTATTTTAAGGAACTACATGTAATTAGTTCAACAAATAGAAGACTTTTTACCAAGCTAACTTTTTACCAAAACAAAATTAGATCATGATAGCCTTCCAAACTTTGGAAGTGTTTTGAAAAACTGTGAAAAATAGTTAGATTGGAAAAATTTTGAAAAGATTTTGACGGAGCTTCCCCTATAAATGGATTAAACTCCCTGTCAAACACAAGAAAATACCAACTTTTAGATCAACTCTTCACCACAATAAGTGTTCTTTACTCTCAAACTCAACTGAATATAACTTTCAAAACCTTTCCCTTAGACTACACATTATCCTCAATATGTGAGAAGTGAAAATAGAAATAAAAGATCATTCAACATGCTTATGGCATCAAATAATTAGGTGTGAAACTTTATTTTCTCTCTCTAGAATTTTCTCTCTACATTGCCGCCTCTTATTTTTCAAAATTTAGGGTTCATGGAGGCCCTTCAACCTAGGGTTAAAGGCAACCAAATCAACCAAATCGTTCCTTTTCTGATGTTTTGCTTAACAAGACTGTTTCTCCATTGAAAATCAAGCCTATCTCGACGCACAAAGGGGAACCAGCTGTTGCCTTCTCTCATGCAGACGTGGAAAAATTAGCTGCACCTTTTCAATTTGCATTGATTAGGAAGTTTTCTCATGGCAAACCAAGCATGGAAATGGTTCGGAAGACCTTTGCTTCAATTGGATTTTCTAGATCCTATTTTATAGGCCTGTTGGATCAGTGACATGTCCTCATCAGATTTTCGACTGAAGAAGATTACCTGCGATGCTGGCTTAAAGGCATCTGGATGGTTAATGAATTTCCCATGCATGTCTTCAAGTGGTCTACAGATTTTAAGGCTAGAATTGAATCTTCTCAGGCGCCTGTGTAGATTGGCTTGGAAAGTTTGCCAGTGCACTTTTTCGACAAAGCTGCACTCTTCTCTATTGGCAGCACTCTTGAACACCCTTTGAAGATAGATGCGGTGACGGCTTCATTGTCCAGACCTCACATGGATTGTATTTGTGTTGATCTGGATATATCAAAAGAATTGCCAAGAAGAGTTTGGATTGCTGTGGGATCTGGAGGTTTCTAGTAGAAAGTTTCATATGAGAACATACCTTTATATTGCCAACATTGTTGCAAACAAGGGAATGATAAGAGTCATTGTAGATTGATGAATCAGAAAGGAAATGAGAAATTCAATGACAAAGATGATGTAACTCAGAAGAAAGAGCAGCCTCAATATGTTCCAAAGTTGAAAATTTCACAGAAAAATTTGGTGACCAATGATCCAGTGGAAAGGGAAGCATAGCAGGCTTGTAACAATCCAGATGTTGTAGGGGAAGGGAGTAACCAAATGCTGAATGTAGGGAAAAAGGAGATTGAAGAAGGACAAATTGAAGAAAACTCGATGGAGGAGATGCAACCACATTCAAAATCTGTGGTTGATTTCCCTGAACCAGGCGAGGCAGATGAAGATCAGACAACTCCTGTTGAAACCAATGTTGCTAACCACACAAAGCAACAGTATAGTAGACAAGCTCTTTCAAATAGTGAGATGAGTCACTCTAAGTTAGAAGTTAATGCCAATAATGAAATGGTTCGAATAGAAGATGCTCCTTCAGAGGAAGAAGGTATAACTAATGAGTTGTTGCAGGAGGTGGAAACGCTTGCTGGTAATCTTTCTCCAAGGGCATCAGTTCAACCTGATTTGTAGCTTGATAATGAGGAGATCCCAACAGTCATTGGGGTAGAGGATACCTGGAAGACGCCTATGAGAGGTAAAAAGGGTATAAGGTTCTGACCCTCTTATAGAACCTTGCGCTCTCATTCCAAATCTTCAGCTAACTCTTTTGAAGCATTATCTCAATGATTAAATTCTTGTTTTAGAATATTAGGGGGGGTTTCTAGAGCCCCGAATATGAGAAGATTACGAAAATTAATTAAATTACATAACTTGGAGATGGTTGCTATTGTTGAACCTAAGACTGCTATGTCAAAGCTGAATGAGGTTTGTATGAAGCTTGGGATGGATTTTTGCTTATCAAATGCTGCTGGCACCGTATGGTTATTTTTTAAAAGTTCATCTTCAGTCACTTTGAAAGCTGAAAGTGAACAACATATTTCTATTTTAGTTAGTAATTCTTAGATGTCTTCTGATTGCAAGCTAACCTTTGTACACGCTAAATGCTTGGAGCTGGACCGACAGATGTTTTGGAATGCTTTGAAAATGGAAAACACAAGGGATATTTCGTGGGTACTTGGAGGAGATTTTAATGTCATCAAATCGCAGGAGGAAAAGCGAGGAGGGAGACCATTTAGAGTCAGTGAGGCTATGCCTTTCATGAAGTTCATGAATGATCTTCAGTTGATAGATGCTGGGTTTGTTGGATCTCTTTTACGTTGTGTAACAATCGTCAAGATTAGGGGAGAGTTTGGAAGAGATTGGATAGAATTTTGCTGAATGAGTCATTTGCCTGGTTAAATGTTGATATTGCAGTTCAACATCTGGAAAGAACACCTTCAGATCATGCCCCATTGCTCATTCAAACCTCCTGTAGAATTGATGGTCAGCCTAGGCAATTCAGATTCTTGAATCTCTGGACATCACTTGCTCAGTTTTTGGAAGTTATACGAATAGCTTGATCAGCTGATTCTGGTGGCTCTCCTTGGATTTCCATTGCAGCTAAGCTCAAAAGGGTTAAACAAGCACTGCACATTTGGTCTCGCCAAACTTTCAGAGATATCTTTGCAGCTGTTAGAGATGCTGAAACATGAGCTGCTCAAACAGAGAAGGACTATGATACGACTACTTCTGAAGGGAACTTGGCAGCTATGCAACATGCAAAATTTGAACTCAACAAAGCAATTTGCTTGGAGGATAAGTTCTGGCAGCAAAAGGCAAGGCTCAAGTGATGTGCGCAAGGGTAGCGAGATTGCCAAGACCGCTTGATGAATCCAAGTTGTATGCTTCGAACCCTTCTCCAACGAAGAACTAAGTTCTAAAACTCTAATTTAGGACCAATGTGAGCGAGTTCAATATGCCTAAACTAAAGTTCTAAAGACTTGATCAAACGCGAAAGAATGACCTCTAAGCTAGGGTTTGTTGTCGCCACAATCTAAGGATTGATAAGACAAGAGTAGTTCTAATCTAAGAACCAAGAAAACACTCTTAAAAAGAGCACACACTATTCATGCAAATTTTTGAGGAATAATCTGATATTTTTATTGAATTATGAAGACCTATAAATAGGCTTACAAGAGAATTCTAGAACTTGAAGTTTTAAGACAACTACTAAAAACTAAATACTCAACTATTTGGAAAATTAACTAAAACAATTTGTAAACAATTTGGAAAACTAACAAAACAAAAAATAAGCTCTAGAAAATATTAAAAATTCGTCCATAAAAGTCTCCTTGGGCTGGACGTCTCCATTGTGCACTATTGGGCCTCCATCTTGCAAGTTTAAGAGCCCTCCAAGTGAGCTCAAGTAACCAGCCCCTTGTATGCTTGTTATGGACAACTTAGAACCTTCAATTGGGCTATCTTTATAATTAGATTTGATCCAAAGCCAATACATTAAACCTTGGCCCAATCTACTAGCTTGATCATCACGTAACTCAAGCCCAACATTCATGCTCAACTCGTATGCAACACTTGGATAGGATTCATGCACGCCTATATCATTGATGAATGACTCTCCTTTTAGCTTGAAATGTGATAGGCAATGCTTCACATATGTAGGTGCTCCTTGGATCCTATCATTCCCTCCTTCCTCGAAAGGATTCGTCCTCGAATCACGTACATGGTATACAACAACATAAGTGACACTAGGAGTGATAAACAAATAAACATATTCAGCTAGAACACTTAGTACACAAAGTTGCTCAGAAAACCTGTTTATCCCCATGCATGCATCAACGAAAACAAGACAACATTCAACATTCCCTAAGGATGCAACAATGTAAAATTTACACACATGCAAGAATGTTGCAAGGACAAATTCATGTTTAAGAATAATAAACTCATTTTGATGAGTGTCATCTTTAAAAACATGAACACGACTTAGCAAACATGGACTCGAAAGTAAACTCCAATGTCTAGCAACAAGATGAAATGATTCAAGAGGAATATCTTGAATAAGCGCATGATGAAGATTATAAATAATACTAGTATGCTCACAATGCAAATAAAACTCAAAAACAAAATCTTTATGACTATCTAAAACACTTAACACATGAATTCTTACATAAAATTCAGATGGACTCATGCTTGTTTCAACACTAGTAGACAAAAACTCAATGTTCTTCAAAGATGAAACTAGATAAAACTCAAAAACACCACTTAAAGATGCAAAGACAGATTCTAACCTAAAAACAATAAACATGTGTAGATGATTAACATCCCTAAAATAGAATGCACCATGCAAAGCTAAATATGCTGAATGCAAAACATGATTACTAACTAAAACAATTGAATCAATTGGATAAAAAGCATACATAGGCATGTAATGCTTACCAGAGCATAAAAAATTATAAAAGAAATACCAAAAATCATTTAAAACATCATGAAGAAACACAAGAACTTTCTCAAGATAGAATGAACTATGAGAAGTTAAACATGCTAAATGCAATACGTAATTATCTAACCTAACAAGATAAACATGCAAAATAGAACTAAAGTGTAAACTAAAAACACTAAAACATATGTATAAAGAACCTAAAGAATTAACACAAAGGAAAGCTTCAAAAATAGAATAAACATGTTTACTATATGTAAATGCATCATGCAACAAACAACCTAAAGCACTACTAAAAATGAAATTACTAGAACAAACTAAACCTAAACCATTAAAATTAGAATGTAATTCATGCAACTTATAATGAAACTTTATATGCAACACATACTTATCTCTACTACAAAAAACAAGATGAACATCATGACTTAGAACACTATGATTACTAAAACTCAAAATGAATTTCCTAGGAGAAATACTATGCACAAAATGCAAATTGTCACATAGATTACCACGAGACACTATATGCAATGTAAAATTATTCACATTAATGCTATAGACAAAATGTAGAGAATCTTGATATCCCTTTCGCTATACTATGGATACTTAGGCAAGTGCACCTATCGTTTCCAGTAGTACAGTGTACAGGAGTACCGAGTGTCGTATCCCACAGGGACTATGTGAGTACTAGTATTAACCTTCTTTCTATTATCTAACCTCACAAAGTGAATGACGAATTAAATGAAAATACAAATTAGCTAAAACTAATTATCTAACTAAATGACAATATAGAATATAGTAGAGAGAATGGACAAAAGTAGAGGTGAATTTAGATGAAGAATTCCCCTAAACCAACATGCCAAGACTCTAACTTGATTAATGATTAACCCAATTGCTTAGACCCTAGAATCCCTAATGTGAATTATATCCTTTCTCAAGTGAAACAATTCCTACCTTCTCGGTTGATTAATTGGAATCTCTTCTCAATTAAAACCCCTAAAAGATGCAATTTCTAATCAATGGACTCTATTTGTGGTTGAGCTTTAATCCTAAAACTCAACTTAGGAAGAACTCATGTAATCCTATCTCTAGCAATTCATTCAAGTTCTCTCTATTCATAAAGTGATCTAATCATATGTGCAATCTCTCGATATACCCATACAAAATCAACACTTGAATTGAAGGATGCATGCAAATCCCAATCCAAAACACAAATAAACTCATGAATAAATCTAAGAACAAAGTGGGTCTTTCATTAAGCCAAGAATAAAATTATAGACATAAGAATTTAGGGTTCATCCCATCTAAATCATAAACTCAATTCATAATTACAAGAATAAAATTAACAAAAGACAAGAAAGAAAGAGAAAGCTCATTCTCATGCAGCCCCCTTGAATCCTCCCTTGCATCTTGATAAAATCTTCTTGCTTTCACCATTGAAGCCCTTGAGTTGTCCCTCTACTCTTGCTTTCTCCTCCCTACATCACTCTAGATGTGCCAAATATGTGTTTTTGAGGTGTCTGCGGCGTGTGTGTGTTTTCTCCAGAGTTAGGGTTCTCCCCCTCGTCAAATGGCCAGTTTAGCTGCTAAATATGCTGCAGATTCTGTGAAGAAACCGCGGCATAAACCGCGCGCGGGTTGTCGCACGGGTTGTTCACTTAACTTCTGAATGGAAACCGCGGCACAACTCGCGCGCGGGTTGTCACGCGGTTTGTCTACGTCAGATTTGGCCTCAAAGGCAGCCGAATTAGCTTTTCCTTAAAACACAAAAGTTGTAGCCCCTTGAGATAGCTTTCCAAAACATCAAAAATCATGTCATTTAGAGCTTTGTAGCCAGAGATATACTCAAAATACTAAGAACTGGTCGAAACAGCCTTGCAGTGCAAATGTGCTTCAGTAACTTGGGATTTTGACCATTGAAACGTGAGAACTGGACTTTGATGTCTTCGTATGAATTGTAGAAAATTGTCTTAGCTTCAAAATACTTCAAGATTCATCCCAATCCAATGTCTCTAGCTCTAGATATGACCAAAACACTGAAATATGTCCCAGCTGCCAAACTGTTTCCATTCCAATTCTTCTTCGCCTATTTCTTCATTGCACTCCAATCAATTGAAATCGAGTTGAAGCTATCAAAACCCTACAAAATGGTGTAAAAACACTTTTAAATCATACATTTACACAATTTGGCATTAAAATCATAAAAGAGAAGAAATAGCTAAGAAATAGAGAAAAACTCATGGAAAACCCTAAAAACCTAACCTAAAAAAAACTAGTTCACTTTAGCACTTATCAAGAATCATGCATAACAAAGTTAAAACACAAAACACGTATAAACTCAAAGTCAGAAAACCAATTGACACCATGCCACCAATCAAACATGTATTTGATCAACCAATTTGTGTTGATGGCATATGACCATCTTTTTATGTCAAAGCATTCCTTCTTCACCAAATCATGCTTTTGAATCACTTTCATCTTCTTGCTTGATAATGATAATGCTCCATCAATTTGCAACTTTACACCATTGAATGAGCAATTTGCTAGTGGCACTTCTCTTGGAAATTGATTTCCATGTTGCTGCAAAAGAGAAACAAAAGCACTAGGAAAACAAGTGTTAAGAGTATTAACAAAATAATCTACTTCCTTGTACAAAGGTACAAGAAGTTTAGACTTCACAACTAAAGCACTCTTATTTTCACTCTTACTATTTTCCACTCTCTTTTTCTTTTCACTCTTATTCTTTTCTAGCACGCACTCTCCTTTTTCTTCACTCTTTTCTTTTGATGGGGTACTCATTGATTTTTCCCAATCTTTGCAATCTCTTGCAATTTTCTCTCTATCCTTATTTGCTTCAAGTGGTGACAAAGGATTTAGCTTGATATTCTTCCCATTCCACATGAAAGAATATTTCAGTCCATCATACTTGGCTTTCTTTTCAAGTTGCCATGGATGCCCCAAGAGCATGTGACAAGTCTTCATTGGTACCACATCACAAAAAACCTTATCACGATACTTGCTAATTGAGAACTCCATCTCCACTTGATTGGTCACCTCGAATTCTCCATTGTCAGTCAACCATTTATATGGATTTGGATGCTCCAACATGGGTAATCCAAGTTTTCCAACACACATAGTACTAGCCAAGTTAGTGCAACTATTATGATTGATATGCATACTACATACCTTGTTATTCATAGTGCATCTAGTATAGAATTGACTTTCATGTTGCACTTGTTTATCATCACTACCATCTTTCAATGATTGCATCTTCTCATCATCATTGGCTTTCATGATCTTCTTAGACTTTGGAATTGATTGCTCATCCCTCCAATCAAAGGCACTCTTATTTCTCCAATTGATGTGACTCGATGAATCTTGGATCCCCCTTGACAGTTTAGCTTTGTCAATCCTTCCATAAGAATGAGTTTCATAGCTCCTCTCCTCATAAGTTGGATTGTTGGATACTTTTGCTTTTCTCTTCATGGCTAATTCCACATCATCCATGCGAGTATTCATCCTCCTAAAGTCCTTTTGCATGGTTTTCAACAAGATCTCAATGCCCTTAAGCTTTTGGTCAACTTGCTCGGCCATGACTACAAAGAAATTCCTGCAAAAAAAACAAGTTAGTAACAATAAACAAATAAAAAGGAAATTGCCTTACTTCTCTCCCTTAGTGTATACACTCGTTCCCTCGTGTATCACTCAAGTTTGTTGGCTTTTTCCCTCTAGTGAGCTCACCACTAAGCCTTTTTCCACTCTTGAGATGCTTTCTTGTAGGCTCTTAGATAAAAACCTGCTCAATCAATCTCACCAAGACCTTATAGCAACTCAAACACAAGAATAAATATGAGAGTAATCAATGTGGAAAGCTTAGAGTAGGGTTTGATCAAGAGAAGTCCAAGAAAAGATGAAAAAGACAAGATTTGACTCAAGAAAACACAATTTGGAAACCCTAATGTGTGGTATTCTTGTGTGTAAAATCTTGATTTTTAATGATCTCTTGAAAGAAAATAATATTCTTGCGCAAAAAATAAAAATTCAAGATTTCCTAATAAAGATAGGATTTATGGAAACCCTAGCTCAATTAGGTTTTGGCAACTTGGACAATTAAGCACAAAAGGAAACAAACCACTTCCAATTAGGAAACTCAAAAAGCACGGTCAAAAGGAAACAAATTGCAAGTGGAAACCCTTACCAACTTAGCTTGAACAATTAGGAAACCAATCACCCTTAGGTTTTGACTAAGTCTCCTTGTTTCCTTTTCTTTTTGGTAACTACTTTCCTTATTTCCCTTTTCCTTGTCAACGCCTTTCCTAATCCTTTAGGACTAGGATTCCTTTTCTATTTAAACACCAAATCAGCTTCTTTTCTTCCTTTTTTTTGAGATCAAAACAAGCTGGAAAATTCAGAAAAATTCGTAGCTAACAAGCAGCCAAAATTCCAGCACTACAATTTCAATCAAGATCCAAGAATCAAGTTCAAGAACTTGATCCAATCAATTCACTTATAAAACCTGAAGCAAAGTACCACCAAAACAGCTCAAAAACTTCCAGAATACCCTCTTAAACAATCAGAAACACGCTGGAAAATTTCAGAAATTCGTAGCTGCCAAAAATACAACAATTCCAGCAAGCACCTTCAATCAAGTTTCAAGAATTAAGTTCAAGTAAGTGTTCCTACCAATTTACTCTTGAAATCAGGTTCTTTTCTACTCCAATTTCTATCCAAAACCCTCCAGAAATTTGTACAAATTCAGCTAAACACAAGAACTAGCAGACACCACAAACTTCTTCCAAGAAAACTCGGACTACAAACAACAACTTCAAGAATCCAAAAATTCCAGCACAATGGGATTCAAGAACTTCAAATTTTTGATTCAAGAACTTCAAGAATGCAACCAAGACCTTCAAGAAATATGCAAAGACCCTCAAGAAAGTCCAAGAATTTATTCAAGAACTTCAAGAAAGTCACAAACAAATCTGGACAGCTTTCAAGATTGCAAGTTAACACCAAGTAAGTCCAAAATTGTTCAAGAAAACCCCTTGTAACACCAAGAAACAATCCAAAAATAGTTGAATAAAATTAATTGCACGGCTCTTTCACTTGTGCAGCCTCTTTTATTCCCCTTTTTTTTTTATTTTTCTGGTGCTTTGGCTTTTTCTTTTATGCCTTTTTTTTGGCACGCCTCTTTCTGGAATTTTTTTTTTCACACGCAAATCACAACAAAACACAACACAAACACCTTCAACCCCCAAGAAACTTCAATCCAAGGTTTGTTTGTCCAAGAATTAATTTTCTTGAAAAGTTTTTTTTTTTAACACAAGAAATTCAAGAAAACACTAAAAACAGTCAAGATTTCAAAAACACCACACACAACCTAAAATTCTTGATTGGGGACAACCAAGAACGACTCTAAAACCCTAGGACTCTTCAAGAAACACGATTAAACAACAAAAAGACACACAAATAGATAAGAAACAAAGCTGGACAGAAACAAAATTAGGAAGAACAAGACACGATCACAAGGAACAAGAAACAAAAACACAAGTTGTTTGACGAGGCACGAAGCACTTGACAAAACAACAAATTAAAAGCAATAAAAGAGGGATATATTCAATTTTTCTAAGGAAAAATTCGGATTGAATAAACCTGGAAAATCAAGAACCAAGGCTCTGATACCAATTGATGTGCGCAAGGGTAGCGAGATTGCCAAGACCGCTTGATGAATCCAAGTTGTATGCTTCGAACCCTTCTCCAACGAAGAACTAAGTTCTAAAACTCTAATTTAGGACCAATGTGAGCGAGTTCAATATGCCTAAACTAAAGTTCTAAAGACTTGATCAAACGCGAAAGAATGACCTCTAAGCTAGGGTTTGTTGTCGCCACAATCTAAGGATTGATAAGACAAGAGTAGTTCTAATCTAAGAACCAAGAAAACACTCTTAAAAAGAGCACACACTATTCATGCAAATTTTTGAGGAATAATCTGATATTTTTATTGAATTATGAAGACCTATAAATAGGCTTACAAGAGAATTCTAGAACTTGAAGTTTTAAGACAACTACTAAAAACTAAATACTCAACTATTTGGAAAATTAACTAAAACAATTTGTAAACAATTTGGAAAACTAACAAAACAAAAAATAAGCTCTAGAAAATATTAAAAATTCGTCCATAAAAGTCTCCTTGGGCTGGACGTCTCCATTGTGCACTATTGGGCCTCCATCTTGCAAGTTTAAGAGCCCTCCAAGTGAGCTCAAGTAACCAGCCCCTTGTATGCTTGTTATGGACAACTTAGAACCTTCAATTGGGCTATCTTTATAATTAGATTTGATCCAAAGCCAATACATTAAACCTTGGCCCAATCTACTAGCTTGATCATCACGTAACTCAAGCCCAACATTCATGCTCAACTCGTATGCAACACTTGGATAGGATTCATGCACGCCTATATCATTGATGAATGACTCTCCTTTTAGCTTGAAACGTGCTAGGCAATGCTTCACATATGTAGGTGCTCCTTGGATCCTATCATCAAGTGGTGGAAAGAAGGTGATGCCAACACAAAGTATTTCCATGCAGTTGTGGCTGAACGTAGAAGAAAGAACACTATCCATGCCATTAAAGACTCAAATGGCAACTGGCTAAAGGAGGATGCGGATATTGCAAATGAAGCTTGTGATTTTTTTTCTCAATTATTTTCAACAAATGCATGTAATAATGAGCTCAATTTGAGTCACATTCCAATGGTTCTAACTGAGGAAGACCGAGCTTTTCTTGATGCTTATCCATCAATGGAGGAGGTGCAAAAGGTGGTATTCTCCACGGATGGCGATAGTGCACCTGGGTCTGATGGTTTCTCAGGCAAAATTTTCACTGTTGCTTTGGAAATCATTTCTGAGGACTTGTACAAAGCGATCTTGGCTTTCTTTTGTGGTGAAGATATTCCTAGAAGTATTACCTCCATGTTCTTGGTGTTAATCCCGAAGTGCTCTTATCTTCAAGATTTCTCACAGTTTAGGCCTATTAGCCTATGTAATTTTTTAAACAAAATTATATCTAGGCTTCTGGCTGACAGATTAGCCTTGATTCTATCCAAGATTATCTCACCTCAGCAAAGTGGATTTATGAGGGATAGATAGATGGCAGAGAATTATCTTCTTGCTCAAGAATTGGTGTCAGGAATTGGAAGAAAAAATAGGGGTGAGAATGTGATTATGAAGATAGATATGGCTAAAGCCTATAATAGGGTTTCATGGACCTATCTGTTGGGTATTTTATGTGCTTTTGGGTTTGGAGACATATGGGTTGATAGAATTGGGAGACTGGTATCGAATTGCTGGTTTTCTGTTATTATTAATGGTGCAGCTAAAGGTTTTTTCAAGGCTTCAAGGGGGCTGAGACAAGGGGACCTGATATCTCCTACACTGTTTATCATTGCTACTGAGGGCTTGTCTAGAGCTCTCAATAATTTGCCTCAGAAAAGGAATTTTGTGCCTTATAAAATTCCTCACTATTGTCCCATTGTCACTCACTTGGGTTTTGCAAATGATTTAATGTTGTTTTCAGGTAGAGATAAAAGGACACTTATGATGGTTATGGATACTCTGAAGTCATATGAGAGATGCTCAGGTCAGCAAATCAACGTGACAAAGAGTGGCTTTTTCTATCATCCTAATACTGCCTCCAGTTGAATTTCTGTCATTCAGCAGGTTACGAGGTTTGCAAAAAAGTCTTTTCCTGTAAGATACTTAGGGTGTCCTTTATTTTGCGGGCGTAATAAGTCTACATATTTTTCTGATATGGTTCAAGCTATTGCAAACAGAATCTTGGGATGGTGCAACCGATTCTTATCCATTGGTGGGAAATTAATTCTGATCAAACATGTGTTAACTTCTATTCTAATACATGTTCTTGCTGTCTCATCCCCTCTGGTAGTGTATGCCCTAAAACCAAGTTGGTTTTTGGGATTTTTATTACGCTTATTTCATGTTATACTTATATATGTGGCATTTTCTTTGTCATTTAATACTTGTTATTAATATTACTTGTTTATTTGATAAAGTCCATAGAATATTAACTGTGTATAAGAGATTGTAAGAGTTACAATGATGAGACTCTTATTACACATCAAGTTATATTCTTAAATATCCCTAGTCGTAGTATTAATGAGATTGGACATCATTAATATGGGAAGACTAGCACATACTTTGCCTCTACTTATGGTAAGTAGTAGTTGATCTTGTCAACTATGGCGTGTGACACATATGCTGGTATGTGGATGCTTGTTAGAGAACAAGTTCATTGGATTGATCCGCCAAGAGTTACTATTCATAGTGCTAATGAATTATACTCTTGATGGTAATGGTGTAAGTAATCCTTAGACTTGAGATTACCATGGTGTCTTGAGTGTGGATTACTATGCTTGATTCTGTTGCTCGGTGCTCGTAAAAGAGTAGCCCATACGGTAGAGATTGGGTATAGTATGAAGCATGGAAGGATAGTGAGTAATCAATATAGGATTCACCACTCCTTATTATAGGAGAGTATATCCCGGATTGGCCACTTGTTGAAATTTGACTTAAAGAATCTTTTGCGCAAAAGTGAAAGTATGACTTGAAAGAGTTTCAAGGTTATACTTTTATGGGAAGTTATATTTCGGGAACAAGAAATCATTAATTAGTCATTTAAAGAGTGCGCACCACACTCTTAGACTAATTGGGATATAGTGTGGTGAAAGGATATTAATTACACGGTAACATTGTCATTGATAGGTGTAGTCTACCATATGACTTTCCTATTCACTTGGGTGGTCATGATGCATTGCTAGATGCCACTCATGATCTATAAGTGCAAATTAATTAATTAGTGAATTAATGATAAATTAAAGTGTTAATTTATCTGGCTCTTAATTAATTAATTAATGAGTTATAATTTGTACTTATTGCCAACGTGAATGGAACCTAATGGGTCACACACAATAAGAACATGGTCTTTGGATTAAATTGTTATTAAGATAAGTATATGATACTTATGGAGTTAATTTATGTGATAAATTAACTTAAAGGACTTAATTATAAATATTCTAAGTCTTGATGGAAATTAGTTTCCCAAAAGGAATTAAGAAGCTATTTGATTTCCTTTTGGAATAGGTTTCCTAAAGGAATAGGATTAGCTTAAGGTAAGCTTTCTAAACCTTCTTGGTTTCCAATTGCTCTTGTTTCCTTAAAGACTAGGATACTACATCTATAAATAAGTCCATGCCTTGACTCTTGAATGATTGATGAAACACAAGATAAAATCTAGAGAGAGAAAAATTTGAGAGAGGCGTGTTTTTCTCCCAAGAAAAAACGGCACACCCTCTTCTCCCTAAGGGTTAGGGTTTTGTCTTCTTCCTCTTCTTGTTCTTGTGTTCTTCATGAAATTCAAGGGAGCTAGCACTCAAAAGGCAAGGCAAGCAAGCCCAAAGGTTCCTAAAGATCATGTTCGTGTGGATACCGTTGGAGGCTCTACACTTGGAGGGCTTTTCATGGTAGATCAACACCTTCATCGAATAGGATCTTGCCCTTTGAAGCATAGAAACCTTCTATGCTTGAGGTATTTGTGCTAAACACCATTTAATCGTACAGATTACATCAAAGAGATTCATGGCTAAGGTAATAAATTTTTAAATTTTTCACTGCGTTACTCCCCTTATTACCTTACACCCTCCACGAAGTATATTTGTGCTTTTGAAAAAATTATTTGCTAAATTCCTGTGAAACACTGGTGAGGAAGATGCTAGGCACCATTGGATCCATTGGAAACATCTTTGTACTCCTATCTCTGAAGGAGGTGTTAGGCTCTGGACTCTCAAGGATGTGCATAAGGCGTTATCAATGAAGTTATGGTGGGTTTTTCGTAAGCAGGAGTCTTTATGGGCAAAATTCATCTTGGCTAAATATTGTAGTAATAGCCATCCAACACAAGTGCTTGTTTCTCCAAGTGATTCAATTGCTTGGAAGAGATTATTGTCTGTTAGAGATGTGATGGAGCATAATATTCTATGGCACCTGAACAGTGGCTCGGTGGATTTCTGGCATGACAATTGGATGGGATCTGGTGTTCTTTCTGCATATCGTCAAAACTAGAAATCCATGCTGGTTCATGACTTTATTATTGGAAGCAATTAGGATGTGAATAATTTGAGTCATTTTCTTCCTATTTCTATTGTGCAGGAAATTTTTAAAATTGATCCTCCAACGGCTTATGTTGCTGATGAGATTATTTGGAGTGTTTCATCCACTGGGAAATTCTCACTATCCTTAGCATTTGATACTATTTGTTATGCTAAAAGCAAAAGTTTTGTTTTTAGATAGTGTTGGAACCAGCATATTCCAGTTAAAATTTCCTTTTTCCTTGTAAGATTATTGCTTAGAAGAATTCTGGTGTTTGATGTTGTGCAGAAATTTGGAATTCAAGGCCCATCTAGGTGCTTCTATTGTAGACATCCCTCTGTGGAGATTATTGACCATATCTTTAGTATGAGTGATATTCAACATATAATTTGGACTGACTTTGAGAAGCCTGTAGGATTTGTCTCTGCTCAAGTGGAGGTACGTATGAGGTTAGTCAAATGGTGGACAGCTTGTACAAATGGGATGCCCTCTTTTTTGTTTAATATCACTCCCACATTTATTTTATGGCATCTATGGAAGGCTCGAAATGAATGGTTGTTTTTGGGGAATATCCAATCTTGGGAGCAAATAGCGGCAAAAATTTTTCTTGATGTTAAATTGGTGATTGAATTGAAGTTTAAATGTAGTATTTCCATTACCTCTTGGCAGGAATTTGTTTGGTATATTTCTAGGCATAAGTAGGCCATTAAAATTACCTTGGTGAAGTGGAAACCATTAGGGCATTTTCTCAAATTGAATACCGATGGGTGCTCCAAAGGTAATCTGGGAGAATGTGGTGGTAGAGGGGTTCTACGAAATGATCAAGGGATGATGATTCTAGCCTTTGCAACGAAGTTAGAAATGGGAATGAATATGGAAGCAGAACTCAAGGCATTGTTATATGGAATCAAATTATGCCGTGCATGAGGTGTCAATGAGGTTGTCTTGGAATCAGATTCTTTGGCTTCAATCAAGATTTTGAAAGGTGATGCAGCATGTCTGTGGAAGGTAAAAAAGATCTTTGATGAGATTTGCAAGCTCAAGCCATATTGGCTAGACATTCATCATTGCCCTAGGCAAGCGAATGCTCCTGCTGATTTATTAGCTAATGTAGGTGTTTCTCTGCAAAATTCTCTTATCTATAACTCATTTGGCACTCTTCCTAAAGCTATTCGTGGGGCTCTGCGTATGGACCAACTGGGCTTTCCATCTTTTAGATTTAAAAAGGACAATTTGTTTGTTCTTTAAACTGTAAAAGAAGTAGTACTCCCTTCCTTTTCTTTTTAATTGTTAGCTTCTTTTGATTATTTCTTTTCTTTAACTTATTGTGATAATTAGAGGTTTATTCCTCTAACTCTTTATTTCATTAATAAAATTTGGGAGTGGTGTCCCCCCCTCCCCGTGTAAGGGGTTAGCCATTAAAAAAAAGAAATAAAAGTATGAAAACAATTAAAACTCCCTTGTACATATGTCTGAGCAATTCGAATAAGCTATCGCGGTCCTTGAGTAGTTCACTAGAATGACTAATAATAATATCAAATAAAAACATATTAGTTAATGTAATATTCACATAAGAAATAACAAAGTTAAACTCAAGTGTTTTAAACAAAAGTCCAAGAAAATGTCTTAAATAACTAAGAAGGGGGAGGTTGGTCATGTTTGTCTTTCCATCTTTGCTCCAAGGTATGCAGCCGTCCATCTATAGTGTCAAGTCGTTAAGTGATGGATTGGAAGGATTCTCTTTGGTCATTTCTAATGCTTTGCATTTCCTCCATCAATTGCTGCCATGGAGTTGTACGTCGCCTTGGAGGAGCTGTGGTAGATGAGCCTGCTTGAGTAGATGATGAAGTCCTAACATGGTAGGAGGATTCTTCAACGTCTTCTTGGTACTCTTCGAGTTGTGCTCCTTCTTGCTGCCCCAGGATTTGCTCAAGCACGCTTGGGTCTTTCAAGTGAATGCGGCAGAGGACGATGACGGTGATAATGTCGGTCTTGGGAATAAGTTAGGGAGAATCCCCTTGGGTGACTCCATAAAATTCAAAGATCCTAATCAACAACTTGGGAAAAACAAAACATGTTTTAGGAACCCAAGCTCACCCAATAGTGCGCATATAACTGATAATGATATTGGGCAAAGGAATTCGACAAAGGTCGTTTCCTTGCTCGTTAACCATTTTATCCAACAAGTAGAGGTTGGCATTCCTAACTTCATTTTTGCTACTTCATTTTGGCATAACATTGTGAGCAAACATGTAAATGCAAATATGATAAACATTGTCAAACCGTTTGGTATAGAGGCTGGTCCTTTCGTAATCTTCTTGGCGGGTTACTTCATCTCGGACCCCTAATCGTCTTTTGGTTTCTTGAATGTTCCAAGTTTGGTTGTCACAGTTGAATTCCTTTTTGTAGTCCACATCCATCCTCTCATTTCTACAATGTAGCATTTCTGCAATCCAGGATCGTAGCAACACAATCCTCTTCCCATGAACTATCATTTGTAGGTAAGACACGCTATGTCCTTCCTTGTCATCTATGTTGGTATAGAACTCGCGTACCAGATTTGGATAGATGAGCTCCAGTAGATTGAGGATTGGTGCCCATCCCATAAGTGCAAAGTTGTCACTGATGTGGAAGAATCAATCCACCTCGTTATCCAAACTCTTTTCCTTAATCAGCTCCTTATGCACTCGGACATTGTACCATTCTTCGTTCTCCAAGGATGTGAAGCGCCGAGTATCAAATTGGGGAGCTGGTTACTCCTCTTCTGGTTGTGCAACTCGTGCTCTACCGTGTCCTCAGGACATGTTTACCTAAAAAGAGAAGAAAAGTTAGCTAATGACCAAAGAAAGAATGAAAGCCCTTAGATTGATTGCATTCTATTCCAATTAAGCATGAATCTTAGTGTGAATTCGAGCCCCTACATTACTATCCCAAATTCTACGTGCCTGTCTATGAATCATCACAATGTAGTTGTTTACATGCTTGCATGATTTCCTTAAAGAAATTCTTCATTTTATCATCATCCATGGTCATTTTACTCATTTCTTCCTTCCATATCATGCCTTTTGTTCTAGATGTCCTCACTTGTTTGATTTTGTTTAAGATTGTTTCATATATGCTTCTTTGGTTGCCTTTTGTCAAATTGGGCATGCTAGCACAATGTAGCTTAATTTAACCCTTTGTACACTTTTACAATGTCCTTTTGTGAGGGAATTATGCCCTAGTTTTCATTCAAAAGCATGTAGCAATGATTTCACATTTTTTCCACAAAAATCCACTGTTATATTTACAATCCACATATTCATGTTCCACATTACTCCATGTGAGTGCTACCCATGCTCATACTAGTGCAAATAAGGCATTTTTATCATCAAACTCAACATAGCATCACATAAATTAATTGTCTCAAAAATTCTCATATGAACAATAGAGTAAAATTTGAAGACTTAAACTTGAGTTGCAAGGATGAAATCTTATCTGAAATGCTATGCAAATGCTTCAATGATGTGTGAGGAGTGGAAATTTGTCCACGAATGGCCTCGGGTTGGCACCACAGAAAAAAGGGGACTTAGGGTTCTCAAAAAATTTTTGCATTCTTGTGCACTTTTCATGTAGATTTGATGTAAAATCTTGAATCTAGTATGTTGTTTGTGGTGCTTATGGTGAGATTTTATGATGAATTGGAAGTAGAAGGGAAGTAGATGGAGTGGGGAGAGGAATTTGAGAGAGTTTTGCAGAAAGAGAAGAAGAAATACTTGTTTGATTGCTCTGTTATTTGCTAAAAACTGTAGTCAATACGCATCTCTTGTCCGCGTATCAGCTCAATCGTCCGCATATCACTGTTGTCGTGTATCTACCATACCTCCAAGAACCTGATACACGGATGGTGATACGCGGATACCACTCGCGTATTGCTATGCTCGGGTATCTTGTCGAGCCCCCAGAACCTAATACGCAAGTAGCTATACGCAGACACCACTCTCGTATCACTATGCTTGCATATCTAGTGCTGCTGTTGATACTTCCAGGCTGATTTTTTAGCCATTTTGTGAGCAAATTTGGACCAGTTATGCTTCATATTTTTGGGCAAAACTTAATAAACATTAAACATATCACCAATTGTTAGATTCATGCTTTAAAGTCATCATAAACGTGATCATATAGCAAGTGAGAAGTGATTCAAGAGTTGCTTTGAAACACCTGCAACACTATAATTTGTTTTTTATCCTTAAAATCAAAGTTTTTTATTTCAAGTTTTTAATTAATCCAACGCTACAAGCATGTTTCAGTGATGGAAACAAAGCTGTTAACATGCTCTTTAAGCATCCAAAACATCAAAATTCAAAATTTATGACCAAAATCATAAAGAATCACTTTTGAAGTTAAACAACCAAATGAATAGTTGTGTTTTCACTAAAAAGCTCAATTTGATTTTTGTCATGTTTTGGACTTCAAAATCACTTTGAACAAGTTTCAAATGATAAAACAAAGTTGCTCAAAACCAATTTATGCATCAAAAGTCCATGAATTACCAAATGAGAATCAAATTACTCAATGAAACTTAGCTCATAAATAGTAACCAATGGAATAGTAACTTTGAAATTCATTACTTCAAATTGGTTTTCTTGTTCATTTTAACCACAAAGCCACTTCAAACACCTTTCAAATGATAAAACTAAGATGTCTAAATCAAATGTGCCTTCAAAACACAAGAGATATGAAAATTTGACATTAACCATCCAAGTTTAAGCATGCATTATTAACCATGGCATTCATTTCTCACATTGAACTTCAACTCTCCACCCTATTAACACCTAACTTAAAAACATTACTAAACCTAAGGATAACATATCAAAGCAACTTAAATTACCAAAATCATTAGGTTGCCTCCGAACAAGCGCTTTAGTTATAGTCAAAAGCTTGACTTGCAACCTTTTATTGTTCATGAATTGGCTTCTCCTAAAGGGTAATTTCCTCCCTTAAGGACCAATTGACTGGCAAGGTAAGGCTTTAACCTTTGACTATTGACCTTGAAATGTTTTCCACTTTGGTTCACCAATTCAATCGCTCGATAGGGGAATACTTTGGTCACTTCAAAAGGTCCCAATCACCTTGATCTCAATTTTTCTAGAAACAATTTGAGCCTTGAATTGAATAATAACACTTTTTGACCTACCTCAAATTGCTTTGGAGTTATGTGCTTGTCATGCCAAAATTTGAGCTTTTCCTTGTATAACTTGGCACTTTCATATGAATTGAGTCAGAATTCCTCCAATTCACTTAACTCCAACAACTACTTCCTACTTGCAAGATTTAAATCGAAATTAATAGACTTTATGGCCCAATATGACTTGTATTCAATTTCTACCGGTAGATGGCATGCTTTCCCAAAAACGAGCCGATATGGAAACATTCTCAATGGTGTTTTATAAGCCGTTCTATATGCCCATAAAGCATCATCTAGCTTCTTTGCCCAATCTTTTCTTGATTTATTCACCATTTTCTCCAATATGAGCTTTAACTCCTGATTGGCTAATTCGGCTTGTCCATTTACTTGAGGATGATAGGGTAATGAAGTTTTGTGTAAAAACCCTAGAAGCTTAAAACCACTTATTTTCTATGTTGTGAATGTTAATTGTAAAAATTTTCTTATTAGTTGTTATTGTATGATTTTCTTTTCAATTTGATTTCTTGAATTATTACTATTACATGTTTAATGATAATCATAGGAAAATTACACCAATTAAATTTAACCAACTAAGCTTAAATATTTAGAAAAGTAAGGCCACCTATTACATAGAAATTTGGAATACTATGCCACCTAGCACCATGAATGGCCACCTATTATTGGCTTTCACTTTTACCAATTCTTTTCAATTTTTTGGCTCAAATTTCCTTGCATTCTTCTCTCCCTTGGCTGGCCACTCTATTGCCCAAAATACACTTCAATTTCACTCATTTTAAACACTTAGAAGACTAACTTAATCTTTCCCCAAAAGCTAAACCTAACTAGAAAAGAAATCCCCCCAAATTTCAACAAATTCTCTCCAAATTTCAAGCTCAAGTCTTGCTCAAAAGTTGAAGGTTCTTGAGGGCCTAATCATCCATCCACTCTTCTTCAACTAAAACCCTACCTATTTTGAGGTAAATTCATCAAGAAACTTTGAGTTCTTCTTAGTTTTATTAGAAGAGTTCTTATGTTTTCTTATGATTTCATTAAGTAGTTAAGATTATGGTTATATTTTGTTCTCTTGATTATATATATGAATATTTATGCTCTTGATTATGAGTTTCTTCTTGTTTTGATCCTTCCTTTGATGGTAGAGTAACTATGTTATCACCTACTTGCATAGTATGGACTTGTTTAGGAAATTGATGCTTTATTTGAGTAGAAAACCTTGGAATTTATGGCTGAAATTTTGACTAGAGTTAGAAGGCATGTTGGTTAGTCTTCTTAGAGGAAAAATTTTGGAAGAATTTCAGTATTTAGGACCTGTTTAGAGGGCTGAAGTTGCTGGAATTTCAGCTTAAAAACTGGCCCTTCCTTGTTCCAAAACCTTGAACAAATTTCAGCTTTACTAGTATAGAAAATTTCAGCTTTGATGGCTTAATATTTCCAGCTATATTAACCTTGTTTTGGCCAAGTTTTGATGATAAAAACTGCTGGAAATTACAGCTTTTGAATTGGGTTGAAGTGACACCAAAAATGAGCACCTTAAGCTTAACTCACTAAACCAGTTTTTGAGAAAATGTTGTACAATGGATTTGGAACCTTGTTAATCAATTTCAGGAAGAACTCTTATAAATTTTGAAGATTTAAATTGATTAGAAACTTGACTATTGAATGTGTAAGTGAAATGACACTAGTTTCACTTTATATTTATGATTTAGTATGTTTTCACCAAATAACCCTAATTTGTTATTTAACTAGTCTTAATTTAATTAAATGTTATTAGTTTAATATTAATTAGTTTAAAACCATTAATTTATTTGAGTATAGGATATTTTGGAGTTTTGTCATTTTAACCTATATTAATTTTGCTAAGTTATTAAATTATACTTGACAATTACTAATAAATCTTTCTTGGAGTTTAAGAACTAGTTTACTTATAAACTAATTATTTTGAACAAAATTTCTTTTACACCAAAACCTTGAACCCTAATCAATATTTAATTAAACTACTTCTTTAGTTCATAGTATTTAGCAATATTTTCTTTTGGTCCAAAATGTATAGCTAATTATTAGAGTTTTGCAACTAATATAGTAAATAAAGCGAAAATTAATAACAAATTTCTAGTATTAATTATTCCTTTTAAATTTAACCTTAATTTTGACACTTAATGAATTATTTGCCCTTAGAACTAAATTACTTTCAAAAAAGGGAATTTCTTAAATTTCTTTATCAGTTGATTTAGGGTTTTACCCGGATTCCTTTATTATAACTTTTTGTATTTTTCCTATAACCCATTTACATTTATTTTAAAACCCTTGTTAAACT
This sequence comes from Mitragyna speciosa, assembly GCA_024721245.1. Taxonomy (NCBI): domain Eukaryota; kingdom Viridiplantae; phylum Streptophyta; class Magnoliopsida; order Gentianales; family Rubiaceae; genus Mitragyna; species Mitragyna speciosa. The sequence goes on along the minus strand of CM045557.1, from coordinate 15,149,600 downwards.
TGGGTACATTTTATAAAAAATTCTTTTGAAAGAAAATCCAATAGGTTAATTAGACTACTTATGAATTTCAGGATCCAAGTTTGAACCTCGCACGTTTTACGAGGAACTTTCTTGAAATTTTTACGTGAGTGTTTCCTTGTGTGCGCTTGATGCATGTTTAAGTGTTAATTCTATTTATGCTTGATATTTGTTAGCTACCACAATGTACTATATGAAGGGAAGGTGTGTACTTTATCACATCTATCCCGCAATTTGTTACATACACAATTTTATTAAATGTGAATATACTTGTTTGTTAACTTCCAACTGAACTAAGCCTTTGGGCTAGACTTCCGTGGTCATACTTCACCAGTTACACCACAGTTAGTCATACTGGTATTGAGGAGGACATAAGGTGTTGGGCGTTAGGTATTGTGTTCTTTCTTCTAAGTTGGGATTCCTCTAAGAGGCCGACTCTAGGCTGAACAAACTGTTTACCCTTCAGCGTTGAGATCTCACCCTGGAGTGGAGGTATTGAGGAGATAAAGGTGCACGGGTAGTTACGGGTACTGTTATCTGATATTTTACCTGATCATTAGCAACGACCTGGTTTTCTCTATTGGTCCGAACACAATTGTCACATGATTATATACTTGATACTCCCGCGGTTGAGCTTGCTCCCGTGGTTGAGATGTATCCTTCCTTGTTTGATCAATTGTTTACTTAACTGGTTCTTATATTATTTTATGGCACATGTTATTTGTTTATTTATTTTTCTAATTGTCTGCTTGTGTGTTTGCATCTGTGGGAACCTCACTGGGCTATTATAGCTCACCCCTTTTATTTGTTCTCCTTAAACAGGCTCCTATTATTAGGATTCAAGGGTAGATCTTAGTAAGATTTTGCTAGAAAAGGATGTTTGAGATTTTACTGTATGAGTTAGATGTTTATGATGTAAACTACTTAACTGATACCTTTACTCTTAAGTTTGAATCATATGAATATATTTACGAGTTTTCTATAGAATGTCATTTGTTTCGTGGATTCTAGTGCGTGCTTGACCCGAGTCCTAGCGAGAGCTAGGCAGGCAGTCCGCTAAGCCCTTTGGTATGCCTTAGGGTAAGGTGGGGCTGTCACATTTTGTGCCTACAACCATACTTAGACAAGAGTAAATCAACTTGCTTATTACAAAAATGCTTACCTTCATCACTCATGATTGCCTTTGGTACACCAAACCTTGTGAAAATGTTCTTTTTAAGGAATCTAAGTACAACTTTAGAATCATTAGTAGGTGAAGCAATGGCTTCCACCTATTTGGAAACATAATCAACTGCAACTAAGATGCATTGATTATTAAAAGAACTAGGAAATGGTCCCATAAAGTCAATTCCCCAAACATCAAATAATTCAACTTCCATGAATGTAGTAAGTGGCATTTCTTGTTTCATAGATATGTTACCGGTTCTTTGATATGTATCACATTTTTTTACATACTCTCTAGCATCATGATACATAGAAGGCCAATAAAATCCCGATTGCCATATTTTAGCTACCGTTTTAGATGTACTAAAGTGTCCTCCGATTTCTAAATTATGACAATGATATAAAATGCCATTTACTTCATTTTCGGCCACACATCTTCTTATCATGCCATCCGCACAATGTTTGTATAAAAGTGATTCAATCCAAAAATAACTTTTAACATCATGCATGAACTTTTTCTTTTTATGATGATTTAAATCTTTAGGTATTACATCTCCCACTAAATAGTTTACTATATCGGCATACCATGGTGATTGTGTAATAGCCATTACCCATTCGTCTGAAAAATCCTCTTTGATTGGAACTTGATTGTTGATAGGGATGTACTCTAGTCTTGACAAGTGGTCCGCCATCGCATTTTCAGATCTCTTTTTGTCTCTAATCTCCAAGTCAAATTCCTGCAATAATAAAATCCATCCTATTAGTCTTGGTTTTGCATCCTTCTTATTTAACAAATATTTTAGAGCTGCATGGTTTGTATATACAATAACTTTAGATCCTATTAGATAAGATCTAAATTTGTCTAGTGCAAAAATGACAACTAACAATTCTTTCTCGGTAGTTGCGTAGTTAATTTGTGCATCATTCAAAACTTTGCTAGCATAAGAAATAACATGCAACTTTTTATCTTTTCTTTGTCCTAAAACTGCTCCAACCGCATAGTCACTTGCATCACACATCAATTCAAAAGGTAGTGACCAATCCGGTGAAGTAATAATAGGAGCTAACACTAATTCTTTCTTCAATCTTTCGAAAGCATCTGAACACCTATCATCAAAATCAAAAGGGGTTTGTTTGCATAATAAATCACACAATGGCTTCGCTATTTTGGAGAAATCTTTGATGAATCTCCTATAGAAGCTTGCATGTCCAAGAAAACTTTGTATCCCTTTTATGTTACTTGGTGGGGGCATTTGTTCAATTGTTTCAATTTTAGCTTTATCTACTTCAATTCCCTTAGTGGAAATTTTGTGCCCCAAAACTATGCCTTCTCTAACCATGAAATGACATTTTTCCCAATTAAGAACAAGGTTTGTTTCTTCAACCTTTGCAAAACTAGTTCAAAATTATGCAAACATTTATCATAAGATGAACCAAACACAGAAAAATTATCCATAAATATTTTCATAATCTTTTCAATATAATCCGAAAATAAGGCCATCATCAAGCGTTGAAATGTGGCAGGTGCATTACACAAACCAAATGGTATTCTTCTAAATGCAAATGTACCATATGGACATGTAAAGGTTATCTTTTCTTGGTCCTCGGGTGCTATGGCAATTTGATTATAATCGAAATAACTTTCAAGAAAACAATAATACTCATTTCCCGCTATTCTTTCTAACATTTGATCAAGAAATGGTAAAGGAAAGTGGTCTTTTCTAGTTGCAGCATTTAATTTTCTATAATCCATACACACTCTCCAACCAGTTACAATTCTAGATGGAATTTGTTCATCATTTTTCCCTGTTATGATAGTCATTCCACCTTTCTTAGGTACCACTAGTATAGGACTTATCCAACACTATCAGAGATAGGAAAGATTATACCTGCATCGAGCCATTTGAGAATTTCTTTTCTTACCACCTCTTTCATGTTTGGATTGAGCCGCCTTTGCATTTCTACGATCAGTTTGCAATTTTCTTCCAATCGAATGCGATGCATGCATACGGAGGGACTCATTCCTTTTAAGTTAGAAATAGTCTATCCAATGGCCTTTTTATGCTGCCTTAGAGCACTTAATAATTTGTCCAGCTACTCAAAATCAGGGTTAGCATTCACAATCATAGGTAATGTTTCATTTTCTCCCAGAAATACATACCTGACGTGGTTAGGAAGTGGTTTAAGCTCCAATTTTGGTGCTTGCTCAATTGAAGTTGGTAAAATCTGAAACATAAAAAAAAAACACATAGGAGCATGTAGGAGCACATAAGGAGAAATTGAGGGATAATAGGAATACCTCTCATTTGAAAACTCAGTACAAATGCTAATGACGTGGTGTAGATTAGGCATAGAAAAGTAAGTCAAATACACACAAAGGTCAAGTAATAAAACCTAATCTCCAACTTTTACCGCAAGTATACGACTTGTTGTAGCCATAGAAATTAGGGTTGAATCCCACAAGGAACCACTAACGTGCAATTACGAGAGTTTTGTCACTTTCTTTATTATCTAAGCAATCATAAATTTGAAGAAGTTTGTATTGCTAGTATCTATTGAACTAGGAGAAACTTGTACGAATGCAAAAAATTTTGTAGAAAAATATGTAGGAAGAAGTTCTAGGGTAATGATTTCACTTATGATCCAAATTAAGGTGTAGAGATTAACTATTGCCAATTTGAACTTCCTTGTTCAGGAGCGCAATTCCAATTGTATCAAAACTTGTTTTCACAATGAATTACCTACTACCATGATAGAATTGCTTTTGTATGCCTGAATTGCTTCATTAAGTCCTCATAAGCATAACACTATTTACATGTGTTAGTACTTAAGTTCAATTATTCATTTTCTATTATTAAGATCAAACTTAATTGTATCCTAATAACTAGGATGCTTTGCATGTGATGGCCTTTCATATACAAAGATTAAAACTAGAATAATTGAAGAAACACAAGCAAGAAATGGTAAGTTTAACCAACTACAAGCCTTAATATAGATGCATTAGTGTCATCAAAACCCTAGAAATAAGAATTTAGCTCAACATAGTTGTTTCCAAATCAAAACACATGAATTGAAAATAACTAGCCATAGCAATCAAGATAAATGAATGATACAAAGTTAAAGAAAGCTTATTCAATATAGGAATGGCTTCAAGAACTTGTATTCCTTCCACAAGAGTTGCTACAAGGGTTTTTGAATAAGACACACTCTTAACTCATAATATCTCTATTATGACTTAAGAGAATTCTAGCAATTCTCTACAAAATCTCTAACCTAGCTGTCGTGTCCTAAAAATCGCAAAAAGGTAAAGTAAAAGGGGTGCTAGTGGGGTCGTTGACTGTTGCGTCCTAAAAAGACGATCCGGTCTCGGTGACCCTTTCGAAAATAAAGGTTTTTTAAAAAAAAATCGTGCATGTGTGAGAAAAATCAAATTTTATTAAAACATATATATTTTAAAAAAATGGTATTTTAAAAGAAAATAAGGCCGAGACTAAAAGTGCGACAGGTTTGGCCAAATAACTTTTGAAAAAGGGTTTTATTTGAAAAATGGAGTCGCCACTTGGTACTGAGTTAGGGTGTACCAAGTCACCCGAAAATCATTTAACAAAACTAAAATAAAATTTATAAAATCATTTAAAACCCTTTTTCGACTCCGGTCTACGAAAAATGAGAGAAAAAGGTTCGAGAGTCACATTTGAAGAAAGGGAAGGCAAAGGCTTGCGCCTAAGGCACCCTTTCAACCTAGCCGAGGCTAGTTGCGAGATTTAATCAAAATTTCCTAAATTAACCCTATATTCTATCGCGTTTGGATGTATCTATATGAATGCAAATCCTAAGTCTAAATGTGAATATCGAGAGGGTCAAAATGTTCCGTTGAGGCTTGGTCAGAATTATCGCATTAATTGCGAAACTCGAGTCGAGACCTCGAGGGAGTCACGAGTTTTTTATGCAAAATGTGATGCAAAAAGAAAAGAAAATAATAATATAGTAAGTGAAGAAAGAAGATGGGTATGCAACATGACGGGTACGGGGGACCAATAACTCGTGACTGGATCTTTCTACTCACGGAGGGGGGAACGGCATGTACACCACCGCTTCCCACATGAGTAGGCGACTATTTCAAGTCGAATCACACAAATGTCCTAATTTCTAAGTGAGATGCAACCTAGATGTCATGCATTTTTAAAATGTGTCAAAATAATAATAATAATAATAATAATCATCATCATCATCATCATAATAAATAATAATAATAATAATAATAATAGTAATAATAATAAATAATAAGAGTAAAAATAAAATCATGCCAAATGGAAAGAAGTCTAAAAGTGTGTGAAATGAGATGTGAAATACACACGAATGCACCTAACACTAAAATGTCCTAAGGGTCTAGCATTGGACTAGCCCGTTCTGAAAATCCCACTACCGTTGGACTAGTGGGAAAGGACGAAGCCACAACTAGCGTTGGATTAGTGTGGTGACGGAATACCATAAAACATGAATTAAATATTAAAGTGTGAATTAAAAGCAAATTAGACATGTAAAGATATATAAAGTCAAATAGAAGCACATAACACATAAGCATGATATCTAGATGCAAGATCCTAAGGAAAGCGGTAAAAGAAATAAACACATATGCACGCAAAAGCAAATAAATCCTAACTATTACACTGGGAGGCTTGGTTTACAATTCAAAGGGGGAAATTAAAATGCCCTATCTATTACATTTTCTATCTAATTACACAATTTTTGCTAAAATATGAGAAAAATAATCTAACCATTACATTGACTAACTAAATACAAAATATTATATTTTTCTAAAATAATAAAAATTCAAAATTAAACCAATTAACTACATAAATACGCAACAAATATATAAAATAAGAAATAAACAAATAACAATAAAAATAATGCAAGCAAAAAAAATCACATTGGAGCATATTGGAGCATATAAAGAGGAAAATGACAAGAAGTCGGGATACCTCTTTGGAGACCCGGTATCAAAGCTTAAAAAGAATGAACACACAAGTCAAGGTATCTTAATATAAATGAGTAAAATGTAAAATACATAAGTATTGATAAATTCAACTAAAATGTAAAACCTAGGAACCAAAGGGACTAAAAATAAAGTTTTATAAAGCTTAAGATGCAAAATTAAAAATTGACAATCCATTGAAGGGTCATGATGCAAAATAGGGCAAATTAGAGGGACAAAACAATAAATTTCAACAAAAAATGAGGGCAAAAAACATAAATTATAGGACCTAATTGAAATGACATGAAATTTGAAAGGATCAATCTAAAATTATGGAGCACTAGAATATAGTAACACAAAAATATTAAGAGGAATACTAATGTTATTCAAAAAAATCCTAAGGATTGACATATAAATGACTTTCTTATAATGAAATAACCATAAAAGAAATCCCAAACTAACTTAAAAAAACTAAATAAATTCATCTGACTAATCAATTGATTAAATTGAAGCTGGATTGATTAATTAAAATAATTAATTAACTAAATTAAGAAAGGCAAATCAAGGCAAAACTAATGGTTTATCAAACTAAATAAATAAATAAAAAACATCTAAAACCAAAAGGCAAAAATTTCCACCCCAGATACTCAATCAGAAAACAATACCATTTCTTTCTTCAACTGGTGACAAGTTTTTCAATTCCAGTTCCAAATTTTCAATCTCTTTCTCTATTTTTTTTTATTTTTCTCGATTTTCCTTTTCTCTCTTCTGGTCCTCTTTTGTTCCATTCTCTGTATCCGTTTCTCTCTTTTTTCTTGTTTTCTCTAGCTTCTTCTCTCTTCCTCTCATCCACTGTCTTCTCTGACTCTCTATTTCCGTTCGAATTTTCCGGCTACCCCTCTTTCTCTCTTCTCTTTTCTTCTCTTTTCTTACTTTCCTTCTTCTCCCTTGTTTTCCTTCTTCTTCAGCCCTCTCTGTTGTGCCGATTCTCTCTCAATCTAGTTCTGCCCCTCTTTCCTTCCTCTTCTCTCTCGCAGACTATTCTTGGCTCCAACTCAATCTTTCTTCCCCTGTTGTCTTTTATCTCTCTAATCTCTCAGGTCTCTCTCTGTTTGTTTCTGATTTTTGTTTTCTCCTTTCTCTATTTCTTTTCTCTCTTGATCAAATCACTCTCATCTCTTCTCTCTAGTTATCTTTCTTGTTCCCTCTCACTCGTCCCTCCCATCTCTCTTCATCTTTCTGCTTGCTCTCTCTCTCTCTCTCTATCTCACTCTCTCATCTTCGTCTCTGTGCTCTCTCTACTTTGGTCCAATTTCAAAATCAACAAAGGGGGGGGGGGGGCTACGGATTGCTAGTTTTCACAAGTGGATCTTGGAGGATAGTGGTGAATTGACTTCGGACGGCGGGAAATCGGAGCTTTGGGATTCTAATTTGTGGTCTTCTGTGTGTGTTTGTGATTAATTATGTCTGTGTGTGCGATTGTGTTCAATATGTTTGTGTGTATGTACTGATTGTGCGTGTGTATGTGTATATTCAGTTTGGTGAATGAGGGGAACGAGGTTTGGCTGGGATTATGGGATTTGGTTGGGTTTGTGATTACTGTGGGTTTAATAGGTGGTGTGTGGTGCTACCAGTTGATCGTGGCTGTGATGTTTTGTGTTTCTGATGATGGTGATTTGGTGGTTCAAAGGGGTTAGGACTGATGATTAGGGAACCGGCGTGGCAGGGGAGCCTTGCTGGTGGTATCAAGTTGTTGTCTTTGGAAATGATGGCAAGGTTGGTAGTTTATGGTGGGCTGTTATGATAGAATCGAAAACAGGGAAGGGGCTTTGGCAGTGGGTTCTTGAGACGTTGGTGGTGTAAATTTCTAATGATGGTTTAGAGTCCGGACAGATAATTTGGGGGCTGCTAATGGTGTTCGTTTGGTGGGAACTAGAGGAGCGTTGGTGGTCTGGTGTTGGCTTTACTGGTGGTGGGTTTTAATGTGAATTGTAATGGTGAAATTAAGCTGATGTGGGCTGAGAAGTTATTGATGGTTAATTGCTGTCTTCTGTAGGTTTGGAAATGGAATGATGGAGAACGTGAGGTTGGTGACAGGGGACGGATATTTGCTGTTTTGTTTTAGTTTCCTTAGGTGGAAATTGGTGGAATCAGATGATGATAGTGGTGAGAGAGGAAGAGTTTGGTTTTCTAGTTGCAAGGGAGAGAGACGATGGTGATAGGGTGGAAGAGGGAGGAGAGATGGTAGTGAGGCGGTGGGAGAGGAAGACTAGAAAAACAAAAACCAAAACCCAAAACATAGAGGAAGAAACAACAACAAAAACAAACGGATTGAAAACAAAATTCACGCAAAACCTAACTAATTTTAAGCAATAAAAGAAAACATGATCATATTTACTTAGAGAAACAGAAAAAATTGAATCAAAATAAAAGGAAGAACTCACCTTTTTAGCCTGAAGATTAACGTGATAATGAACAGTAGATGGAATAGATGGGGATGAGAACAGTAACTAACGGCTTCAAATGTGTGTTTTTGGTGTGAAGTGTGTGTTTTACTCTAAAAATCACAAAAGCAAAAGTGTTTTAGGGTTTTTCAAATTTTCTTCTTTTTTTTCTGTTGATTAGGGAGAGTATTTATAGGCCACTTGTCTTGTTGGCCAAGAATGCTGTAAAATAACGAAAATGCCACCGGTATTAAAAAATGCTAATTTTATTAAAAAAATATTTTTTAACCCTAAAATTAAAAAGAATCTGACAACAATTTTTAAATTTTTTAAAAATAATTCATAGTATATTTCAAGATAAAAAAAAAACTAGAGCTCAAAACTAATAAAAACGCGCTCGGGGTGTAAAATGACAATTTTGCCCCCGGACAACAAAAATACACAAAAAATAGATATTAGCCTCAAAAAATTACCAAAAATTAAAAATAATCTTAAAACACTAGAAAATGCATTTTTGACTCAAAATTTGACAAAAAATTAATTTAAACTGTATAATGACGATTTTGCCCTTGGATAGTGAAATTTCACAGAAAAATAGTTATTGTCCTAAAAAAATTATCAAAAATTACAAATAAGCTTAAATACTAGAAAATGCATTTTTGACTCAAAATTTGTGAAAAATGAATTTAATTTGTAAAAATAACGATTTTGCCCTTGGGCAATGAAAATTCACAGAAAAAATAGCAAACATCTCTGAAAAATCAAGGAAATTAAAAAACATGCTTAAAGAATTAGAAAAATAAATTTGGAACTAAAAATGAACTAAAATGGTATTCACGAGGTGAAATTACCATTTTGCCCTTGTGTTGATAAAAATATAAAGAATACCAATTAAATCCAAAAAAATCATAAGAAATTAACAAATTCACACCAAAGTAAAAATATGAATTTAAACCCCCAAAAGCTGATAGAAAAATATTTACAAATGAAATTACTATTTTGCCCCCCAGATTATTGAAAAATAATAATTTGTCCCAAAAAGTGCAAACATGCCCCCCAGTGTTTGAAAATAAATGATGTGTCAAAATTTGGTGTCTACACTAGCATGTCTCTAACTCTTCACAAATGACTTCTATTTATAGACATGGATGCTACAAGTCATTTTCCAACTTGCAATTTACATTTAATGAGTTGGAATGATGAAAACCCTAGTTGAAGGCCTAAAAGTCTCCATTTGCTCTTCCAATGCAATCTTCAACTTGCCAAACTTGGGTACAGTTCAAAAGTTTACAAGAACAGCTGGAGGATGAAGCAAGTTGCAACAGTCGAAATTTGGCAAGTCGGTGGTGATACATGGCTAGTCGTCCACGTATCATCAGCCGCGGTTCTCGTTTCCTGGCCCCACTTGTGTAAATTTTTGCTGAGTTGTCCCTCCAAGTGTCCTGATCCCTTTTTCATGACTTCCTTAGAATTTTTGCTGATTTTTTCTATTTTTCCTCACTTTGCTCATTTCTTCTTTCAAGGTAATTCTTTTGCCTTTTTTCACTTTATCACCTTGATCTTGGCCTTACTTGATGTTTCTGCAAAAATAGATATTAGTTTGTAAATTAAATACTCAAAATAATAGTTTTAGATGCAAAAATCCTAATTCTAGAAAATAAACCCTACTAAATGAAAACATGTCATTTCAAAGTCAAAAAGTATAATAACTTAACTAAAAATACACTAAAAATACCAACTAATATATATATTAATATAGGCAAATTTTTCACTTGTTAGCTAACAAAATAAACAAACACATCAAGGCACCACTATTTTGGATAAACAAGATCATAAAGTGGATAATACAACTTCAATCACTATAATCAAGGGATAAAATATAAGGAAATTATAATAACCACAACAAACAAAAAGTTAAAAACACCAACTGAACATTTTAAAAAATATATATATTTAATTTAAATAAAGAAAATAGAATGATATGTAGTTAAACTTTTAACACATAAAAAAAACAAAATAATATAAAGAGGTACAAAAAAACTAATTTAAGCATTAATTAAATAAAAATCAAATTTGGGCATTGATTTAAAAATGTAAAAACACAAAAAGGGCATAATTGGAAGTTTTGAGGGCCTAATTTAATTTTAAAAAAATTAAAAATAAAAAAAAATTTGGGTTAAAAATGAAAAAGAAAAAAAATTATAACAATTCTAGAGAAAAAAATGTAATTTACAGCAAACTAAAGGGTAAGATTCCAATTTTAACAATACTTGGGTTAATAATATAATTTAAAAAAAAGGTTAATAATATAATTTACAACAAATTTAAATGCTAAAATATAATTTCAAACAAAACATAAGGGCAAAAATTTAATTTCCAGCAAATGTAATACCCAAATATGTAAATTGCATCAAGCCAATGTGATACGAACGGCGATCTAGCCAGTACCCAAGTTTGGATAATGAAAGACTCGACCCCTCTAACCCTCGGGATGGCGAACTTTGATACAATCTCGACCCACGATCCAACGAGTTAGCGGACCAAGTTTGAAGGTAGATGGCGCCACAAGCCAAGGTGATTACTTGGATTGATAAGCCTAGAACACCCAGAGAATTCCTAAGGTATTCAAAGAAAAGCTTTCAAGAAGCCAAGAGGGAAAACCCTTAATTTTAACGTGATGTCTAATGATCCCCTTGTCTTACAATAGAGTCCCTATTAATAGCTAAAAAGAAACAAGGCTTAATTGCCTTAAAACCCTTACATTAGGTTCTAGGCTATTGCAACTTGAAAAACAGGAAAAAACACAAAAACTCGTAAAAGCCCGTATTATTCCGGAAGTGAACCGAGCGACAAACCGCGGGAGGATGATCCGCGGGTTCTTCCACGGTTGTGTTGAAGAGAGTTTCTGGACACGAACCGCTGGAGAAACCGCGCGATGGAGTATCTGCGGTTTATGACGCAGTTTCTCTCGTGGCTTGATCAACGCTTCTGGATGTAAACCGCGTTAGGACCCGCGGGAAGGTCATCCGCGGTTGGATCCGCGGTTCCTCTCCTGTCACCTACACTCATATTTTGGTCACCTCGTTCCACTTGAATGAATGTGCATCCCTTTGTTCCTTCCTTGGACACTTCGTCAATGGTCTTTGAGGCACCCACTTGTTCTTGGATTGCACGAATGAATACTTGTAGCGCGTTCTGGAATTCCTTAGCCCGTGCCCTTGTCACTGGTCCACTAGGCACCCTAACTCCGCCACTTTGATCGTCATGAGTGATCACCATGTCCTCATCACAATGGGATAATACACAATTTCTAGCAACATTTAAAGGCAAAAATGCAATTTCAGCAAGCTTGGTGGGGCAAAAATCAAATTTCCAGCAAGTTTAAAACCAATTATGTAAATTATAACAAGCCAATGGGAAGAGATATAATTTCCAGCCATATTTAAAGGCAAAAATGCAATTTCCAGTGACATAAGGGACCAAATTTACAATTTCCAGCAACATTTGAGGACCAAAAGTGAAATTCCAGCAAATATGAGGGATCAAATTACAAATACAGCAACTAGGAAGGGGTAAAAATGTAATTTCAACAAGCTTAGGGGGTTAAATTGCATTTTTAGGCAAGCTAAGGGGAAAAAATATAACTTGTAGCAACTTTAAAACCAAATTGCAATTATTCTGGACATAATTGAAAAGAAGCATAAATTTTAAGGGTCAACTTAAATAAACAAGAACTTAAACGAAAGAAAAAGTATTGAAGGGCATGTTGAGAACACCTAAGATCCTAAGGGGCAAAATATAAATATCTAATCTGATAAAAATAATAAATAAGTAAACAGAAACTAACCAAAACTACGGTGTTTTATGTCAAAATGACGTAGTTTTGGGTAATAGATTTTTTTTAAACCGATTTTCTTTTTCCTTTTTTTTCTCTATTTCTCTCTTTTCTCTCTTTCCTTTCTTCTTTCTTTTTCTAGATTTCTTTTTTCTTTGCTCTCTCTTCTCTCTGTGCCATTTCTCTCCTTCTCTCTTCTATTCCTCTCTTCTTCTTCCTTCTCTCTTCTTTCCTCTTCTTCTCATTCTCCTCTCTGTCTCGTTCTCTCCTCTCTCTTCTAATGAAATGCTCCCAATCAGTTTTTTAATATCAAAATCCCCAAAGAACAAGAATAGCAATTTTCACTCAATCCCATCACAATCAGACATTTATATATATAATTCATGGGTTTTTGCTACAAAAAGAAACAAATTGAAGCATGAATTGAGAGTTACCTGGATTGGGAAGGCGGTTGAAATAGTTGTAGGTGGTGATGGCGCACGATGGTGGTTTTGAGTGGCAGACGGTGGAGCTGTCGAGCTGTTGGTTGGTGGACCACTGGTTTCAGTAGTGAGATGGTGGTGAGCCAAGGGTGGTGCAGGTGGTCCAGTGGTGGTGAAAATTCTAGTTTGAGATGATGGGTGCTCGTGTGTGTTGTGGTTGTGCGTGTATTTTGTGTGTGTATGTGTGAATGTGTGTGTGGGTGAGTTTTTACTAATGAAGTGAGTATGTGTTGTGTGTTTGTGATGTTGGTGGACGTATGCTTTTATGTGCAAGTGAAGACAAAGAGGGAAATAGAGGTTTGTGTGTGCGTCTGTGTATTGGAAAACTAAATAGGAGTTGGGAGAGTGCAAGTATGTGATTATTTCTCTGTGTCTCCTATTTTCCTTCTCTTTCTCTGTCTCTCTGTCTCTGTTCTTTTTCTCTTCTGATTATTTACCCGAAATCACTATCATCAATCACCCCCCCCAATCGGTTCTTAACCCGGAAGCACCAATTATAACTCCTTCAACAACCAACCCCTAAACTCACCCCTTTTGCTCAATTCATCATAGCTAGTTACAATCCTAGCATAAAAATCATTGATTAAGTGAAAATTGGAAGAAAATCTTACCCAATTCCGAGAATGGTGGATCCTATGATGGTTGTTAGCGAAATTGGTGGAGCTGCGGACTCTGGATAATGGCCCTGGTAATGGTGGTTTAGTGGTGAACTTGGGTTTGCAGTAGACGAGGGTAGTCTGACAGGGGTAGTGTGGCTAGTCTTTGGATGCAGGTTACTAGACTGTTGTGTGTGTGTGTGTGTGTTGTTTTAAATTGATTGTGCAGGTTTCTTGGAGGTAGCTATGGTGGGATTGGGTGGTTTTTGGGATTTGGAGGAAGCAGCGAAGACAGGGGGGTTTCGGTGGTGGACCAGGTGGTTGTGAGGTTGTTGCGTAGGTGGATTGATTAGTAAGGGTGGTGATGATGGAAGGAAAATTGCAGGTGGGTTGGGCATGGTGCTTGTGACTTCAGGTGGCCAATTGGGTAGTTGAACTCAGGTGGAATGGAGGATGCTGTGTGGTTGTTGGGGGGATGACCAAGTTGGTATATGATATTTGTGGTTTTGTGAGTGGTTCTGGCAATGGAGGTTTGCAGGTGATGGGGCTGTGGTGTAACGTCGGTGAATGGGGCTATTTTGTGTGATTGGTTTGGCAATTCAAATGGAGGTTTAGGTGGAAGTTGAGTGGTAGCAGAGATTAGGAGGCTAATGATTGTGAATGATTGGGTTGATGGTTTTGTGAATGTGCGTGTTTGTGAATCTGGGTTTGTTTGTGCATTGTGTGTGTCTGGGTTTGACAGTGTGTGTGAATGTGCATGTTTGTGAATCTGGGTTTGTGTGTGCATTGTGTGTGTCTGGGTTGACAATGTGTGTGAATGTGTGGGAATCGTGTGTGAGTGTGTGATTTCTGTGTGTGCAATGCTTGAATCTGTGTGTGAAGGTGTGTGATGGACTGTGTGTGATTGTGTGACTATGTGTGTGAATCTGTATGTTGTTTGTATTTCTGTGAATGTATGTTTGTTGTGACCGTGTCACTTTGTGTGAAAGTGTGTGAAACTGGTGTGATTATGCGTGTATCTGTGTGTGTAAATGTGAGTGGTAGGAGTGTGAATCTGTATGTGTGTGCATATGTATCTGTGTGTGCTCAAGTGTGAATCAATGTGTGTGTGACTGTGTATGTGTCGTGTATCAGTGTGTGTAAATTGTGAGTGAGCAGTTGTGTGAATTATGTGTGAGAGGTGAATCTCCTTTGTGTGTAGTGTGTGAGCGAGTGTGAGTGAAGAGTGTATAGTGTGTGTAGTGTGTGTGAGAGAAAGGTGAATATGTGTGTAGTGTGTGTAATGTGTGAGAGAGAGTATGAGTGTGTGAGAGATTGTGAGTGTGTGTAGTGAGTGAGAGAGAAAGTGCAAGTGTGTGTTCTAGGTGTTCTAGGTGAAATTTTGAATATGTACTAGTGTGTGTTCTAGGTGTTCTAGGTGAAAATTTGAATATACACTAGTGTGTGTTCTTAGTGTTCTTGGTGAAATTTTAAATGTACACTAGTGTGTGTTCTTGGTGTTCTTGGTGAAAATGAAAAAACTAAAAATAAAAATAAAAACTAAAAACTCTCCCTAGAATTTTTTTTTCTCCCCTTTTATAAAATCCCCAAGTGGAGTATTTATAGTGCACAAGTCTTAACCTCCAAGAAATGGTTAAAAGACCAAAATGCCCTTGACTACAAAAATTACAACCTTGCCCTTAAAAAATATCAAAATTTATATTCTCTCACAAAAAATAGAAAAAAATTAAGAAAAATGTAGATAATAAATTTGTTAATAGAAATTCACTCCAAAAAAAGTTAGAAAAACGTAGAAACATGCTTAAAAACCTAAAAATAAATTTGGTACACAAAAATGGGCGAGAGTGGTATTCGCGATGCGAAATTACCATTTTGCCCCTGTGCTAGCGAAAATGCATAAAAATACCAGCTGAACCTGAAAAAATCACAAAATTTAAAAATGCATATAAAAGTACAAAAAATGAATTTAAACCCTCCAAAATTAATGAAAAATAATTACAATTAAAAAAAATACTATTCTGCCCTTCAAAAATTGCTGACTTTTTTATTTTTACTCAAAAATCAGGATTTGACTCCAAATAGTAGGAAAAAGCTCCCCCAATATTTGGAAATAAATGGTGTGTCAAAATTTGGTATCTACACTCCTGTTTCATGTGATGATCCACCAAAAAAACAACTTTTATAAATATTGATTTTTTGCCCTGACATATGTTCATATTTCAACAAACACTCCATAACCAATTTTAACGACTACTTGCCTGCCCCAAAGAAGATGATAACATCATCTGTATAAGCCAAATGAGTAATCTGAAGGCAACCTTTCAGGACTTTAAAAATCAAAAAAGACTTGTGCAGACATAAATTATTGAGAGATCGAGATAGCACCTTAGCAGCAATAATGAATAATACAGGTGATAACAAATCCCCTTGACGAAAGCCACGAGTAGACTTGAAGAAACCCATAGGAGCCATTTACTAGGATTGAAAACCATACATTGGAAACTATTCTCCAGACCGTATCAATCCACATTTTACTAAACCCAAAAGCCCTCAAGACCCTAATCAAACAGACCCACGACACCCTATCATAAGCTTTTGCCATATCTAATTTTAAAGCACATTACCTCCAAAATTCTTCTTTCCAACTCCTCCAAGCAATTCTTGAGCTAATAGAAAATTATTAGAAATCACCCTTCCTTACACAAAGCTTTGTTGAGGGGAGATAATCCTGGGGAGAATAGCTGCCAGACAATCCAAAATAATGCCAGAAACAACCTTATTAACAACATTGCAGAGGCTAATGGGCCTGAAATCAGAAAAATATTGTGGTGCCTTCGACTTTCGAGCGAAAACCAACATAGTAGCCGTTATGCACCTTGGCAGTTTAGTCCCAACAAAGAAACTTAAAATTGCCCTATGCACATCCTTGCCAATAATGCTCCATGCTTTGACAAAAAACAACCCCGTAAAACCATTAGGTCTGGGGGCACTCTCCCCATCCATGCTCTTGATCTTCTAAAAAAACTCCTCTTCAATCGGAAAAGCCTCCAGTTTCTCATTATCCTCCAAATTTATTAACTTTGGAATCATGTCAAGGGGAACATCATCAGTAACTCCTTAATCTGGGAAAAAAAGACTCGAAGAAGGAAGAAGCCTCTTGATGAATCTAGTTATCCAACTCCAGCCATTGACCTACAGCATTCCTTATCCAATGAATGATAAACTGAGCCCGCCTCTATTTCACCATAGAATGGAAAATTTGAGTATTCCTGTCACCCTCCTTCATCCATTTAACATGGGCCTTCTGTTTCCAAAAACGTTCTTCAAGTGCCAGTTGATTTTGTGACAAATTTTGAGCCCTCCATAGTGAATTAAGGTTTTCTTTAGAGTTATTTGATAAGAGAGTAGCCTTTGCCTCCTTCACTTTTTTTCCCACTAGCTTAATATTCTGAAAAATATTACCAAAAGATTCTTTGATCCACCTCTTCAAAGCCTCATTTGTCTGTTTCAATTTCACAGCTAAAACCCTCATGGGAGATCCAAAAGAAAGGGCCTCCCAAGCATCCTTTACAACCCGCAAAAACTCCCCATAATCAGCCCAAAAATTCAAAAATCTAAAAGATCTAGGCTTAGCATCACATCTGACACTTGAACTAATCAACAACTGAGCATGATCCAATGGAGTGCGAGCCAAGTGCCTCACAAAAACTCTCAATCTTGCTTCCAAAAAATCATCATCAAACAAAAGTCTATTGAGCCTTTTCCATATTCTTGTAGGCCCCATTTTATTGCACCAAGTAAAAGGTGACCCCAAAAAACTTGCATTAATCAAATTAGAGAGACTCAAGAAATCGAAAAACTCAATTCCATGACTCGTGTTGAAAGGCCTTCCACCCTTTTTTTCCATGATGATCCATGATTAGGTTGAAGTCACCAAAGACCATCCACAGTAAAACCCTGCCCCTCTTATCATTAAGCAATCCCTCCTAAAGTGGAATACGACCTAAGCCACGCACTTTGCATGAACCATCGACACAATGATTGGAGAATCAATCTGTGGATGATCAACCAATGTTGAAAGGTGCTGGTCACCATAACCAACTACAGAACAAATAAAAGGCCAATTATAAAAAACCCATAATGAATTAGCCACATTATTTACAACACAATCAAAGCTTAACTTGCAATGAAAAACTTCCATCTTATTTGACACCAATTTAACCTCACTTAAAACCACAAATTGGATGTTAAACATTCTTATTAACTTTTTTAAATGACAAAAATGAGAGGCCTTGGACAGCCCTCGTATATTCCAAAATAAGGACCTAATTATTGGATAAAGGAGAAAATGAGTTATGGGAGCATTTTACCATAAATCTCAGCTCCCTATCAAAAGGAAATTCAGCCCGAATTCCTTTGTGTCCAAACCTAGGCAATTGGAAGTGATCAAGAGATGAATCCAATATCCCTGTAGTTGTTAGTGTATGCCCTAAAACCAAGATGGTTTAAGGTATTTTATATGTTATATTTATCAATGTGGTATTTTTCTTTATCATCTATACTTGTATTTCCATATTACTTGTTTGATTGATAAAGTCCTTAGAATATTGACTGTGTATTAGAGATTGTAAGGGTTACAATTATGAGATTCTAATACATAAAGTCATATTCTTAAATATCCCTAGTCATAGTATTAATGAGATTGGACATCATTTATACGGATAGACTAGCACATACTTTGCCTCTACTTATGGTAAGTTGTAGTTGATCTCATTGACTATGGTGTGCGTGACACTTAAGCTAGTATGTGGATGCTTGTTTGAGAACAAGTTCATTGGATTGATCCGCCAAGAGTTTCAACTATAGTGCCAATAGTTGAACTCTTAATGGCAATGGTGTAAGTGATCCTTTGACTTGAGATTACCATAGTATCTTGAGTGTGAATTGCTATACTTTGACTCTATTCCTCGGTGCCCGTAAAAGGGTAGCTCATAGGTTAGAGATTGGGTATAGTTTGAAGCATGGAAAGATAGTGAGTAATCAATATAGGATTCACCACTCCCTAATAGGAGAGTATATCCCTTAATGGCCAGTTGTTGGAAATATTAACTCATAAATCTTCTGCAGAAGTGATAGTATAACTTGGAAGTAGTTTCAAGGTTATACATCATGGAGAGTTATATTTCTGGAACAAGAAAATATAAATTAGTCATTTAAAAGTATGCACTATACTTTTAGACTAATTGGGATATAGTGTGGTGAAAGGATATTAATTACACGGTAACATTGTCATTGAAGGGTATGGTCTACCATATGACTTTCCTATTCACTTGGGTGGTCATGATGCATTGCTAGACGCCACTCATGATCTATAAGTGTGAATTGAATAATTAGTGAATTAATGATAAATTAAAAGTGTTTAATTTATCTAGCTCAATTAATGAGTTATAATTTATACTTATTGCCAACGTGAATGGAACCTAATGGGTCACACACATAAAGAACAAAATCTTTGGGTTAAAATGTAATTAAGATAAGTATGAGATACTTATGGGGTTAATTTATGAGATAAATTAACTTAAAGGACTTATTTATAAATATTCTAAGTCTTGCAGGAAATTAGTTTCCTAAAAGAAATAAAGTAACTAATTGGTTTCCTTATGGAATAGATTTCCTAAAGGAGAAGGATTAGCTTAAAGTAAGTTGCCTAAACCTTCTTGGTTTCTAATTAGCTTTATTTCCTAAAAGACTAGATTATTTCCTCTATAAATAGGTTCATGCTTTGACTCTTGAATTATTATTATTGTAGCACAAAAGAAAACTAGTGAGAGAAAAATTGAAGAGAAAAGGTCACGCCTCTTTCTCTCTCTAGGCGTCTCTCTCTCTCTCTCTCCTAAGGGTTAGGTTTTTCTTCTTCTTGTGTTCTTAATAATTCAAGGGAGCTAGCACTCAAAAGTCAAAGCAAGCAAGCCTACAAGGTTCCCAAAGAAGTTGTTCGTGTGGATATCGTTAGAGGCTCTACGCTTGGAAGGCTTTTCGTGGTAGATCTAACATCTTCTTCGAAGGATCTTTGCCTAGAAGCATAGAAATCTTCTGTGCTTAAGGTAATCTTCATGCAAACCCCCTTGTTAATCATATAGATATGTCAAAGAGATCCATGGTTAAGGTAATAAATTTTTATTTTTCCGCTGCGTTACCTATGCTATTACCTTACAGTAGTTGAGTGAGCCAAACCATCTATATTAAACTTGGTTGGTTCGGAAGTCAAAAGTTCCAATTGATTAGAACTTCATTCCTTCAATTGAATCTGTGATTCTAGCAAAGATAGGTTGTGCAACATCCCCACCTGTAGCATCCTACGAAACTGTGTCCAGCACCATTGAAGCCTCCTAAACATTCGTCTCCTTCACCGCAGCTCAAGGAATTTCCAATACACTAGAATCCCTACTATCCTTGTCTAGCATACCATCAACCGAATGGCAAGAAACAATGGAACCATTTTCCTTCTCAATCACCATAGCTTTCTCCTATGCATTCATCTCCTTCAACACATCACCAGAGGTCTCCAAATCACCAGCAAAACTTCTACCCTTGTCGAGCATAAGATTGGCCAAAAGGGTAGTAACAACAGCATCATTCTCCTTTTGAATCACAAATTCCTACAAAACCCTTGTAACCTCTTTATTAGGTTCTTTCGCCAAGTCTTGCTTCCGTTGCTGTGAATAATGAGCCTCATCCAAACTCTCTATCACAGGCATGAGTTCACACTTTTTATTCTCCTTAATCACTAGAACAAACTTCAAACTCAAAGACTCAAAAGTCTTCTTCGGCAAGGGAGCCTCCACGTAATGTCCCAATTTTCAACGTGTAGAACAATAGGGTGGTAAATTTTCTGGCACAAGTTTCTGCCAGAAGTCATTTCCCACTTCTCCCTCAATCCCTATCCATAAACTAGTAGGGAAATCCTTTAATAAATCAACCTCTACGCAAACCCCAACAACACTAAAGTGAGATAAAGATGAAGTTGCTGAATCTACGAAGAAAGGTCTCCCCACAACATTAATAATAAAAAAAAAGACACTACTTATGAAAGAGATGAATTGGTAAACCTGGAAGCGAGAACTAGACGGGAACCAATGAAGATTCTTTCTCCACATGAAATGATGATGACCAATGGAATGTTCTCATTGGAAACTTGCCCACATACCAAATGCCCCTTGTCCATAGCCGAAGAAAATCAACTTTAGATGTGCAGGGATTAAAACAAGTTGAGAATCTAAGTGACCAATAGAAACGGTGGTTTTTAAATCCAATGTCGAATAGAATTTTCTGATGTCTTCCAACGTTGGTCTTTCCTGGGAGAATTTCCCAACAATGGACAATTTTAAAGGCATAGAAGTATAGACACCAAATTTTGACACATTATTTATTTTTCAAACATTAGGGGGATGTTTATATTTTGGGGTCAAATTCTAATTTTTTCAATAAAAAGGAAGAATAAAATCAATAATCTTGGGGGATAAAAAAGTAATTTTAGCTGTAAATATTTTTTCATTAGCTTTGGAGATTTTAAATTCATATTTTTTACTTTAATATGTATTTTTAAATTTTTGTGATTTTTTCGAGTTTAATTGGTATTTTTTTGTATTTTTCTGTATTTCGCCAGCACAAGCATTTCAGCCTCAAATACTATTTTCACTCATTTCAAGTCTGAAATTTATTTTTCAAATTTTTAAGCATGTTTCTAAATTTTTTTGATTTTTTCGGGGACGATTGCTATTTTTTCTGTAAATTCTGTGTTTAGGGGCAAAATCATTATTTCACATTTTAAACGCATTTTTCATCAATTTTTGAGTCATAAATGTATTTTCTAGGGTTTTAAGTTTATTTTTAATTTTTGATAATTTTTCGAGACCAATAACTATTTTTCTGTGTATTTTTGTTTATCGAGGGGCAAAATATTCATTTTACACCCCGAACGCGTTTTTTGCCAGCTTTAAGCTCTAATCTTTATTTTTTTTTAATCTTGAAATCTACTTTGAATTTTTTGACAAATTTTGGAGTTGACTATCATTTCTTTGTATTTTTTATTTTTTGGGTCAAAAATAATTTTTTAAAATAAAATTAGAATTTTTATTACTGGTGACGTTTTTGTTATTTTGTAGTATTGTTGGAGGCCAAAACTACTAGCTCTATAAATACCCTCCATTAAAATCAGAAAAGGAAGGAAGAAAAACAAACCCTACAAACACATATTCTTTTTAGCTATTAGAATAAAAAAAAACACACTAAACCACCAACACCACACACATTGTAGCCGTCAGTTGCAATCTTGGGTTTACTATTCATCTCCATCACTAGATTCATCTTCATCATCAGATTAATTTCCAATCTCAAAAACCCAATCACAAGCTTCATCTGCCCACCCAGAAATCTAATAGCCCCCTGTATCACCATAACAGCCCCCTGCATCACCATAGCTCCTCCCCTGCCAAACCCAACCCAGAGGCACCACCAGCCTCAAAACAGAATTGTCAGCAACCTCTCCAAATTCTTAGCGCTGTCAAATATAAATCACACGCACTAGCACACAACACACGTAGAGTTCTTACACTCTTATGTAAATCATACAGAACGCACACATACAGTTCATATATACACTTTCGCTCAACAGCAAACGACTCAGACCACATACACATGCACACAGAAAGTCACAGATTCATACACACACACACACACTTCACACAAAATTCACAACATAACCACACCACAATACAAACAATCACAACAATCATTCCAAAAACCACCACCACAGTCACAAAATAACCATACCCAGAACCTCCGTAACCACCAATCGCCACCACCTGGCCCAATCCCAACCACTGAATCAGTCAGCAAATTCCACCGAATGGCCACCCAAATTTCCGAAGCCTCCACCACGACCCAATTCCACTAGATGACCATGGCTTCTCCGCTTTCTGTCGCCTGTTGCCCAAAATTCAATCACTAGAACCACCCACAGCCTTTCTCTCCACCATCGTGACCTACACAAAAGCCACCATACAACCTCCACTCCATCACTTGCCTCACAATTACACTGAAAGCCACCAATCCAGTTCCTCTGACACCATCGAAACCACCTACCAACAAAGCCAAGCACCTCCCCAGCCCACCAATTAGCCACTCCAACTCCACCAGGTCTAACTGAAAACCTCCATAATGTGGTTTAAATTAGGTATAACAATTATAAACAAAAACACACAAATCAAGTAATAAAAGCATAATCTCCCAACTTATTCCGCAAGTGCACGGGTCGGTTGTAGTATTTGGAGTATTAGGTGTCGAATCCCACGAGAAATCAAATATGTGCAATTGCTAAAGCTTTTTCACCGACTTTTATTATCTAAACACAAATAAAAATAAGAGTGATAGGTGGTCCCTTCAATAGAGTAGATATATGATTGAGAACTTTTTGTAGAATTTAAGCAAGAAGCCTAGAACATAGATTCCACTAATAAACCAAGCATGAATGACCTACTAAGTGTTATCTTGCTTTGTTTAGAATCCAATTCCATATGTGTCATAACTAGATCTCTCTATGAAATGACAAGATTTCAACTATTCTCATGATGAAATCTTATGATAACATGAATTGTGGTGATTCACTTAAACATTCATTATTCTCATATGAAGGACTTAAGTATTACTTGTTCATTTTCCATTGTTACATGCATCTCTCAATGTCAAGTAGCAACTAAATGACTTGTTTAAGTTGACCATGAAAAAACAAGTGTTAAAACTTGAACAAGCAATTAAACAAATGCAAGCTTAGTAAGTACAATAAGTTAAATCATGTTTGTTGATTCATTAGCTTCATCTATGATCTAGATGAGGCCTTTACTTCAACATGGTTAATGAAACAACTAAAAATTCAACTTCAAAGATTGAATTCATGGCAACTATTGAAAGTAAAAGAGATAGAGTTTGGAAATTGCTCAACCAATATTAGAATTATTCCTCTTCTTTATTCACCTTCAACAGATTGCACTACAAAAGTCTCTTACAATGTTCCTCACCACTCTATTGAAAGACTTAGAGAATTCTACTAATTCTCTACCAAACTAAGTAGGGAATGAAAGACTATAACTATTTTCTACAATTAAGACTTCTCTCCTCCCTCCTCTCCTTTTTCTTTACAAATGACTTCTATTTATAGACAAATGTTCTTCAAGTCATTTTCCAACTTGCATAAATCATTAATGCATGGAAATGATGAAGATTTGCTTGGGGATTCCAAATGGGTACAAAAGTCTTCATTTATGCTTCCAATGTATTCTCCCACTTGCAGAACCCTATCTTCATCTGAAAATGTCTGCAAAGACTAGCTGGTAGAGGATGCAAGTGGATGTCCTAGAAAGATCAGCCAACATGCGATACACGTCTGGCATCCGCGTATCTCCAAACGCGGATCCCATCCTTGTGGCCCCCACTTGATTTCTAATTTTTGCTGAGTTGGACTTGATGTGTACAAGTATTTTCCATGTATTTCCAAGCATTTTGGTGAAGAATTAGATTTTTCTATTATTTTGCAAATTTGTTCTTTTCAAATTGTTCATCCACTTTAACTCCTTGAATCCCTATTGAATTTGATTTTCCTTTGCTTTGATTGATCTAAAATAAGTTTAAGTATGATGAACCCGCAATTATAGATCAAAATTGTGCATTAGTTTGCTCAAATAAAAATTTCGCCTCATAAACCCTAATTTTGGTAAAAATACTAATTCTTATGACTTGTTGGAAAATGAGTCATTTGCAACCAAAAATACTATATTAATAATTAAAGTATCATCTAAAATATATAATAATATTGGTAAGTTTATTACCTATCTCTCCACCAGCGTCGCCCATAATCACCCTGTGCCATTACCAGTCGCAAACAGCCCCATTCAAACTCAAACAGTCCAATTTCACCAAACCCACCTCCAAACTCACCTCTGCACACGAGAATGAAAGAGAGAACAAAGAGGAGAGGAACAAAAGAAAGAAAAAAATAGAAGAGAAGAAAGGAACAGACGGAGAGAAGAGGAGGGCAAGAGAGCAGAGAAGAGACGAGAGAGTGAGAAACCGAGAAGAGAGGAAATCGAGAGGAGAAATTGAATTTTGGGGTGGATATTTGGTGAAGAAAGGGGAGAGGAAATGAGAGAAAGGGAAAGTAAGAGAAGAGAGAGGGGTAGAAAAATCAGAGCAAGAAAGAGGAGATACAGAGAGAGAGAGAGAGAGAGAGAGAGAGAGAAGGAGAAAGAGAAGCAAGAGAAGAGGAAAGCAGAGAAAACAATTGGAAGGAAAGGGAGTGAACCAGGAAGAACAGAGAGAAAATGGAGAAAATGAAAGAGAGATAGAGAAGGAAGAATTTAGGAATTTCTGGAAAGGAAAAAAGAACGATTTTTAGGGTTTGGGATTTGCTATGATTACTTTGGCTGGTTTTACTTAACTAAAAATCAATTGTTAGCTTTTGAATTTTGATTCATTTATGTCATGTGATCACTCTTGATTGCTGCCTTAACTTAGTTTAATTCCATTTAAATTGGACGATCATTTTATCATTTCTGATTATTTGTCAATTTTTTTAGTTAATTAATTTAGACTTTCTTTGGGTTTAGCATTTCTTGTCTTTTTTTGGGTTATCTTTTAACTGGGTAAGCATTTATGTCTTGGTTTTTTAGCTCTTTGATTTAATAGGATTACATCTTTGCCCATCAATTCGTCCTATTTCATATTTTATGCTTTATTGTTTTAAATAGTGGTACTTTGACATGTTTGTTCATTTTGATAGTAATTAGTACCGAGTCTTCAAGAGGTATTCCTATTTCTCGTTAACTTCCTTTATGTGCCCCAATATGCTCCAATATGATTTTTATGAATTATTTTTTATTTGTTTCTTATTTTAAATACTTTTTACATAGTTACGAATTTAAGCTATTTAATTTTGAATTTTATTATTTCGGCAAAAAATGTAATATTTTGTATTTAGCTAGTCATTGTAATTGTTAGATTATTTTTCTCACATTTTTACAAAATTTTGTAGTTTATATAGCAAGTGTAATAGATAGCTCGTTTTTAATTTTTCTCCCTTAATTATAAGTTAAATCCCCTTGTGTAATAGTTAGGGCTTGTGTGTTTTTGTGTGCTTATATGCTTACTTGTTTTTCCGCTTTCATTAGGATTTTGCATCTAGATATCATACTTACGTGCTACTTGCTCCTACGTGTAATTATATGTCTTTTAATGTTTACTTGCTTTCAATTCATGCTTTATTGCTTTAATTCATGTTTTATCAGTTTTATTGTTCTGTCATCACACTAGTCCAACGCTATTTATGACTTTTCTCGCTCCCCCGCTAGTCCAACGCTAGTGGGGATTCCTAGAAAGGGCTAGTCCAACGCTAGGCCCCTAGGTCATTTTAGTACTAGGTGCACTCGTGTGCATATTACATCATTTCCTGCACTATTCCCTTTTTAGTTTTTTCATCATTTTGCATGATTTTCATATATGTATATAATAATCGTTATTATCTATTTTCACTTATAAGTTAGGCCATTTTGTGTGCTCCGACTAGAAATAGTCGTCTACTTACGCGAAAAGTAGTGGATTAACAAGCCGTTGCCCCCCTCCGTGAGTAGAAAGATATCAGTCATGAGTTATTAAGTTCCCTGTACCCGTTATGATGCATTCCCACTTTCTTCAACCACTTATTATCTATATTACTATTTTTCTTTTCTTTTTGCATTTCATTTTGCTTAGACACTCGTGACTCCCTCGAGGTCTCGATTCGAGTTTCGCAATTAATGCGATAATCTCGACCAAACCTTGACAGGACATTTTGACCCTCTCGATACTCACATTTAGATTTAAGATTTGCATTCATATAGACACGTCCGAACGTGATAGAATTTAAGGTTAATCTAGGAAATTTTTTATTAAACCTCGCAACTAGCCTTGGCTAGGTTGAAAGAGTGCCTTAGGCGCAAGCCTTTGTCTTTCCTTTCTTCAAATGTGACTCCCGGACCCTCTTCTCTCGTTTTTTCATAGACCGAAGTCAAAAAAGGGTTTTAAATATGTTTTCTAAAAATTTTTTTTTTTGTTTTGTTAAATTATTTTTTGGGTGACTTGGTACATGCTGCGCCCCATTTTTTGAAAACGAAAAAAAGTTTAGAGATTGGTAGTGTGGAAAAAGAGTGTAGGTTTTTGTAAAAATGATTTTTTTTTAGGAAAATGCTTTATTTTGGAAAAAGTAAAGGTAGTTTGACAAAAACTGTGATTTTTAGAAAATGCTTTATTTTGAAAAACAAAAAAGAAAAAGAAAAAGGGACTAAAATGGGACTTAAAAAATGCGACGGTTTTTGGCCCGAAAATAAAGTCTTAAAAAGGGTTTTTATAAAAAAGGAGTCGCCACTTGGTATTGAGTTTTGGTGTACCAAGTCACCAGAAAATAAGTTAACGAAAAAGGCAAGTAAACAAGAATAAGGCTTTTTCTAAAAGAACTTTTTTTATGGAAAAACATAAAAAGTAAAAACCCTTTTCAGATGACTCCAGGTCTTTGAAAACAAGAGAAAAAAGGTTCGGGAGTCATAGTTGAAGAAAGAGAAGGCAAAGGTTTACACCTAAGGCACCCTTTCAACTTAGCCGAGGCTAGTTGCGAGATTTAGTCAAAATTTTCCTAAAATAACCCTAAAATTCTATCACATTTGGATATAACTATATGAATACAAATCTAGACCTAAAAAATAGATATCGTTAAGGGACAAAATGTTCCATTGAGGTTTGGTCGGGATTATCATATTAATTGCGAAACCCGAATCTAAACCTCGATGGAGTCACGAGTGTAGATGAAAAATGGAATACAAAAAGAAAAGGAAAATAGTAATGTAGATAGTAACTGAACAAAGAAAGTGAGAATGCAACATAACAGATACGGGGGACTAATAAACTCGTGACTAACTGTTCCTACTCACGGAGGGGGAACGGCTTGTTGATCCACCGCTTCCCACGTAAGTAGATGACTATTTCTAGTCAAAATCACACAAATGTCTTAAGATTCTATATGAAATGTAGTCTAAATGTCATGCACTGAATATATGTTAAAAATAGATAATAAGAATAATAATACATAAAAAATCATGAAAAATGGAAAAGGCCTTAAAAAAAAGAAAAAAAAAGTGTGTGAAATGATATGAAATGCACACAAGGAGTGATCTAACACTAAAATGACCTAAGGGTCTAGTGTTGGACTAGCCCATTTTCTAGAAACTCCCAGCTAGCGTTGGACTAGCGAAGAAACTGAAATTAATCACAACTAGCATTGGACTAGTGTAGCGACGATACACATATTTCATAATGAAGCAAAGCAATAAATAATAACAAACATAAATTAAAGCAATAAGCACATAGAAGCAGGTAATAGAGCATAGAAACACATAGCTGATAAGTGCTAAAGTGAACTAGTTTTTTTAGGTTAGGTTTTTAGGGTTTTCCATGAGTTTTTCTCTATTTCTTAGCTATTTCTTCTCTTTTATGATTTTAATGCCAAATTGTGTAAATGTATGATTTAAAAGTGTTTTTACACCATTTTGTAGGGTTTTGATAGCTTCAACTCGATTTCAATTGATTGGAGTGCAATGAAGAAATAGGCGAAGAAGAATTGGAATGGAAACAGTTTGGCAGCTTGGACATATTTCAGTGTTTTGGTCATATCTAGAGCTAGAGACATTGGATTGGGATGAATCTTGAAGTATTTTGAAGCTAAGACAATTTTCTACAATTCATACGAGACATCAAAGTCCAGTTCTCACATTTCAATGGCCAAAATCCCAAGTTACTGAAGCACATTTGCACTGCAAGGCTGTTCCGACCAGTTCTTAGTATTTTGAGTATATCTCTGGGTACAAAGCTCTAAATGACATGATTTTTGATGTTTTGGAAAGCTATCTCAAGGGGCTACAACTTTTGTGTTTTAAGAAAAGCTAATTCGGCTGCCTTTGAGGCCAAATCTGACGTAGACAAACTGCGTGACAACCCGCGCGCGAGTTGTGCTGCGGTTTCCATTCAGAAGTTAAGTGAACAACCCGCGCGACAACCCGCGCGCGGTTTATTCCGCGGTTTCTTCACAGAATCTGCAGCGTATTTAGCAGCTAAACTGGCCATTTGACGAGGGGGAAGAACCCTAACTCGGGAGAAAACACACACACGCCGCAGACACCTCAAAAACACACATTTGGCACATCTAGAGTGATGTAGGGAGGAGAAAGCAAGAGTAGAGGGACAACTCAAGGGCTTCAATGGTGAAAGCAAGAAGATTTTATCAAGATGCAAGGGAGGATTCAAGAGGGCTGCATGAGAATGAGCTTTCTCTTTCTTTCTTGTCTTTTGTTAATTTTATTCTTGTAATTATGAATTGAGTTGTTTATGATTTAGATGGGATGAACCCTAGATTCTTATGTCTATGATTTTATTCTTGATTTAATGAAAGACCCACTTTGTTCTTAGATTTATTCATGAGTTTATTTGTGTTTTGGATTGGGATTTGCATGCATCCTTCAATTCAAGTATTGATTTTGTATGGGTATATCGAGAGATTGCACATATGATTAGATCACTTCATGAATAGAGAGAACTTGAATGAATTGCTAGAGATAGGATTACATGAGTTCTTCCTAAGTTGAGTTTTAGGATTAAAGTTCAACCACAAATGGAGTCCATTGATTAGAAATTGCATCTTTTAGGGGTTTTAATTGAGAAGAGATTCCAATTAATCAACCGAGAAGGTAGGAATTGTTTCACTTGAGAAAGGATATAATTCACATAAGGGACTCTGGGGTCTAAGAAATTGGGTTAATCATTAATCAAGTTAGAGTCTTGGCATGTTGGTTTAGGGGAATTCTTCATCTAAATTCACCTCTACTTTTGTCCATTCTCTCTACTGAATTCTATATTGTCATTTAGTTAGATAATTAGTTTTAGCTAATTTGTATTTTCAGTTAATTCGTCATTTACTTTGTGAGGTTAGATAATAGAAAGAAGGTTAATACTAGTACTCACATAGTCCTTGTGGGATACGACACTCGGTACTCCTATACACTGTACTCCTGGAAACGATAGGTGCACTTGCCTAAGTATCCGTAGTGTAGCGAAAAGGATTATCAATAGCACATAAGCATGATATTCTAGATGCAAAGTCCTAGGGAAAGCGAGTAAAACATATAAGCACATAGCACACATAGCACACAAAAGCCCTAACTATTACATCGGGAAAAAGCCTAATTACAATCTAAAATGGGGAAAGATAAGAAAAATAGCCTAACTAACCTGTCTATTACATTTTTTTATCTAAAATACAAAAGCTTTTGTTAAATAGATGAAAATATAAACTATTTATTACATTATCTATCTAAATACAAAATTTTTGTTAAATAGAATATCACCTATCTATTACATTTCTTTGAATAATTAAAATTAAATTCAAATAAATAACATGACATAAATAAATGCTCACAAATAAATAAAAATAATAAACACAAAAAGATACATTAAAAACACATCGGAAAAACACATAGGAGCACGTAGGAGCACATAAAGAGATATTGAAAGAGTAATAGGGGTACCTCCCATTCGAAGACTTGGTATAAATTGCTAATAAAATGAACAAACATGTCAAAAATACCACTATTTAAATAAATAAGGCAATAAAAGTAAATTCCAACAATTTGTGAGGTAAAAATGTAAATGGGGCAATATCCTAGGGAGAAAAATGTAAATTCCAGCAAACTAAGGGACAAAAATGAATTTCCAGCAACTCAGAGGGGCTAAATAGAAATTCCAGCAATTAGGGAGGGTCTAAATCAATTTTTTCAGCAACATTTATGGGTGAAAATGCAATTCCAGCAAACTTGGGGAGTAAAAATGCAATTTCCAGCAATCTTGGGGAGTAAAAATGTGACAGCCCCACCTTACCTAGAGGCGCACCAAATGGCTTAGCGAACTGCCTGCCTAGCTCTCGCCAGGACTCAAATCACGCACTCACGCAAACATCCAAGCGTACTTAACTCAAAATAAAATAAAATAAAATAAAATGGAATAAAATAAAATACACTCATATTATTTACTTAAAGTGTACAAGTCACATCAAAAGTTTACATGTCATAATATACATGATTCTCACAAAGATAGCTTAACACAGTTTGGCTATTACAATAACTAAAACATCTATAATAATCAAAACCAGTAGGTCCAGCTTTAATTTTTCAGGAAACCTGAGTAAAGGAAAACAAATAAAAGGAATGAGGTATAATAGCCCAGTGAATGTCCAAGTCATGCAATCATATCAAGAACTCATTATTTTAGTAAATAAAATAATCGATAAGTTAAATAAACAAGATATGAACAATTTAATTATCAAGTAGTCAAGGGCGGATACAAGGCTCAACTACGGGAGCAAGCTCAACCGCAGGAAACGCAAGTATTGATCATGTAACCATGACATTTAGACCGAGATAATAGCTCAGGTCTTTTATCAAGGAACATGCCAATTTTTATCACGCAAGCCCTAACCACCGTTCACCTTATAACCTCCGTACAAGCTACCACATCCAGGGAGTACTCTCAACCTGGGAGGGCCAACATGCAAGAAAGTTCAATCCGGAGTTGGCCTCTTTGAGGATTCACAACTCAAAAGGGAAAGAACGTCACGCCCTAAAACACCCAGCACCTTATAACCTCCCAAGCCTGTCCGGGTTGACTATCCGCGAAGTAACGGTAAAGTTAGTCACGGAAGTCTCACGCACAAGTAACACGTTGAATAGTGAAAGCATATAACACATTACGGAATAAATGCGATAAAGTACACATCTTTCCTCAAGTAGCACATTTTATCACATAATATTTGCAAGTGTAACATAATATTTACAAGTAGAACATAACATTTCATTCATCATGCACACATAAAGACACTCACCTAGAATGCCTAAGAAAATATCTCGTAAAATGGTCGTGATGCGTTTTCGGATCCTGAAATTTAAAAGAAATAATATAATGAAAACCCAAGTAAAACCCTTAGCAAATTTAGTAAGAAAAATTCAAGAAAACACCCCACTTATTTCTAGGGTTTTGGTTTTAGGGTTTCTAGGGTTTAGGGTTTTACTTATTCTAACAAAATTTAATCTATCACTAGATCATTTCTAAAATTTCTACACTTCAATTTCCTTCAATTGAACATATTCTAAGCTTAAAATCTCACTTGTCAATTTTTCTTCTTTTAATTCTACAAAAATTTCGGCAGCATTTCCCCTTAAAATCGGACTAACCCAAATTTTTTTCCTGCAAGAAAAATCAACAATCCAACCCAATTCAACAAGTTCTACAACTTTTATGTTCAACTCAAGTTCAAATTCAATCAAAATTCCACTAAATTCCAAGAATTCTACTCCAAGGAATCTTCAACCAAACAACATATAACACATGAAATTTCAAGGTTTAAAGGCCATATACTAGTCTATCTAACCACAAGAACACTTTATCTAGCAAGTAAATCTCAAATTCCTAACTAAGTTCTCCAAGTAGTACCAACAAGAATCTTGGTTTAAGCTTGCATAAAAACTAATTAAAACATGAAATTAATAGGAAAAGTTCATAGTAAATACCTTAGATATGCTTAGAACTTTGCTTAGAAAGGAAAGAAGCTCACTTCCTATGGTGGATTTGCCCAAACTTTAGAGAGAAAACTTCAAGAAGTTGAGAGCAAAATGAGAGAAGAAGAGAAAGGGAGATGGCCGGCCAAGAGGGAGAAGAAAGAGAAAGAAATAGACTAGGAAAAATGGAAAAGAAATAAAGAAAAGGTGGGAAAAAGATTAACCAATTAAAACCTTACAAGAATAAAGTAAAAAGGTAGTCTTTTAATGCAAGAGTAGCTAACTTGGATTAATTTGATTGGTGGAGCTCATTAAACTCTTATCACTTAATACTAGCAATATTAAGACACAAATTATTAAAGCAAAAAGAGAGTAAAATAGGGAGAGAGAATCCGGCCATAAGGGGAAGGGAAAAGAAAAAGAATTTCGGCCAAAAAAGAAAAGAGAAGAGAGAAGAATTTTCGGCCAAGAGAAAAAGAAAAGAAAGAGAAAAATTTCAGCCAAGGGAAAAGAAAATAAAGCAAGAAAATAAGTGAAATTTTTGAGTAAAATTGAGCTAAAATTCAAGTTAGTCAAAAGACTAGAAAATATTAAAATGAGCTAATCAAAATTTAAACACTAATATAAATTAAATGGTCAAGTAAAATTATTCTAACTTTAGTACTTAGGTGTTCTTGCTTAATAATGAAAATCTTAGCTAATTAACCTAATTAACTCAAGAAATCTTCCAACTAATAAATCAATGATTAACACTTAACCCTAAATAAGAAAAATGTCTCTTGTAAGTGCATTTCTAGGGTGTTACAAAAAATGCAAACTATAGCAAACCTAGGGGGTAAAAATGTAATTGCAAGGATTAAGGGACAAAATTGCAATTTCTAGCAACATTCAAGGACTAGAACATAAATCCAGCAAGATTTGGAGCTAAATTGAAATCAATAGGACCTAAATGAAGAGAAAGTAAGATCTAAAGAGTCAATCTACAAATATTAGTATCTAAATGCAACAATTAAAAAAATTTCAGGGTAGAATGAAAAGTTAACCAAAATCCTAGGGGCTAAAACATAAATACTAATTATGACAATAAAATGATTAAAAAGAAAAAAAAGCAAAACGGCGTTGTTTTGACTAAAACTACGTCAAAACTACGTCGTTTCGGTCATTTTTACTTTTTACTTTCCTCTCTCTTTTTTTTTTTACCGAATTCCCCTTTTTTTCTATTTCTCTCTTTCTTTTTTTTTATTTTTCTCTCTTTTTCCTTTTATTCTTTCTTTCTTCTTTGGCTTTTCTCTCTTCTCCGGTCTCTATCTTCTCTCTGTTCTATCTCGTCTCTCTGTCTCACTCTCTCGTCTCTCTATCTCACTCTCTTTTCTCTCTCATCTCTCTGTGCCACTCTCTCGTCTCTCTGTGTCCCTCTCTTTCCCTCTATTTCTTCTTTCCTTTCTTCTTTCTTTCTTTCTGCCTCGCTGCTCTCTCTGTCTCTCCAGCTTCGTCTCTCCCCTTTCTGTCTTCTCTCCAATTTTCTCTTCTTCTCTTGGCCTCTCTCTGTTCTCTCTCTTCCTCTATAAAGCACCCCCCCCCCCCAAATCCTTTCTTCAACCCCCAACACACCTATGTCTCTAATAGTCTAATTTCTTCGAAGTAACAGCTCCAAATCCCTATCCCCTTTGTTCAATTATAGCACAAAATCACCAAAATCCAAGCACAACTTCACTGATTGGAATCTAGACAAAGGAATTTGAGCAGGGCTGAGATTGTTTACCTAGGCCAAGAAAACGGGCGGTTTGATGGTGTTGCTGGACTGATTGGTGGGTGAAATTGGTGGAGGCGTGACTGATTTTGGTGGCTGGTGATGGAGAGCCTGGTGATGCTGGTGGTAGTGTGTGTGCATGTGTGTGCGTGTTTGAATGTGATTTGTGTGTGAATGAAACTGGAATATATGTGTGCGTGATGTAGGGTGTTTTGGTTGTGATTTTTGGGTAGTAGAGGGCTATGGTGGCAAGGCTATTTGCTTGTGGCAGTGTGTGTCCGTGTGTGTGTGTTTGAATGTTGCAGAATGTATGCTTGTGTGTGTAGGTTTGTGCTTGAATGTGTGAATGTGAACGTCTGTGCAATGTGTGTTTGTGCAGGTGTGTGTAATGTGTGTTTGACAGTGTGTTGTGAAGATGGTTTTTGCAGGTGTGTTGTGAAGTTTTTGTGCAAGTGCGTGTAAAAGGTGTTTGTGCAGGGAGTGACAGTGTGCAAATGACAGTGTGTATGTGTGTGTGAGTCTGAATGGGGGCAGAGATGGAGAGAATGCCTAAGAGTTTGTGTGCAATTGTGAGAGGTCAACTGAGTGTGTGGTGAGGACTGTGTGTAAACTTGAGGTGTGTCAATGTGAATGAGTGAATTGTGTATCTCTGCTGAGTATGTGAAGTGTGGTAAGTTTGGAGTGAAAGTGAGGACCGAAGGGGAGAGGATGAGGGAGAGTTGTGTGCTTTTCTTTGTTGCGCCAGTTTGTCCATTGTGCTGGTGGGGATGAAGCTGATGGATGAAGAAAAGAGAACAGCAAAACCATCCCCCAAAATCTGGATATGTCAATCTGTAAACACCAAATTTTGACACACAATTTATTTTCAAACACCGGGGGGCATGTTTGCGCTTTTTGGGATAAATTTTAATTTTTAATTTTTAGTAATCTAGGGGGGGCAAAATAGTAATTTTATTTGTAAATATTTTTCTATTAGTTTTGGGGGTTTTTTAAAATTCACATTTCACTTTCATATGTATTTTTAAATTTTTTGGGATTTTTTTATATTTAATTGGTATTCTTTATATTTTTACCAACATAAGGGCAAAATGGTAATTTCGCCTCGCGAATGCCATTTTAGCTCATTTTAAGTTCCAAATTCATTTTTCAAATTCTTGAGGCATGTTTCTGAATTTTCTTAATTTTTTTAGAGACGATAGCTATTTTTCTGCAAATTTTCATTGCCCAAGGGCAAAATTGTCATTTTACAGATTAAATTCATTTTCACCAACTTTGAGTCAAAAATGCATTTTCCAATGTTTTAAGCTTATTTGTAATTTTTGGTAATTTTTTGAGGTCAATAGCTTTTTTTCTGCAAATTTTCATTGCCCAAGGGTAAAATCGTTATTTTATAGATTAAATTCATTTTTGTCAAATTTTGAGTCGAAAAGGCATTTTCCAGTGTTTTAATATTATTTGTAATTTTTGATAATTTTTTTGAGAACAATAACTAATTTTCTGTGAATTTTCATTGCTCGAGGGCAAAATCGTCATTTTACAAATTAAATTCATTTTTCACAAATTTTGAGTCAAAAATGCATTTTTTAGTGTTTTAAGCTTATTTGTAATTTTTGATAATTTTTTGAGGTCAATAGCTATTTTTCTGTGAATTTTCGTCATCCAAGGGCAAAATTGTCATTTCACATTCCAAACTCATTTTCAGCAATTTTTGGGTCCCAAATTCGTTTTTAGGTTTTAAGCATGTTTCTAAGTTTCTAATTTTTTTTCGGAGTGAATTAGTGTTAATGAATTTATTATTTACATTTTTCTTTATTTTTTTATTTTATTATTGTGAGAGGGAATAGATTTTTTTTAAGGATAAAATTGTAATTTTTGTAATCAATGACATTTTGGTCTTTTAATCATTTCTTGGAGGTTAAGACTTGTGCAGTATAAATACCCCACTTGGGATGTTAAAAAAAAAGGAGAGAAAAATAGAAAACCCCTAAAAAAACACTATTGCTTTTGTCCTTTAAGATCAAAACACACACTTCAACACCATAAGCACACATACTGGGTTACTGTTCACTCTCCGGTTATTGTTCATCTGCGTTTTCATCGCCGTTTTCTGGAAGATATCACTGTCCATCGTTTTCTCAAGAGGACATCACTGTTCATCATCATCTTTAGCTTCAGACGTGGCTATTTTTCATCATCACCATCAAGTTTTATCTACTGTTCATCATTAGCTTGTTCTTAAATTCCAAAAGGTAATTTCTTACTTAGTTGTTCTTTATGTTTTTGATTCACTTTTCTTCAGTTTTTCTATGTAAATCTGATTACCTGTGTTCTATTGTTTAGTATTTTAGTCAAGTTTTTTTTAGGTTTTTCTGCTATTCTTATTTCTGGGTTTTTGTTTTTTTTGGATTTTTTCTGCTTTGTTTCTGTTTTTTTTGTTCTTGTTTCCGACTTGCTGTTCTTGAGATTTTTGTTTTCTACCGTCATCTTCAAACCCATTTCCTTCACCAGTAAGCCCAGAAAACCAAAACCCCACCTAAGCCTGTGCCAAGACCACTACAATCAACCACTACCACCCCAAATCTGTCCCTAAACTTAACCGATTCCACCCACCTTTTCCTAGCATCAGCAAGCAACCCAACTACCTCCACCGCCTCAACCAAACAATCTCATCCCTGCTATCCCCTCAACCTAACCTCCACCGAAGAAACAACCCTCCCACCGTTTAGCAACATCCACCCCAGACCTATACCATCAACCCCTTCCCTGTCTTCTCCATTTCCTCCAAATCCCAAAACCAATCAAGCCCCAAGGATACCTCCAGCCAGCCACGGTCAATTCCCACCTTCCACCGAACCATTACATACACAGCCACACCATTACATACATTCCACGCATTCACAACACAATCAGTCCACATTAGCATCACCTAAATCACCATTTCGTCTCCTCCCCTGTCATCACTGTTGCGCCATTGCCCCATCTCACACATCTCCCCTGTGCAAAAGCCCCTCACAAATCCTCCCCCTTACCAGCAGCCTGCTGTGACAAAGACACTCTAACAACCACGAATCACCGTCAGCAACCTCACACCACCACCAGCTGTTGTTCTCTTCCCCACAACATCATTCGAGACTAAACCCCAATCTCAGTCAAGAAAAATGAACAACTAGCCCACTGCCTGCCCACTGCCAGTGACGATCACTTCCACCAACAAATCACAACCTCCTAACTGTTGCCCCAAACCTGCAGAAACCCCAATTATCAACAGCCACAACCAACACAAGCCACAACGCACACACAGCCACATATCCAAACAGTCAAGACACACAATTACACACACAAAATGACTGCACACGCACACAGGACATACAGTTACACACAGAGACCCAAAATTACCCACAAACGCAAGCCCAAATCAACCAACCTGCAAAATAATAATCAAAACCCACCAACAAACCTAAGCCCTGCAAACCATTACCTTGCACTACCAAGCTCTCCCCTGCCAAACCGAAGATCTGTGACAAGAAGGCCACAAAACCCGTCTCCTAGATCATCCTCAGAAACCCATTAACCCACTGCCATTGCCTAACAACCCAAACTTTTCCATTCTACCGCCTATCACTACCAGAAAATCAATCCCAAAACTTCAGTCATTATCTTGCCAAAACCCACCATCATCCACACAAACAGCCCTCAATTGACATTCATCACCACAAATTGCCCAAATCCGACCAATCGGACCCTCTGCAGGCCTGACCAGAACAACGAAAACAACCTCCGTAGCCACTAGAAACTCGCACCACAAAAACTCCACATCAATCCATCCCTGAAGCTGCAGCACCGCTACTCACCACTCCTCAATCCCACCACAATCGGTCACTTAACTTTGCAATCTCAGCCCGTATATCATCATCCATGACCTGGAGTTCCTCATGTATGCGTTGTTGTCTTATTGTTTGGGCTATTTAATTGACTAACGAGCAAGGTTGCTAAACTGATAGAATTTTTGGTAATCATTTGGGTTGTGAATCGGTTGGGATTTGGGATAAGATTATACTTTGATTTCACATTTTTGTGTTAGAAGGATTTGGTATTTTATTGTTGGGACTAGAATGGGTTTGGAGAATCTGGAATCATCTCTGTGAGAGAGTAATTTAAGAGAGGTTTTGATTCGTGTCTTTGGGAGAAAGATTTGGAAAGTTGGAAGGATTTTGAGCTTCGGTGTTGAAGAATGTTTTCTGGAGAGAAATTTTGACTTTTGATTTCAACTTTCTTTTCCTTTAGTTTTCGGTGCAACAGATCATAGGGATTTAGGTCTTGCTTTTGTATTACTTTAATGTTTTTTGGGCATTGGAGCACGTTGTGAGTTTTGAACTCATTATGGTCCATTTCTTTATTTACTTAGTCTGATCAATTGGTTTCTGTTTTGATTGGTCTTTCTTTTATTGATTTAATTAATTAATTTAGTTAATCAAGTTAAGCTAATGAATTTAGTTTAATTTCGTTTTGATTTTTTTTTTTATAAAATAGAGATATATGCTTTGACCCTCATTACTATTAAGTGTTATCATAGAAACTTTTATTTTTTTTATTTTTTATTTTTGTTTTATTATTTTTTACACTTTTAGTTCTTAATAATTATAGATGGACCCTCCATTGAGTTTTATTTTTGTTCCAATTAAAATCTTAATCAGTTGCAATTAACTCTTAAGCTCACTTAAACCTTACTGGTTTATCTCCTGATTTGCTTCAATTTCCAATTTACCCTTTAAGCTTTATAAAAATTTATTTTAGCTCCCTTAGTTGCTAGAATTTATTTTTTATCTCAATTTGCTAATACTTATATATTTTAGGTTTTGTTTGTTTATATCGAGGTACCTTGATTTGTGTGTTCATTTTGATTAAGTATTAGTACCGAGTCTTCAAAGAGGTATCCCTATTCTCGTCAATTCTCTTTTAATTGCTTTTATGTGCTCCAACGTGCTCTAATGTGACTATTTTATGCAATTTTCTAGTGCGTTTCTTATTTTATGCACTTTTTGCGTATTTATTTATGTTGTGTTATTTAATTTTAAATTTTATTATTTTGACGAAAAATGTAATATTCTTGTATTTAGCTTAGTCAATGTAATAGTTATATTATTTTTCTCATATTTTAGTAAAATTTGTATCTAGATAGAAAGTGTAATAGATAAGGGCATTTCTTAATTTTCCCCTCTTAAATTGTAAATCAAGCCCCCTAGTGTAATAGTTAGGGATTTATTGCTTTTGCGTGCTTATGTGTTTATTTCTTTTACCGCTTTTCCTTAGGATTTTTGCATCTAGAATATTATGCTTATGTGTTATGTGCTCCTATGTGATCTTATATGATTTTTATATGTTTAATTTGCTTTTAATTCATGCTTTAATATTTAATTCATGATTTATGGTATTCCGTCACCACACTAGTCCAACGTTAGTTGTGGCTTCTTTCTTTCCCGTTAATCCAATGCTAGTGGGACTTTTTAGAATGGGCTAGTCCAATGCTAGACCCTTAGGACATTTTAGTGTTAGGAGCATTCGTGTGCATTTTACATCCCACTTCACACACTTTTAGTTTTCTTTCCATTTGGCATGATTTTTATTATTATTATTATTATTATTATTATTATTATTATTATTATTATTATTATTATTATTATTATTATTGTGACACATTTTCAAATGCATGACATCTAGGTTGCATTTCACTTAGATTTTAGGACATTTGCGTGATTCAACTAGAAATAGTCGTCTATTCACGTGGGAAGTGGTGGCGTACAGGCCGTTTCCCCCTCCGTGAATAGGAATATTCAGTCACGAGATATTAGTTCCCCGTACCCGACATGTTGCATACCCACTTTTTTCGATCACTTACTATATATTATTATTATTATTCTTTTCTACATTTCATTTTGCATCAACTCGTGACTCCCTCGAGATCTCGACTCGGATTTCACAATTAATGCGATAATTCTGACCAAGTCTCGACGGGACATACTGACCCTCCCTATGTTCACATTTAGACTTAGGATTTTGCATTCATTTAGACACATCTGAACGCGATAGAATTTAGGGTTAATTTAGGAAATTCTGATTAAACCTCGCAACTAGCCTCGGCTAGGTTGAAAGGGTGCCTTAGGCACAAGCCTTTGCCTTCCCTTTTTTCAAATGTGACTCCCGGATCCTTTTCTCTCGTTTTTTCGTAGACCGGAGTCGAAAAAGGGTTTTAAAATATTTTTCTAAAATTTTTATTTTTATTTTTGTTTTATTAAATGATTTTTCGGGTGACTTGGTACACCCTAATTCAATACCAAGTGGCGACTCCATTTTTCTAAAATAAAACCCTTTTTCCAAAAATTATTTGGCCAAACCTGTCGTATTTTTAGTCCCGGCCTTGTTTTTCTTTTAAAACACCATTTTTCTCAAAATACACTTTTTCTACTAAAATTTGATTTTTCTCACACACGCACGGTTTTCCAAAAAACCTTTATTTTCGAAAGGGTCATTAGACCGGACCATCCTTTCCGGGACGCGACAGTCAACGACCCCACTTACACTAGTATCCTTTTGCTTTACGATTTTCGGACGCGACACAATCCAAGTTGATGAGTAGGGTGGGTGAGAAAATGATGATGTTTTTGGAGTAGAGGTATGGCTGCCAACAGCCGTAGCAGAAAGCAAACAGTAGCAATCAACGTTGCTGCTGTTTGGCTCTTTTTTTTAGTTTTTTTTTTAATAAAAGTTGTAATAAAAATGAAGAAAAAAATGAAATGAAATAAAAACCACCTAGACATCCTAATATTAAAATTTAGCATTACAAGGAGAAAGAAAATTCAAGGTAAAAATTAGAAGATAATGTAGCATGGGGAAACGTTTCATTAATAGACAAAAAGATAAAAAAGTTGAAATAAATACCAAACGATGTCTAAAAATCATGAAATTATTTTTACATAAAATCTATAAATATATAAAATGCACATATAAAATTTTTACACAAAAAATTGTTAAATAAAGGTGCATTGAAAAACGTGACATAATATGACAAAAATTATGAAAATCACAAAAATACTAAATGACGTTTAAAAATCAAAAAAAATTTACACAAAATATATTATCACATAAAACACATATACTAAAGATTTCACTCAAAAATTTTAATATTAACGTATTCTTAGGAAATGTACCCTTAATAAACAATAGAACAAAAATTAAATAAATACTAAACGACCTCTAAAAATTATGACATTTTTATAAAAAAAATCTATAAGTATACAAAATGCGTATATAAAGATTTTCACACAAAAAAAATTCTAATAAAAAGGCTATATTGGAAAACGCATCATTAATTTAAAAATATCAAAAATTCTAAATAATTACTAAATGTCTTTGAAAAATCATTAAAATTAGAAAAATCATAAAGAACATAAAAAATATGAATTTAGAAATTAAATTAAAATAAAAGGTATCTACAAGCTAAAATTACTATTTTTGCCCCTAATGCGACTAATTAATCATAATTTGCGTAAAAATTGCAATTGGCCCCCCGAAACAAAAAGTAACCCTAAGTGAAGTAAAATACGCATTTTTTACGAAAGGTGTGTCAAAATTTGGTGTCTACAGTACACCCTAACTCCATACCAAGTGGCGACTCCATTTTAAAATAAAACCCCTTTTTTTCAAAATTAGTTGGCCAAAACTGTCGCACTTTTAGTCCTGGCCTTATTTTCTTTTAAAATATTGGCTTTCTTAAAATACACTTTTTCACTAAAAACTCGATTTTTATCACACACGCGCGGCTTTTCCAAACCTCTATCTTTTCGAAATGGGTCACCAGACCGAACCGCCTTTTCGGAGCGCGACAATTAACGACCCCACTCATGCCTTATCGATTTTGGACGTGACAAGAAGCTTGTTCAATCTCCTCTTTAGAAAAGAAAACAACCGCCTTCCCTTTGTAGGAAGAAAGAGGCCTGATATCTATAGAAGAAGGGTTATTTGTAGAAAAAAG
Organism: Mitragyna speciosa; assembly: GCA_024721245.1. Classification (NCBI taxonomy): domain Eukaryota; kingdom Viridiplantae; phylum Streptophyta; class Magnoliopsida; order Gentianales; family Rubiaceae; genus Mitragyna; species Mitragyna speciosa. Next base: position 15,107,627 of record CM045557.1, on the reverse strand, counting down.
TTGAGAAAATGTTTTTTTTTTTCATAGAAGAATCGTGGACAGGTTTGGATGGTGGAGAGGTTAGAGGCGACCGGCCATTGAACAGCCATGGCCGTCACTGGAAAATTTGAAATTCAAAGCTAAATGGAGAGAAATTCGGTTAGGGAGAGAGAGAGAGATGGTCTACTTAAATGTAATTGTTTGTCATGAATATCAAGCTAATTGTTGTACTAATACCGAGATTGCTATTGATTTTGCATGAATCATGTCAAAAATTGTTTTTATATTATTCTTTTCAATTTTTTCCCAATAGTGTGTATGTTGTGGTTTTTTAAAAGATAATAAATGACAATTGTTTTTAAAGTATAAGTTTACTAACTAGCAATGTAATTGATTGCATGCTCATTGGAGGAATTTTATAGCTACAAGTTAGAGATGGAGTTGGGATGATTGATAAAAATTATATTGAGCTAATTGTTGTAAACATTGTTAGATTTTAGATGATTCTAATGTGCTTATCTGAAATTTTTTGCATGCTTAATTTAGTTATATTTTTGAGCGGGCTTAAGTTGTGCCTTGCACAACCTGCCTTTTCTAGGATTAAGGTATAAAAAAAGATAACATGCAAATATGAAAAACTATTTGTGCAATATTAGTACCTATATTGTGCCTCCTGTGGACATTTTCAAGGCTATGATTTTTGGTGTTCAGTTCATGACTACCTCATGGAAAGGGATCAAATCACCCTAAGCTAATTTAGATTTAAGGTTAAGCATAGAATATTTTGCCTTACCAATACTTTTTTTTAGCTAATTTCAAGAACTTCCTCTCAAATTGTTGACAATTTCGTATAACACTTCTAAACTTCTGAAAATATCGTAGATCTTTCCTATTTTAAAAATTTTGTAACAATTTCAGCTTATATCAGGCATAAAAATTCTTATAAGTTGGGATAATATAAATATCATTCCATGATTGCCATCTTTTGTCCTACTTGTTAATTTAGTACTAAATGTAGATTAATGAAGGTTAATAAACAAATAAAAAATGGGGGGTGTAAGTGAATGGCAACAAAATAAAGCAATAGCAGCCAACCATTGAACAGGGACGGCTAGTTATGCTGTTGGAACCACAATTTAAGGCTTGCTACCAGAAAAAATTGAAGCATTGAAGGGCAGCCATTTTCTAGTGAAGAATCAAGAATTGGACAGAACAAGTATGGCTTCTTCAAACTTTACCGAATAGTCATACAATTGACCAACGTCAACATATTTCCATGAAAAGAACCAAACAAACAAACAAAATACAATTATCCTGCTGGTTGGTATAATTTTCCTAAATAAGTATTTGGATTGCACAAAAACTATTCCTAACAACTGAGTTGTTCTAGTTTAGCTATTTTTTTCAAATAACGCCAATTACAAGTGGAATGGGAAATTCATGTGGGCCAAAAAACTGACGGCACAAAAGTAAAAAGGGCCCTTGGAACTTGTCTAAAAATTCTTCTACCTATCTTTTTTCCAAAAAGAATTTAGTCATCTCCACATCTCCCAATTTTGTCCTCTCTCCCAATTTCTAAAGGCCTAGTTTGGTTGGCATATATTCTTGTCTAGGAACATAATCTTTTCTTAAAATTTAAATTTTACTGTTTGATTTACTTTCAACTTGCTAAAAAAATAAAAATAATTCTCAAAACTTGAAAAGTAGGTACAAAATCCCAGATTATAAATTCTCACCTCTCATAGGTATTATGATTACTTTCCTCAGGATTTTAATTAAAAGATAAGGATTAGACATTTAAATCTTATCTCACTCTTCTTTTACCTCTACAAAAAATTCAAATTTAAAAACTTATCCTTAAAAAAGCTATTACTTTTTCAACTCTTATATTACATTCCATATTAACTTATTCTAAACCAAACATTGAAATTTAAATCTACATGACTTTTCTATCAAAATTCTTAATAGTATCCATGCATAATAAAGAAATATCTTTTCATGGAGTTATATACTAAGAAATTATATTTTGTGTCAACTTTACATTTTCACCAACCAAACGAGACCATAAATTTTTTTTCGAGGTGCAGGGAAAAATTAATAAATCAGGATGGGCATTGTTGCTGTAAATCCGTGACTGGCAATAGTACGAGCAGATAGTGAATTTCATTGACTTTTGCCAATTTTGTCTGCGGCAGTGAAGTTCAAGGCATTAGTTGAAAAGATGAGAAGGCAATCAAGTTGCAACACCAAACTTGGGAAGAAAGTAGACTTCCCAACCAATTTCCATTAATCGATTTGTAGCTACTTTTGCTGCCCGAATTCCCCCCGCCCCCCGGGGGGGCGGGGGGTTGTTGTGGCGGTTGGAGAGGCGGGGCGGGCGGGCGGCGGGATAATGATTCTTGTTCATAGGGTTGGGTATACCGCCAAATATTGAGTTGTATGGGAATATAACATAGGACATATTTTCTGTCTGTAAATTGGATATTCATTGAATTGTAGGCTGAGTGGAAGCCTGTACGCCTGTGAACGTCAGTGTTCAACAATTTTGGCTTTATTGCTTAGTGCCTTAGCTAGTGTATGTTAAAATATATCTACTTATTACGCAAAAATAACAGCAAAATAAAAAAATCGTAATAATCAGTCCATTCCAAATTAAAAATTGAAGGAAATCGAATTGAATTTTAAAAGCAATTAGATTAACCAAACCTCATTTGCAAAAGCGATTCCGGTTCTGGGTATCAAATTTTAAAAATCGCGGTTTGTAGACACCAAATTTTGACACACCTCTTATAAATATATGTGTGCGTTACTTCATTTAGGGGGTATTTTTTTGATTTTCGGGGGTCGATTACAATTTTCATGCATATTATGACTAATTCGTCACATTAGGGGCAAAATGATAATTTTACCATGTAAATATTATTTTATTTTATTTTATTTCCTAAATATACAATTTTACTATTTTTATCATTATTCATAATTTTAATAATTTTTAGGAGTCATTTATTATTTATTTAAAATTTTAGTATTTTAAACTTAATGGCACGTTTTTCAATGCACTCTTTTTTTACGAGAATTTTCCAATGAAAAATTTCATATATGTATTTTGTATATTTATAAATTTTTTGTAAAAATTACATAATTTTTAGAAGTCATTTGGTGTTTATTTATTTTTGTCTTTTTTTTTATTAATAGCACGTTTCTCAATGCATTCTTTTTATGAGAATTTTTCAAGTGAAATTTTTTTATGCATATCTCATATATTCATGAATTTTCTAAAATTTTTTAATATTTATTTTAATACTTTATTATTATTATTATCTGTTATTATTATTTTTCTATTAAGCGCACATTTTTAACGTTATGTTAATTTTTAAATTTTTGCGGTAAATTTTATTTATTCGTTTTTATAACTATAAATTTCAGTATTCTCTTAGTGATTTTAGACATCCCAATATCTTTTATTTTTATTCTATTACATTTTTGTTTTCCTTTATTTTCCTTCAAAAAAAAAAAAACAGTAGAGCAGGCTGCATTCTGCAGCCTGCTACTGTAGTAGTATGGCTGCCATCAGAACAGCCTCATGACCAAATTTTAGCAGATTTGCAGGGATTTTGGGTGGATTTTCTTTCTTCCCTACCCACTTCACCATCATCACACTGGATTCTTTTTCCCTCTCTTGACAACTCCATTTTTTCCTGATCTGCAAAAAACACACCACACACATATTGCACTCTCACTCGGTCTCCCTCTACCTCCCCTCCCCCTGTAAACACATAGATCACTCCCTCTCTGCACACAGGCACACTTGCATTCACAGACATCACACACTCACAACTCCCTCCCATCCTCATCCCTCTCGTCCCCCTTCCCCTGCATTCAAAAACACACCCACACAATCATCACACACAACCTCCTCCCCCTCACCTCTCGGCACACACATTTCCCCTGCAAACGCCTACATCCCAATCAAGAAACACACAGATTCACAAAAGCTCACACATACCAGACACACACACACCTCAGAAACGCACCATTCACACACACACAGCTCACACACTCTCACGCACATCACACAAAACACGGACAATAGCACACACTAGCACACGGCTGGAACATATACTTCACAGACACAAGATTGACAATACACACAAACACACTTGCACATGCACACACAGCCACCCAAACACAATTACACACACACCTGCATACAGGCCTCAGAAACGCACGGCCTGTAGCAGCCCCACCTTGCCCAGAGGCGCACCAAAGGGCTTACCGGACTGCCTGCCTAGCTCTCGCCAGGGCTCGATGCACGCACCCACATGAAAATCCAAACGTACTTAACTTAAAATAAAATAACATGAAGTGAAATGGAATAAAATAAAACAACTCTTTTATTATTTAACTTAAAGATACAAGTCATATCAAAAAGTTACAAGTCATAATTTACATAATTTTTTCACAATAATAGCCTAATCTAGTGCGACTATTACAACAACTAAAACACTTATAACAACCCAAAAACCAGTTGGTCCAGCTTTAATTTTTCAGTTGACCTGAGTAAAGGAAAACAAATAAAATGGAATGAGCTATAATAGCCCAGTGAATGTCCAATTCATGCAATCATACCAAGCACTCATAATTTCAGGTCATTAAAATAATCAATACATTAAATAAACAATATATGAGCAATTTAATTCACATGTAGTCACTGGCGGATACAGGGCTCAACTACGGAAGCAAGCTTAACCGTAGAGGAGCAGGTACTGATCATGTAGCCACGATATTTGGACCAAGATAATAGCTCAGGTCTTTATCAAGGAACATATCAGTTTTATCAATCACAAGCCCTAACCGCCAATCACCTTATAACCTCCGTACAAGCTACCACATCCGGGGAAGAAAAATCTCAACCCTGGAGGGCCAACACACAATCAAGAAAGTTCATTCCGGAGTTGGCCTCTTTGAGGATTCACAACTCAAAAGGAAGGAACATCACACCCTAAAACACCCAGCACCTTATGTCCTCCCACTTGCAGCCCGGTTGACTAACCGTGAAATAACAGTGACGTTAGTCACGGTAGTCTCACACACACAAATAACATTTTAAATCATAAAAGCGTGAACCACATTGTGGAATAGATGCGATAAAGTACACATCTTTCCCCAAATAACACATGTACTCACATAATATTTGCAAGTTAAGCATAATAATCACAAAATAAAATTATCACATTCCATGCACTATGCACACATAAAGACACTCACCTGGTGCCTAAGAAAATATCTCGTAGAAAGGTCGGGTCTCACTATTGGGTCCTGCAAATTGAAAGAAATAATCTAATGAAAAACCCAATTTATACCCTAATTAACCGAGTAAGAAAATTCAAGAAATACCCCATTAAATTCTAGTTTTTTTTTTCTAGGGTTTAGGGTTTAGGGTTTATTTTAGGGTTTTCTAGGGTTTTTTTTTCTAGGGTTTTCTAACAAAAATTGGGCATTATTTCCCCTAAAATTCGGCCCTTCCAATCTTGTTTTTCATCAAGATTTCAATCATCAAACCCATAATTCAACAAGTTCTACAACTTCTTTGTTCAATCCAAACTCAAATTCAATCAAAATCTCACTAAATCTCAAGGATTAAGCTCCAAGAACTTTCACCCAAACAACATGTTCTTCATGAAATTTCAAGGTTCCAAGGCCACATACTAGTCTATTCAACCATAAGAACACTTTATCTAACAAGTATATATCAAGTTCTAACTAATTTCTTCAAGTAGTCTTAACAAGAAACTTGGTATTAAACTTGAATAAAAACTAATTAAAACATGAAATTAATAAGGTAAGTTCACGGTAAATACCTTAGATATGCTTAGAACTTTGATTAGAAAAGATAGAAGTCCACTTCCTATGGTTGATTTGTGTCAATTTGAGGAATGAAAGTTCAAGAAGTTGAGAGCAAAAAATGAGGGAAGAAGAAGAAAGGTATGGCCGGCCAAGGTGAGAAGAAAAAGAGAAAGAAATAGTCTTGGAAAAATGAAAAAGAATTGAAGAAAAGGTGAGAAAACAATTGGCCAATAAAATCATTACAAGAATAAAGTAAAAAGAGAGCATTTAATGCAAGTTTAGCAACTTGGTTTGATTTAATTGGTTAAAATTATCAACTCTAATCACTTAATATAAACAATAAAGAAACATAAATTATTAAAACACAAATAGGGTAAATTAGGGAGAGAGAACCGGCCACATGAGGAAAGAAAGAAAAGAAAATTTTCGGCCTAAAGAAAAGAAAAGAAAAGAGAGAGAATTTCGGCCAAGAAAGAAAGAAAAGAGAGAGAAAAATTTCGGCCAAGGGAAAAAGAAAGTAAGGTAAGAAAATAAGTGAAACTTTTGAATAAAATTGAGCAAAATTTCAAGTAGTCAAAAGACTAGAAAATAGTGAAATGAACTAGTAAAAATTTAAACACTACTATAAGTTAAATGGTCAAGAGAAATTATTCTAACTTTAGTACCTAAGTGTTCTTGCTTAGAATGAAAATCTTAACTAATTAACTTAATTAACTCAAGAAATCTCCCAACTAATAATTCTAAGATTAGCACTTAACCCTAAATAATAAAATAAATAAATAAAAAAAATGCTTCTTATGTGTGCATTTTTCTAGGGTGTTACACGGCCACAACACAAAATACACCACACTGAAAAGCACACAAGTTCACACGCATTCACACACTACACACACCTGCACAAAATCAGCACAAAAAAAAAAAACACAACAACAACCACAACAACAAACACCATCGGACAACCGGATTCAACCATCCACTGACAACAGTCACAAACAACTCAATCCACCATCAGCCGCCTGACAACCGCCACTCCATCACCGCTGCTCTCTCAATCGATCGGGGAGGTAAGTTATCTAAATCCCTCATTCAATTTCTTGTATAAATCACAAATTGGTTATGGATGTTCTTTGATCAGTGAGTAGATTAAATAGATAATGGAATTTAGTGTTTGATTTATGGGTTTGTATGAAGAACTAAAAGGAATGAAAGAGAGAGAGAGAGACCGGCGACAAAGAGAGAGGTACGGCGAGGCTAGAGAGAGAGAGAGACGACCGAGAGAGAGAAGAAAGAAATAGTGAGATCGAAAGAGAATCAGAGAGTTGGAATGGCGAGGAAGAAGAGAAAGAAAGAAAAAAGAAAAGAGAGAAAAGAAGAAATCTGGAAGAGAGAAAAGAAGAAGAAAAAAAGAAAGAAAAGAGAGAAAAAGAAAGAAAAAAAAAGAAAGAAAAAAAAAGAGAAAAGAAAAACCGGGTAAAAAAAAAAAAAAAGTTTTAGTGAAACTACGTCGTTTTGACGTAGTTCCACTCAAAACTATGTCGTTTTGATTAGGTTAGTTTTTTAATTTATTTTTAATTAATAATAGGTATTTATTTTATAGTTCTCATACTTTCATTAATGCTACTGTGACCCCGATAATATTTGATTTGTTCATTTAAGTTTCTATTTTTTATAGATTGACCCCCATAATTGAATTTTATTTGCAATTAGGTCCCAATTAATTGCATTTAGGTCCCTCAACTTTTATATAATTATAATTTTGGCCCCTATATTTTTCAATTTTTCATTTTGACCCCTATATTTTTATAAAATTATATTCTGACCCCTATACTTTTCTGAAATTACATTTTTACCCCTAAATATTTCTAAAAATTTCGTTTGACTCCTTTTTATTGTTGGATATTGCAAATTGGTGTTTAATGTGGCTATAATTTACAAATTGAACCTTGAATGTTGCTTAAAATTGCAATTTGGTTTTAAAAATAGTTGGAAATTGTATTTTTGCATATTTGAACTTGCTGGAATTTTATTTTGTACCCCAACCTTGCTGGAAATTCTATTTTTAGCCCTAGAATGATTGCTGGAATTTCATTTTATCCCTCCCAACCTTGCTGGAATTTTATTTTAGCCACTATACTTGCTGGAATTTTATTTTTTGGCCCCCTATTGTTGCTGGAATTTATATTTTGGTCCTTTGTGTTGCTGAAATTTGTTTTGAGACCTCCATTAGTTGTTAGAAATTGTATTTTAGCCTTTTATTTGTTGCTGGAATTTGTATTTTAATACTTATAGTTGCTGGAATTTTTATTTTAGCTCTTTTATATAGCTGAAAATTGCAATTTGACCCTATACATTGCTGTAAATTATGTATTATTTAATGACTTTGCTAAAATTATATTCTTGGCCTTAAGTATTGCTGGAAATTTTTATTTTTGGCATTATACTTGCTGGAAATTATATTTTAGCCTTTAAATTTGTTGTAAATTATATTATTATCTTAACTATGGTTTGAAATTATAATTTTACCCTTTAGTTTGTTATAAATTACATTTTTTTTTACTCTAGAATATTGCTCAAATTTCTGTTTTAGTCCAAATCTTATAATATTTTATTTTTACCAAAAAAAATATTAATTAAAATTAGTTAAGTCCTCAAAGTTTTAAATTATTTCTTTTCACATTATTTATTTATTTATTTATTTTATCAAATCTATAATTAATATTCTAAAATTGGGTATTGTTAGTCTAATTAATGTTCAAATTAGTTTCTTTATTTTCCTTTTAGTCATTTTAATAATTCTTATTTAGGGCATTAAAAGTTTAAGTATGTATTATTGTATTTTATCTTCTATTATTATTATTTCTTTATTTTCGTTGTTTTGCTTTATTTATCTATTTACTTATTTATTTTTACTTAAACAATTTTCATTTTTCTCCTAAATGATTAATTATTATTATCATTATTTTTCTTTCTCTTATTTTGTTTATTATTGCTATAATTTTTTGAATTATCATAGCATGTTCATGGTGATTCGTATGGAATTATTTAATTAGTAGTTTATTTATTAAATAGTGGTATTTTTAACATGTTTGCTCATTTAGTAGCAATTTGTACCGAGTTCTCGAACAGGAGGTACCTCGATTACCCTTTTAATTTCTTTTTATGTGCTCCTACGTGCTCCAATGTGTTTTTCTATGTGTTTTCATGTATCTTTGTGCTTATAATTTTTATCCATGTGTGAATGTTTATTTATTTATTTATGCCATGTTGTTTATTTGAATTTAATCTTGATTATTCAAAAAATGTAATAGATAGGTAATATTCTATTTAGCAAAATTTTTGTATTTAGATAGTTTATGCGTTATCTATTTAACAAAAATCTTATATATTTTAGATAGAATATGTAATAGATAGGTTAGATAGGTTACCCTTCATTTTTTATTTTTAGATTGTAATTAGGCTTTCCCGGTGTAATAGTTAGGGCTTTTTGTGTGCTATGTGTGCTATGTGCTTATGTGTTTTATTCGCTTTTCCTAGGATTTTGCATCTAGAATATTATGTCTATGTGTTATGTGCTCCTATGTGCTAATATTTGCTTTTACATGATTATTGCTTTAATCTAGGCTTTATTTAATTACTTACTTGCTTTATTGTTCTATATATGTATCGTCACCACACTAGTCCAACGTTAGTTGTGGCCAATTTTGGTTTCTTCGCTAGTCCAACGCTAGCAGAGAATTTTTAGAAAATAGGCTAGTCCAATGCTAGGCCTTTAGGTCATCTTAGTATTAGAATCATTTCTTGCGTGTGCATTCCATTTCACACACATTTTTTCTTTTTAGGCCTTTTCCATTTTGTATGATTTTTATATACTTTATCACTTATTATCTATTTTAACATCTATTTAGTGCATAACATTTATATTCCACTACACGTAGAATTTTAGGTCATTTGTGTGATTTGACTAGAAATAGTCATCTACTCACGTGGGAAGCGATGGCGAACATGTCGTTCCCCCCTCCGTGAATAGGAACAGTTAGTCACGAGTCCATTGGACGAGTGTCAACCGCACAAAAATTAATATTAAAATCCCACTCAACAAAAGATGATTTTTCGAGTATAGCTATGAGTAGGGTCGTCTCCTCAGGGACTGGGTTGTTTACTTATCTCACAGTCACTAGAATATGGGGGATTTTGGAATAACTAAAATTAACTAAACAAACTAGAGTAAACAAAATTGCAGAGAATAAATTAAAGGAAATCAAAGTTGAGAAAACTCTAGCCAAAGGAATGATATTGGAATTGGTTCATTCAACTGATCATTGATGCAAGGATGAATTCTAACAATTATTGATAAATTGGTTATAGCTGTTGATATAATCGAACAGCCAACTCTTCCTTACCGTTTTGGTAATCAAGGTACAAACATTAATTACTTCCCTAATTGAGAGACAATCTAGGTACAACCATAGAATTTAATCTCACAATCGCAATAAGAATTAGAAAAGCCCAATTCTAATCAACAAACACTTACAAGGGTTCATTTAAATTAGATTGTAGATCTCTTAAACTAGTTGTCACAAATATCAAAATAGTTAAACAATCAACTATTTTGAATGACAGAGGATTATAAGGTAGAATTAAATACCTGGCCAGTAATATTCAATTTAACACACAATAACCCTAAGCGCTAAAAGCATGAGATATACAAATACCAATAATTGAAAGAAACAATGAAAATAAATTAGATCTCACAGCATGTAAAAACCAATTCTTCAATCTTCCTTTGACTAGAATAGAGGTTTAGTTACACCCCATGGAAGTATAGAGAGAGAGGTATCGAGAGAAGAAGAAGAAATTTTAGTTCTAAGTCTTCCTCCCTCCTTTAGAACGATTTACAACCCCTCCTAATAATACATCTCTCTCTTTCCTACTTAGACTTCTACTACCAAAGGAAGTCTTTCCTTTTAGATAAAAATTGATTAACTAATAATACTTTTCCCTAAATCTAATTAATTGAAATTGACAAAAGGTAATAATAGACTCCTAAAAATCTGCTAATCTTCCAAAATCTCGCACAAGAGTCGTAGTTTGAGTCACAATAGGAAGTTTCTCCTTTTAATCCCGCTGCTTAGTTTCTCGGCTACAGCGTGCCCACACCTTACGAACAAAACTCTTCTGGAATTTTGTCTTTTCTGCTCCAAATTGCACCAAATACACCAAAACACCTATAAACGACACAAAACATAAAACTAAGTAAAATCAACTCATAAAAGCAATAAAACACTAAAACATAATGGGAAAACACACAATTAACATTGACTAAATACGCGCTATCAAATACCCCCACACCTAAACAATGCTTGTCCTCGAGCATTCCTCAAACAAGATAAACAAGAATTTCTTAGGACAATCTCTCACATACTAGCATGAATAGCATATTTCCTAAACAATTTCTCAAAACTCAAAATGTAGAAGATTTAACAACTTCCTCCCAGATTTCACTCTATGCACTCAAAAGTATTTCAAGGGACCATTTACTCTCATATCAACACCATGGAATGACATTACCATATGCTTGCTAATATATCACATCTCCACCACTTGAATAGAAATTTAGTGCAAAAATCTAAGGGTCTTTGAACAAGGTTGTAATGGGGCTAAGGTCAAAGGGTAGATAAAAGGGAAGTTTTAGGTGTACATGAATGTCAAGGCGAATGCCTAATTTTACTGCATGAATTCAACCATCATTTTTCACGTTCTCCATTGCTTCATGTAATACATAACTCGAGCAAACTAGGCAAGTACAAACACATCTAGGCTTTTGCCTATCATCACGAAACAACACATATATACACATCACTTCACAACTATTTTTGTACTTTTTTTTTCATTTTTTTTTGTGATTTTTCTCTCTCTCTTTTTTTTTTACATAAAAAGAAGTAACATCAAAATACTTGTACTAGCCAATATTTGCTTTCTTCAATCAACCATTGCAACAAGGCTTGTAATTTTCATGCAATAGAATCAAGACACTTCTTTGACACAAGGTTGAAAGAGAGAGTTAAAACAAAAAGGTTTTGGTTAAATTTTAATGACTAGTCAAAGAACAAAAGGTTAAGGCTCAAAAGGGTTCACTAGTGGTATTATGCAAAGGTAGGTATTTAGAGAGTTAAAAGGGGTTAAACCTAATTGCCCTTGTCATTTTAATGCACCAAATTTCATGAAAATGTGATCTTGACATGCATAACAAAGCAAGTTCTAGAATGTCATATCCATGTGTGATAACCACTCATCAAAAGAAAATAGAGCAAATTTTATGAATGGAATGCTCTTAAGGCTCAAAAACTCACAAATGGTTAACTTTGTGTCAAATCTTGCACATTAAGATTTCAATCCGTTGTTTAGAATTCAATGCAATACTCATACTAGCAATGAAAACTATACTAATCATGCTTGTCTCTTGTTGAGAAATTAGAAAGACAAGATTAAAAAAAAATTCTACCACAACTAAAGAAAAATAAAAATGACACATAAACTAACTAGACACATTAGCACCAAACATGAAGCAAATGCATAAATCCTCCCCCACACCTAAACTCTACATTGTCCCCAATGTAGGAAAATAATATCATAAGTGAGGAGACAAGTACTTCCCTGAAAAAGCAACTAATCACTGGAAGTAGCTGGCGGAGTGAAACCTGTGAACTCAAAGAAGGCCAACAATTGTTGTGTCAGTTCAGCATTTTGCTGTTCAATGTGAGAAAGACGACCATCCAACTGCTGCATGCTCGTGCTCAATTGCTGCAGCTGGGACTCCAAAGTGGTCTGTTGAGCTGGGGTAGATGTAGAAGGCGCTGCTTCATTTGCAAGCTGCGAAGTACCAGATACACTGCCTAAGAGACTACGTGGAACGGGACGCGTATATACCCCTGGTGGGCGAAATTTAAAAGCCCCATCAACTAATTCAACAATCCCCATAGTTTCTAAACATGCCAAATTCAATGGCTCAGAGAGACATGCCACATGCATATCTGTTTCCTCGTCCGGGTCAAAGAGTCCATGCTCCACAGCAAGATGAGTGATAATAGACCCTAAAATGATTGGCTTCTTCTTCTTTGCAAGTACAGTTTGGAATTGAGAGGCTAGCCAACACCCAAGATTTACTTTTAGCTTGTTCAACATGGACCAAATGATGAAGAATTCTGCCTTGGAGAAGGTGCCAGATGAGTCCTTTCGTCCGGAGAAATTGTAGGCAAGGAACCGCTGTACATATCTCAAGATAGGATCTTTCAAGTATGAGCTCTTTGATGTACTGGGGTTGTACACTAAAGGGTCCGTGGATATTTCCCTCCAAATGTTAATATAATTAGACGAAAAGGTTTGTACATAATCGCATGCACTTTCCAAGTATTCTTTCAATTCCGCATTTGAGGAATCCAGAAATCCCAGTGACGAATTAAATTGGGTGATTGACTGATGAAATTCTTTCCCTAGCAATCTATACTTGATTACCCCAGGAGTGTCTAGGTTCAAGTCATCATGTCTCTCAAAAGCAAAGGTGCTATAAAATTCATATGTAAGTTCCAACTAGGCTGGGTATTTAACCATTGTGAAGTAATTTCTCCAACCAATCGCATCAAATAGATCATGCACTTGAGTTGCAATATTTAACTGATCAAGGGTCGAAGCATCGATGAACTTACACGGGGCAAAGCTTCTGAATCGAAATAGTTCTAGGCGTTGCCTTTGAGCTGGAGTCATGCTTCCTAATTCTCCTCCCAATTGATCAAGGCGCAATGGTAGAATACCAGTATCGATCCCCAGCCGAGATCTTTGCCTGTTTGAAGATTGAGCTTTACGCTTTTGACCAACATTGATGTGTGGCACAGAGGGTTCTGCAGAAGTCTTAACCTTCTTTTTCTTGGATTTAATATTAGTGCACGGCATAATTGAACTGGAGACAAATTAAACCAATGAAAATCAGTAACTGAGCTTTATGAACAAACACTTGAACAATGCTGCTTAGAAAGACTTCGATCGCCCATTACAAAGAATGACCAAGCATTAGCAATATAGAATGATTCAAATTAACGAACGTTGTATCAATGCATAATGCTTCAGACAATCATCTACCCAAATAATCATATATTCAAATAAGCCCATAAAAATCATAGTTCAACAATTGTATATACCAACTGATCAGCACAGTCATTCGGTCATCACCAATACCAAGAAACAAACGAATACCCACGGTTTCAACAACACAATAACTAATCAGGGAAGCAATTAAACACAAGTAACAATGGAATCACAAATTTCAAAAATTAAGGCAAAAATTAATCAATTTAATAAACATAAAAGAAGACAACAATAAAACCAAATAAGCAGAGATGACTAGAGGGTGAGGGAAAAGGGCAATAATCCTGCAAGAGAGTGAAGAAATTGAAATCGTGGTACCACTGAGGGAAGTGGGGTGTCGATCGGCAGGGGTTGTGAGAAAAAAAATGATATGAGAAAGAAAGAAAAGAGTGAGGGAAAGAGAGAGATGGAAGATGAGAGACAATAATGTGAGAATGAAAGAGAGAGAGTAGGTGGGAGGGTTGTTTTTAGGATGAGGTTGCAGAGGGAAAAGGGTTTGCAAGGGAGGAAGAAAGAAAGAAAGAAAGAAAGAAAGAAAGAGGGAGAATGGGGAAGGCGGTAGAAAAAGAAAGAAGAAAAAAAAATGAAAGTAAGAAGAAAGAAAATACGTTGAGAAGGATTTTTTTTTTTTTTTTTTGCGATTCCAAAAACTTTCTATAGAAGACTTTTAGGTTTAACACGTGGGCACGTTGTATCATAAAAAGTCTTCTGACATTAAACCTTAAACTTCCCTGTGTACAATTTGTAAAACGTGGGCACGTTGTGTAAGCAATAGTCTTCTGATTTTTTTGCACATTCCAGCTCTTTGAGTTTTTCTCATAAGACGTGACCACGCTGTACAGAACGAAGTCTTCTGTCTTTTTCATCAAATTCTCGTTACGAGCCAATTGTACGACGTGGGCACGCCTTATAAATTAAACTCCCCTGTCAAAATCGAAATAATTAGACTTTAACATTTGAACTTAAAACAACCTACGACAACTAAAATAACATAAATTAAACTAATTAATTTGGGTTGCCTCCCAATAGCGCCTTTCTTTAACGTCTTTGGCTAGACGTGATTTAATATCTTCAAACTCCATATATGGGGTCCTCTAAAAGGATTACTTCCACTTCTGCAATTTTGAATCCTTCGTAATAAGGCTTGAGACGGTGCCCATTCACTACAAATTTCTTGTCATTTTTCAAACTTTTAAGTTCCACTGCACCATAATGAAAAATATCAGTCACAACAAACGGACCAAACCATCGAGATCTCAACTTACCTGGAAATAACTTGAGCTTGGAGTTATAGAGTAGAACTTTTTGCCCCACTACAAAGGTTTTCCTTGTAATGTTTTGGTCATGAAATGCTTTGCTCTTCTCTTTGTATATTTTAACATTCTCATAAGCCTCATTCCTTAACTCTTCAAGCTCTTGCAGTTGTAACTTTCTCTGCAATCCTGCCTCATTAAAATCCATATTGCACTTTTTGATTGCCCAAAAAGCCTTGTGTTCGAGTTCAACCGGAAGATGGCATGGCTTCCCAAACACCAGCCTGTATGGGGACATACCAATTGGCGTTTTGTATGCCGTCCTGTAGCCCATAAAGCATCGTCTAGTCTCATGCTCCAGTCTTTTCTATCGGGACGAACCACTTTTTCCAATATAGATTTTATTTCCTTGTTTGATACTTCAGCTTGACCATTTGTTTGAGGATGATAAGACGTGGAGACTTTGTGTATGACATTGTACCTTCGAAATAATGTCTCCATCGTCTTGTTGCAAAAATGAGTTCCTCTGTCACTCACCATAGCTCGTGGAACTCCAAAACAGACAAAAATATTGGACTTAATGAAATCTGCAACCACTTTCGAATCATTATTTCGGGTGGCTTTTGCTTCCACCCACTTTGAGACATAATCTACTGCAAGTAAAATATAGTGAAAACCACAAGAGGGGGGAAAGGGACCCATAAAGTCAATGCCCCAGACGTCAAAAATTTCACAGAAAAGCATTGGTGTTTGAGGCATTTGATTTCTATGGGATATGTTACCTACTCTTTGGCAATTATCACATGACTTACAGAACATGTATGCATCCTTGAATATGGTTGGCCAGTAGAATCCACTTTCCAAAACTTTTCTAGCTGTTTTCTTGGGTCCAAAATGACCTCCACATGCAAAAGAATGACAAAAAGTTAATATAGAATTAATTTCATTATCATTTACGCACCTTCGTAACAGTTGGTCAGCACAAATCTTCCAAAGATAGGGGTCATCCCAAATATAATATTTAGCTTCGCTTTTTAGCTTATCCCTTCTAGCTGTTGTCCAACCTGCAGGTAGCTTATTAGTAACCAACTAATTCACAATATCAGCATACCAAGGGGGTGTTGAATTGATAGAGAGTAGTTGCTCATCGGGAAATGTTTCTCTCAACGAGGAGTCCACTTCCGTTCTAACCAAACGACTCAAATGGTCTGCAACTAAATTTTCTGCTCCTTTTTTATCCTTTATCTCCAAGTCAAATTCTTGGAGGAGCAAGATCCACCTTATCAGCCTTGGCTTAGCTTCCTTCTTGGTCAACAAATACTTCAATGCTGCATGATCAAAATAAACTATCACTTTAGCTCCGAATAAATAAGACCTAAATTTTTCTAAAGCAAAAACAACAGATAAAAGTTCTTTTTCAGTAGTTGTATAATTCAATTGAGCTCCACTCAAAGCCTTCGAGGCGTAATAAATTGCATGAGCTGCCTTTCCCACCCTTTGACCTAGCACCGCTCCTACTGCATAGTCACTGGCATCGCACATAATCTCAAAGGGGATAGTCCAATCTGGAGGTTGGATTATAGGCGGTGAAATTAATAATTCCTTTAATTTATCAAATGCCACTTTGCATTCTGCATTGAATTCAAACACCGCTTCCTTCTGCAGGAGTCGGAATAAAGGTGCGCCGATTATAGAGAAATCTTTAATAAACCTTCGATAGAATCCTGCATGACCAAGAAAAGAGCGAACTTCCCGCACATTTACAGGGTAAGGTAAAGCAGACACAAGATCTATCTTAGCTTTATCAACCTCTATTCACTACAAGAAAAATCATCAACAGTGACAATAAAAGTCGTCACTGAAAATTAAAAAGTCGTCACTAATACCTTTTATCGACAAGAAAAAAGTCGTCACTGAGTCGTCACTAAAGGCTCGTCACTAAATATAAATAGTGTCAAAAAAAAAGTCGTCACTGTTTCAATGCTTTTTAGTGACAACATTTGTTGTCATTAATGACTTTTCCTTACTGTGACAACTTCTTTTCTTGTCGGAGAAATTATAACCATTGTTGTCACTACATGAATGTCTATTAGTGACAAGGTTTGTTGTCACTATTACATTAGGTATTCAATGACAACATATGTTGTCACTATACGGGTGCTTATTAGTGATGACACCTGTTGTCACTGTTACATTAAGTATTCAATGACAACTTGTGTTGTCACTATATAAGTCCTTATCAGTGACAACAATGATCGTCACTGTTGGACTAAATGTTCAATGACAATTTATGTTGTCACTGTACGTATGCTTATCAGTGACGACAATTGTCGTCACTATTACATTGGGCATTTATTGACAACCTATGTTGTCACTATATAAGGCCTTATCAGTGACGACAATTTTCGTCACTGTTACATTAGGCATTTATTGACAACTTATGTTGTCACTATACAAGGATTTATCAGTGACGACAATTGTCGTCACTGTTAGATTAAATATTCAATGACAACTTATATTGTCACTGTACGTTCCCTGATCAGTGACGACAATTGTCGTCACTGTTACATTAGACATTTATTGACAACTTATGTTGTCACTAATGTTTTTATTAAATTTACTATTTAATATTCAATGACAAGAATTGTTGTCGCTAATAAACTCTTTAATGACAACTTTGGTTGTCAATAAAACTTTATCTATTGTAATTGTATGTAATGACATTTTTAATGACTTATTAATTTAATTATCATTGTAATTATTATTTTACACTTGACAAAAATCAATATATATATAATATCAAATCCCATAATCCTGTTACAATTATTGGATTGAATTTCAAGTCAATCACAATATAATCAATAACAATGTTTATAAAGTAACCATCCTTTTCATTTTCCAAAATAATATTCAAAACTTTACAAAAAGCGTCTAACATACAAAAATCTACCCAAATACTCTGTAACATTACAAAATAATCTTAAGTTAATTTACATATCTCAAAAATCCAGTCTTCACAAAAACAACTAAAGTAAAAAATAAAATATAACTTTAGATGTCCTTGTTGTCAACCAACATATTCAAACTGTCTTCCTGTCAAATGAAGCTATTAGCACCACGAACCTTGTCACAACTTGCTTTCCACCTTCTCATTGAGCATTGAAGTCACTGCATGGAGCTATGGAGCATTTATATCACTGCTTAACAACAAAATTCAAAATGAGACCTTATAAATTCAAAACCATTTAAAGAGGACAAAAAGGAAAAATAAGACAAAATAAAAAAAATATAGTGATTGAAAATAATGTCTGGCCAATAATGTTGATGTTACTCCTTGAGAATTAACTCCTTCAGAAAAAACCTGTCCAGCAATCCAACAGAAAAAGAGACTCTAATAAAAAGAGTTAACGTGCAACAATTTAGTGCGTAAAGATTTCATGTCCTTTACTATAAGAATATGGTTAATCTGAAGTACAACTCAACTTGTAAATCGCACGTTCGAACAACATCTATGCATGCAAGTTAACTGTTGATAATGACCTTATAACTCGACATGATTATTTCATTAATTTTTATAAATTTTAAGTGAGTGAATGCCATTGAAATATTAATTGTAATCATTAATTAAGCTAAAATGGAAAATATTAAAAATATAATTTTTTTTGACATGTACTAAAAACTTTTGTTTTTTTTTTAACACAATAGTTCCATCATCTCCAATTTGTATTTCATAAACAACTTGTGCAACCATAGACTGAACTTATAAAAAAATTGCTTATGCTTGGATCACATGTGATGTAGTAATTGGAATTTGCAAGCAATGCCAATTTTGCAAAGTCAAACAATACCGAAGTACATAATCTCCAAATTGAATGCAAAAGGTAGCATTTCCTTTTCAAACATTAGAAATATAAGCTAATTGCTTCTTGTACATGTGGCACAACCATCTGAATCCTAAAATTAACAAAAGACTATGGACTAGAGAGGAGAATTGATTCTTATTAAAGCTCAGTCAACATATAGGAATAGATGGGCTGAAATTGTAAAATGTCTCAACGGAAGATACATATGGTATTAAGAGGCTTCTCTTCATTAGTGCAAAACTCAATCAATATTATTGTTTCTCATGTGCATTATGATTTGAGATGGTTATTGGCAACGTCTTTCTTTATTGGCAAGTGATTATTAAAGTTTTTTCTGTCAGTCATTATTAGATATACACCTTCACTACTTGTGAAGTGTAGCAATTTGTATGGACTTGCATTAATTTCCTTTGCAAGACTTGGATCAAAGTTGAACATGTCTTCTCTCCCTCCCCCCTCTTAATATATATTTTTTTACCTTTCACTTGTCTAAAGAGGTTAAAATTCTCCCCAAGATATTTTTCCTTATCAATTTTCTTAGTACATATCTATAACGGATCTACGAATATGCGACGCATCAAACAAACTAAAGGGCATAACTAAAAACTCATGTTATAGGCCCTGATCGGCATGTAGTCCAATGTGACAGAGCTATCCATCCCAAACTATGCAAGTCTCAACTTTTCTTTTAAAATCTACCGAAATTTTGGCAGCATCTCCCCTGTATTTTGAGTTTTTCCAAAAATTTTAAACCTGTGAAAAAAAACTCAACAACCCAACCATATCCAATATATGTACAAACCACAATCTACACATCATCCAATTTGTCCAGTAACCCATCAACTCAATATCATGTTCAACCTCATGCATTATATGTGGTAACATACGTTATCGTAAGTTATTAAAATTTTCATAATAAAATTTCACTCAATTTATAAAATTATCATTCATTTTCATAACTTAAAGTGATAAATCATTTTACTTAACAAGAAAAATAATGCAGCATTAATTATCTTCTCACTCACAATTGGCAATGCAAGTGCCATGTGATTGAAGGTAACGTGCCAAATGCTGCAAGAATAAGACAATTCAATTGTTTGTGAAGTTTAATTAAAGATGTTAATCACTTGATAATCATATCAACTTGTCATTGGAACCACATACAATTATTATTGCAAAACAGATGCATCATGCAAAGGATTCATCACGGGGAAAGTACTGATTGCACAACATCATCCTCTGTGTTAAGTCTTTCTTAAACATGATGGCAACTGATTACCTGATTACAAATACTATTACTCTCTATCCATGCAATTTGGTTTAAATTTTTGTTATACTGCACACTAAACATGGTCAACATTAGCAGATGAAAGTAGATCAGAGGGTTTTCTAATCCCAAAAGTTGGATTAGATTGATTTGTTAGAGCGTTACATCTCGTTTAACTAACTTGTGCAATTAGTCATTACTACCAACAAAAATTCCCGGATCATGCATTTACAAGCCATAAATCTAACTAACTGTCACATTAACCTTTCCTCTCTCTCTCTCTCTCTCTGTGTTTTTTTTAATGTTATCCTCATGTCAACAACCTTCTTTTTTAAACCATATACCAAAAAAGTTAAAAATAATGAGATTGGTAAAGTACAGTCGCTTTCATCAGAAATTTGTTTTATGGAGTCTACCAAAAGAAAATTTTGACACTATGAATTTATATATCAAATTGTTTCCTTGATATTTTACTTCTCCAACTTGTATTATTTTTGTTATAAGTATCACCCCATCTTGTATTAGACCAATTTAAGAGACACTATCTAGTTAAGCCTTTTTCTCAATTATTTAAAACCATCTTTTCTTTTTAAACCAAAAAATAAATAAATAAATTAGCTATTCTCTACTACTTTTTCTTTTTCATTATTTATAACGACCAAAAAAAGAAAAACTTATTCACAAAAGTAGCCTATGAGTTGATCCTATACTAATAAACATTGATCGACATAGACGAAAACATAGAACAAAAAAATGAGTATAAAAGAAACACATGATGATGCTATATAGACCGCTTCAATTCTCAAGAGTACTAATTTATCATTGTACTTTGAAGACTATATTGTCAATAACCTCATGCTCCTCATCCAACCCCTTCTTAGAAGAGATAAAGACACAAAATGGGGTGAAATTTTTGGTCAATTTTATATGAAAATCAATTAATTGAGTTTGTTGTACCTCAATTTTCTTAAAAATAACAGTCAAATGCAGCTAGCTAAGGCCATCACCATCCTTATGATTCAAGAAATTCATTATCATTTACAATCTCCACCTTCACTTCAACGTTTCTAATTGATCATACTTCACACAGAGATGCAAAATAGAACCACAAGAACTAGATTCTAATGGCCATGCTTAAAAAAATGGAACCACAAGAACTAGATTCAGATGGTGTCATAAGAACATATAACACAAAATCACAATATTCATAAAAAAATTGACACCACCACAACTCAACACTTTTTCACTTAATGCTTACCAGCTAGAAGATGCGTTGTCATTGAATGGCAATTGCAACCCGAGCTTTGCACTTACTGCTTCAAGGAAGCTGTTGGACTGCCTTTGTTGATTCTCAAGTTTCTCTATCAACTTTTGTTGAGCTTGAACTTGCACTTCCAAATCACAAGCTATTTTCTCTGCTTGTTCAGCTCTTTTCTCAGCGTTATCTGCTATTTTCTCAGCATTATCAGCTCGTACTTTGAGGGATTCAATCTCTGCAAATTGCTCCACCATCATTGTTGCCTTGGAGACACCGCGACCACGTACGTGTCCAGGAATATGGCCAATTAACTCCAAGCATATATCCTCTTCAGTTCTGCTTGAACCATTTTCTTGAGATTCGGTCAAGCACTCCTTCAACTTAATCTACATTAATGTTTGCGATCATCTTGTTAGAACATAAATTGTGAATTATTATCTAATTGAATATTGCAAAAGTTATGTAAATACAAGCTTAATAGAACTCACAGAGTTACTTGCAGACACCTCATCAATCATTGCATTTTTCTTCTTACTAAAATGGGTCATTTCATACAGCTCTATCGGTCCAATTATACGTCCTTCTTTTGCTTCCTAATATGTACAAAAAGTAAGAAACTAGATTGTGCATCATAAAATAAATAGATGTAGCACTTTACCCTTTCAGCCTTATGACGTAAGAACGACTTTGTTCCAGCTGTATGAGCTGATTTTTGCTTTGATCTATTGACCGCATTTCATCTACTTATGGCCTACACTTAGCAAATGTAAGATTCTTAATAATATAGCAAAGATAGATAGTATTAATAAAAAAAGTGTGAATTATAAGCCATGGTACCTGAAATTCTTCACTACAGAAGTAATTGCAAAGATACACCCAATCTTCTTTTTCCATTCGTGGAGGGCAATGTGACAGAGCTTCTTCCTTTGTCTTGAAACTCTTGAATAACTTGTGAAAATTGTGTCGCCTATTTCGATATTGAACGTTCAATTGCTTGAACAATGCTGGTTCAATATGGTCGCCTTCTTCATGAATGAAATTATTCTGCATATGAAAGCAAATTTTAGTTTGAATGAGAGAAATTGATGAATATAATAAGCTGAAACTATTTTTGACTAAGCAAATTAATCAAAAAAGACAAATATTTCACCTACAAGGAGAAAGTAACTTACATTGGTCATTTTCAACATTGCTTCCCGGTCTACTTTTGGAAGCTTTGCCCATTTTGGAGCTTGCCACTTGCCAAAGTTCCGAATCACACAAGATGCTTCTGAGATAAACTCCTGTGCACCTTCTCCAATTAATCTGCCACTTGTCTTTGAAATGTGAACTTTGACCTTTTCTCCAATCTTCTTCTTCTTAGCCAAAGAAATATTGCGAGTAGGTCCTCTTGCCCTCTTTAATGTTTTGGTGCCTAATAAAAATAGGATGCAAATTTTGTAAGTTTAATAGATACAAAGAATTACACTTCTTAAATATGTCATAGAATAGTTAAAGAAAGTCTCATAACCATTGCTATTGTCATTTTGAACCGGTTCCACGACATCATTGCTGTTGCTGCCACACGATATGAAATGGTCAGATCCTTCATTTTGTGGGGAAGGAGTAGCCTGACCTTCAACTTCAACACTCGTGGGTGTTGTCTGCCTATCCCCTTGTGCTCTTGTAGTAGCTCCATTAGTTGTTGGCTCATCCCCTTGTGCTATTGTATGAGCTCCATTAGTCGTTGAATTTGGTTCCTATTATGCAAAGATAAATGATATAAACATGAATTAGAACATAAATGCTTCTCCAATTGAGGCGACAATTAGTACATAAATTATTCATTTTTATAGTTGTTAAGCAATCACTTAATTTTCAATAATGACCCTATCACTATGGCAGCAAAAGCAGTCTTTTTTCGTTTAATTACCAAGTACCAACTTCGGTTTCAGGAAATAGACGCATTTGAATTGTTCTTTTTCGTCCCAAGCCTAATGCCGAGCCTACACATGTGTTTGATGCACCAACCTGTACCAACGACATTGCTTATACATAATGTTGGTAAATGACTACATGCTATTCAAAAAATAATGCATAATAGTCCCAATCCACAAATATGGGAAATTGCTACAATTAACAATGTGTTTAAAGAAAATATAGGAGCAAGATAGTTCATGAAAACATTTTCTAACCAAATTTAAGCGATGTACAGGACAAAAGCACATTGATAACTATATTTGTACTTTATATTTACCAAGAATTATTTGATTCAAGTTGTTGGTGGAGAAGTGGTGTGCCTAACAAAAAAAAAGTGTACTACATTTGTCGTAGTCCAAAGAACATCTCATTTACAAAAGCAACAAAAGCCAATCAAGTACTGAGAATGATATGTTTATAAATGGTTCCCCACTTGTACATAGTTTACATACGAGGGACAAGATCATGGGGCACGCAGATATTGGAATAATAATTAGACACACTGCTGAGTTAAAAATAATCATCATTTCCCGAAAAAGTGCATGCAAATATGCCTATGGAGTCACAATCCTATGTCGAGGTTTGAAAAATTAAAGAAATCCAGTTGAACTTCCATAGTTGCTTTCTTAGTAGCATTAGAACTTAATTCTTCAACTTCTAATGCTATTAAGCAAACTAACCCATGGAAGCTTTATAGCATTAGAACTTGAAGAATTAAGAAACGTTACTCCTACCCTTGGAAGTCTTGACTCAGTTTTCTTAACTATTTTCAGCTATGAATTCAAAACAAAATTTTTTGGACCATTTTCAATGTAGAAGATAATGATAAAATATGTAGAGGAAGAACTGCGTTACAATTTTTATGGTGCATTGTTTTCTTTATTTATAAAGGCAAGAGTATTACTCAACTTACATATGATTTTATGTAGCTTTTTGATACAACATACCATAGCCTATTATAACCTTTTTACAACACCTAAGACATCATTAATGCCTTTATATTGCAGAAGGATCATTAAAGCCACTAGACAGTCAAAAATATCTATGCAATCAATTTGTCCCATATATTTATATTTTCAACTTAAGCAACACTGAAATCATAAACGTGTTATTAATCTACCATAACCTCATCACGTGATAATGAATTAACCATCTTTCAACAAACTCTATTCTCAAACATCATTTTTTCAATTTTGTGCTTCTTTTGCTGTTATAAATAGAGAGAGAGAGGGAGGGGGTG
Source organism: Mitragyna speciosa (assembly GCA_024721245.1). Taxonomy (NCBI): domain Eukaryota; kingdom Viridiplantae; phylum Streptophyta; class Magnoliopsida; order Gentianales; family Rubiaceae; genus Mitragyna; species Mitragyna speciosa. The sequence continues at coordinate 15,082,822 of CM045557.1, read as the reverse complement.
AGAGAAAGAGAGAAATAAGCAATGCGACAACTCGACCCTAGTGATTACTGGAATGGACTAAATTTCACGCTATCATGATGATGTTTTTAATGTTATTTATCTTTCATCCTGAATAAAATTTTCAAAAACCAATTTTGTTCGATGTCCAAAATCAACATTTCTCATAGTGACTTAACTATGACCATTTTTAATGAATTGTTGATTATATGTAATTTATTATTAGGAACTTCTGTTAGCAATTGTAAGAGCTATCATTTTGCGAACATAAATAATAATGTATTCTTTGTAATACATATGTCATGTCTTACTATAACAAATTCTAGTAAAAAGCCTCTAAATACCTGACTAGCTGAATTCAATTTGGGTTGAAGTGACATTGATGCCGATGCACCTTCAGACGAGGGTCCTGCTCTAGTGCCCGTAGTGGTCACTACATTACCTTTTGTTGCACCAACTTGCTACAAGAACAAAACAAACAAATATTCATGAAATCCATGCATATTCAAGTAAGTAGAAATGTATTCAAACTCTATTTTCAATACCTTATCAGCTGCATTAGATCTGCATTGTTGTGAACCTGATGTGATTATACCTCCACTTAGTCGCGTGTGGGCATATCCTTTTTTCCCAGGTCCAGCCATCTGCCATCAGAATAAGGAAAAAAATATTATATGATATGCATAGTGAATGTCATAAATTGACACTTTGCTAGAGACATAATATTGAAAATCAAACTATTCACAAATTTGTGCAAGAAAGTATGACAAACCAGCAGTTATGCAGAAAGAAGATCTTCATTACAACTGTTATTTTTAAAGCACATGTTCAATCAAAATCATAGTCATCACTTTCAATTATATCTTCATCTTTATCTTCATCACTCAAAAATTGCTCAATGTCTTCATCATCAATGAAATCATCATCTATTTCTTGTGCACTTTTGGAAGAATTTTTGGAAATTAAAATAGTAGCTTCAATCCTCTCATCTGCTAATGCATCCTCTCGTCTTAAAGAGTGCAATTCATCATTTTCTTGCACACCAATCAAATCTTCACCATCATCTTCTTGATAAGCTTCATCATCACCAACCACATCATCTTCACTTTTCTCAAGCACATCATATGATGCACGAGGATTGACCACCTCTACTATATGCCAATGACCACCAAGTTTCATATCCTTGAGATAAAAAACTTGTGCAGCTTGGGATGACAATATATATGGCTGGTCGGTGTACCATTTCTTTGACACATTAACACTAGTGACATTCCATTGTTTGTCAAATCTGATTCCTGAACTGTTTTTCAAATCCCACCAGTCACATTTGAACAATATCACACGATTTTGACTAAGTGGGTATTCCACCTCTAATATATCAGTGACTATACCGTAGAAACTTATCTCATCATTATCATGCTCCCCCTTAACCATAACGCCACTATTTTGTGTTTTTCGTTCTTTCTCACGAACTTTCGTGTGGAATCAATACCCATTAACATTACAACCTGGGTATCTGTTGACTCGAACATCAGGCCCCTTAGCCAATGACAAGAGTTCATCATTGCATTCTCCAAGTGCATGTAATTGAGAAACCTATGTCAAATAAGATTCAAACTAGTGATTTTTAGCCAAATTACGAGTTTTATAACAATAGATAAATTTATGTTATACTTATTATATACTTACGCGCTCTTCAAACCATTTTGGAAATTATAAATCATGTAGCTGTTGGACATTGGGTACGTTTTGCTTTTGAAGAATTTCCATATGTTCCCTATACAAACAATATTAGTTCATTATGCACAGCTTATAATTAAAGGCACTTAATTAAAAAAAATGAAACTTCGAATATGTTAGCATATAAAGGTCGCCTACCTTATGTACTCATCTATCTCTTCACAATTTTTTAAGATGTATAGGTGAACCATTTTCAATTCAGCGTCATCCATATAACCAAACATTGTTGCTCCAAAAGGTCGAGCAACACCTGAAAAAACAGATAACTCTCCTGAGGTTTCAACCCTCTCTGTATTTCGTTCCACATGATTAAACCGAGTTGGAACATTTCGTAAGTACATGGAAATGAATGTAAGACATTCATCATCCAAGTAACGCTCTGCAATACACCCTTCTGGTCGAGCCCTATTATGCACATATCGTTTGTATTGACCCATTTTCCTATGTTCAAAAAATTAAGTCAATTATATTAAATCTTATAATATCTTGTCTAATAAAATCAAAGAACTATATAAAAAAATAAATATTTACCTCTCAAATGGAAACATCCATCGGTATTGTATTGGTCCACCAATCTTTGCTTCAGCAGGTAAATGGACCATTAAATGGACCATTATGTCAAAAAAAGAAGGAGGAAATATTCTTTCAAGTTTGCATAGTATTAAAGCAATATTCTTCTCTTGTATTTCCAGCTCATCCAAATGTAGAGTTCTACAGCAAATTTTTCTAAAAAAATTGTTGAGCTCTACTAATGTTTGCGAAACCTCCTTTGGTAGCATGCCTCGTATTGCTAATGGAAGTAATCGCTGTAAGAATACATGATAATCATGACTCTTCATGCCTGAAATTTGATTTTGAGTTGTCTTAACACAACGAGTTATATTGGAGGCAAATCCGTCTGGAAATTTAATTGAGCTTAAAAATTGACATAATTTTTGCTTTTCCTCACGAGATAAAGTATAGCACGCAGCTGGCATTATGTACGAATCACCATCTTGTTGGAGATGCAAATCCTCACTTATGCCCATCTCCTTCAAATCCCTTCTAGCATTTAAATTGTCCTTGTTTTTGTCACCCGTGCTCATTAATGTTGCCAATAAACTTTCAGACACATTCTTCTCAACATGCATAACATCCAAGTTGTGGCGAATTTTGTTAGTACTCCAATATGGTAGTTCAAAAAATATGCTTATCTTCAACCAATTTATACCACTCTCCTTGCATTTTCTTTTCTTCCGTTTAAGCACATCAGGTGCCTTTCCAAATTCAACCTGTCCATTATCCCGAAGCTATTGCAATATTTCTTCGCCAGACAAAATTTCAACAGGCTGTCTAAGATCTCTCTCACCATTAAAAGCCTTCTTTTCTCTTCGCCATTTATGATCAGGGGGCAAAAATCGACGATGTCCCATGTAACAACACTTATTTCCATGTTTTAAATATACACTACTAGTGTCATATAAACAAATAGGACATGCATCATATCCTTTTGTACTCCACCCTGACAGATAGGCATACGCTGGAAAATCACTAATCGTCCAAAGCAGTGCTCCACGTAAAAGAAACATCTCTCCAATTGAAGCATCATATGTCTCAATACCTGGGGACCATAACTCATTCAACTCATCGATTAGAGGTCGGAAAAAAACATCAATATCATTTCCAGGGCATTTAGGACCAAGAATAATCATTGACAACAGGAAAAAAGGATCCTTCAAACATTTCCAAGGTGGCAAATTATAAGGAACAAGTATCACAGGCCATATGCTATATGCATTACTCATATTTCCAAAGGGATTAAAACCATCACTTGCAAGTCCCAACCTCACATTTCGTGCATCAGCAACAAAACATTCATTGGTTTTGTCAAATTCTTTCCAAGCTACTGAATCAGCTGGGTGGCTCATAGTGTTGCCATCATCTACTCGTCTATCCTTATGCCACCTCATATCCTGTGCAATATCCTTATTAACAAAGAGTCATTGTAGTTTCGGTTTCAATGGAAAATACCGCATCACCTTCTTAGGAATTTTAGATCCATGAGACTTATATCTAGGTGCTTTACAATTTTCATTTGGGCAATGATCCAGGTTGGCATTTTCCTTCCAGTAGAGTGCACAATCATTTTCACAAACATGTATTTTTTCACACTTAAGTCCTAATTCTCTAATGAAATGTTTAGCATCATAGTATGAACTAGGAATTGATGCCATAGGAAACACTTGATTGAGAAATTTGAGCAACATATCAACAGATTTGCAAGTCCACTGATTCATTGTTTTCAAATGGAGAATATGAACAATGAAGGAGAGTTTTGAATAATGCTCACAGCCTGGATAAAGGTTTTGTTCAGCTTCAGATAACAATTTAAGAAACCTACTTGCTTCACCTTCAGGCTTACTCCGACCCTCCCTACTACATTCTCCCGAATTCCTCCAATTCCCACCGAAGTTAGCAGCCCCAACATCATTCAACATTTCATGAATATCATCACAACTACTATGTTTATCATCTATATCTATTTCATCACTCTCATCACCATCAGATTCATCTAAACTTTCACCATGATAAATCCACCTAGTGTAACTCTCAACAATTCCTTTACAACTGACATGTTCATCCATAACCTCCATAGTTTGTGCATCAAAATTGTTGCATAGTTTACAAGGACAAGGAAGTTTACAATTGGGATCCTTGCCTAAGTATGCAAATTTGATAAATTCCTTAACACCATCTAAATACTTGCTGTCTAGGTGATCTTTTATTTGCATCCAACTTTTGTCCATGTTATTGCAGCCTTTTACCTAAGATATATAAATCATACTCTTGTTATTATCAAGATGCAAGCACTTGATGTGAAAAAAAATCAACAAATAGTGCCAAATTCAGTAAATTCTTTGCCTAGTTGTGACAAGTATTTATTGAATATTAGTATCTTGTTTTGAAACTAAGTGGGACAATACAAGATGTCTAACAAACTGAAGGCACACAATTAAGCCATGCTCTATAGTCACTTTGTTAAATATTGTCATATACAAATCAATGCAATGAACAAAATGTTAAGGAAAAAAAAAAAGAAAACTAGTTTATTCAATGTAAATCAATGCTTCATTTACCACTTATTGACCATGCTATGGTAATAAAATACATGTTTGGTACCTTGAAATCTAGCAAATAGTGACGCACTTCACGGGGATCTGATCTTCTGAATGGTGGCTAATAAGTTCTTCGCCTAGTATTTCAAAAATAGTAATTAAGAAATTGAATTAATGAAGCTCATAGCAAAAAGAGAATCAAATAGAAATTTTCCAATTTGATAAGTGTTTCAAATAAAAAACACTAGTCAAAAAAGTCAAGTGCAGTCCTTTTGGTTTTGTTTTCTTCAAAAGTATCTTTCACAAAACTAGCATTCGTTGATGTGGTCATGTTGTTCTAAAGTAGTGGTAGCAGCTGCAATTTCTTCTTGGAAACAGCATCAAAAATAGTAAATAGGAATGTTCAAATTTGAACCATATTTATTCGAAATTGAGTTAAATTCCATGATACAACTTGGTTGAATCATTCAGTTTCTATATCAAAATTTTATGACCTTGAATAATCTAAATGTCCTCTTAACCAAAGATAACTTAGTTTTAACCATGCAAATGCTCCAAAAACAAAGCTTGAAGAGCCATTCAAAAAGTAAGTAATACTTCTTTGCTTTTAATTTTATAGTTAAATAGGATGTCCAGCCGTCGAAATAGATCATTGGAGTCTCGACTCACTACTGGCTTGGAGGACTAAGGTCTAAATATAATATTAGTATATATTTAAAATTTGTCACAATCAAAAGTATATCTCTAAATATAATATCAGTATAGATTTCAGCTCGCCCATTTTTGGTTAAGAAACTGGAAACCAAGTAAAATAAGCATTTGGTTTGCCTAACTAATCGAGAATCAGATCCTGATGTGACAACTAGTCAATTTGCTCCACTAGGTTAATTGGGGTGATAGTTTCTTGTATTCTAAAGAAAGAGATGTACCACAACACTAAACTTTGTATATCCAAGCCCTTCTTCCTTGCCCCATGGAACAATGGCATCTCACACTGTCCTTTTCCAATGTTTTTTTAATACCTAATGACAAATTTCTAAAATCTAAGCCTGTTACTTTTCTTTTCTTTATTTTTTTCAATCATTGTAACCACTTTTTTTTTATTTACTACAAAGAAGGCATAATATAATATGGGGCACGCACGCAATGGTGTTAAGTTCTGCTTAAAAGTTCAATAATGAAAGGAATCACGCAAATTTGAAAACATTAACCAGTCTGGCTTTGGTGGGGTTATGATATGCATGCCGCATCAATTACAAAGCACGAGGAAGGAAAAGTGGTTAAAGTATTAAATTTCATAGTATTATGTTTCCGGAGAAAAAGGTTATATATGGTGGTCTTAGGCTCTCAACTAGCTTTAAGAATCAGCTCAATGGTTGATTAGGACTGACACGATGATGATCCAGTCGAACATCTTTCGTGGTTGATGATTCATGAAAGTATTTAAATCGGATTTTAGTGTACCAATAAGAACCTTTATAATGAAACTTAGATGTTTGTTAACATAACTTTCAAAAGAAGAAAATCAATCATAAACATCCCTCAAATTTTAAAACCAATTTCTCGTCGTCAAAAAGTTTATATATATATATATATATATAAGGCACTCATCTGCCAATTTCTTCTACAACAAAATCAAATATTGAGAAGTTAAGATAATCCTGAATAATAAAGAAAGCTTACACGGTTACACCCAAAGATTGAGTCCAATTCAAACCAATCTCCACAAGAAGAAAAGGCCCACTATTAACATTGACCCACCACCATATTATCTTGGATCCCATTCCACCATGAAAGTCACAACTTGCCCTCAACCTACCTCCTTCCTAAATTACAAGAATGCCACTCTATTAATCACGACTATTATTCATTAAATAATTACAGGTTTAAAATAAGAGGATCTGAATATCATTCGAGTTTTTACCAAAAAAAAAAAAAAGAATATCATTCGAGTCAAATTTGGTTTGATTTTAAGGAGATTATTTTCAAGCTTACTTAAATTAATAATTGAGCCAAAGCTCAAAGGAATTATCTTTGCATAACTTGAGAGACACATTACGAATTTCAAAATTCTTGCTTGTTGAATCAACTTGAAAAATTAATATATTCTAAAGTTATTCAAATAAAATTTGATTAGCTAAAGGTTTTTATAAACAAACTCTAATTTGACTATCTGTATAATGAAGTAGTAATATAAATAGTTTAGCCAATGACCTCGAATCGCGTATTTCACCAGTCCTCAAATCAAGATGTATTCCCATAAATTATTACGTAATTTATGATACGTGTCTAGTATCATAAATTACGTGTTAAAACTATTACATGTTAAAATGTTCAAAACTGCTACGTTTTAAAAAAAAAATCTCACAAATAACCACCAAACCGTGTTTCAAAAATCCTAAGAAGTATAATTTATGCCCAGAGGAGCACAAGAAAAAACAGACTGAAAAGGAGGTTTGCATTTGTGGTGTTTCTTACTTTTTCAAAACTTTTGGTATTGTTGTATGAAATTTATGCTTATTGATAAATTACCCATTAATTAAAGAAGTTTAAGATGCTGTCTTAATCTTTTGTTTGTTGCCTTTATTCTGCTTGTGGCAGGGAGATTACCCACTGGAATGTTCAATTACAAGAAAATGATACTAATGCTTGCCTTGCAATACTAGCCTTGATTTAGCACATAGGAGCGAAAACTATTCAAGCTATATGCCATTCATGTATTATAAATTCTCGTGAATCGTGGCAATAATGTCGAAGAAATTTAACCAAACTGAATCATAGCTTTTTTTTCCTTTTCTTTTCTTTTCTATAGACTTTGTATTTGATATATAGACATTATTTAGACAAAGTTTCTGGAAAGTTTTTTCTTTTTACGAAGAAAAAAAAAAACCTCAATCTTAGGTCCTCAAAACTGTTTTCTGCTTCCAAACTTTATGCAAGGAGAGAAAATGGTGAGGGGTAGTCCACTTGGGTCTTCTTTTACACATTATGGTATATACCTGTGTTACACTATTTAAGTAAGTGAGAAGTGTAATATCACTGATTATATCTCTTAAGAGAGGGATAGTGTCTCTCTCTTAAATAGTACAATAAGAGCGTAACATTACAAGCTGGGGAGAGGACCCTGAGTCTAGTTTGCCCTCATCGCCAATCTTGTTTCTTAAATTGCACCATCAAATATATTTACCATTCAATAATTGTTAGGAAAAAATATTATAGTGACATGTAAGTTTGCAAAGAAGCCTAAATTTTTTTTAAAAATTATTAGTAAGTTCTTGAATAATTTATATGCTACTAGACACAATTACGCAATAGCTTGACCTGCTCTTGTAAAAAGGAATAATGACATCGTACATATAAGTACCTCCCTTATTTGTCATTTTTTTCCCCAAGTACTTGGTATTGCATACATATTATCTAGTATATTTTATTTCTTTTTACATTTATTGAGACACTCATTAAATATCTTTCAAGTGTTTTCCAATGAATAGAACAGTAGTAAGCAGGCTAGAGATAAATCGTCTCCAAGAAACCCCACCAGTGGGATTGACAATGCTTGTTTGCTTTCTTTGTACATTTCCTTGTGCATACTTGCACTTGAACTTGTTTTTACTTAAAAACTTGAATCCTAGTTCCATATTCAATTTATGAATCTGAAACTTACTTTGAAAAATATTAGTTAAGCAAGAAATTGACTTTCGCGAGTATAAAAGAGTACCTAATTATCTCGTTGAGATCTTCTACCTTTCTTTTTCTCAACTAGACTCTCAAACTCTCTCTCTCTCTATTTTCGTAGATGTAAAGTCATCTAGAACAAGGTTTTTGTACATTATATGCTACTAGACACGTATCATATATGAATCAACGAGGCTAGGCTGCAGGTTACAACATGAATACAGCCCATATATTATCTTTGCTTTTACTATATTATCATAATGGCCATAAACTCTCAATTCCTGTTGATTTTAACAGCTTAAAATACATAGATTACTAGTGCTTCTTTCCACGTGTAGTTAAGTTGAAACTCAAGGGTTTCTATTGGTTTTCTAATAGATGGATATAAATGTCACTGATGCAGAAGAAACTAAACTTGAGAAATATATCTTCTCAAACTTAAGAAACCAAAATCAAAGATGTGCATACAGCAAGCATGGAGCAAAAACTGACAGAACAGAAGCACAAATTGCAGGGAAAAAATAACAATAAGTTTTGTTGGCAGTCATTAACACGAAGGCATGCAAGACTCCAGAAAATTTCATTGAAATTTGGGCATGCGAAGAGAAACCAAAATGTCAAGAGTTATCGGCATATGTTTTGATGATTTTAGCACATCAAAGTTCTGTACAAAGACAGAAAATGTCTCAGGCAGGAATTGTACCTGTTCTTCTCGAAGTAGCTTTGCTAGGGAGCCCTTTAGCTCAGAAAAGAGCTCTGAAGTTACTGCAGTGGTTCAAGGATGAAAGGCAGAAGAGAATGGGGCCTCATTTAGGGCCACAGGTGGGAAACTTATCCATTGGATCACCTGTAAATAAAAGGGATGTTGATTAAGGGAAGAAATTGATGAATAATATTGTTAAAGAAAGCTTGTATAAAAATATGGAGACGATTACTCAAAGAGCCAATGCTGATGGAGATTCTTCCAGGTTTAAGGCCTTGGCATTAAGTTCTAGTTCTAAAAGCTTGCCTTACTAGGGAGGCTCTTCGAACACGATGCAACAGAAAACTTCATTTTTTTTTTCATTTCACAAGAAAGTATACTGTTTCCCAAGTAATGGGACATCAAGAGAACTTTTCCTAGACAAGAAAAGGATAAAGCATCAGCTCCCATGAAAATACACTCTTCTGAAAAGAGCAGTATACCCTTTTGCCTGTACATAAGCAACCTGAGGGTGCTAATCTTTTTGTCTTGGAAAAAGTTCAAACTTTTACCAGAAAAATGTACTTTAAGTTTAATACAACACAATTGTTTCTATATATTTGCACTAGGGCCTAATTGGGTGGTGAAAACTTTACCAACATTATTCAACTTGAAACCGTAAATGTATGTACGTCAATATGGCCAAACATAATTAACTGACGCCATATGTAGCTAAGGAAAAAAAAAGGTTCCCTCTATTTCTAATGTAATCTTCCATCTTAATTTTTAAAAAAATAAATAAATAGAGAAAGTATATTGGCATCGGAAAGGGGATCCGATGTACCTAACAATGCAACAGGCAGTGGCAATTCCACTAATCAGTTTTTGGATCCTGTTTCAGGGACATTACCGGATCTAATCAAATTTGACCGTCGACCATCCTTTAGTTATTTATTGCCTGACAGTTGTGTTTAAAAGAAAAGCTGAAAAGAAAATCTGAAAAATAGATACAATGAAAGTTAGACAAAAAAAAGGTCTTACATTCTAAATTCGGAAGTTGTTTGAGAACATCAAATCCCAGCCTTCCAACTTCTTCTCTTACTGCAGCCAGCTCCTATCACCTAAAGAGCTTAGCCATTCTGATCTAGAGCA